>JAQSUU010000113.1:12400000-13000000 GCA_038087645.1 Saccharum hybrid cultivar R570 | reverse complement strand
CCTAACCTAAAGTTGGATGTTGCACCATTGCTTTACATATAGGCCCCTTTTCAAGATATATTCTTGGATGGTTTTATTGCAATATCTTCATGTGTCTCGCCTTGGTACATATCTATATTGATCCCTGGAAAAGTTTCATGAAGTTTGGAATCAAAAAGTCACATGAAATGATAAGTTCCATTCCTATTGGAATTTGCCCCATTAAGTTAATGGAACTATAGATCATCAACCAAACCTTGCAAACTTGTCCAAATGACTCTAGATGAACTCTACAACACCTTAACTACACTTAGGACACTTAATGGAACAATGTTCATGTTGATCATTTTGCCTAAATGTGCTTCTAATTGATGGTTGACCATGTATGGACCCTGGAGCCCTTTGGTTTGACCATTTCAAAAGTATGACTTAGGAGCTTTGCATGACTATGCACCCTTTTACAAAGTTGTAGAGAATTTTATAAGGAACAAACTTTGTTTAAAGGTCAAGTCATGAAAATATGTGGAACATGCTCAAACAGGGCCCACAAGTTAGTTTTAGGGCTGATTTTAGCACTTAGCCATTTTTAAGCCCTAATTCCGGTAACATCGACGTTGGCATCTCGCGTTCTCGAGATTTCATTAAGTAACTCAAGCTGACCCAAAAATGAAAGTTGGAAACAATTTAGTGGAGAGCAACATGTAAAAAGTTGGGGTCAATTTGACCAAGTTTGGCATTTCAAAATCCCAAAACCGAGCTCTAGCTTAACTTGTTGACACTGGTGATTTGGGGACTGATTATCTCCTAATCTGTGGGCCTTATGACCATGGTGCTTAAATGAAATTTGTAGAGTATACCGAGGTGAACAACTTTGACAATTGGCCCGTGTCCAAATTTCCACCTGAGCTAGCCCAAAACGGCGTCTCAAACTAGCTGCTCCGTCGCGCACCACGTATTCGGGGAAATGCCCCGACAGGCGACAGCGCCTAGTGCGTGGCAGCCATGCGTGAGCCGAGCACCCCACTACTGTCCGCGTGTCCCAGCGTGCTAGGCGTTGAAGGGGATCCTTTCCTGGCTCACCTGCTCACCCTACACTCCCTCCTCGCTCTCCGACGCTCGCTTGCGCATAGCGCGGCCAAGTCTGCCATGGACGGCCGGGCCGAGCTCCATGGCCGCCGGCACAACATGGTTGCGCCCCACTCCTTTTCCTTCTCCCACCGCCGGCCGCACCACCACCTCTACCTCTCCTTGCTGTAACCACCGCACCTATCCCCGACCGCTCATCGCCACCGTGTCGCCCGGCCACCGACGCCATGTCCGCCGCCGAGGGGGTAGCACATGGCCAGGGTGCCAGGGGCCACCTCCGGCCGAGCTGTGACTGCTTGAAGATGCGCCCGGGCCCGTGGATGCTCACTGCCACTAATCATCCGTCGTCACTGACCACCGTGCCGGAAATCGGTTTTTTTCGAAGACCTCTGCTCCGTCCCGTCGTAGGCCGCCGCGAGCAGAACCGAGCCGCCACCGGCTGCGCTTGGTCGAGCAACACCGCCCTGGCATGCACCTAAGACCTTTCCTGTCCCCGCGCATCACCACTACGGCCGTCGGTGTCCACCTCACCGCCGGGAGCGGCAGGAGCCCGGCCTCCCTACTCTGCCGACGGGAGGTAGAAGAAGGTTGTTCCCCCCCTCTTTGTGTCTCTCTGTTTGAGTAACTGATGTGCGGGCCCGGCTGGACCATGGGGCCCACGTGTCGGTTTAAGAAGTGGCTAAGTTGGGGTACACGTCCGGGTGCGCCTAGCAGATCTAGGGTGGAGTAGTTGATTTCGTTTTTTGAATTTCAGAATTTGGTTAAATCTTCTAAAATTCATATCTCTGGCTAGGTAATTCCAAAAATAGCAAAAGTAGACTTTTTGGAAACCTTGAGAAAATCCCTATGCAGTAGAGTCAAAAAAATCTTAGGTGTTTGTAGGTGTTTTCTAATGTGTTTATTTAAGTTGGAAAAGAGCTCTAGAAATGCCTTCAAAATTAATCAGAGCAAGATCTGGAGTTTTAGAACTCCAAAAATAGTGATTCTTGTTTTGTTAATTTTGTGATGACATGTACTTGCTAGAAAAAAAAATATTAAACACCCTAGTTGTCACTGTTTTCTTAGGGTTTTGATTGGACCTTGATAAATAAGGAAATCTACATTATATTGCTTGTTATTTTTATATCTTGAGTTGTGTTGCTCCAATTGATGTGAAATTTTTATGGTAGGCTTGTCATGCTATGGATGTACTGTGGTATAAATTTCATGGCCATTGCTTACTGTATGCTCAAGTTATTGAGTTAACTTGTTTATGGCTTGATAAATAGCTTATAGATAATATATAAATGATAAAATAGAAAATGTTGTCCCATCACCTTATTATGATGTTGGTTCATTCTATGGCCATGTGTTCACAGAAAATATTAAGTTTTAGGTTTAACTTGCTCTCCCATGATTTATTGCTATAGCCATTTGTCTTTTTCATAGAGGTTGTTATACAGGTCCAAATGGTTTCAAATTTGGATAGTAGACTTTTGGGAGCATGTGTAGGCGTCTGTAATTTTGGTAGAATTTATTGTGCAATTTTGATATGTGTTCATAATTCCACCTAATTATCCAAATAAATTAAGAAAAGGCATTAAAAGAATTTATTTAGAAATGGACACTAAGTTTTCTGGTGTTTATTAGTCATGTGTGAAATGTTGGTAAAGTTGGTTTTGTCCAATTATATGTTTGCAACATAAGTTAATAATTATTTCTTGCAAATGAGGTTTCTGGACAGATCTGGAAACTTAGCAAAGTTCTTCATGATAATATGCTTTGTTGTAAAACTTGTTTATACAAAAGTTGTAGATAATTTATGTATCTAGCCTCTGTTAAAATTTGGTGGCATTTGGCCATATGGTTTAGAAACTACAGCTGTTCTAAGTTGGGTTCAGATTTATGTTGCTCTCTGTCCTTCCAGGACAGATTCTGTACCTTCTGTATTTCGACCTAGTAAATGTTAGAATCAGGTTTAGATATTTATAAATGAAATGTGGACAATTTCATAAGATTTCTAGGATGTCTTCTTGCAAGTCATTTGGATTTGTAGAACTTCAGATATGATTATTTTTGTACTTATGCTCTTATAATTTGGACGGTTCTGTTACAGAGGCTGGGTCGAAGCCGGGTCGAGGACGGGCGGGTAAGGCCGAATCCCCGAGATCGTGGGGTACAGACCTTGTCGTATCCTCCCTCGAGGGTGATCGGTGGCAAAACAGTGTGTGGCATGGTGTGTATAGTGACAGGCTTTCACCTCCCATTTTGGGATGGGCAATAAAAAGTGAGATCTGACACCGGCATTGTTTCCACTTCGGTCCCAGCTGTAGCCATGACGGTAGGAGGTAGTGGGTAGTTGCATTAAATGCTCTGACTTTTGCCTCAAAGTAGGTGAATAAGATGGGTCAGAGATTGGCCGATAGTCGAGATGCCTTGTCGAACAGGCCTCGTACGAGTCGGGACGCGGTCGAGGCGTCCCGTCGAGGGTGCCTTCGTATGAGTCGGAACGTAGTCGAGGCATCCCGTCAAGCTGGCCTCGTGCGAGTCAGAACGCAGTCGAGGTGTCTCGTCTACTATTTTCGCTTTGTTCCGTTTGTGGATAGTGTTTTGTTTTTCTTAATCGTTGATTGTGGGTACCCCTAGTTTGTAGGTACCGACAAGTATGTTGTGATCATTTTTCAGGGGGGTCCCCTGCCCTCCTTATATAGTCCGAGAGTCAGGGTTACAGATCTAGAAACTAATCTTAGCCGGTTACAATTGCCATATAGAGCCGGATAAGGATTTCTAATCTAACCGACCAAGACCTTGCTTGATTCCCAAGTCCGGTTTGATGCCTTGCGTGAGACTCCATCTCGATGATCTAGATCACGCGTCGTCATGTAATGGGCCGGACCGTCTGGTCTGGGCCTACCCGTGTCTAGCCGTAAGGGTATAGGGGTTTATACCCCCACACTACCCGAGTCTAAACCTGCTAACAAAATGTTGCACGCATATAAAATTGAGTGTAGGTGTATGTGCTGAGGGTCCTTAGTTGGTTTAGGGTTTTGTGTTGGAGTGCACAAATCCATAGCAACTCTTCTATAGAATTCCTTGTGAATTCACCTCCAATCACTTTTGAACTCTATTGGGCATTCTTAACGTCATTACCAAAAGTAGACTTAGTTTTCTAATTCTGATAACGGCGCCAAAAATGCCGAACCTATCCCTCATGCCACTTAAGCCAAGTTGTCATCCCCAGCATGACATGAGAGACGCGGTATTGAAATATGCAACTGCTCTTCTAAATAAATAATAAATAAGATCTGCAAGCGCACAGATTAATACCGATGTAGCATTTTAACCGGGAAGTATTCCAGGTATCGTTATTTATATTTTTACCACTGGGAAGGGATTACTAACATCAATGTTGATTATGGAATGGAATATAGGAATGAGTATCAATCATTTCATGTATAAGTGAGAGCATTCATCTATCTCTTGCATACAGGGGTAAGTGTCACATAAAATAAGGATAAAGTATGAATGGTGACAAAGATAATTAATCTAATCAGCTAGCCACATATAATAATGATAAGCACCTCAACAGATATTCTAGCAAGTCATTAGCATGGTATTAGGATGAACTACAAGGATATTTCCTAAGTTATTCTTAACTATAAAGTCTAGCATATCATAGTTAGTGCAAGTACACTTGGCAATCATTGCGAGAAAGGACTACGCCCATGCATAGTGATATTATCAAGGAAGATGAGAAACATAGCAATCACTCCCCCGTAATAATGTTGCTCTGCCTGCCTTACACACGGGAGGGGGGCTATATAAGAACCAACGAAGCTGTCACCATCGCGGACCACCCCACGATCCGGCATATAAGGTGCAATCACAGATAAATATGGTCTAAGCACCACACCTACACAATATTTATCATTTACCCATGGATCCGATGGATAAACGCTATACGATCCTAAACATGTATATAATTCCAATCTAACTAAGCCAAGCGTATAACTACGATAAACTAAGAACAATATAATCGCAAATATAAACAAGTAGAGCATAGTCATAATCGCACGGTTTTCCTTGATCCCTTAGGTCGGTGGAGCATAATCCGTGAGACGGAGCCTGATTGGCTCTCAGGCCAGGGCGGCCGCCCTAGGGAGTAGGGCGGGCGCCCTGCCTCCGGGCCCGTTCGGCCTCCCGTTCGATCTCGTGGCTTCTGGAGTCTTCTAGATGATAGAAAATCGGTGAACACGTTATTATCTCTATGTAAACCCGACGTGTGGGCCTTTCCTCCGTATTTTCTGATAACCCCCTGCAGAAACAGACAAACACCAAAACTCGTGGAATTCTGTCAGATAAAACCCTAAGTCTAGGTGTTGGTTGCATTTGGATCCTTTTCTTTATTTATTTGATAACTATATTTGGTACTTAAGGACCGTCAACAAACTCCCCCAAGCTTACCTCTTGCTCGTCCCTGAGCAAGGATAGACTCATTATGGATCAGAAGTTACTGCAATGCCTTTGAACGTTGACGGTACATATGCTTTCAAATAAGGTCTCATCCCTGAGTTAGAGTAAACTGTCAAGACTTAAAACTTACTCATTTTACCTTTCACCATGGGGCTTGCAACCGTCACCTGCATCTTGAGTGATTAAAAGATAGAACGGTCTAGTCAAATGCCATGTCTCTTATTCTTGATCAGCTATAGCTCTGGAGTTTTTGCAGATTTTTCAAATAAAACTCAGAGATTCCTTGTATGACTTTCTCGGGTCTCTCTTTTGTGGTATTTCTGGATCCTTACCAAGGCAGTAATGGTATATGCCTTCCCTCTCAAAGTATGTGGTATTTATGGTATAAGGCGTAGTGACATTGCCTTCTCTCTCACCCTACTCTAATAAGGCTTTGATATCTGGAGCTCATAGGTGGGAGATACAGTATACATACTCATAGAACATTTATTGCATAGTCAAACCATGGATCCAGAGAAACAAGTCAATAAGTCAAATCAAGATGTGCATGTGTGGTGAATGAGTGGTGTATGGTGATAACAAAAGTCTAATGCTCTTTTTGAGGGAATACATACCTTTCTTGCTTTTTAAAACTTTTGAGGGGAATGAGATGCTCTATTTTTTTTTCTTTTTTTTTCTCTCAGGTGGGTATCTTGTACCCCTAATTCTACTGTTGGACACTTGTCCATTTTTACCTCTCGTCTCACTTTTTCTTTCTTCGAGGTTCCGAGCACTTGCTCCTTTTTATTTCCTCGTATATATATATATATATATATATATATATATATATATATATATATATATATATATATATATATATATATATATATAGAGCAATCTCCCTCTTTTGAAAATATAGCAAGTGGTAGTAGAAATGACTTGAGCATTAACTTCACAGGGAATAATAGGAATGGGATAATGTTTTTGGCTATTCTCTCCCGGGTCAGGAGTAGAATAATTTTGGGTGAATCTGGAGATGGAAATGAGTGGATATATGTGGATGCGTACTTCCGGAGTAGAAGCAGAGTGAACGTGCAAGTGAATCTTGATTTTAACCACATGACAAGTTCCTAAGGGTCTACACAGCTCGACCACACTCAATGCCCATAAGCAGTAAGTAGTAAAAGTGCGGCTCTTAATCTAACAAGCATGTATATATGGCTGTGGTAGGAATTTAAACTCTCATCATACAGGAACTCATCATGCAACATTTTAAAGATTTTTAAAGATAAAATTCTCCAGAATTCTAGCATCTCTAGGAACAGATAAACAGCAGCTCAACCTTCCCATATCATATCCGCTAACAACTTAGACTTCAGATCAAGTTCTCTTCCCACTAGTTCAGGTTTAGAGCCAGTTTTAAATTATAACAGTTATGTCTAAACTAGAGAGAAAACAAATTTGAAAATTAGGTAGAGCAACTATTCATCATATCCATGCTAGAGTTTTATTTTCAAGATTCAGTTTAGCATAGCTATTTTATTTATTTATTTATTAAACTAAGCAAATATATATAAACACAAAATATTTATTTGGGTTTTCATGATTATGCATCTTTTTATTTTAATAAAGCATAGGTATAAATGTAGATAAAAATACTTATCGGGATAAATGGGGGTGCTCTCCCCCAAGCTGGATCTTGACGTAATTTCTTCTGATGTAGCTAGCAGGTGCAGAGGTGTATTTGAATGTCGGCAGCACCCTGACAACGATTAGGATGTCCTCCATCTGCTAGTCTTCCTGAATTCTGTGGAGCTCAAATAGACAACAAAGCTTCATGGAACTTGATTAAGCGTTAGCATAAATATCTAGCCTTTATCATGTTTGAGCTTCCATGGTAAATGTCACTCTCTATTTTTATTTTCATTTTTATAGAACAGAAAAAATATATATTATTTATTTTTTTATGCCACCACAGTGAATGTACTTATGGGTTTTATGCCACTCGCATACTCACATGGGGCTTACTGTTTTCAACATTTTTTTTAGACAGAATGAACATGATTAACTGAGCAATAATTAAAGGGAAAATGATAACTACCAAGTTTACCTCTTGGCACGGTGTTCGGTGTTTTTAAGTCCTCCGAACAGGACTTCTTTTCTTCTTAGTTGTCCAGGGATTTGGGTGGCGTAGACGGTGGTTCCGGCAGCGCCTCCTCTTCTTGTGTAACTGTCTTCACTTTCCATACCCGACTTGGTGCTTCAGTCTCATGTTGTGTATCCTCAGGCCTTATGACCTCTCCTTCATAGTCTGCCCATACGTCCTTGATGATTTGCCTCCTTTGGTTACGGTTACGTCGCCTTCTTCTTGTCCTAACCTGCTTAGAATCTTCAACTATATAGTTAGAGTCATTAAAGTAGCAGCGTACCTTCTCAGAGGGGAAATGCATATGGACTTCTCCGGTTCCAATGTAGATGATTGCTTTGACGGTGCCTAGGAACGGTCTTCCTAGGATGATGGGTGGATCGTACTCGTCGTCTCTCATGTCAATGACCTGAAAGTCTGTATGGACAAAATGATTGTTAATTTTAATAGGGACATCGGTTACTATACCTTCGACCTTTCGGGATGTCTGATCTACCATCTGGAGCTAAGTGTATGTTGGTTTTAAGGGCATGGTCCCGTACAAGAGCTGATAGGTGACTGTGGCCATTATGTTGACGCCTGATCCAGTGTCGCAGAGCGCCTTCTGAAAGGAGTATCCATTGATTGAGCACTCAATGCTTGGCATGCCTGGGTCGTCCTTCTTGATTAGGAAGGGCGACTTGAGTCGACCATCTTGACCTCCTTGAACTACAGTGACCATCTTAGCTGATTTGGTCCATTCTTGGTTGTTCTTGTTCTGCTTGATCCTCCTGTTGGTCCTCTTCCTTGGTTCATGTTGGGGTTGCTCTAGGATTTGTGTAATCTTGTTCTTGAAGGAAAACGTCTCCTTCCTCCCCTTGATGTTGAAGTTGATCTTCGCAGTGCTGGCGTAGATGACAGCTCCCGAGGTGTTCAGGAATGGCCTTCCCAGAATAACTGGTGACCTCTCATCGGACCCGGTCTCTATCACCACGAAGTCAGCTGGAGCATACGAGGTACCAACTCGGACACACATGTTCTTTAATATTCCTTTAGGAAAGCTTAGTGTCCGATCTGCAAGCTGTAAACACATAGTTGTTTCTGATAAAGGATATGTAAAGAATTTTTCATAGAGTACCCTGGGCATAATGTTGACGCTGGAGCCAAAGTCGCAGAGTGCTTCTGGGAAGTCCACCATGCCGATGGAGATCGGGATGACGGGGCGTCCTGGATCGCCTCTCTTGACTGGCAGAAGGTCATTATGTACTCCGACAGTGGGATTACTCCAATAGTTACCTGCATCAAACATGTCTACAAGATTTGCAGATTCTTATCCTTCCGGTTGTGATGGTATACCGGGGTTAGTAGCAGGAACAGCAGCAACTATTTGATTTAACTGAGATTCAATCATTTTATTAAAGCTAATTTGGTTTTTGATGGCAGTAGAGAAATTATCCATTCTATTATTTATGTCTTCTAGTATTTTATCATTGGATGCCAATTTCTTAGACAAGTTATCCATTAGCTTTCCTTGATTAGACACTAACTCTCTCAGGGGTGGAAAATTATTATTGTTGTTGTAAGAGTTATTACCTTGATAATTACCTGAGTAGTTAGGCCTCTGTTGATTCCAACCTTGATTTTGTTGAGGACGGTTGTAGTTGTTGTTGTTGTTGATGTACCTTGCATCCTCAAACATCTCAGGGCAGTGATTGCCTGAGTGTCCAGTATCTCCACATTCCTCACAAGTCATGTGAGAGTCGTAGACGTTCATGACTTCTCTTTTGTCTCCAGCTTTGTCGTCGAGCTTTTTCATGAGTAGGTCTAACTTTGCAGACAACATGTCTACCTCCTTGAGCTGGTGCATACCTCCACCCTTCTTGCGTGTTTGAGTCCTCTCTTCGTTCCAACCTTGGTTGGACGCCATCTTCTCCACAAGGGCTGTAGCTTGTGGTATGGTGAGTGATAGAAATGCGCCTCCAGCTGCAGCATCCATGGTCTCACGAGCACTAGTGATGAGCCCATGATAGAAAGTCTGCATAAGTAGCCAGCTCTCCATTCCATGATGGGGACATTCTAGGATGTAATCTTGAAAGCGCTCCCATGCTTCTGGAACGGATTCATCATGTTGTTGCTGAAAACTTGTAATCTTCCCACGGAGAGCATTGGTCTTGCCCATGGGAAAGAACTTAGCTAGAAAGTTCGTAGAGCAGAGTGCCCACGTAGTGTTCTTATCCTTCGTCGCGTAGAACCACTGCTTCGCTCTCCCCAATAGTGAGAATGGGAAAAGGCGAAGTAGTATGGCGTCTCTGGGAACATCTAATATAGTGAATGTGCTGCAAATCTCTAGGAAGTGTTGGAGATGAGCACTTGCATCTTCGTGCGGCTTCCCACAAAACTGGTTGGCTTGTACCATGTTGATGAGCCCTGGCTTGAGCTCAAAGTTCTTGTCGATGGCCGCGGCAGGTCCAGTGCGGATGTTGTCCGTAGTGGGAGCTGAGAACTCGCGGATCGTCTTGTTCGCCATGGCTGCGAACTCTGTTGACAAATTCCGGATGAAACTTCGGTGGTCTTCTGAATTGGATGAAGTGTTGCGTCGAAGTGTTGACTTCTTGAGCTTGGCTCTTGCCACTCTGATTAATGCTTCGGGGTTGTCAACAAAATTTTCTAGAAGATGTCCTCTATTCATACATCACCCTGCAAAACAATAAGAATGGAAAAATACAGGGGTAAATCTGTATGGGAGAATTGATGATCTCAATCACTTAATGATGCGAATGATGACTCAAATTCCATATTCATTCCTTGTTAGTAAATCAACCTTCCCCGGCAACGGCGCCAAAAATGCTTGTTGGGCATTCTTAACGTCATTACCAAAAGTAGACTTAGTTTTCTAATTCTGATAACGGCGCCAAAAATGCCGAACCTATCCCTCATGCCACTTAAGCCAAGTTGTCATCCCCAGCATGACATGAGAGACGCGGTATTGAAATATGCAACTGCTCTTCTAAATAAATAATAAATAAGATCTGCAAGCGCACAGATTAATACCAATGTAGCATTTTAACCGGGAAGTATTCCAGGTATCGTTATTTATATTTTTACCACTGGGAAGGGATTACTAACATCAATGTTGATTATGGAATGGAATATAGGAATGAGTATCAATCATTTCATGTATAAGTGAGAGCATTCATCTATCTCTTGCATACAGGTGTAAGTGTCACATAAAATATGGATAAAGTATGAATGGTGACAAAGATAATTAATCTGATCAGCTAGCCACATATAATAATGATAAGCACCTCAACAGATATTCTAGCAAGTCATTAGCATGGTATTAGGACGAACTACAAGGATATTTCCTAAGTTATTCTTAACTATAAAGTCTAGCATATCATAGTTAGTGCAAGTACACTTGGCAATCATTGCGAGAAAGGACTACGCCCATGCATAGTGATATTATCAAGGAAGATGAGAAACATAGCAATCACTCCCCCGTAATAATGTTGCTCTGCTTGCCTTACACACGGGAGGGGGACTATATAAGAACCAACGAAGCTGTCACCATCGCGGACCACCCCACGATCCGGCATATAAGGTGCAATCACAGATAAATATGGTCTAAGCACCACGCCTACACAATATTTATCATTTACCCATGGATCCGATGGATAAACGCTATACGATCCTAAACATGTATATAATTCCAATCTAACTAAGCCAAGCGTATAACTACGATAAACTAAGAACAATATAATCGCAAACATAAACAAGTAGAGCATAGTCATAATCAATATATTGAAATAGAACAAAGTTGTATTCATAATATTGAAGAACAATGATGAACAATGAAGAACAGTAAAGGAATTACCAAGAATCCTCTTGACAGATCCGGAAACCAATCGAAGATTGACTCCTTCTAGTTCTAATCCTATGTAGCTATGCTATACTAGAGATCTAGTTGATGTGGTGGCTCTAGGGCTTGATCAGAGACTCTCCTCCTGAGATTAGGGTTTGAGGAATTGAGAATGAGGGAGTGCCTCCTCCAGGGGCCAGGGGTCCTGCTTATATAGCCCCCTCAAGTGAACGTGGGCCGTCGGATCAAACCGACATTAATCGCACAGTTTTCCTTGATCCCTTAGGTCGGTGGAGCATAATCCACGAGACGGAGCCTGATTGGCTCTCAGGCCAGGGCGGCCGCCCTAGGGAGCTTCTGGAGTCTTCTAGATGATAGAAAATCGGTGAACACGTTATTATCTCTATGTAAACCCGACGTGTGGGCCTTTCCTCTGTATTTTCTGATAACCCCCTACAGAAACAGACAAACACCAAAACTCGTGGAATTCTGTCAGATAAAACACTAAGTCTAGGTGTTGGTTGCATTTGGGTCCTTTTCTTTATTTATTTGATAACTATATTTGGTACTTAAGGACCGTCAACAAACTCCCTTCTCAACCTTCCCATTGAATATCTCTCAAATCACCCATGAGTATTTTCCGATCTCTTTTCGAACCCCCCTTTGAAAACCCTTCTCAAATTTATTCCCGAATCCTCCCTTCAAATACGTCCTAGGTCTCTTTTCAATCCCTCACAATCTCGTCCTTGATCTTGTGTCCAATCTCTTCTCAAATTCCCCTTGCATGTTCCTCAAATTCCGTAATTCGAATTCATAAGATCGTGAAAGGAAAAGTTCTTTTCCTTTTTCCCCAATCCCTTTCTTAAATCTGCCTCAAATCTATTTGAATTCCTTTATGTTGTTCTCTAAAGTTCATTGAATCAAAATACATAAAAGGGAAATCCTTCTCCTCGCTCTAGCCCAAACCGTCAGTGTGGCCCAGCTGATCATCTCCCTCTCCCTCATCCCCTTCACCCACTAGGCCTAGCACCCGTCCTCTCTACCTGGCCTAGGCGGACAGGCCAAGCTAGGTCGCAGCTGCCCCTTGCTGGCCCAACTACCCTCCTCTCTCTAGGCCCAACAAATTTGCTAGGCCCACTCCGTGGCCACCAGGCCTAGCCAACCTCCCCCACTCACGCGGGTGGCCCAGCAGGCCTAGCCCGACATGACTTCCTCCAGCCCTAGCGGGCATCCGCTCCTGGAAGCCGCCGCCACCACCAGGGCACCGCTCTTCTCAGCGCTCACGCTACCCAGCTCCTCCATGCGATGGCAGCTGTGTGTCCATGGCACGGAAGCCAAAAATCACTGCCGTTCACTGTGCCTCAGCGCCCTCCGAACCCTAGCCACGCGGTACTTAAGTTGCAGCCGCCGCTCCTCTTTACCACTTCCCCAACCCAGCCACCACTCTCTCTCCTCCCATTCACGCCATCATCTACTCACACCAAGGCAGCCCCAGACTGCCACCACCGTGCACCGAGCAGCGTCGCCCTCGCCTCGCCACCATGAGCGCCACCACGTCCGGGCACCACGCCTCACCGACGCGACATCGTCCACCATGACGCCGCCTCTGGCCCCGGCCGCGTTCTCATCGCTCTACTGGAAGTCCCCGACACCGCGTCTTCCTCTGTGGCGCCATGCTCCACCACTGTGAGCTCCTTCCCATCCCCGCAACGCCACCCGGTGCCTCGCTGCAACCACCCTGTGTGGACGACCATGCCGGGGACCGACCTACGGCCGAGCCTGCTCGGCGACGCCACGACCGACATCTCCTAGGACAGTTGCATCCACGACATCGAGCAACCCCCATCCTCGCCGAAGCCACGGCCATCGCCTCCGCGGTCACCATGCCACGACGCCACCCTCAGCTGCACGCAGTCGCTGCAAGTCGTCTGCACCATCGCACTCTGCCTCCTCGTCGCACCATCACAGGACCGGCTTGGCTGAGACGCTGTCGTCCAACACGTCCACAACGTCGTCGTCTAGGACACTTGCCTCGCCACGTCTTCCGGTCTGCGAGGCAGTCCGCCACGAAAGTGACGTCGCAGCGGAACCAAAACGCCACCATCCATTCTCACCACCTTCCGCCTGACCAAGAGCAGCAGCAGCATCTTACCTTCTTTGGCAACCTGTCCTTCTCTACCGCAGGGGGAAAACAGAGGCCTTGCCATGCCATTTGTCGGACCTCACTGACCATCCTGAACAGCCGCACTGCCACGTCCTCTTTGTGTCTGGCCTTCGTGTCGTGAATCTTTGCCTTGCAGGGAGGCTACACCTCATTTCTCTTGGTGTGGCTGCCCCGTTCTGCAACACTGGTGCTCCGTCGTCTCTCGACCGCTTGCTGCCATGTTCTGGGACAAGCCGTAGCAGCCCTCCACCTCCCCGCTTTCATCAAGGTCGACCCCTCAAACGTAGTCGACGCCGTACGCGACGTCGACAAGACCCTTGCCTTTCTTTTCCATGTTCTCTTCATACTTGTTGATAAGGCACGTGGTGCCGATAACTTGGTAAAACTGGATAATGAACTTGGGGAGATCTTGGCGTGCATCTTGGGTGTGTGGTGAGGGTTGAATCGATCAAATAGGATCCTACGACGAGTCTTTGGGGCAAGTCATGCCGGGGGGTGCGACCAGGGCATCCCTCATGAGAGGTACCTGTGGCGGGTGCATGTAAGAGCAGACGGGGTGTTGGTTATCCCTAGTGTAGGTGTCGTCGAGGCACGGGGTGTTGGTTATCCCCTTGAGAAGATATCATGTCCGGTCCCCCTAAGGACTAGTATGTCTTGAGAACCAGAACCATGGGACCCTTCGTGCACACCACTCGCTCCTGATGGGCGGGAGACGATTACCCGACTAACTAGGACGGTGCCACTACTACTAGGTTGGAAGGTGATAGTGTAGGGAGGTACAGGCATGGGGCCCCACGCCCTCCTAAGACATGGGTAGCAATGGTGACAAGACCAATCCACACAAACAAGACAATGTCATTCACCCTGACTTCATTGATGAGCTTCCCAAAGAGCTGAAGCAACAAGTGGAAACCAAGTTCAATGCCGTTCTGAAGGCTTTTCTTGAAAGTTGCACTAAAGATCAATGAGACAAGGTTACTCAATACAAGGAGCCCAATTTCAGCGAGTTGATTGCCCTACATCATCGCGCCCGCAGCACCCAAGGTAGAAGCTACAAAAAAAGGCAAATCACTACTACAGAATGAGCGATCACCATCATCAGTTTCATTGCCGTAAAAGATAGAAGTGACGGTGGGATACTTCCACCATCGGTTGGATTGATAGCGAGGCCTAGAAAGGAATCAAACCGATAGATGAAACTTCTAGCACCAATGGTTCAACCATCGATGTGGCGGTGCTAGTGGGGTTGCATTCCTCCGTCGCATGGAACACTAAGCTGACTAAGATACGCGTTATGGCCACCGGCCCTACATGATTGTTTGGTCTACCAGTGGTAAATTCAGCGTGAGTGTTGAATGTCCCAACATCCAATACTGTCTCACCATTTCTACCGGGAACCGTCTTCTTCCCTGATGCCTATGCGTAGATCACGGATCTTAACTGCTCATTTCTGCTCCTCCATGTTTAATGTTGGCCTATTTAAGCTGGGTCTAGATGCAAGGGCAATCCACCCACTCTTCCTCCTTCAACCCTTTAGAATACATATAGACAAAGTTGTTGACCCAACCATCTTTATTTGTTCATCGCCATGGCTCTCCTACAATTCCTCCAGTAGCAGTAGTGGCATTGGGAGAAGGCCTTCAAGATTGGGTACAACCGGCATCTAGGTGCAGCAGGGGCTGCTCGATCTAGGTGCTAGTGGAAGTTTTGTGATTAAGGGGGTCGCTGCTGGTACCAGCTCATCAGTGTTCTCGTGCCCTAGCGTTCCTCGCTCCTTGCTCTGGAGCAACAGTGATGATGACAGCAATTCTCTTCCACTTTTCCTTTATTTGCCTCTTGACACTGAGGGAGAGTCACCCAAGGTTGCATCCCCCGCTGGGAGAGTCCAGTCTTTGTGCACCTAGAAAAATACACCTAGCAAATTGTCTTCATTGAAATAAAGGGCTAAAAACATCTCTCCCAGGCTTCAAACCAAACCTGTGGCCATGATCTATTCTAGGCTTCAACGCATGTGGCTTTAATGTGTGACACCGTGCTTCAACGCTTGTCCAACTGCGATCGAAGCTTGCAATCAAGGAATCACCGATCCCGCAATCAACGATTCACCGAATAAAAAAAGGAATGCCTGTGGAAAACTGCAACACCCATCGCGCCGCCGCCATGACAATCGCATGCCACAGGAGCCCAAGGAACCTTGCCATGCTGAGGAACCCTGTGGATGTGGAAGTTTCATGTAGCAGCGCGATCACAGCCCAAGAACCTTAGCAACATGAGCTACTACCGGTCGGTCAGTCAAAATCCCGGTGCCGCATGCCACAACATCAGCGTGCAACACCGGCGCTGACATCCTTCCTCTCCAGTGGCCACGAAAGCTTTGTGCAGCAGCTGAAAGGTCCTAAATGGCTAGATGTGAGGTGAATAGCCTATAAAAATTCTACAACAACACTTAACCAAAGTGGTTAGATAACTAAATGGCGTAAAGTGAGTTTTGCTAGCCTACTAAAAATGCAAGCCACCTATCCACAATTCTAGTTGTTTTGATCTCTATGTATCACACAAAGGCTATGTCCCTAATTACTAAGTTAGTGAGCTCTCATAGACTAGACTAAAGAGCCTCACTAACCAAACAACTCAACAAACAAGCTACCTCTCAAAACTAATTACACTAAAGAACTTAACTACAATAGAATGTAGATACACAAGAGAGTGAGTGAGATATTTATACCGCCGTGGCAAGAGACAATGAACCAATCACAATATATCAATGAAATCCAATGAATTCCTCGGAGACAAGATGATACAATAATTTTCTTCCGAGATTCACTTGCTTGCCGGTAAGATAGCCCTCATTGTGGTGATTCACCCACTTAGAGGTTCACGCACTAATAGGCATCACACACCTAACCCACAATCAGGTGCCGCACAACCAACATAAGTAGGGATCACATAAGCCACGCGCAATCCACTAGAGTTGCCTTTCGTGATCTTCCATGGGGAAAGCACAAGAACCCCTCACAAGTACCTTGATTAGGGGCAGACACAATCACCAAATCACCTCACCAATCAACAAATAACCAACCATCTAGGTGATGGCAATCACCAAGAGTAATAAGAAATCCACAATCACAATCACCACCTAGTGCCACCAAATATGCAATCACAAATGCACACACTAAGGTTTCCCTCAAATCCTCTCAAGAATGAACACCACGCTTGAGGAAGGAGAGGATAGGGAGGAGATGCTTTTGAAGTTCTCAAGATCAATCACAAGAGCTCAATCTCTCACTTGAATGGAGCACAAATGCTTGGGAGTGAGAGAGAAGGAAGAGAGAGCTGGTTCTTCTCTATTCTTATTCTTAGATGCAAATGAAAGCCAGAGAGAAGAAAGCAAGGGGTGGACTCAGCCTTATCTTCCTAGCTAGCCAGACACCCCACGGCCAGACCTAGCACATGGCATGTGCCTGGTCCAGCCAAGCCCACAATGGCTCCAATCTATCCAATGGTCGAGCGTCAAGTCTTCCACGCAAAGGAATGGAGCAGCAGCACATGACACCTCTCTCGCTTTCTCACACCGACCAAAGGCGCGGGCCCCAGCGAGACCTAGGCATCGCCTCCACTCATCGAACCGTGTGCTCCTTCAGACGGTCAAAGCACATGGCGTCATTCATCCCAGATGCAGGCCCCACGTAAAATAGATAACGACCCCACTCGCTCCCACGCGTGGTCATGCAGTGCCCTAGGCACACTTCACCACGCGGCCACAATGCCACTACGCGAGCGCACTCGCGCACAGGCTACACGTCCTAGCGTGCTAGCCACCACCTGGGTCTAACCCATGATGGCTCCACCTCCCTTGGCAATTGCCCAGCCCAAAAGCAAGGCAGCCAAAGCAGCAGGCCACATGCTCCCATGCCCAGTAGTAGGCCAGCAGCGGCGTAGCAGGGCACGGGCCACAAGTTGCTCGCCATAGTAGGCCAACAGGCCAAACAGCTGTACGCCATCTTCCCTGGTTGACGGGCCAGCCCAGGGAACCAGGCAGGTAGTGCCCAGGCCAGGCGCCATAATGAAAGGTCCTTGTTTGGTTTTGGTAATTAAGTGACAACCTAGGTGGACTAATATGTGTTTAAGTGAAATACATAGGTGATTAATCTACAGGTACATGTGTGTGAGCAACATATGCATGGAGGTGGAAATGGCTTGGATATGTTGCAAGGCTCACACATGTGATGAAGGAGCTCATTGCATATGAGACATGACATGGAGTCATGTGACTAAGGTGGAGAAGATCAAGACAATGCTTGGCTTGATGGACCAGTTGCAAGCGTGAAGGGCAAGTTGGAGGCTTTTGAGCGATGGACCGCATGGCAGTGAAGCTTGAGCAAGACTTGGTGCCAATGGACAAAGGCAACGGTGAAAGCAAGTGAGGTCAAGATCGATGAACCAACAAGGTCACGTGATGATATGAAGTGGATCATATCACTTGTTGATCAAGGTTGGTGCATATGTTGCATCAACATTGGAAGGAGATGGAATAGAATGCGCAAGGCAAAGGTATAACCTATAGGGCATTTCATTTCACCGGTCATAGGTGTGTAGAGAAGTTTATGACCAGGTTTAGGATAGATGGCCGTACTATCAAGAGGGGCAAACTTGTTTGCATATCAGTCATCTAGTGCCACTTGAGCGATCTAACTTTGCATACGTGTTAGGATTGAGTGGCGTAGTGAAATGAGTGACTAATCCTTTGAAAAATATTTGTCAAAAGTTAACACACATGCACAAGGTGTTGTACACTTGGTTGTGTTGGCACATTTGCAAAGGAGAAGTTTGAGTTGAATTGGATCAACTTGGAGAAGAAAAAATGGTTTTTCGATATACTCCAAACAATAGGATGGCTCTTGGATTGGAATTCTACATTGATCCATTGTGGTTTGGATCAAATATGCAAGTGAGATGTGTAGCCCTCTAAGTAAGCTTTCCAAAATATCCAAGATCATTGAAATTAGAGTTCAGAGCTAAGAGTTATAGCCGTTTTAGTGTTGAAAGGTCTTTGACCGGACACTGGACCGAACACGCAGGTGCAGAGTCCGGTCAGTGTTTGTGTGATGGCCGTTTTGGGGTTGTGATCCAATGCTGGCTCTAGGGCACAACTGGATGCACCCATGACATTGTTTCGGTCCTAGTAATGCTGAGGGATAGCGACCAGACATTGTGGTGAGTTCGGTTAGTGTTGACCGAATGCGTCTGGTCAATGAAAAACCCCTCTGGTGCCTCTCTGTTCATGACCAGACGTTGGGCGATGGTGAGTTTGATCAATCGACTGGGCGCGGAGTTCGTTTGCGCACGTTGGGAGCCGTTGGCACCTAATGGTAACATTCAAACAACTAGTACACGTGGAGTTTGGAAAGTGACTGGACTCTGGACCGGACTCACCTCAGAGTTCGGTCAGTGAGTCCGGTCAGTGTGCAGGATTCGGCATGAAGGGGCTAACGGCTATTTTAGCCCTTGGGGATATAAAAGGAGTGTGTGGCCCGCCTTAGCACATGTTTAGCACCCTTGGGACTTAGTGTCCATACTTAGAGAGTGCTAGGAAAGCCTCTAACTCACTTGTGCTTGCAAGAGTGCGAATCGATTGCGAGTGAGTATGATTCTAGTGCGATTGCTTCGTGAGGTTGCATCGAGTGGCACTAGGTGATCAAGTTGCAATCCGGTGGTGCTTTTTACTTGTGGAGGATGCCACCTCCTAGATGGCTTGGTGGCTTGTGGCTCCGTCGAAGCACGCAAGGAGATTATGCGATGCTCTGGAGAAGGATTTGTGAGGGGTACCATGCTCACCCCGCGGGAGCCACGAAGAGCAACACTAGTAGAGCGTGTCATTGAGCTATCCTCACTTTTGGGGTAGGATCTTGTGGTGCCCGACGTGCAGGCTTGGCGGGTGATGCCAATTAGCCACCGAACCACCAAGTGAGCGGTCAACACAATGGGGACTAGCGTATTGGCAAATACGTGAACCTTAGGAGAAAAATCATTGTGTCAACCTTGTTCTTCCCATTGATTTGCAATCCCCCAACACAAGCTTGTATTTACTTTTATTTATATATATATCTTGTGCTTGTGTTGTTGTAGTTTCTCTTGTAACTAGTTGTGCTTGTGTAGCTTGCTAGTTACATTCTTGCTTGTGTAGCATAGAAGTAGCTCCCTTGCGTGACTAATTTGGTTTGAGTAACTTTGTTAGTCACTTTGTTTAGTTTGTGTAGCTAAGTATTTTGCGCTCTCTAATTTGGCTTGTGTGCCTTGTTATTGAGCATTGCTAGTGAGCTTAGGCTTTGTGCGCATTGCATCACTAGATTGTGTAGGTGCTCCCCGGTTTGCTCGAAGTATTAGTTGCATAGGTTTGTGTAACCTTGTAGGCTAGGATTGGTTAGGTGAGCACTAGCTAGTTGTTGGTATATCTTAATGCAAACAGAAAGAATCAGCAAGCACAGGGAATTACCGTTGTAGCTTTCACCCGGAAGTATTCAGGGTATTGTATTTTCCACATGTAATAGAGGTACTTCTTCTAGCTAATTCATCCAAGGACACAAGGGTAGAGTTGGAAAGGGTAGACATGGATTCCTAGGGCTCTTGGGTCTTTTGGATAGATAAACTCTACTTCTACTTGCTTCGGGTACCGGCGTATACTTGGTCTGTCAAGTACCTCCAGCCTATGGCTCTATGCCGTATCCGAACGTGGGGGATTATAAAGGACGGACAGGGCTGTCACCACCTGCCGCCTACCCCTCAACCGTGGGATATGAGACAAACAAAGGTAGCCTCTAGCCTAAACACTACGTCTACGCTATTGACTACTACTCTGAAGTACGTAGGGCGATCCGTCATTATCAGGGGCCCTCTTACTAGACCATTCGCTATGAGAGCGAACGACGAACCCACAAACAAGTATAGATAAAGCTCAACTAATCAAAAGACATAAAAGACCATAAGAACCATGAACACATACTTAGCAAAGATCCCACTAAGTCACCAAGCACGTGTTCGCCGAGGTACAAGCTTTGGGAGTCACCGACAAGCCCGGCGCTTCCCCGAACTCTCCCTCACATCTCGCTTTCTCCACTCTAGCTAGCTACTAGGGCATAAGCCCTTTGAATGATGCTCTTATTCTAGTAGTGAAGCTCTTGATCCCTTGGTGTGTTGTTGTGCTTGAGAGGGGAGAGGTCCTCCTTTTATAGGTGGAGAGGAGGGAATCATCCCATGGCATATTCCCTGGATTCTTCCAAAAATAGAGCAAACCGCCCTCCACCGTATTGATTGCACTGCCCTCCAAAACATCTTCCAAAAATAGAGCAAACTGCCCTCCACTATATTGATTGCACCGCCCTCCAAAACGTCTTCCAAACCAGAGCATTATAACATAAACAAAAGAAGTATGACTTTACAAGCTAGTTATTTCTTCATGGAGAAAAATATGAGTAAATAGGTTGGTGAACATTTTATACCTTTGTATACCTGAGTTTTACTTACTGGCAGCATATGAGGATGAAAACCTTGAGGTTGCTGCAACGGTGGTTTGATTGCATGAAGTCCAGCTCAGGCAAGCAACAAGGCTAGGCCATACACACGGTTAATGTGTATGGACCATGGGCCTTTGTGCTAGTGGCAAAGGTATAGAAGAGGTGAACTTTTGATGGAGTCAGGCGGCATATTGGTGTTTATGGTGGCCTGCTCCCTCTCTCTCTTCTTCTCTCTTTTTTTATATACTAACAAATATGCCTGTGCGTTGCTACGGGACAAGGGTTGTGTAGTTGGGAACCGCCTAATCTTTCTTCTTTCTTGTCGGCACCGACCCCACCCTTGCTCTCGCTTGTGCATACTACCTCACACACCCCTCAGTCGCCACCCCATTCCATTAGTCTTCTAGCTCCCACGGTTGACAGCTGACACAGGATCACTACCTCACCAACCTCCCATGTCGTCCTACCCTAACCATAGGGCTCCTATCGACTACTCTGGCATGATGCCCCCGTCGCTAGCCTTGCGCAAACTGCCATCTCCCACCGCCCCGGTGAGCGGTGCCACGTCATCTATGCCACCATCACGCCATGTTGCGACCACCAACCCAAACCCTCTTGTACATTTGTCTGTTAGTGAAATCTCTCCTAGAACCATGATCCCTGGCGCTAGGTGGCTCTTCTTCCTCTCTTGGGGCACGAACGCACGACCGCTCACGTGTCTGAGTTTGCACTGGGAAAAATCTGCTAGCAATTGTACCTGTGCGTTGCTAAATGCGAGTCGTGGTTACTTCTATGAGCATTCATCATGAGTTCAGACTCTCATACGGGACACTAAGGGCGTGAGCCTATTTGGAAAGTAAAAAAATAGGCTCATAATATATTTATTATTTATTATTTTTGTTTATAAGAAAATGTGGGAGATAAAAAATAAGAAATATGAGTTATGTTGTATGAGCACGGACCATAAGTTTGGACTCGGCACACGGAGATAAGACGGCTAGTCGTTTCATGTATAGATAGATCAAAATTCCTACAGTAGGTTAATTTTCTATAATCATATTTGGATTTGTAAAAAAAATATTAACAATGGTGTCACGTACTATCTTGGTTTTTCCTGCCCATCATACCACATATGGTCAAATCATCATCGACCAACAACTTTTTTTTCACCATCCAAAATAAAATAGAACTCCAATCTAGTTATGCCTTGGCTCATAGAAATCAGATACGAGGACTTGAGTCTAAGAAAAATAATGGTATAGGTCAATGTAGAGGTCGTACTTGATTCATGTTCCTAAAATAGACGTATTTGAGATTGAATCTTCATTTAGGAGGAGTCTTATGTAATCTTGGTTTAGGAGGAGTCTTACATCTTACATGTAGGTGGAAAAAAATCTTAGCGAAAATTTTGTCTCTTTATTATTAGGTATATATATTATACTCTTTTTTATTTATCAAATTATTTTCTTTTCTCTCCATTTTCATATCATTTTTTCTTTTTTTTTCAGTCCCCTTTTTTTAGCAAGACAGAGTTGTCATTATTTTTAACCAAGATGGCCTTTGATGAGGCATCCTCCCCCACACTTAGGACTTTTGTGTAAAAGTCAAGTATGTAGTGTCAGGGTCTTCTCTTGAGTGTGTTCCATACCAAAGAACATCACGGCGTATATTTGATGCAGCTCCTCATGTTCTCACGCATTGTATGTACCCTTGTTCTTCTCGATCTTATCGTGAAAGGGTTAGCAACCAAGAATACCCGAAGGTGCATACTAAACATGTTCTTGCTTTTATTAAAAAAATTATTATTTTTTTCTTTTTATGATAATCCAAGGTATCTCCCGGCAGTGCTTAATTTATGGTCTTAAGCTTGACCATGGGAACTTCATCTTGCAGCTATCAATGGTGGTATAGTTCCTAGCTTTACCACCAAACATTTAACATTAATGTTCAGGTTGCAAGGTTAGTACCACAGTGCTACTACGAGATTTGCAATATTTGTGATAAACGAAGACATCTATAACCATCCTCCTAAAAAGTTAGGAAACGAAGAGTGATGGGAGGTTGTCTTCCTCATAGCAGCAAGTAGCACTACGCACAACAATTTCTGGAGACTCCATACGTGAGCATGAAATGTGAGGGGTCTCGAAAGAGAAACCTTCATGCTCAATGGTGGAATCTTTCTCCTCAGTCTCCAGAGTTGGTGCTTTGGGCATGTCCATAGCACAAAACCTATCATGTAGGAACAATGTTGATTCTCAATCATTGTCGAGAACAACGTTTGGATGGCTAGAGGGACACGACTTAGGTTCAAGCGAGGGTGATGGTGTACGTTCTGTTTAACAAGCAAGCTTAAGTGAAATGAATGGAGATATGAATTTTGCCTCCTCGAACGATTAATGGTTGGGAAGATGCTCTGCTATTGGGGTTTCTAGGTGAGTGGCGGAAGTAGTTTTCCCAACTTATCATCAAGGCCCCAATGGAAAGGTTTTTCTTAAATAAGATTTTCCAAAGGGTAGCCTATGAGAATATCAAATTCAAGGATGGCATAGATATGGAAGTCTATGAAAACCTTAATTTTGTCAATTATGACTGCCATGTCCTTTACAATCCCACAACACTCGAAAAATAGTCCCAAAGGACTTCTGAAGAGCTTATTGGTCGAGACTAGCGGCATTTTGCCCAAAAGGGCTTCTGCAAGGAATTCAGACATGATATTAGTCTCGACCGTAGGGTTATGTAGGGCTTCTACGGTGGTTCCCCTTAATGAACAAGTTATGACTGTGGAAGTTGAAAGAATCCGAATTGCTTCAGAAGAACATTTCACTTCCATTAGCCATTCCTTTGGTGGTTCTGCTTTAGGGGAAACTTCTCCTATGTTCTTTTTGTGCCATGATAACTTCAAGGTATTCCCATAATCCTTGAATTTGATAGAGAACTCTGAAGGATGAATTACTCATTCCTTCGGTGTTCGTGGTTGGGTGGGGACTCATAAGTCAAACCTAGGGATGGTGCGAGTTTGGATTCGACTACCGAGGACTCCCCTACACTCGACATGAATTTTGCCTGGAGGGGTTTGGTTCTTATGACGGAAGAAGTGTGTATGTCAATGCAATGCTCAAGAATTCTACTTGTTCCAACATAGTTTTGTGTGTAAATCGTACTTTCTACGACAAACATGTACCATTTCCTCGCCTTTCCCATGAGAGAAAAGAGAAACAATGCCCATCTTAGTGTTTCTTGTGTCATGCTTGAGATGCTCAGGCACAAACACATTTCCTCGAAGTCTTATAGATGATGGCGGGGGTTTTCATTTTCGTGCCCTAAGAAGGGTAGTCCCCGAACCATAGCTTTTAAACTAGGGTGGAGTTCACAGCTAGATGAATGATTAGGTTTTGACACAAGTGATGGCTCAAGGAACTCCCCTTTTGAAGCGAAAGGGTTTGTCATGGATGTTGGCTTCATGATAGAAAAGATAAAAGAAGACTATTTTGTTTTAACAAAAAGAAAAGATAAAGGATACAGATACGAGGATGAACTGGGTTCGAAGAAAATAGCAACCGTTCCCCAGCAATGGCGCCAGAAAGCTTGTTGGCATTTTTTAACGCAAATAGAAAGAATCCTCAAGTGCACGGAATTACCATTGTAGCTTTTACCCGGAAGTATTCAGGATATTGTATTTTTTCCACAGGGAACGGAGGTACTTCTTCTAGCAAATTCGTCCAAGGACAACACAAGGGAGTTGGAAAGGGTAGACATGGATTCCTAGGGCTCTTGGGTCTTTTGGATAGACAAACTCTACTTCTACTTGCTTACTTCGGGCACTAGCGTATACTTGGTCTGCCAAGAACCTCCAGCCTACGGCTCTACGCCGTATCCGAATGTGGGGGATTACGAAGGACGAACAGGGCTGTCACCACCTACCGCCTACCCCTCAACCATGGGATACGAGGCAAACAAAGGTAGCCTCTAGCCTAAACACTATGTCTACGCTATCGACTACTACTCTAGAGGTACGTAGGGCGATCCATCTTTATCAGGGGCCCTCTTACTAGAGCATCCGCTACAAAAGCAGACGACGAACTCACAAACAAGTATAGATAAAGCTCAACTAATCAAAAGACACAAAAGACCATATAAACCATGAACACTTACTTAGCAAAGATCCCACTAAGGTACCAAGCACGTGTTCACCGAGGTACAAGCTTTGGGGAGTCACTGACAAGCCCGGTGCTTTCCCGAACTCTCCCTCACATCTCGCTTTCTCCACTCTAGCTAGCTACAAGGGCATAAGCCCTTTGAATGATGCTCTTATTCTAGTAGTGAAGCTCTTGATCCCTTGGTGTGTTGTTGTGCTTGAGAGGGGAGAGGTCCTCCTTTTATAGGTGGAGAGGAGGGAATCATCCCATGGAATATTCCCTGGATTCTTCCAAAAATAGAGCAAACCGCCCTCCACCGTATTGATTGCACCGCCTAACCATCAGAACCGACCTAAGAGAGGCGACAAGAGTCTGCCTGCCAAAATGGGGCCATTTGGGCCTGGTGGCAGTGCGGCCCCACCTTGGGTGTGGCCGCACTCCAAGTGAGCCCTAACTGGCCCATCTTCGGTGGGTCAACTCCTTTGCACCTCTTGAGTGGGCTTTTTGTGGTTAATCGCGGTTTTGAGATGTTTTGATATAGGTTTGGCCTTTTTCTTCATATAACCGGGCCCTGATTTTCCTAGAAACTGGGCCTTCTCCCCTTGGGCTCATGTTGGATGAAGTTCTATTGTGTTCTTTTGTGTACTTTTAGCACATTTCTTGTGTTATCCCAACATGTCCTCCTGCAAATGAACAATCACCAAAACTTGTGGAATATGTAAGTTATAAACCCTAACTCTAAGTTTAGTGACCATATTGGTTCATTTTATGTGATAATTGGCGTTTAGAAATGTGAGTTAAGGACAACCAACACTAGCCTGACACCTTTGTTGTCTAATTAGGATCTTAGTAAGGTGCTTGTGAACTCAGATAGAGGGGTGTAGTCTTGGCTTGACCGATAGTTTTAATTCCGCATTTGTTTTGGTTAGGCGGCGTGATTATTTTTTCAAAGGACTATTCACCCCCCTCTAGTCCGCTATCTAGTGCCAGCAACAACCCAAGCGCAAACAACAGCTCTAGTGCCAACAGCAGCACCTCCATTCCTTTCTTTTTCACCCTTCTTAAGTATTATCTCATCCCAAATATGCCAACCAAAATTAGCACAAGAGATGGCTTTTCACAAAGAATTTTTTGGGTTTTCTCATGCACCTCACCACGTCACTAAGCGCAAAGGATATGCAAATGAGACTCACACTTAGTGGCACTAGATAACCATTGCAATTAAAGATTTTTCCTCTTTATAGTACGGTTATCTATCCTAAACCCACTCACATCCTCTATAGTGTCTTGAGTGGCAAAACAAAATGACACTTTCAAATATACCTTTGCCTTGAGCCCATTTTGTTTTTCTCTTTTTTTCTTTTCCATGTTGAAGCACATATTATCATCTTTTGGTCACCTCCGTCACCATGACCATCTTCTAGCTCCATCACTTGGTGTGTACCAACCTATCTTTGCATTTCACTTGTGACAAAGATTAGTACACTTAAGTTTCATCAATTATCTAAAACCAAACTAGGGCTTTAAATCTCCCCCTTTTTGGTTATTGATGACAACCTTTACAAAGATATGAATTAAAATCAATTTTGAATCCATGTTGCTTGCCCAAGAATTTTTACCATGTGTAAAGGATATGGACAAGTTTCATAAACCTGAATTGGTAGCATTGGCTCCTCCTACATATGTGCTAAGAGTTTGGATTAAAAGCTTGCACATATGCACAGATAGGAAATGTGGGAGAGTAATGTCTACCAAATGATGCTAAGGTGTAAAGAATGGACCTTTAAAGCGTGATACCAATCGAAGTGCACCAATAATACCATCCTTAGCACCATTCTTAGTTAGATAGCACTCGTAAAACATAAACACTAGATACCTCGTGAGATCAACATTATAAACAAGGCTCTAATACCACTTGTGAGAACAAAAGTAAGGCACATATAACTATCATCCTATGCATGCTAGTTTTTCATTTCATCATTCAAACCTACAACTAGCATACACCACACAAGCAAGTACTTTTAAATTGAAACTTGACAAATGCAAGCAAGCATATGTGAATGCACATTCAAATGCATCAAACAAGTTCATGAGCTTACTCCCCCTACTTGTGTGCTCAAATTTTAATTGATCCCTTTTCTTTGTCATATCTCTCCCCCTATGTCCATTTCTCTCTCCCTATCCCTTTTATCTTTGTTTCTCTCTCCCTTTGTCATCAATGACCACAAATATTCAGTTTTAGATAGGTTAAGATTATCAATGTCAATCAATGGGGTGAGGATAATTTTTCCAAATTTAGTTCAATCTAGAATACTTGCCAAAGATATTTAATTTGATTTGATCCAAGGACAAGCTTCTTCACACCTCATTTTAAGGGTTATCTTAGTTCATTTTCTAGATCAAACACTAGGTTCATAAGCCCACAAATATGTTATATGCTGCCACTAGATCAAGTCAAGTATAGAAGCAATAGTGGTACCATTTAAGCATCAAATTCATTTGATTTTCATGAATGAGCCTATAAAACATGATAGGAATGACTAGATGCACTAAACAAGTCCTTAGCAAGAAATGCATACCATGCCAATAAATTTTACCTTGGTTTGCTCGAAAGAGAGGCATGTCATATAAGTGGGGGTGAATCAACATATATTTGAGAAATCTAATATGTTCAACTCATTCATTAACTTGCAAAACCTCTTCTCATCAAGTGGCTTGGTGAATATATCGGCAAGTTGATCTTAGGTGCCCACACTCTCAATTAAAATGTCCCTTTTTGTTGATGATCTCTAATGAAATGGTGGTGGACATCAATGTACTTTGTTCTTGTAACGGAACCATCCAAATTATAAGAGCACAAGTTCAAAAACAATCGCCGAAACGATCAAATTCTCAAACTTGAGCCCATATAACTCCGGTAGTCCACGAAATCGCGAGGGATTTCAAACCAAACCGAGAGCAACCAGATCGTAATGATTCAACATAACACAACACTCGTTACAATAGTGCAAAAGTAATCTCATACATCGGAGTACAAATATTTTTATTACAAACCAAAGTAAATATTAGCGGAAGCAACAAAATTTCTGAAATCATTTTTGGTCAAATACTGCCAGTACATAGTCACCTCCTGCAAAAGCATACCAGAAGAGATACTACAGAGACCATGCCCATATGGTCTAGTCTTCACGCCCATATGGCGAAGACAATACTTGCAGCAACAAGTATGAATCTGCTACCTGCAACAGGTGGGAATAAACCCTGAGTACGAGAAGGTACTCAGCTAGACTTACCCGTCAAAAACCAGAAACAAGGTGACACCAAGGACTATGCAAGGCTTTATAAAGTGGGCTAGCTTGACTCATTTGCAGAAAAGCTTAATACAGATAAATAATCAATATATGCTTAAGTATCAAGTTGATCATCATTAACCTGAGAACTAGATTAGCAACTGTACTAAAGCAATCACTTTATTAAGATCAAACAATATTAACCATAGCAGGTATAATAAGGCTATCATCATCATTATCATCAATTCCGAACCATCATTAATCATTAGTGTATCTACGCTGGAGATAACCAGTCAAGTTTCTCACTATTCGGGAGAGACGGCGACTCAAATCGATTCCAACTCAGCTGAGGGGGTATTCCTGACACTCACCCGGCAAACCCCGCTAAAGGCAGCCGTAGATAACCTTTGATACAACTCAGGGTGGGCCCGAACAGCGTCGCGTTCTCGGGGATACCAGTGGCCAGGATGCTCAGGACTTTTAACTCACCTGCCCTTGGAATCTCTGGCTCCCTTCCGAGGCGACTTTCACTTTTTGACTTCGCAACCTGAGTTGAGCTACTAGGCTTCGCGGTCGGCAACCTCAGGCCGGCCAGCTAAATGTCAGGCATGCGTTCAAAATGACATAGAAGGCTCCAGGTCTCGGTCCTTAATCGACACAGACGGGGATAGATCCACACTCAAGACCTCCATGCCTTGTTGCTTCACTATCGTCATCCCGCCCGGTCTCATTTCCTTTTATTAACACATGGTTCACTTCCACGATAGCAAGTATAGCCAACCGTGACCTGATAAAGCCCTAGATCTCGCAGGTGACAGGAAATCACCCGACTTCTACCGGTCTAATTTAGCAGGGCTAAGCATAGATACGATCCTGTCTACTTAGGATTCAAGGTTCGAATTGCTGGACAAGGAGTGTTATCAATGCAGCAAGGGTTTCCAACCAACTCCTATCACGTAATGCAACAATACATATAACATGTATAGATAGATAATTGCTTTGAAAGTAGGAGGCTTATAATGCTCCGGGGCTTGCCTTAACCGAAAGAAGAGAGAGATCAAGGCTCGGTTTCAAGAACGATTCCCACATCTTCTCTGGCTTCGTCGGACTGGACCGCCAGTTCTCGAACGGACTTCAACTTCGGGTCCCACGCCCAGCGGGACTTCACTTGTAACACGATTCTTGGCACACCTATTGCATGCATATGCATCCAATGAATTTCATGTATGCATCCAAAATGACATGATGATTTATGGACGTGCATGAATGATGTGAAGATGAATGCAATAACATGGCACGTTGTAAACACAAAACCAAGTTATGTGGTGCTCTATTCAAATCACTTCAATCTTAGGTGCAAATTTCCTCTCCGGTATTAACATGTTTAAACATTCCTAAGAAACCACTAAGTATCACAAAGTTAAGACTAAACACGCACGTAACAAGATTCCAGACATTAGTATTTATAACATATTATCAACAGTAGCTAAGAAAACTCACAACTGGAGTTCTACCAATCCAAATGACCTGAAAGAGGACATTCTGGATAGCTTATGAAATTTTCTACATTTCATTTATAAACATCTAAGCATGATTTCACCATTTACCAAGTTAAAATAGCATACATACAGAATCTGTTCTAAAAGACAAAGAGTACTTCTAAAACTGAACCCCACTTGGAACAGCTGTCATTTCTAAACTATAAGTCCAAAGGCTACCAAAATTTATCAACAACTAGTTCATGAAATTCTCAACAACTTTGCTATAGATCACCAAGCATGAAAACATCATTATCATAGGTTAATTCTTTTAACTAGCAATTCTGTCCAGAAATGGCAGAATCACTAAATTAAATAATTACTGATGATTCAAAAGCCCAATTGGACCAAACTAAGTTTACCAACCTGTTGTGCATATCAAAGGAACATCAGAAAATATAGTGCCAACTTCTAAATAAATTATTTAATATTCTTTTGTAATGTATTTAGTTAATTAGGTGATTAAAGAAACATATAGTAAAACTATATATAAAAATCTACAAAAATTACAGTAGCCGCCTAATGCTTCACATAGGCTACCATAAAAATTTCACTTCATTTTGACAAGAAAATATGGAGATATCAAAAATAACAGATGGCAGGTCTATTTCTAGCATAAATAGGAAACCCTATTGAAAAGTATCAAACAACAGATTTCATATTTTTCCTAGCATCTTTCTAACATAAGAACAACACTCATCAAGTTTCACACTCACTGGATCTATAGAAAAATTATGAAAATTCACACAATATCCATTCAAGCAAACAAGATAATTATATAACTCCACCAAACCACATCCAAATTGCATGAAAATTTAACCATAAGCTATTCATGGTATGAGCAGTTCACTATAAAATTTTCATGTCATTTGGAGCTTCACAGAAAGAGATATCATTTTCTCCTTTCTCTACATGAATAAAAGATATAATTAATAACTATTTAATTCATCACAAAACATGGCACATATTATATTTTTATAATAAACTAGACATTATGTAGAGCACAACACATTTTGAACCATATCATTTGGAGCTACCAATCAAGAAATATGAATTTTTGAATCTAGCATCAAATCTGTGAAATAGATAAAAACAAAAACCACTTCCTAAACCTAATTGGGCCGGCCCGGAGGAGACGCTCGGCCCACAACCCGCTCCTGCCCACGGCTTGGCCTGCTCTACTGGAACCAGCCCGATGGCGCTGACGCCTGGGCCCACTCGGCAGCGAGACCGAGACAGAGGAGGAGGGGGACGCCGGCAAAGCTCGCCGCCGGTAAGCCGGCTGGCGAAACCGAGGCCACCTCCGCACTCCTCTAGTCAAACCGCATCGATTGGTGGTAAAGGTTGAGGTTTGAGTCACCGGAGCGAGTTCGCCGGCGGCAATGGCAGCACGGCAGCCCAGCACGAAGGCATTCCGGCCGTTCCCGACTCCGGTGAGGCCCGACGAAGTGCGCTCAAGCTCTACCGAGGTGAGGCAAAGCCCTCGGAGCGACCGAGGTTTTGGCAAGGTCTCTGGTGACGCGCGACCGCAAGTGGGGTGCCCCGGCGGCGAGGCCACCGTGAGTTCGCGGCGGCGTTCCGGCAAGACCATGGCGGTAGCGACCAAAACACCTAAAGCTACACCATCCGCAGCTAAAGGCGATCTCAGAACCCACAAGAACAAGGAGGGTGGTGACCGGAGTTTCCCTGGCCACGGTGACCTCGACCGTTGGCCGTGGCGCTGAACTCCGGCGAGGAAAGGTTCACCGCAAAGCGGCCCTACCTAGGTCAGCTGGCTCCGAAATTGGACGAGGGTGGAGCACGGCTCACGGTGAGGTGATGTGCACGCGGAATCGAACTGCGAGGCAGCGGCTGCGGTGCTGCCCGGCCGCGACAGCAATGGGACTCCGCCCTCGGTGTGGGCAAGTGAGAGAAGGAGGGTGAGAATGAGGGCAGCAACGACGCTCTGGGATGGCTCCTGGCCTTGTTCACGCGAGCGTGAGCACGGCAGCGACGCGTAGCAGCCACGCGGCCACCAAGCCCTGCGCGCGGTCGGCCACAACCGAAGTTCAAGTTTTCTGAACTCTGAACCCCTTTCGTGAACCGACTGACGGTCGGACTTTGCTCGATCAAAAATCCAAATCGGTGCGGTGATTTGCTCAACCAAAAGAACTACGTGATAGAGCTACGTGAGGTCTACAAATGTGTCAACTAGAGCTCGAGCTAAATCAGCACGGTTTAAGAGATAGAAAGAGCCAAAGTGGGGTACTTAGAAACAGTGCAGTCAAGATAAGTCTGACAGTGCACTTTCATCGAGCTCCAACTCATCAACCATCCCGAGTTAGATGAAGGTGCAAAAGACTTTTAGTTAGAGCTAAGTAAGATCTAGGAGAAAGTCTACTAACACAAGAGCTAGTTCAGCATGGTTAGCAAGATACAGGGTCCTAAACAAGGGTACAAGGAAACTGAAAGTCAGTTATGACTTAGCCAAAAAGGCTAAGTGCTGAAATCAGCACCCCAATCTGCCTTGTGGGCCATATTAGGGGATGTTCTAAGCATTTTCATGAGTTGACCACTAAACAACTTTTGTTTCTCATGAAGTTTGGCACAAACTTTGTTAAGGTGGCACAGCCATGCAAACAACCTAAACTATACTTTTGGTTAGGTCAAACTAGGAAGGTTCTAGGGTCACCCATGGTCAACATATGAGTCGAGATGGAATTAGGGCAGGACCTAAACATAAACCCTAGTTCATTTTGCTCCACTAACATATCAAAGATGTTTTCAAGCCCCCAAGTCACACAATAGCATCACATATGTCATCTATACAAAACCCTAGCAACACATAAAAGAAGCACATAAAAATCACAATGTTGTAAGGTCATGTTGCAAGCAATGATGCACATGAAATGACGATGCTTATGGTAATGCCATGCCCTGATCATGCATTATGAATGCATTATGAGGTTAACTAACACTAGGGTGTTACAGCCCTCCCCCCTTATAAAAATCTCGTCCCGAGATTTGAAAGTCGTACCATTTTTCATAGAAAGCAGAATAGTTGTCCTTTAAATAATCCTCTTTTCCCAAGTGGCATCACGTTCACTGTGATTACTCCAAACCACCTTGTATAATTTGACTACTCGATTTCGAGTCACCCTTTTCAGCGTATCCAGAACATATACCGGTTTCTCCTCATAAGAAAGATCGGATTTCAACTTGATGCGTCTCACATCTACTCTTTCTTCGGGAAGACGGAGACATTTCTTTAATCGAGAAACATGGAAGACTGGAAAAATAGCTCCCATTTCATGAGGTAGATTGAGCTTATAGGCTACTCTTCCACTTTTCTCAATAATCCGATAAGGTCCAACATATCGAGGCTCAAGTTTTCTTTTGATCCCAAAACGCTTTACTCCTCTCATAGGGGACACCTTCAGATAGACCTGGTCACCTACTTCAAACTCAATAGGTTTCCTCCTCTTATCTGCGTAGCTCTTTTGTCTAGCCTGAGCAGCTGCTATATTTTTCTGTATAGCACGAACTTGCTCCTCGGCTTCTTTAACAAAGTCAATACCATAGAATCTTCTTTCTCCCAGTTCCACCCAGTTCAAAGGAGTTCTACACTTGCGACCATATAAAGCTTCAAAAGGAGCCATTTGGATACTCTCTTGATAGCTGTTGTTGTAAGAGAACTCAGCGAGAGGCAACCATTTCTCCCAGGAGCCATTACAAGAGGTGATGCAAGCTCTAAGCATGTCTTCAAGAATCTGATTTACACGTTCGGTCTGCCCCGACGTCTGCGGATGATAAGCAGAACTACGGACCAAATTAGTTCCAAGATTCTGATGTAGGCGCTCCCAGAAACGAGCAGTAAACTGCGGCCCTCTGTCAGAGACAATAGACCCAGGCACTCCATGAAGATGTACGACTTCTTGGAAGTAAATGTCAGCATATTGGTGTGGATGATAGTTACTCTTCACAGGGATAAAGTGAGTAGACTTTGTCAAATGATCAACTATAACCCAAATAGAGTCAAAACCTTTTTGGGTGGTTGGTAATCCGACAATAAAGTCCATAACAATGTCATCCCACTTCCAACCTGGAACCGACAAAGGCCGGAGTAAGCCAGGCTTCATGTGAATGGCCTTAACTCTACAACAATTATCACACCTAACGACGTAGGCTGCAATTTCCTTTTTCATCTTGGTCCACCAATAGTACGGCTTGAGGTCCTGATACATCTTACTACTACCAGGATGGATGGACAACTTAGAAGAATGGGCTTCAGATAAGATTTGATTTCTGAGCTCTCTATCTTTTGGCACAACGAGTCTATCTTTGAACCAGAGAATTCCTTTGTCATCCACTCGAAAGTGCTTAGTTTCTTGCTCTTTCATCTTTCTCTTGATGTGAAATACACCAGTATCAGTCTTTTGTAACTCAATGATTCTACTTCTCAAAGAACAATCTACAGTGATATGATGGATTACAATAGGATGTAAGAGATGAGACAAATGAAAATCTTCTTCTATCAAAGAGTTGCAATGAGATTTTCTACTCAAGGCATCGGCAACCACATTTGCTTTACCCGGATGGTAATGCACCTGGAGGTTATAATCCTTAATCAACTCTAACCATCTTCTCTGGCGCATATTTAACTCAGGTTGAGTAAATATGTACTTAAGACTCTTATGATCTGTATAAATATTGCATATATTTCCAAGCAAATAGTGTCTCCAGATTTTCAGAGCATGGACTACAGCAGCTAACTCCAAGTCATGAGTCGGATAGTTAACTTCATGTTTTCTTAACTGACGCGAAGCATACGCAATAACTCGGCCTCCCTGCATCAGTACGCCACCTAAACCAGTACCCGATGCATCACAATACACATCAAACGGTTTTTCAATGTCAGGTTGCGCTAATATAGGAGCTGATGTCAACAAAGTCCGTAGAGTGCAGAAAGCTTGTTCACACTCCGGAGTACAATCAAACTTCCTATCCTTCTCAAGTAGTCGAGTCATAGGCTTAGCTATTTTAGAGAAATCCTGAATAAAACGACGATAGTAGCCAGCCAATCCAAGAAAACTCCAAACTTTATGCACTGTAGTTGGTGCCTTCCAATCCACAACTTCCTATATCTTAGTCGGGTCTACGGAAATTCCCTCACCAGACAACACATGTCCGAGGAAAGGTACCTTCTTTAACCAGAATTCACATTTGCTGAACTTGGCGTAAAGCTTATGTTCACGTAATCTGGATAAAACAATTCTCAAGTGCTCGGCATGTTCTTCTTCATTTTCAGAATAGATGAGAATATCATCAATAAATATCACCACAAACTTGTCCAGCTCTTGCATGAATACTGAATTCATCAGGTACATGAAATGTGCAGGATCATTGGTCAGACCAAAAGACATGACAAAATATTCATATAACCCGTATCTAGTAGAGAAAGCGGTCTTTGGTATGTCTTCCGGATGGATTTTAATTTGGTGATAACCAGATCTCAGATCAATCTTCGAGAATACCCTTGCTTTAGACAACTGATCAAACAAGATATCAATACGAGGCAATGGATACTTGTTCTTGATAGTGACTGCATTGAGTGGTCGATAGTCTACACACATACGCAGAGTCTGGTCTTTCTTCTTCACAAAGATAGTAGGACAACCCCACGGAGAAGAACTAGGACGGATCAACCCTTTCTGTAAAAGGTCACTAAGTTGGGTCTTGAGCTCAGCCAACTCATTCGATGGCATTCTATACGGTCTTTTGGAAATTGGTGCGGTACCCGGAATTAACTCAATCTTAAACTCTACATCACGATCTGGAGGTAATCCTGGCAATTCATCGGGAAAAACATCTGGAAATTCACACACTACCGGAACTTCTGCAATCTTTTTGCTTTTGCTATCATAGCGTTAACTGTGGTCTGAGGACTAACGTCTCTAGGAAGTTGCACTAGAAAAGCTTGTTGATCTTTTGGATCCCTCAACATAACCACTCTCGTAGAGGTATCGATCAGAACACCATTTCCACTCATCCACTTCATACCTAAGATTACATCTAGGCCCAATCCTGGTAATACCACGAGATCTAGATTATACAGACGTCCTTCTATCTCAATCTTTGCTCCTAAAACCAACTGGTTGGTTGAAATATTATTCCCGGCAGCACTAATATTATAACCACTATTATCTAAGGTAACGACCTTCATACCATGCTTAGTTGCAAACGTTGAACTGATAAAAGAGTGGGAAGCACCTGAATCAAACAGCACAATTGCAGGATGTTGGTTTACTAAGAATGCACCGGCAGTGATAATCTCACCCGTAGGAATGGATTCCACTGTGGTGTATCAAACATACCCTTTACACATACCTACGTTATTATCACTTGATTTCTTCTGCGGAAGAGGACAATCTTTGGCCCAATGACCTGACATCTTGCAATTCCAACATGGCCGATTACTTGGCGGTGCCTTAGGCTTTCCTTTCTTAATACTGCTCCTCTTGACCGGATCCTGTTTCTGATATGGGTGATATCTGGTAGATATGCCAGGCGAATAATACTGAGGTGTAATCACCACAAGAGTATTGGTCGTAGGTGCATTAGATTCATGAGATTTCTCGTGACTCTTAGAAGCAGCATACACAGCATTACAGTTCTCTTGAAGGATAGTATCAATGACAAACTCATTGAAAGTTGCACACTTGCTATTGCACATGGCCTTCATCAATTTGGGACACAGCCCTCTTTTAAAACTTGCGATCTTCTTAACCTCTGTATTAACAAATTCTGGAGCATATCTTGACAAGTTGATGAAAGCATGCAAATATTCTGTTACACTTTTGTCTCCTTGGGTGAGCTTCATAAACTCGGTGTGCTTGATTGCCATGAGACCAGCAGGAATGTAATGTCCTCGAAATGCTTCCTTGAACTGATTCCAAACTACTTCCATATTCTCAGGCAGGGTACTCCGATGGTGACACCACCAAACACCTGCAGGTCCTTGCAACTGTTGCGAAGCATATTCTGTTTTCATATCATCGGACACCTTGAGCACACAGAACTTCTGTTCGATAGTGTTCAACCATTCGTCTGCTTGAAGTGGTTCTTCTGCTTCTCGAAAAATAGGAGGCTCAGTATCCAAGAAATCTTTGTAGTTGTTGGACTGGGCAGGCTCAGGTTCCTGATGGACATGGTTTCTGACACTCTCGCCCAAGGCACGCTGACTTTTGGCAAGCATTCGCAGCAACTCGGCAGAGGTAGGTTGCGGAGGAGACGATGATAGTCCTGTATTGCCACGACTCTGACTGCTAGAGCAAAGCTGACGAGACATCTGCAAGTAGGTGAAACCAATAAGAGTTGATGACGTCGGAAGGCTGCTGACGAATCATATAGGCAGGAGGAAGAGGTTATATCCAACTATCAAAAATCCAATCTCAGACGAAGGAAATCTCTTGGTTTGAGGTACTGATCTTCTAACAAGATAGGGAATGACATCCAAGGGAAAAGGTTCACGCGAAGATAACACATTGGTGTAGCTCCATAATGGATCATGACTAGCAATCCTTGATACCTGCGCGTGCCGAGTAGCACAACCTTGTGTCACGCGCCATAGGAGGCTCCCGGTGTCGTCGCGGCACCATGGAGTACTAATCGCAACACCATTACCGAACACACACCCATGAGGAATCCTCACGTGTCAGGAATTAGGTGTGTGGAAGCAATATTATCCAAAGAGTGGTAGCAAACAAGGATGGATACAAAGTTAGAAGCAATGGAGAGGCGAATTGCAGATCAAAACACATCCCAACTTGAGGAGATACATCTTGAAATTGTCTTGCTTTCCTTCACGGCCAAGCATGAATTGGGTTTCAAGGCTGACACTATGACCACTCCACTAGGTTGGTTGACCACCCCCAATTCTTCACGAAATAAATGCAACTAATTACGGGACAACTGCTTGGAGGGAAGAAAATTTTAAAAGATTGGGATAAGGAATTTATAAGGGAGGGAGTAATGCAGAATGCAATGCATGATGCGAACATGGTGCATGCACGAACCGTACATCCTCACAAACCTAGGAAAAATTTAAAAATTCTAGCGTATAGTTCGGTGGCATACACACGTTCTCTCAATAACGATAACTAGTCGTTCTACAGGAAACGTTGTTAGTGTACCTGCAGAAAATTGCATTTCAGCCCAACAATTCCCAATATAACACACAAGAAAGCAGTAAACTAAATACTTTCCATACATACATCCCCCGATGTATATACTTCAGTATCAAAGCTACCCAACAGATATTCCTACAATTAAGTACTCACATAATCACATGATTAAACATGTAAGTATGCTAGTAACCACAACTACTCTCCCCTAGACCAACGGTTGGATGGTCATGCTCTCACAACTCCCACTTACCAGGTCGTAGAGGCATTTTGATCCATACATTACCACCCAAGCGGATGGCATCCATACAATAGCACGCCGTATGGACAACGAAATAGAAAACAAGCAAGAACCCCCAAGTTAGTACCTTAGTAAGCCACCTAATAGTCCTTATTTGGGCATACAGGATATGACCACTAGCACTCTTTAGTTTAGAATAAAGATTTTTCACAAAAGCTTTTGTTTAAATACACAAATGATGTGTTTACTGTTGAATCTTGCTCCGATACCAGCTGTAACGGAACCGTCCAAATTATAAGAGCACAAGTTCAAAAACAATCGCCGAAACGATCAAATTCTCAAACTTGAGCCCATATAACTCCGGTAGTCCACGAAATCGTGAGGGATTTCAAACCAAACCGAGAGCAACCAGATCGTAATGATTCAACATAACACAACACTCGTTACAACAGTGCAAAAGTAATCTCATACATCGGAGTACAAATATTTTTATTACAAACCAAAGTAAATATTAGCGGAAGCAACAAAATTTCTGAAATCATTTTTGGTCAAATACTGCCAGTACATAGTCACCTTCTACAAAAGCATACCAGAAGAGATACTACAGAGACCATGCCCATATGGTCTAGTCTTCACGCCCACATGGCGAAGACAATACTTGCAGCAACAAGTATGAATCTGCTACCTGCAACAGGTGGGAATAAACCCTGAGTACGAGAAGGTACTCAGCTAGACTTACCCGTCAAAAACCAGAAACAAGGTGACACCAAGGACTATGCAAGGCTTTATAAAGTGGGCTAGCTTGACTCATTTGTAGAAAAGCTTAATACAGATAAATAATCAATATATGCTTAAGTATCAAGTTGATCATCATTAACCTGAGAACTAGATTAGCACCTGTACTAAAGCAATCACTTTATTAAGATCAAACAATATTAACCATAGCAGGTATAATAAGGCTATCATCATCATTATCATCAATTCTGAACCATCATTAATCATTAGTGTATCTACGCTGGAGAAAACCAGTCAAGTTTCTCACTATCCGGGAGAGACGGCGACTCGAATCGATTCCAACTCAGCTAAGGGGGTATTCTTGACACTCACCCGGCAAACCCCGCTAAAGGCAGCCATAGATAACCTTTCGTACAACTCAGGGTGGGCCCGAACAGCGCCGCGTTCTCGGGGATACCAGTGGCCAGGATGCTCAGGACTTTTAACTCACCTGCCCTTGGACCCTCTGGCTCCCTTCCGAGGCGACTTTCACTTTTCGACTTCGCAACCTGAGTTGAGCTACTAGGCTTCGCGGTCGGCAACCTCAGGCCGGCCAGCTAAATGTCAGGCATGCGTTCAAAATGACATAGAAGGCTCCAGGTCTCGGTCCTTAATCGACACAGACGGGGATAGATCCACACTCAAGACCTCCATGCCTTGTTGCTTCACTATCGTCATCCCGCCCGGTCTCATTTCCTTTTATTAACACATGGTTCACTTCCACGATAGCAAGTATAGCCAACCGTGACCTGATAAAGCCCTAGATCTCGCAGGTGACAGGAAATCACCCGACTTCTACCGGTCTAATTTAGCAGGGCTAAGCATAGATACGATCCTGTCTACTTAGGATTCAAGGTTCGAATTGCTGGACAAGGAGTGTTATCAATGCAGCAAGGGTTTCCAACCAACTCCTATCACGTAATGCAACAATACATATAACATGTATAGATAGATAATTGCTTTGAAAGTAGGAGGCTTATAATGCTCCGGGGCTTGCCTTAACCGAAAGAAGAGAGAGATGAAGGCTCGGTTTCAAGAACGATTCCCACGTCTTCTCCGGCTTCGTCGGACTGGACCGCCGGTTCTCGAACGGACTTCAACTTCGGGTCCCACACCCAGCGGGACTTCACTTGTAACACGATTCTTGGCACACCTATTGCATGCATATGCATCCAATGAATTTCATGTATGCATCCAAAATGACATGATGATTTATGGACGTGCATGAATGATGTGAAGATGAATGCAATAACATGGCACGTTGTAAACACAAAACCAAGTTATGTGGTGCTCTATTCAAATCACTTCAATCTTAGGTACAAATTTCCTCTCCGGTATTAACATGTTTAAACATTCCTAAGAAACCACTAAGTATCACAAAGTTAAGACTAAACACGCACGTAACAAGATTCCAGACATTAGTATTTATAACATATTATCAACAGTAGCTAAGAAAACTCACAACTGGAGTTCTACCAATCCAAATGACCTGAAAGAGGACATTCTGGAAAGCTTATGAAATTTTCTACATTTCATTTATAAACATCTAAGCATGATTTCACCATTTACCAAGTTAAAATAGCATACATACAGAATCTGTTCTAAAAGACAAAGAGTACTTCTAAAACTGAACCCCACTTGGAACAGCTGTCATTTCTAAACTATAAGTCCAAAGGCTACCAAAATTTATCAACAACTAGTTCATGAAATTCTCAACAACTTTGCTATAGATCACCAAGCATGAAAACATCATTATCATAGGTTAATTCTTTTAACTAGCAATTCTGTCCAGAAATGGCAGAATCACTAAATTAAATAATTACTGATGATTCAAAAGCACAATTGGACCAAACTAAGTTTACCAACCCGTTGTGCATATCAAAGGAACATCAGAAAATATAGTGCCAACTTCTAAATAAATTATTTAATATTCTTTTGTAATTTATTTAGTTAATTAGGTGATTAAAGAAACATATAGTAAAACTATATATAAAAATCTACAAAAATTACAGTAGCCGCCTAATGCTTCACATAGGCTACCATAAAAATTTCACTTCATTTTGACAAGAAAATATGGAGATATCAAAAATAACAGATGGCAGGTCTATTTCTAGCATAAATAGGAAACCCTATTGAAAAGTATCAAACAACATATTTCATATTTTTCCTAGCATCTTTCTAACATAAGAACAACACTCACCAAGTTTCACCCTCACTGGATCTATAGAAAAATTATGAAAATTCACACAATATCCATTCAAGCAAACAAGATAATTATATAACTCCACCAAACCACATCCAAATTGCATGAAAATTTAACCATAAGCTATTCATGGTATGAGCAGTTCACTATAAAATTTTCATGTCATTTGGAGCTTCACAGAAAGAGATATCATTTTCTCCTTTCTCTACATGAATAAAAGATATAATTAATAACTATTTAATTCATCACAAAACATGGCACATATTATATTTTTATAATAAACTAGACATTATGTAGAGCACAAAACATTTTGAACCATATCATTTGGAGCTACCAATCAAGAAATATGAATTTTTGAATCTAGCATCAAATCTGTGAAATAGATAAAAACAAAAACCACTTCCTAAACCTAACTGGGCCGGCCCGGAGGAGACGCTCGGCCCACAACCCGCTCCCGCCCACGGCTTGGCCTGCTCTACTGGAACCAGCCCGATGGCGCTGACGCCTGGGCCCACTCGGCAGCGAGACTGAGACAGAGGAGGAGGGGGACGCCGGCAAAGCTCGCCGCCGGTAAGCCGGCTGGCGAAACCGAGGCCACCTCCGCACTCCTCTAGTCAAACCGCATCGATTGGTGGTAAAGGTTGAGGTTTGAGTCACCGGAGCGAGTTCACCGGCGGCAATGGCAGCACGGCGGCCCAGCACGAAGGCATTCCGGTCGTTCCCGACTCCGGTGAGGCCCGACGAAGTGCGCTCAAGCTCTACCGAGGTGAGGCAAAGCCCTCGGAGCGACCGAGGTTTTGGCAAGGTCTCTGGTGACGCGCGACCACAAGTGGGGTGCCCCGGCGGCGAGGCCACCGTGAGTTCGCGGCGGCGTTCCGGCAAGACCATGGTGGTAGCGACCAAAACACCTAAAGCTACACCATCCGCAGCTAAAGGCGATCTCAGAACCCACAAGAACAAGGAGGGAGGTGACCGGAGTTTCCCTGGCCACGGTGACCCCGACCGTTGGCCGTGGCGCTGAACTCCGGCGAGGAAAGGTTTGCCGCAAAGCGGCCCTACCTAGGTCAGCTGGCTCCGAAATTGGATGAGGGTGGAGCACGGCTCACGGTGAGGTGATGTGCACGCAGAATCGAACTGCGAGGCAGCGGCTGCGGTGCTGCCCGACCGCGACAGCAATGGTGACTCTGCCCTCGGCGTGGGCAAGCGAGAGAAGGAGGGTGAGAATGAGGGCAGCAACGACGCTCTGGGATGGCTCCTGGCCTTGTTCACGCGAGCGTGAGCACGGCAGCGACGCGCAGCAGCCACGCGGCCACCAAGCCCTGCGCGCGGTTGGCCACAACCGAAGTTCAAGTTTTCTGAACTCTGAACCCCTTTCGTGAACCGACTGACGGCCGGACTTTGCTCGATCAAAAATCCAAATCGGTGCGGTGATTTGCTCAACCAAAAGAACTACGTGATAGAGCTACGTGAGGTCTACAAATGTGTCAACTAGAGCTCGAGCTAAATCAGCACGGTTTAAGAGATAGAAAGAGCCAAAGTGGGGTACTTAGAAACAGTGCAGTCAAGATAAGTCTGACAGTGCACTTTCATCGAGCTCCAACTCATCAACCATCCCGAGTTAGATGAAGGTGCAAAAGACTTTTAGTTAGAGCTAAGTAAGATCTAGGAGAAAGTCTACTAACACAAGAGCTAGTTCAGCATGGTTAGCAAGATACAGGGTCCTAAACAAGGGTACAAGGAAACTGAAAGTCAGTTATGACTTAGCCAAAAAGGCTAAGTGCTGAAATCAGCACCCCAATCTGCCTTGTGGGCCATATTAGGGGATGTTCTAAGCATTTTCATGAGTTGACCACTAAACAACTTTTGTTCCTCATGAAGTTTGGCACAAACTTTGTTAAGGTGGCATAGCCATGCAAACAACCTAAACTGTACTTTTGGTTAGGTCAAACTAGGAAGGTTCTAGGGTCACCCATGGTCAACATATGAGTCGAGATGGAATTAGGGCAGGACCTAAACATAAACCCTAGTTCATTTTGCTCCACTAACATATCAAAGATGTTTTCAAGCCCCCAAGTCACACAATAGCATCACATATGTCATCTATACAAAACCCTAGCAACACATAAAAGAAGCACATAAAAATCACAATGTTGTAAGGTCATGTTGCAAGCAATGATGCACATGAAATGACGATGCTTATGGTAATGCCATGCCCTGATCATGCATTATGAATGCATTATGAGGTTAACTAACACCAGGGTGTTACAGTTCTTGCATGTTGAACCGGATTGTTGGTAAGCTTGATAGTACTCTCATTATCACATAGCAATGGCACTTGTTTGAATCTTATTCCAAAGTCATTCAAGGTGGCCTTCATCCAAAGTATTTGTGCACAACAACTACCGCCGGATATGTATTCAGCTTCGACGGCTGAAAGTACCATACTATTTTGCTTCTTTGATGACTAATATACAAGTGACCTTCTCAATAGTTGACATGTGCCCGATGTGCTCTTTCTCTCAACTTTGCATCCAACATAGTCAGAGTTCGAATATCCAACTAATTCAAACTTTGCTCCTTTGGGATAGCACAAACCAACATTTGTCGTATGCTTCAAATACCTCAATATTCTCTTTGTAGCCTTCAAATGACTTTCTCTTGGTGAGGCTTGAAATCTTGCACAGATGCACACACTAAACATGACATCCGGCCTTGATGCGGTCACATGGAGTAGGCTTCCAATCATAGACCGATACAACTTTTGATCCACCATGTTGCCACTAGCATCACTATCCAAATTACCATTTGATCCCATAGGTGTACTAATTGGCTTTGCTTCATTCATACCAAACCTCTTGAGCATGTCTTTGATGTACTTGCCATGACTCACAAATGTGTCATTCTTCAATTGATTGATTTGAATACTAAGGAAATAACTCAACTCTCTAATCATGGACATCTCAAACTCATTGGCCATTATTTTTTTCAAACTCTTCACAAAAGTCTTGATTGGTTGATCCAAAAATAATGTCATCCACATATATTTGTAACACAAACAAGTCCTTGCCAATCTTCTTAATGAAAAGAGTGGTGTCAACCTTACCCATAATGAACCCTTTAGAGAGTAGGAAGTCCCTCAACCTCTCATACCATGCTCTAGGTGCTTGCTTCAAACCATACAATACTTTCTTTAACTTATAGACATGGTTGGGCTTTTTGTCATCTTTAAAACCGGGCGGTTGCTTAACATATACTTCTTCATTGATGTAGCCATTGAGAAATGCACTCTTCACATCCATTTGATGGAGTTTGATGTTATGGGCACAAACATAAGCTAACAAGATCCTACCGGGGCATATGTTTTACCAAAGTAAAGACCCTCTACTTGAGTGTAACCTTGTGCTACCAATCTTGCTTTGTTCCTTACCACTATCCCATCTTAATCTTGCTTGTTGCGAAAGACCCATTTTGTTCCAATTACATTGTGTCCCTTTGGCCTCTCAACTAACTCCCATACTTGATTTCTAGTGAAGTTGTTCAACTCTTCATGCATGACATTGACCCAATCAATATCCTTCAAAGCTTCTTCTATCTTCTTTGATTCAATGGATGACACAAATGAGAAATGCTTACAAAATAATGCTAATCTTGATCTTGTTTGTACACATCTAGAAATATCTCCAATAATAGTTTCTAATGGATGATCCCTTGCAATATTAGTTGGTTAGAGAATTGGAACTTGATTGCTTGCACTTGATTGAGATGATGTATTAGCCACTTGTTGATCTTGCACTTGAGATGATGAACTAGCTTGATTTGTATCAACTTGCACATTTGAGTTAGAGAGCACTTGCACTTGATCATCTTCATCATCTATCACTTGTCTAGGCCTTAGGTCACCAACATCCATGTTCTTCATAGTATTTGATAGTTGAATGCCTCTAACATCATCAAGATTCTTATCTTCATCCTGGGAACCCTTGATATCATCAAATTCAACATCATGAACTTCCTTAAGAGTACCACTAGCCAAATTCTAAACTCTATAAGCTTTGCTAGTTATTGAGTAACCAACTATGAAACCTTCATCACATTTCTTGTCAAACTTGTCCAATTTAGTACTTTTCTTCAATATGTAACATTTGCAACCAAAAACCCAAAAATATGCAATGTTAGGCTTTCTACCATTCAATAGCTCATATGATGTCTTCTCTATCATTGGGTGACAATAGAGACGGTTGCAACAATAGCAAGCCGTGTTGATTGCTTCGGCCCAAAAGGATTTACTCACATTGTACTCACTAAGCATAGACCCTGCCATGTCAATAAGTGTTCTATTCTCCTCTCAACAACACCATTTGATTGTGGAGTGTACTTGGCCGAGAATTGATGTCTAATTCTAAAATCATCACACAACTCATCAATCTAATGTTATTGAACTCACTATCATTGTTGCTTCTTACTCTCTTAATGGTTGTTTCAAACTCATTGTGAATGCCCTTGACAAAAGACTTGAAAGTTGCAAGCACATCACTTTTGTCCACTAGAAAGAATACCCATGTGTATTTAGTAAAGTCATCCACTATCACAAAGCCATATTTATTTCCACCAATGCTAGTGTATTCTGTTGGCCCAAACAAATCCATGTACAACAAATCAAATGCCTTGCTAGTACTCATTATGCTTTTCTTAGGATGAGTGTTTCCAACTTGTTTTCGGCTTGACAAGAGCTACAAAGTTTATCCTTCTTAAATACCACATCTTTCAAGCCTCTAATTATATCATGCTTAATCAATCTATTCAATTATTTCATTCCAACATGACCAAGCCTTCTATGTCATTACCAACTCATGCTAGATTTAGTGAACAAGCATGTTGACAATTGAGTCTCATTGGCTAGCATTGAAATCAACCAAGTATAGATTCTCATATCTAAATCCTTTAAATATCAAGTTAGAGCCATCTACACTTATGATCTCTACATCATCTACTTCAAATATGCACTTAAATCCAAGATCACACAATTGAGTCACGGGTAGCAAATTGAAGTTCAAGGTCTCTACTAGCAACACATTGGAAATACTCATGTCATTGAATATTGCAATCTTACCAAGCCCTTTGACCTGGCCTTTACCATTGTCACCAAATGTGATACTATCATACCCATCATTGCCACTTGCGTTGATTGAATTGAACATTCTAGCATTACTAGTCATGTATTGAGTGCATCCACTATCAAGAACCCAATGCCTTCCTCTGACTTTATAATTGACCTACAAAAGAAGATCAATTCCTTTTAGGTACCCAAACTTGCTTGGGTCCTTAAAGGTTAGTGATCAAGCTTTTTGGCACCCAAATGGCTTTCTTCTTTGAGCCTACAATTGGAGTACCAACAAACTTAGTATGCACCCCATTAACACCCTTGGTAAGCAAATAACAAGAATCAAACTTAATTGAGGATACATTCGGTAGTGATTTCTTGTTCTTGCAATGTGGCTCTACATACCCAACTTGCTTGCAACTATTGCAAAACCTACCATTGCCCTTCAAAAACTAGTCTTGTGAGTAGCAAAGGCCGCCTTGCCTTTCTTGGGGTCTAGCCCAATCCCTCTTTGTTGAGAGAAAAATCTTTGGCCACCCAAACACTTAAGCAAGTGGGCCACACCACCATAGACATTTCCTAAGGCGCGAGTGAGCTCATTTACCTCCTTCTTTAAGGTCTCATTCTCAACCATTAGTGAGGCATCACAAGTGAAACCATCACTACTAGATGAGGTAGAAATGGAAGTGCTACCAGAAGGGTTAGTAGAAGTAATAACAATAGGCTTATAGAAAGATTCATCAATAATATCACAAGTTAAGCCTATGCCACATGTTATAATAGCTTTCTCTTTCTCATTTTGCATATTGAGTAGAGAGGAATGAGCCTTTTTAAGCTTCTTGTGAGCCTTTCCAAGCTTCTCATGGTCTTCCTTTGGACTCTCATGAGATGCATTGAGCTCATCAAAGGCTTGCTTAAGGGCTTTAAGCTTCTTTTTCAAGTCTTTGCATTTCCTTCTCTTAATGTCAAAATGAGTTTTAACATATTCTAACATGTCAAATAATTCACCTTTAGTTGGTTCATTATCATCATCACTATCACATTTATTTTCACCATTGTTCTTATCACACTCATCATCAGATTGTACCTTAGTAGCCTTAGCCATAAAGCATGTATTCTACAGTGTTAAAGAGAGAATGCTTGTCATTTATAGCAATGCTTGCAAGAGCCTTCTTCTTAGTGGTCTTGTCATCATCACTATCATCATCATCACTTGTGGAAGAATCACTATCCCAAGTGACCACATATGAAGCACCTTTTTCTTCTTCTTGAAGGTCATCTTATCTTTCTTTTCCTTATCCTTCTTGTTTTTCTTCTTGCTCTTCTTATTGTTATCATCATTGTCACTATTGCATGGACAATCGGCAATAAGATGATCCTTGTTATTGCACTTGAAGCACCTCCTTGGTTCATCCTTATTCCTTGATGATGACTTCTTTCTTCTAGCATGATAGCCCTTCTTCACCATGAATTTGTCAAATCTCTTAAAAAAGAAAGCCATATTCTCATCATCTTCATCATCAAAGAGCTATCATCTTCACTTGATGTGTCTTGCTTTGCTTTGCCCTTGCTCTTAGATGATGATGCGTCTTTGAATGCCACACTCTTCTTTTTCTCATCCTTCTTCTCATCTTTCTTTTCATTGTTCTGTTCTTCCTTCTCATTGTCATCTCTATATGTATCATTGGTCATCATATCTCCCAATACTTGGTTTGGTGTCATTGTATCCAAACCACTCCTCACTAGTAAGGTGACCAACATGTCAAATCTTGATGGCAAGCATCTCAAGAACATGTGAGAAAAGTCCTTGTCCTTCACCTCTTCACCATGTTCTTTAAGATCATTGACTAGCACTTGTAGCCTATGAAACATCTTCGGCACACGCTCATCATCTTTCATCTTGAAACTTGTAAACTTCTTGAGAACATATGCCTTTGCACCCTTCACCGCTTGTGTGCCCTCAAATGATTCCTCTAATTTCTTCCATGCATCATGAGCCATCTTCAAATTCTTGATTTGCTCAAATGTTCTCTCATCAATAGCATCATAAATAGTATTAAGAGCAATGTTATTGTTTTGCAACAATATTTCCTCGGCCCAGTGGGATTTTCTAGATTGAAACCTCAATTTTGGTCACTACCACCTTCCACACCTTTCTATTGATTGATTTGATATATGTGGTCATTTTTGCCCTCCAATATGGATAATTTGTGCCATCAAATTGGGGTGGCTTCTTAGTGTTGTTGATTTGAGCCATTTTAACACCGTAGGATGTTAAGCCTTAAATCACGGTGACCACTGCTCAGATACCACTAGGCTAGAGGGGGTGAATAGCCTATAAAAAATTCTACAACAACACTTAAGCAAAGTGGTTAGATAGATAACTAAATGGTATAAAGCGAGTTTTGTGCTAGCCTACTAGAAGTGAAGCCACCTATCCACAATTCTAGTTGCTATGATCTCTATGTATCACATAAAGGCTATGTCACTAATTGTTAAGTTAGTGAGCTCTCAAAGACTAGACTAAAGAGCCTCACTAACCAAACTACTCAACAAACAAGCTAGCTCTCAAAACTAATTACACTAAAGAGCTTAGCTATAGTAGAATGTAAATACACAAGAGAGTGAGTGAGATATTTAAACTGTTGTGGCAAGAGACTATACCAATGAAATCCAATGAATTCCTCGGAGACAAGATGATACAATACTTTTCTTCCGAGGTTCACTTGTTTGCTGGCAAGCTAGCCCTCGTTGTGACGATTCACCCACTTGAAGGTTCACATGCTAATAGGCATCACATGACTAACGTACAATCGGATGCCGCACAACCAACATAAGATGGGATCACATAAGCCACGCGCAATCAACTAGAGTTGCTTTTCGTGATCTCCCATGTGGAAGGTACAAGAACCCCTCACAAGTACCTTGATTGGGGGCGGACACAATCACCAAACCCCCTCACCAATCAACAAATCACCAACCGTCTAGGTGACAACAATCACCAAGACTAATAATAAATCTATAATCACAATCACCACCTACTGCTACCAAATATGCAATCACAAATGCACACACTAGGGTTTCCCTCAAATCCTCTCAAGAATGAGCACCACGCTTGAGGAAGAAGAGGAGAGGGAGGAGATGCTCTTGAAGCTCTCAAGATCAATCACTAGAGCTCGATCTCTCACTTGAATGGAGCACAAATGCTTGGGAGTGAGAGAGAAGGAAGAGAGAGCTGGTTCTTCTCTGTTCTTGTTCTTAGATGCAAATGAAAGCCAGAGAGAAGAAAACAAGGGGAGGACTCAGCCTTATCCTCCTAGCTAGCCGGACACCCCACGGCCAGACCCAGCGCATGGCGTGTGCCTGGCCCAGCCAAGCCCACAATGGCTCTCTCTTTGTCCAACGGTCGAGCATCAAGTCTTCCACGCAAAGGAATGGAGCAGCAGCACACGACGCCTCTCTCGCTTTCTCACACCGACAAAAGGCGCGGGCCCTAGCGGGACCCAGCGTGGCCTCCACTCACCGAACCGCGCGCTCCTTTAGATGGTCAAAGCACACAGCGCCACTCCTCCCAGACACAGGCCCCACGCGGAATAGATGGCGACCCCGCTTGCTCCCATGCGTGGTTACGCGGTGCCCCAGGCGCACTTCACCGCGTGGCCACAGCGCCACTGCGTGAGCGCACGCACGCACAAGTTACGCGTCCCAGCGGGCCAGCCACCACCTGGGCCTGACCCATGACGGCTCCACCTCCCTTGGCGACGGGCCAGCCCAAAAGCAAGGCAGCCAGTGCAGTAGGCCACACACTCCCACGCCCAGCAGCAGGCCGGCAGCGGCCTAGCAGGGCATGGCCCACAAGCTGCTCGCCATATATAGCAGGCCAGCAGGCCAAACAGCTGCACGCCATCTTCCCTGGTCAATGGGCCAGCCCAGGGAACTAGGCAGCCAGCGGTGCCACAGCGTGCCAGCAACAGCCCAAGCGCAAACAGCAGTTCTAGTGCCAATAGCAGCACCTCCGTTCCTTTCCTTTTCACCTTTCTCAAGTACTATCTCATCCCAAATATGCCAACCAAAATTAGCATAAGAGATAGCTTTTCATAAAGAATTTTTCAGGCTTTCTCATGCATCTCACCACGTCACTAAGCGCAAAGAATATACAAATGAGACTTACACCTAGTGACACTAGATAACCATTGCAATTAAAAATTTCTCCTCTTTATAGTACGGTTATCTATCATAAATCTACTCACACCCTCTATGGTGTCTTGAGTGGCAAAACAAAATGGTTCTTTCAAATATATCTTTGCCTTGAGCATATTTTATTTTTCTCTTTCTTCTTTTCTAAGTTGAAGCACATATATCATTTTTTGGTCACCTCTATCACATGACCATCTTCTAGCTCCATCACTTGATGTGTACCAACCTTTGTATTTTACTCGTGACAAAGATTAGTAAACTTAGATTTCCTTAATTATCTAAAACCAAACTAGGCTTTCAGCAGCACGACCGCAGCCCAAGAACCCTAGCGGCCACGATCTGCTCCAGCTCGGTGGCCACGGGCGACGCCATCCATACTAGGATCGGAGGAGGCCGTGCCGCCGTCCTCTAGGTACGTCCACGGGCGACGCCATCCATACTAGGATCGGAGGAGGCCGTGCCGCCGTCCTCTATACGTCTCATGACTGCGCTCCTGCAGATCGCACCTTGCCGCCGCCGCTGGACGGCTCCTTGTGCACTCAAGCTTCCAGATCGTGCAGCACACCGCTGGCAGCCGTGGCTGTGACGTCCTCCAATCCAGCACGGCGAGTACAGCATAGGAAGCCAAGCGTCCACCGGAGACAGCGACACTAGCACTCCTGCACTGAAGTTACCGATGTTGGTCCACCTCCACACAGTGGCTGCATCGTTTGAACTCTGAAGAAGCAAATGGGGTTTGTTGAACTGGAAGAGCATGATGTTTGACTTTGTTTTGTTTGCATCTATTATTTATAGCTTTCAAGAGCATCTAGCAGCACAAAGGAAGGAGAGAGAGAGATGGCAACTGCAGAACTGGGATTTAAAAAGCAATTAACTAAGGAGAAGTTTGAAAAGAAGAAGCAAAGACCTGCTGCAATGGGTAATGTTGTGTAACCTACCAACAAACTTGATTGATGGAAATATATGTCATGGTTATTCTGTCAATTTTATTTTGTTGACTCGAATTAAATTTTGTAGGGGAGGATCTTTTGGCGATTGCTGCTGACCAACCATTTCGCTTCCCTGGCACCTGTTGCAGCTGGTGGTAGCCAGGAGGGGAATAATTTTTGGTCCAAGCTGTGGAAGCTGGATCGCCCTCTGAAAGTCAAACACTTTATGTGGAGATTAAGCCATAATACCCTGGCAGTTAAGCACGTTCTTCAAAGGAGGGGGTGGATATTGATACTCGATGCTATTTGTGCAATCGCCTTGATGAGGATGGTGCCCATCATCTACTGAAGTGTAAAGAGGCGCGCAAGGTTTGGCAAGAACTGAATCTGGAAACAGTCAAATGTAAACTGACAGAAGCGACCTCCGCTAGACGCATGATGGAGATGATTCTTGAGCTTGAGTCAAGAGCAAAGCTGAAGGTGATCACTCTGCTATGACTGTGGTGGAGTGAGAGAAATACGCAAAGGGAAGAAGGGCACAGGTGCTCGGCTATTGAAGTAGCGTATGTTGCAGCTTCGTTGTCTGATCATTTTCCAACAACAGAGAAAACGCTGAGTGCAACTGCTGTTGTTCAGAGAAGGAGATGGCAAAAACCACCTGAGGGGATACTTAAACTGAACTCTGATGGTGCGTTCTTCAATCAGGAGAAGTCAGGAGGATGGGGCTTTGTGATCAGAAACGACAACGGCCATGTTGTGCTAGCGGGTGCAGGCTGTGAGGATTTCATCCAAGATGCTTTCCATGCAGAGAATTTGGATGCTAGCGGGAGTCAGAGCAGTGGCCAATCTGGGCACCTCTCGCCTGCAGGTTGAAACGGACACCACCATGGTCAGAGATGCACTGGAAACTGAGTATCGACTGTCCACGCTGGGGGGCATCATCACGGAAGTAAAGCTTTTCCTGTACTTAGTTCAGTTCTTTTTCCATTTGTCTGTCCTCGAGTCTGTAATCAAGTAGCGCATGCGCTTGCTGCTTTGGGTTGTAAAAATCCTAGTGAGTCTGTAATCACTTGGGAAGTGGTGCCTCAGGATGTTGGGGGTCCTGGTGACCAGCGATTTATCTGGCGTTGATGAGTAATGAAAACCCTATGATCTAAACAAAAAAAAAACACATTCCTTTCGTCCCAGCTTGGTTCCATGTGCTAATGGTTAAAGTATGGCAAGATCCCCTTAGTCGAAACAAGTGACTAGTGTGGCAAAGAATTTGGTAAACTATCTTTACCGAAGTTTGGCAATTTTTTGTGGCAACATGAACCAAACAAAATAGATACAAACTCGCAATCGCGGTCAGCATATTTTGTATACTACGATTGGCTCGGAGAAATAGTTTAACAAACAGATCAGAGAAAAAGTTTGTATATCACGACAAAACAAGATTTTCGGTTAGTCACTTTTCACCATAATCTTTGTTCAAAAGCCTCCACTTGGACAGTAATTGGAAAGCGGCAATGCAACCACGATAACCAACTATTACACCTGCAGCTAGGTTGGAGTTGATCTCTGCCAGAACTTCAATCTCATAAAAAAAAACTTTGCTAGCTTCAAGCGTCTGATTAGGGATTTAGGGAGCCAGAAGCTGGTGCATGAGCCGATTGATCATTTCATAGCTGGTAAAAGTAATGACAGCATTTGGGGTAGTTCTCAGCAAGTTGGTTGCACAGCCTCGGTAAAAGCCAGGAAAACCCTCCTTCTGGTACACTTGCTTTATACAGTCAGCGACACCACTATACCGTGTAGCACCATGATGATCACGGCCTTGTTCTTGCAATTTGGATCGTACAACCTGCCAATGCAAGTCAACATATCATCAGTGTTTAAAACTGGAGAGAAAAACAGAGTGCCAAGTGCCTATTGCATATCACGGAAGCTACAAAAAAAAGGCAACCGGCAGGAAGAGAACCAGCAGTAAAACCAAGCCAACCTAACAAAAGGACCATTTCACGGTTTGGTTTGAATGGTTTCCACAGGTTAAACAAACAGTGGCAGGTGGTAGAGTTCTGGACCATCACAGCTGGCTGAAGATGTCGATTAGTGGCAAGTGCCCTAGGCCAATGACATCGCTTCTACATCCACCAGCGAGGGACAGTTAGCTGGGGCAGCAACCTTCTTGATCCAACCCGATGCAGCGTTTCGCTGAAATTTGGCTTATGCTGATGTTTATGCTGATTTGTTGTGAGAGGAAAACACTGTTCGTTCGCTGAAAAGTACTGCTGAAGTAGTGCTGAAGAACAGGATAACATCAGTATCACGGTTGAGGAACTCAAATCACTCTTATGGCAGCATTTCCTTCAAATCGCCCTCGTCACATGCTCCCAGACTGGCATCGTATCTGCTGCCTGCCCATGTGTGTTTGCTACCTAGATTACAAAGATTTAGCTTGTTTAAACTGTTGACCACCCCACCCCGTTTATAAACTGTATATGGAGTTATACAGGGCTGGTTTCGTGGGTTCCCTGGGTCATAGTGTTGACAGCCAGAATCGGACCACCACGGTGGCAGGGTCAGTTCGATGCCTTCAACACAATAGTGAGCTGACGAACAATGGACTGGCTGAACGAAGGATGAAGATGCCGGTGGGATAAGTGGATCGTGGGTGGGTTAAAAAATTCAATTTAAGCGCTAACCCTAGCCCTAAACCATGGTTGTGATACTGTCTTTCTAATAACCTCAAAGATTTCAGAAGGCAATGACTCCATTAGTGGAGATGACATTATATAGAGACCTAAATAGCCCCTAAGTTCATCCAGGAAATTTAGGGCTGCATTTGGTTTGGAGATAGGGGGGATGGGTCATGGGGCGGGTGTAGCACCCAACCCATTAGTAGCTTGTAGTAGTTGGCTCATGTGTGGTTGTAGTTGATAGTTGGCCCATGTATAGCCGTAGTTGGTGGGTTTAATACCAACTTGGAACTTTAGGAGGATGGAGGTCAGCTTATAATCCTTTGGTTTATCCCTTTTACATGAAACGAAAACAAAAGTGTAAGAGAGGTGCTACGCGTACGCAGGCCCGTTCCACGGGAGTAGGGTCATGAATAGATTTTGGACGCGGGGTGTTACAACAGCTCCATTCCAATTTTCTGTCTCTATTTGATTAGGGGGACAGGGACATGGTAGGAGGGGAAAGACTCTCTACGTTAGCCTAGACCTCCAACGCCACCTGCCTCCCTTATCTCCTCTCCTCTACCACAGCATCCATCTCGTCAATCGCCATCTCCTCCTCAATTGTCGCCAGTTGGGCCTTGCTAAACCTCCCCCACCCACACGCCATGCCCACACAACCCGCACTCCAAGCACGCCCGCCCGCTTGCCTCCGTCCTCTTCAATCGCCAGGGCTAGGGCTATAGGAGCATGCAGTGGAGGTGGCCTGCACAGCTGTGTTAGGACCGAGGCGCGCGTGAGACGATGGGGTGAAGCAGAGTTGGCAACGCAAACATAGATTTTTCGGGGACAGGGTGAACCCGCATTTAGAAGGGAACATTCCCTAGTGGGGATGAATCTGTTCCACTCACACCCCAACCAAACACCAGTATATTTGGGATCTCGCCCCAGCCTGTCCCCTCTCATCCCCCCCAACCAAACAGGACCTAGTGGAATGACTCCATTCTTAATGCTCAAACTATTAGCTTTGTGGGGGATGAGGTGGTGGTAGATCGACCAATTCCATCCCACAAACAAAAGAAAAGTAAGAAAATGACGAACTACCTTTCCAAACAAACACCCCTCAAACCACCTCACCAGAATTATAATGCACACCGAGCAGCTTGAGAAGAGGATAGTATGGTATTCAGGTACTACAAATAGAGGAAAACTATGTTCATAGAAAGGTAATATGAGATGCATTGTATCAATAAACATACCTCATGTGGGTAAGTTATTATCGACGCTGCTACTTTGGATCCAGACGAACAAATAGCAACTTGTGTAGGGCTGAGATTATAAACTGTAGTATTGTCTGGAAAAAGAACTGCTCAGTCAATCTTTTTACATTTAGATCAAGTTTCATCCATATTTTTTGTAGTGAATATTGTTACCTCTTCTAGCAAAGTATAGCTTCACCTTTTCATAGACTGGGAGCTGGATAGCTACATGAGCAACGCCAACTAGAGAAGGCAGGAGACCACTATCATCAGGGAGAAAAGAATCAGGGGCACTCTGGGTCAATAGATGATTAAATGGAAACTGAACAGAACCAATCAGCACAACACCCATTGCAGTTAGGTGCAATCTACCTGTACAATCCACGGATTCCTTCTTCTTTTGCAATCCGTTGCAAAGCAGATAAGATGCTTTGGTAAGGAACTACTCCAGGTCTCATCCCTTGTGTCTTCAACAGAAAATACAGAATACTAAAATGGTTAGATATCATCTAAAGTGGCCTCAAAATGCAAGTGCCAGAGGTAACAGTCCCTCAAATAAGTAACACTACCTCCATCCCACAAAGAGTGACCCTCAAGGAAAAGTAAGAGATTAGCTGAGCTGAAATGACATTCTGTGCCCCTATTTATTAGATGCAGTTGCCATCTCCAAAGGCCATAATTTTGATGGGATTAATTGTCACAAGCAACCTGTGTCTTTGCTAGACAATTTTGGCATAGGTTGTTCAATGCACTTAACTTGCAGCAGTTGGTGCCTAGCATTACTAAACGTAGTTTCGCACTTGGTGGCGGAGAGCTAGCAAAAGAGTTAGGCCCTCTTTGGCAGGGCTCCGGTTCTGGCTTCTTGCGGCTCCTCGCAAGGAGCCCTGCCAAACGGGCACCTAAAAAACCTCCTTGCAAGGAGTCTGGAGGAGCCAGAGCTGTTTTTGTACAGAGGAGCTGGAGCCGAAAAAAGTGGCTTCTCGTGGCTCCTCCTCACAAACCTAATACAAATTATTACAAAACTGCCACTGGAGCCGTTTTCGCCAAATGTTTTGTAAAATGGCTCTAGCTCCTCCAGAGAAGCTGCTCCACATGAGGAGCTGAAGCCCTGAGCCAGAGCCCTACCAAACGGGACCTTGGCAATGATCAAAGAAAAGGGGTTAACACCCTCTTCATCTTGGGTGCCTGGATGCTCTCGAAGCAGTGGAATGCGTGTGTTTTTGAGGTAGATTCTCCAAGTGTACTACTACACTAAGGAACCTGAAGTTAGAGGCTCATCTCTGGACGCTCGCTAGGGATCCAAGCTACAGGGTCTTGGGCTAAGCCTGTTGGAAATCTAGGCTAGTTTTGTGGTTTAGTCAGATCGTTTTTTTGCTTCCTTCCAAAAAAAAAAAGCTTGTCATTGCTGTAACCCACCACCTTACCTTGGTCCTAGTAAGAGGGTGCTTGTATGGACCATTTCTTTCCCCTATAATACAAAGATATGCAACTCTCCTGTGTGTTCAAGAAAAAAAAAACAAGCAAGCATGCCAATAATTGGCACTATGCAATTTGGATGGTCCACAAGCTGGAATGACACTTCTTTGTGGGACATTTTTCTAATGCTAGAGTTCACTCTTTGTGGGATGGAAGTAGTAGCTATTAACTACTAACCCAAGACAAGAGCATCAGATTTAAATGATCATTATAAATTTACTGCAAACCGTACTCTCAATCATTGCTAAAGAAAGAATTCAACTTCAGTTGGACTAGTACAATCATTGCCAAAAAGCATTCAACTTCAGTTGGACTATTAATGAATGGTATGCTGTGTTTCTGTTACGCAGATAACTTATGAACATTTTCAGCCAGTCACTACCTGTAGCATCATCCTCAACAAGGCTGAGAAAACCTCAACTAAATGTTTTGTTCATTCAATGAAAAATCCTTCACTCAAATAAAGTGACTCATAATATCCTAAGCAAACCATTGGTTCAATCAAGAAAAGCACAATTCAAGCCAGGTCCGGTTTGATCTTGCTAAAGGATCCCTACTTGTACAAACAATAAAGAGGCATGATGCTATTCCAATCCCATGTAGTACGCAGGATTCAAACTGCAAATCTACTAGCTTTGCCCCCATATACACTAACTCAAGATGTCCAAACGTCAAAGCTGAGTTTCCATTGTGTAAATGTAGACTATAGGTTGTAGATGTAAAGGGAAAACTAGTACATGTAGATCAATGCAAATTAAACATTACTCAAAAGTAAGAGAACACCAGCTTTTTATTCATTTAAACAGATAAACCAGTGAGGCGTCAAAACTGATCAGTTTACTCTCCAGATTATCTCAATAATCACGGGGTGAGTGACAGCATGAATTGGAATGCAAGCAGCCAAGCATACTAATGAGCTGATGCATTTTTATGTATGATATGCTGCATTCATGCTTAAAACATCAGAGGCTCCAAGTTCAGTTTTTAACAGAAATAATCCTACATCCAGAACTTCAGTTTCATGATATAACCTGTTTCAGACTAGACCCAATCAGTGCACAGAAAAATAATAAAAACCAAGAGTTCCTTTGTTCAGAGTTTTGTTTTGTTGACTGAGAAACTAGAAACTTTGGCTCAACATGCATATTAAGTTGCCTCATGCAAGGTAATCACATATCTTGCCGTTCCATGAATTTGGAACACTTCATGTGAAATAGTCTGGAGGTACCACCACATCAACTGGAAATTAAAAAATGAACAATTTACTGTTGCAAATGTGTCCAGCTCACAGATTCAAATCCAGAAATCAAATTATTTGCAGTTTATGTTATGATCAAACATGTGTGGGGCCCACAAGACACATGCAAAAAAAGGAGGGGCACCTGGTACAAATTAAAAAAATGGAAAGTGCAAGATTTTGGAGCTAATTATTACAGTTAAGTATGATTAGTATTCTGTCCTTATATGCCAGGTCTCCATCTACTTTATGAGGTGGCTTCCTCCCTACATTGGAAAACCATAAAACCATTACGTGTCACCAGAAAGTTTCAAAACTCCTGAAATACCACTAAAAATGAATGCTCCCTGACATGCCACTGGCTTAGAGGAGTTTTAAAACTGCACTCACATCCATATTGCCCAAACCACACAAATCCCGCCTCCGAAACACCCCCCCCCCCCCCTACCACCACTCAAAAAAAGGACCAAATTGTGCACCTCCACACCTACTACCATGCTTGATTACCAAACACCTCTTTCTCCACCCAAGGTTTTACTCTACTCCGCTTTGTTGCATCTTGCTGTGATATTACGCATCATCAAAGCAGATTGTTTCCAAAATGTAATGTCACTTGAGATAATGTCCATTATTCAGGGGTACAAGAGCTTTCATGTTTCCAGTGGCATCTAAAAAAAACCACTGTATAAAGGATTAACTATGAGATTCAAGGGCAAGTAAAAAAACTTGACCTGCGGGGGGTAGGACAGCCCCTGGGGATTACATTAAGAAGACCTCACGCAGGTCGAGAAAACCCCTGCCCCATCCATAATTCAAGGGCAAGTAAAATCAAAGAGTTTTCATCCTTATCTCACCATCCCTCCCTCCTCTAGGGTTGGTCAGCTTGATCATCACAGCAAGACAGATGAAGAGCTGGAGCAACTACCAGTTCCTCACAATCACAAACTGAACTAAAGCCAATATAACAAGTTATAATTGTAACTACTATCCCTTAAGTCAAAACTCAAAACAAGTGTCATTTTAGGCTGCATCCAGTCAAGCACTTCAAACTACAGTTACACTTTTTATGTGTGTTCAAATATTTGAAAATGGTATAAGTAGATTTGTCTCAAAAAGTAGTTCCACAATTAGCATTTTCTCTTGAATTTAACAATATGTTATAATAAAAAAATAGTAGTCAATGTTGTCTATTGAGGACCATGTCGATATCCAAAACAACACTTATTTGTGACTGGACCAAGTATTTGTGAAACACAAAAGTAAAAAAAAAAGAGAGAGAGACTATGAACAGTTCACATGATAGAAACTAACAATGCTTATCATTCAATTGAAACATAGGCCACTTAAGAGGACTTTGAGCAACAATACTATAGTCTACAGTCATCTGGTGTTAACTATTAGCGTTCTACTAGCAGCAGACTTGTTCAATAGGAATAATAGTGCAGAAAACAGATACCTTTGGGTGCAGCTCACATACCAAGTGAAAAAAGTTGGATTACCAGAAGAGGAGAATGGAAACTAAGACACAATAAATCCTTGCACATACATTCACTCAAGCATCTTCTGAAACTGTGTGCATGACTCAACCCAACATGTAAATGGAATTCATGTTGTAAAAAACACATGAAGAACAACAGAAATGAATCCTAAAAGAAGAATCCAAAGTTTCATTGGCACAGTTAACCTAAGATATTAGTTTCATTTGAGGAATAAAATGTGGCTACTAAGCTATTCATTGCCCCAGAGAGGCTGGACATCAAATGATCAGGCAGTGTCCGATGAAGTCAGTCAGAATGATGAGATTTTTCTTTGTATTGTAAAGCATGGACATCGAAAATTTTTAAGTTAGATATGGGTAAGTCCTTGCCCAATTAACTAGGAATGTTAAGCATGCAAGCAGGACACCAATGATCAGGCTGCATTCAATGAAGTCAGTCAGAACAATAAGATTGTTCTTTGTATACTAACACGTGGATGTAGGAAATAGCCCACAGGAGTTCTATAAATCAGATATGGGTGAGTCCCTTCCATTTAGCTAGCAATGTTAAGCACCCACACAATGTGCCTCATGTATTCATGTGAATAAGTAATTGCCTTTTTCTTCGAACACGCAGGAGAACTGTGTAACATATCCTGGTTTCCTGTGTATTCACTAGACAGGTCTGGAGTCTGATCTTGAATAGGCTAGGCCTCCTGTCCATTGCTCAGCATGATGTAACTCGTTTTTTCCAAATGGTGGTGCCAAGCAATCAAGGGGTTTGATAAAAAGATGAGGAAAGGGCTGAATTCTTCAATTATCTTGGTCGCTTGGGAATTATGGAAGCATCGCAATACTTGTGTGTTTAAAGGAGCTCTTCCAGATGTCCAGTTGGTGCTTCAAGCTGTAACTAATGAGGATGTTCTTTGGTGCAAGGCGGGAGCCTCTGCTCTAAAGCAGATGCTTCTTCAGCTAAGCACAGAGATAGGAGTGGTGTTTTAGTGTACTGAGGTGTGAGTGTGGGTTTGAGATTTTCTCTCCCATTGTTGTAGTAGACTCTTGTCTCTCCAAACTTTTATTTCTTCTTAATGAAATGACACGTAGCTCTCCTGTGTTGTTCGAGAAAAAAAAAGTATAAAAGGGATGGCGGGTTGGTGTGTGTGTGTGGGTGGGGGGGGGGGGGGGGGGTGGGGGTGTGGGGGGGTGAAGAAACCCCATAAAACCTCATGTATTCATGTGAACAAGTAATTGTTACTCAAGAAACCATGACTCATGCTACCCAGGCAAGTGTACAACAGAAATTGTGTCCTCTTCACCAAATGATTATGCACCTCAACCAACTTGAATGTGCAAACCATATTTATTATTACAAACGCTATCATCCCCTGCAATCTTGTGGAAGCTTATCTCAGTGCTATCACACAAAGGTTTAAATTGGAAAATTCATCCAACAATCAAAGATTGACAGGGCTAGGAGGCACATGCCAGTGACACATGGTATGGTATTTTACAACTTGGCAATCATTTCAATGGCACTTAACGATTTTCTGTAAGAGAGAGTTGGATGTCAATAATCAAATGCAAAACATAATATCTTAAGAAGTGACATGCCTTTCCTTTGGAGATAAATACCACATATAGAAATAGAGAGAGAGAGAAAAGCTTTACAATACAGTACTTGTAGCCTAGTCTTCACAACCCATAGTGGATTTGTTGCAGTAGCAGTTGCAATTCCAGCACATGAAGCAGCGAGAACATTTGCTTGGACAGATAGTTCACCATTATTACTATCTGCATAATGAAAAATCTGTTAAAAGTATATAAAGAGTCCTTGTAGTGATTCTGCATTACAAAAAGAACTGTTTATACTGGCAACAGTAGTAGATAAAACATGAGCATGAACCATTTATACTGGCAACAGTAGATAAAACATAGAGAGCTAAAGAGGCTGGCTAATGGCAAGAATTTTCTTTGGGAATGGTCACACTCAAGTGGTCATTCAGGAGGGCTGCTCATAGGGGTGAATACAAATTTGTTTCTTGTACAGAATGTAGAGAAGGGGGGGGGGGGGGGGGGGGGGGAGTTTTACATCAGCCCACCCTCGACGTTGGTCTACACCTCGGCACTGGTGGTGTGTCCTCTACTGAAATGGGCCGACTGCCCAAACTCCCGGTGTTCTACCTCCAGCTATTCAATCTTCCTCGGTGACAACTTGGTCTCTTGGTCTTCAAAGTGGCAAAGAGTGTATCCCATTCCAGTGCAGAGATGGAGTATTGGGCTGTTGTACATGCAGTTTGTTATGACCAGCGTCACAGCAACGCCAGGACCGGCCCAGTGGCTAGACCATGTTGCTGGCTATGGGCTAGGCGCCCCAATAGATGGTTTTGTTCACTTCTATAGTTATAGGATCTTGATTGATTGGCTTGTTAGGAGAGGGATAAATATCCCAGAACACTTTTGGAATGAATTAAGCAAGGCAAATATCTTTTGCCTGGCCTCAAGGGCCACCCCTCTCGACTCCCTCTCCCTTGCTCTTTCCCTGCCGTGCCACCGCCGCTCCTCGGGCCCACCGCCACGGCTCCCGTTCGTCGCCGAGGTTATTGTCCCCGGCCACCCGTCTCCTACCCCTACGCCCTACACAATCGTGGTAGGATTGTCGATCCTATCAATATGGTACCGGAGATGCCAGGTTCCGATGATGGCAAGGAGACGGCCCGACCAATGGTGCAACTGGTGGTGCCGCCGCCCGCCCTAATGCCATTGCCAAGGCTCTCGCCGACCTCGCCCAGCAGCTGGCCAATCTCAACACGCGGGTGGCGACCGTGGAGAGTAACTAGGCGTCCACTTCAGCGAGCGCTATGCCCCAAGGTTTTATCTACGGGATGCCGGGGTACGGCACGACAGTGTTCCCAGCCATACCAACCACCACCACCGTCTTGCACACCGCGCCACCCACCACCACCACCATGCCCACCGCACCAGCCACCGCTGCTTCACCCGCCCCTATCCCCATCCACCTCAATTTTCCCCCATCGCCGTCCCCATTGCCCAACTTCTCAGCACCGCCAGGGCCTGTGTTTCCTCACTACACCGCCCTGGCACCACCACCAGCGCCCGCCCCCGGAGCGCCCGCGGGGTTAGGCGTCCCCCGTTTCATCAAGCTCGATGTTACTTCCTATGATGGAACAGATGATCACCTGAATTGGCTCACCCATTATGAACAGTTCTTCCGGGGGCAGCACACGCTTGCGGATCGAGTTTGGCTCGCTTCGTACCACCTCCGGGGTGCCACCCAGACGTGGTATGTACTATGCCCTGGAACAGGATGATGGCATGCCTTCGTGGGAGCACTTCAAGGATCTCTGCACCTACGTTTCGGGCCAGCCATCCACACCGACTGCCTGGCTGAACTGGCGCGGCTGCCTTCACCTCCACGGTGAGCATTTCAACACGCTGGTGTGTCACCCGCCGCAGCTGCTACCCGCCTAGAAGGCCGACCTGTTCGTGGGGTGCTTCCGGAGCACATCCGCGTCGACGTTGAGCCCCGGGAGCCCCAGGACCTGCAGAAGGCCATGCACCTGGCCCAGCCGTGGCCACCATGCAGACCCCAATACAGCGGGCTGCACACCTTCTCCAGCGCCAGCAGTTGGCGCTGCCTGCACCGGCTGCACCAGCGTGCGTCCCTAGACCAGGCATGGCCGTGCCAGCGCTCCCTGACCCGTAGCTGGCTCCGGCGCTGCCTGCACCTCCACGGCCATTCCACCGCCTGACACCGACCGATATGCTAGAGCACCGTCGTGAGGGGTTGTGCTTTAACTGTGATGAGCCGTACGTGCGGGGCCATCAATGCCAGCAGCTCTTCTACATCGAGGCCGATGACTACCTCGTCAACGAGGTGGCAGACAATGCTGGCGCCAAGGTGGCCAACGAGGAGGACCAACCAACGCCCCAGTCATCTCTCTTCACGCCATTACTGGCATCCGCACGACAAATACCATGCTGCTACACGTCCCAGGGGCACCACCTGCTCACCCTCCTTGATACAGGCTCGACCCACAATTTTATCCATGCAGGGACCATGTGACGCATTGGGCTGGTGACGGCAGACAGCGCCAACCTGCGTGTCACAGTAGCCAATGGGGATCGCCTTCCCTGCGAAGGCGTGGCTCGCAACGTCCCCACACGCATCAACCTGGAGGATTTCTCCATCACCTGCTTCGGCATCGATTTGGGCTGCTTTGACTTCATCCTCGGCGCCGACTACCTCCGGACCTTGGGCCCCATCCTGTGGGACTTCGAGGCCCACACCTTGTCATTCTGGGGGGCGACCGCCGCGTCCTCTGGCGGAGCGTGGGCTGACGTCGTTATCATCCCCGACCACCGGTCTCCTACCCCTATGCCCTACGCAGTCGTGGTAGGATTGCCGATCCTATCACAATTGCTGGCCGACAGTTGCTTTAGGAGCTTCATGTCTTGGTTCCTTGGGCGACCATTGATTATTGCGACAATGCCAGTGCCATCTAAGTGACAGCCAATCCGGTTCATCAATCGTCGAACGAAGCACATCGAGATTGACATCCACTTCGTCCACAAGAAGGTTGCTTTGGGGCAGGTCTGCGTCCTCCATGTCCCCTCCGCACAAGAGTTCACAGACATCATGACTAAGGGACTGCCTGCCGTCTCTGCGTCCAGTTCCCTACCGATGTGACTGCAAGCGAGTATTAGAGATATGTATAGTCTAACACATGTAGATCATGTGACTTGTACTCCAAGTTGTACCATGACTATATATGAAAGCCAACCCCAATAATGGGTGTGAGGTGTTCCCTAATGCTCTACACTCACCATTAAAAATGGAGTTATTCCAACCCATGAGAATACCACCAGAAGCCTCTTCAGAGGGGAGAAAGCAAATTTATTGAATCGTTTAGGAGCAAGTTTCTTGATGTAGGAATCATCAAATTGGCTATGTTGTTGTTGTTGTTGTTGTTGTTCTTAGTTTCTTGAGTACAAAAAAATGGCACACAAACTCTCATAAATTTTCTCTGACAGCATTGCATTTGTCCTCTGAATTAATACCTATGATATTCCAGTTTAGGATGCTCCAACTTCTGTTTACACTAGCGAAATTACTGTCAATTGAACTGATATCCATAGAAACAATATTGGAGGAAGTATCTAGTTCTTTGCCCAAAGGGAGACAAAGAGAAACTTCATACGCCATTCCTGCTCAGATCTGCAGTCTGCTTCATCTTCAGACCTTGAGGCAAGGAACAGCTCCGCCATCACCTCCAAAGGAGAAATGCAGCAGGTTTCAGTTGCCAGCTTCTGAATTTGAACAATGGGAATTTCATGAAAAGTGACACCCTTGTCATTATATTTAACAATAGTAGAAAGACCAGCGAATTTGGTCGCTTGGCTAGTGGGGAAGAGTGGAATATTATCAGCAGATCAGCTTGGGGTTTGATCTTCTTGCCTATAGTCTTGTTTCTGGTGGTTGTTTTCATAGAAGAAATAACGAGTTTATGCCCATCAAGTTTGTCGATGAGTCTTGGACTCCTCTGTTAAGGTATAATAGCCAAGGGAGAAACTGAACTGCATGATACTATTGAGGCCCAATGGGGACTATATATAGAGTACATGAGGGACGCAAGAGGGAAACCCTAGACCATACGAATAAAGAGAGACTGAACTGGATGATAATATTGAGGCCCACTAGGGACTATATATAGAGTACATGAGGGACACAGGAGGGAAACCCTAGACCAGAAGGTTACACTAATGCCCTTGACTATTATACTTGAACACCCCCTCTCAAATGCAACATGAATGCAATGTCATTGCATTTGGAGGGTTGACACAATGCACTAGACTTGAAAAATAAAAGAGACGAATTAATCCAAAATCCAAAATAGAAGATGTCGTCGAAGCGTGCAACTCTTGAACAATGTCAATGTAGAAAAGGACCTCCGCCACAAGAGCGTACTGCCTTCACAACCCGTACTTCAGCAAATACCTCAAGTCTTCACAAAACAGTACTTCAACTATGAACCACGCTTTGGGGATTTTGAACTCAACGATAATAGAGAGATGTGTCAAATCAAGCCAAAGGAAGAACAGAGAGATCACTGCTGCAAGATGGCAAACAGTAGGATAGAATGGTGATGACGACAAATAGAAGGCCATTGATCATGAAGTGTAGCAAAATGGCTGCGAAAGAGACCAAGAGGGCATAGTACAATCAATGATGATGATGATGACTAGCTAAATCAACAGGACTCAGCTAATCAAAGAAAAGGAAAAAAAAGTTGGTTGATCTGACAAAATAAGTGGACAGCACAGCTTCGATGAACTTTAGGTGTGGAATTGGACTTGGATGGACTCAAATGCAACATATGCAATGGAACTTGGGAAATCGGCCTCAATATACTAGCATAGCAGCATACCCCAACAGAAGAACATCACCACAACTGCAGCACGAACATAAAGTACCAGTAAAACAGCCTTGCAAAAAAAAAGTACCAGTAAAACAGAGAAGACTAAGAAGAACAGAGAAGACTGAAAAGAACAGAGCATGTAGCAGAGTCAGCCATAGATGACACACGACAGCAGGACAATGGGACTCTGCTGCACAGACTGAACAAGAATCCATGGGATGAATTGTGCGGATTGGGCTGTGAAGAATTGACGAGCTGTACGCGGCGAACGAGTCCGCAAGGACGGGCAGTGTGCAGCAACAAGCGGGCGACGGGCTCGCGGACAGGGTCGAGCGAGCCACGAATGGTGGTGGATGAGGGTGGTGCAGATGGCGGGCACAAGCCGCAGATGTCGCGGAGATGAGTAGGGACGCGCACGCGCGCGCACGCACATACATACATATACATATAATACATATATATAATGTATTGTCCAGAGTGTTCTTTGAAATGCTTTGTTGGAAGTGAATTTTCTATAATTGGGCTAATCCTAGAAGGGTAGCTATATAGTGTAACATACATGGGCCTCATGGGCCTAGCCTCATGGGCCTCATATACATATACTCCAACACCCCCCCCCCCCCCCGCAGTCTGAACTACCGACGCAGCGGAGTCAGACTGGACACCATAAAAAGAATACACATACGAGCCCCCCACAGACGCAACTAGCCACTGGTGATGTTGAGGCTGGAGCGGAAGTCGGTGAAGGTCGACAACGGGAGGCCCTTGGTGAAGATGTCTGCAAACTGGGAGGTAGTCGGTACGTGGAGGACCCGCACCTCGCCGATGGCAACCCGATCACGGATGAAGTGAAGGTCGATCTCCACATGCTTGGTCCGCTGGTGCTGCATGGGGTTGGAGAGGTAAACCGCACTGACGTTGCCGCAGTAGACAAGCGTGCTCCGGAGAAGAGGGTTATGGAGCTCAGCTAGGAGCTGTCAGAGTCAGGAGGCCTCAGCCACGCCGTTGGCCACGGCGCGGTACTCCGCCTCGGCACTGGAGCGGGAGGCTACCTGCTGGCGCTTGGACGACTAGGACACCAGGTTGCCGCCCAAGAAGACAGCGTAGCCGGAGGTGGAGCGCCGAATATCCGGACATCCGGCCCAGTCAGCGTCAGTGTAGACAACCATCTCGGTGGAGGACCGGCGGTGAAGGAGCAGGCCGTAGTCCACAGTGCCGCGGAGGTAGCGAAGGAGGCGCTTGAGGGCAGTGAGGTGGGGCTCCCTCGGATCATGCATATGAAGGCATAGCTGCTGAACTGCATAAGTGATGTCCGGTCAAGTGAAGGTGAGGTACTGCAGAGCACCAGCAAGACTCCGGTACGCGGTGGGATCTGTCACTAGGGTACCCTCGGCCTCTGACAGCTTGCCCTGTGTATCAACTAGAGTAGAGCAGGGGTTGCTGTCAGTCATTCCAGCTCGCTCAAGGATATCAAGAGTGTACTGTCGCTGGTGAAGAAGTAGCCTAGCAGGATGAGGCGCAACTGTGACCCCAAGGAAGTGGTGGAGCACACCCAGATCCTTCATAGCAAATTCCTGCTGGAGAGAAGTGATGATGCGGCGAAGGAGTAACTCACTGGAGGCCATGAGGACAATGTCATCAACATAGAGCAGTAGGTATGCAGTCTCAGCTCCATGGTGGTAGATGAACAGGGACGTATCCGACTTGGCCTCCACAAACCCCAGTGTCCGCAGAAAGGCAGCAAAGCGATGGTTCCACGCCCGTGGGGCCTGCTTGAGGCCGTAGAGACTTGTTGAGCCGGCAAACCATGACAGGACACGAGGAGTCAACAAACCCAGCAGGCTGACTACAATAAACTATCTCAGTGAGAAGACCATGCAGGAAAGCATTCTTAACATCCAACTGATGCACGGGCCAGGAGCGTGTGAGCGCTAGTGAGAGCACCGTGCGGACTGTAGCCGGCTTCACCACTGGACTGAAAGTCTCATCATAGTCAACACCAGGCCGCTGAGTGAAGCCCCTGAGAACCCAGCGAACCTTGTATCTCTCGAGAGTGCCATCAGCCCGGCGCTTGTGTGTCCAGATCCACTTGCCGGTGACGACGTTGGAGCCCGGCGGACGTGGCACCAGATCCCAGGTCTGGTTGGCGAGGAGAGCCGCGTACTCCTCTTCCATTGCGTGGCTCCAGTGAGGGTCCGACAGGGCCTCGCGGACGGAAGAGGGTACAGGAGACCTGAGAGTCACCGGGCATCGTCGCAAGGGCCCGGGGTTACAGGGTCCCAGCCCGTGTCATGTCACCATAGGATGAACATGGCGCGGGTGGCGGTGAAGGAGCGGCGGGTGGTACACCGGGGCCTCGACACGGGCGGTCGGAGGCCGCTGCGGCGGTACCGGTGTCCCCGGCGGAGAGGAAGACACCCCCGGTGGTGACCCCGGCGAGCAAGGGGCCACTGGCGGTGGCGAAGGTGGCGGTGCAGGCCGGGCCCGGCGCTGGTACACGAGGATCGGCTGGGCGAAGCGCGCAGACTGAGTCGGAGGCGACGGCCTGGGACCCCCATTAGGCGAAACGATAGGGGAAGGCCCGGAAGGTGACCCGTCCATGCTCGAACGGGGAGCAGGGACGGGGGAGTCACCGGCCGACGGTGAGCTGGAGCACGGGGCCGCAAGACCTGTAGAAAACAACGGCAAAGGTGGCTCGACCACCGCGTCAGTGGGAAATAAAGAGGAGAGGTCAAGGGTGGAGGTGGAAGGGGTGGTGGTGGTGGAAAAGGGGAAAACAGACTCATCGAACACCACATGGCGAGAGATGAGGACCCGACGAGAGGTGAGGTCGTAGCAGCGGTACGCCTTGTGGTCTGGGAGTACCCAAGGAAGACACAGAGAGTGGACCGAGGAGCCAGCTTGTGCGGAGCAGTGGCCGTGGTGTTAGGGTAACACGCACACCCGAAGACTCGAAGGTGGTCATACCTCGGAGGGCTACCGAAAAGAGCGTGGTGCGGCATGGGAGCCGGGCAAGCAGCGGAAGGAAGGCGGTTAAGGAGATAGTTGGAGGTGTGCAGGCTCTCAGCCCAGAAACGAGCGGGGAGTGAGGCCTGGAGTAAGAGCGGACGCACGGTGTCATTGGTGGTGCGAATCATGCGCTGAGCCTTGCCGTTCTGAGAGGTGTATGGGCAAGACATGCGCAAGTGGACACTGCAAGAGAGGAAGAAGGCCCGGGATGTGGAGTTATCAAACTCACGGCCATTGTCGCAATGGATGGCCTTGATGGTGAGGCCGAACTGAGTGGAAACCCAAGCAAAAAAGTGATGGAGCGCTGGGAATGCCTCAGACTTGGCACGTAAGGGAAAAGTCCACGAATAGTGAGAAAAATCATCAACCACCACAAGATAGTACTTATAGCCAGAAATGCTGAGTACAGGAGACGTCCATAGGTCGCAATGAACAAGATCAAAAATGCGAGCCACATGTGAAGAACTAGAAAAAGAAAGACGAACATGATGGCCCATTTGGCACGCATGACACAAATGCTCATCATGAGCTCGAGTACAACGAATGTCTGAGCTATGACTAAGCTGCATCAGGGCATCACGTCCAGGATGGCCGAGGCGCCGGTGCCAAGTAGTGGAAGAGGTGGTGGCGAAGGCAGCTGACAAAAGCGAAGATGGCGAGGCAGACGCCGGAAAACGAAGGGTGTAAAGGGGCCCGTACTGTCACATCGGAGCAGAGGACGCCGGGTAGCCAAATCCTTCACAGTAAGACCAGAAGAGTCAAACTCCACAGAACAAGAATTGCCAGCTGTATAACGACGAATAGAAAGAAGATTGTGAATCATAGAGGGTGCAACAAGAACATCGGGAAGATGAAAGGAGCCATGAGTGCCGGCGGCACCCACAGAGGTGACAGGAAGACACGAGCCATTGGCGACCATGATGGATGAAGGGTGAGAAGGAGGACGAGCAGACGAGTATACCAGGGTCCGGTGTAGTGTGGTAGGTAGCTCCAGAATTGGCGATCCACTCTAGGCCAACAGGAGGTGTTAGGCCCATAGTGCTGAAGGAGCGAGCCAGCGGCTCCGGGCTCCAACCGGCCGGCCCCGGGGAAGCGCTGGTAGGTGTGCCCCACGGGGACGCGGGGTAGAACCTTGGAGGAGCCCCAGCGAACATGGCGGCCGGCGGACGAGGCTCCCCCAAGGAGCCTGGAAGGGCCACATGGAGATGCGTTCGGACCAGGGGTTGTGGAAAGAGGGCCAGGGAGCACCCCGTGGCGGCTGAGGAGCCGGGTTTCCACCACGGCCAGGCCCCCCCACCAGAACGTCCTCCACGGCCCATCTTCCTGCCACGGCCCCCCACCCCCACTAGGCCCGGAGGGGAGAGGACCCAAGACAGACGACGGGGGCATGGGTGGTGCAGACGGGCGTGGCGGTGGAGTAGCCGCAAGTGCAGTCGAGGACCCTGGAGCGGCGACGATGGTGGACCACGACTGGAGGCCCTGAGAGATCTCCATGACAAGGTCGTCACGGAACTGCACGAAGGTGGGGAAAGGCCACTGCCGGGTGATCCACGTCCTGAGGTGGGCGTAGCGGTCGCTGAGCCCGCGGAGGACGTTGATGACGAGGATGCGATCCTCCACGGGCCAGCCCAGGTCGCCAAGGGAGTCGGCCATGGCCTTTATCTTCCGGCAGAACTCGCCAACGGCAAGGTCCCCCTGGACGAAGGTGCGGAAGCTCGCGTCGAGTCGTAGAGCTCGGGCCTCAGCATTGCCCAGAAACTGGCCCTCGAGTGCCAGCCAGGCCTAGCGAGCGGAGGTGGTGTTGCGGACGAAGTCGTGGAGGTCGACGGAGATCATGCCGAGGATCCAGGAAAGCACGATGCTGTCTAGACGCTGCCATGACGGAGTCTGGACCACGGGTGTGGGATCGTTGAGGACGTGGTCGTCGAGAGCGTAGCGGCGGAGGATGAGGACCACCAGGTCCCGCCAGCGGGCGTACGAGGGCGACTTGGGGTCGAGAACGACCGGGACGAGCAGCCGGATGTTCTGGACACCCCCGGCCTGGTAGTGGAGCTGCGCGATGAGGGGATTGGCCGGGTCGTGATGAGCTGTAGTGGTGGAGGTGAGGTGGCCCGTCGAGCCTGAGGAGGTGGCCCCCGCGTCCTGGGCGAGGAGCTGCTGCACCTCGGCGATCTGGCGGGCCAGAGTGTCAGCGGCGTCCCGCTCCCGTTGCCACACGAGGGCAGCCGCACGGACGCGCTCCTGTCTCGCGGCGGCCGCGGCCCGGGCGGTAACCAGCGCGGCAGCAAGGGCGGAGGTGGGCCGAGGAGCGTAGAGGGCGACCGAAGCCGGGGCAGGGAAGTTGAAGGCGCCCTGGGTGCCGCTACCTATGCCCGACCCTGACAGGTGTGTAGCCTCACCGTCTCCACTAGCGGAAAGGAAAGTGCTTGGAGAGGAGAACGGCAGTGCCAGGCCGGCCGCAGCTGCAGCGGCAGCGGCGGCGTAGGTGGCCGCTGCGGCCGAGGCCACGTAGGCGCCGTCACCAGGTACCGCAGGAGCCTCGGGCCCGGCGGCTTCGGCTACATCGGCCGGGGCGGCTAGGGAGGCGTCGGCCGCGGGAGCAGCAACGCCATCGGCGGTGAGGGCCAAGGCAGGGCGCGCATCCGGGGCGGCAGTGGAGGCACCAGGCGCGGCAAGGGGAGAGGCCTCTAGGGGAGAGGCCGGCGACGCCCATCCCGCTGCGGCTGGGGAAGCGCCTGGCGGCGGCCAAGCCGCGGCGGCTGGGGGAGCGGCCGGCGGCGCCCATCCCGCGGCGGCTGTGTGGCCAGCGCGCGGGCCGGCGGAAGAGGGAGGCGCGCCCGCGATCTGCGCCCAGGATGTGGTGCCGGAGAGGGGAGGGAAGGAGAGGAAGTAAGAGGGAGGAGGGGGAGGCCCGCCATGGCCGGCCAGCCCTGGCAGCTGTGGGTGGGAGAAGAAGGGTGGGAGAAAACCCTAGGTTGTTGATACCATGTTGGAAGTGAATTTTCTATAATTGGGCTAACCCTAGAAGAGTAGCTATATAGTGTAACATACATGGGCCTCATGGGCCTCATATACATATACTCCAACATGCTTGAGTAACTGAAAATAAAATTCAAATATGGATAAAAAGACAAAATTATTCAAGTGCATTCACCACAGTAAGAGTCCAATGTCTCTTCCCACTGCTTGCCAGCATTTCAAACATAAATGAAAATTGACAAATCTAACAGTCTGGTAAAGCACAGTTGTATTTAACCTTTCGAATGAAGAACTCCCTTCATGTGATTGTAAACTGAAAAGGTTACCTGGAGACACAAGCAAAAGTAGGATTACCTGTTTAGGTAAATAGTATGCACCACATATAAATTTGAGAATTAACAAAAGAAATTCAATAATAGAAGCGTATAGACAAATTCATTCAACTACTATACGATCAATTATTTTAGAAAAAATAAGGAATACCTAAACAGGCATCAGCTTTATGCACGCAATCATAGGTTTTGAAAATGGAATCGAGAACTAAATAATCCAAACTAGGCAACAGAGAGAATTCTACAAAGAAGAGAGAAGACCATCACATTCCTTCCAGCTGCTTACGAAATACAAGGAAATGTTCTCTCCTGCTTATGAAATACAAGGATATGTTCTCTCCTACTCAAGGCAATCTCTGTTATATTCTGAAAACGAAAATTATGATTACTCCCTCCATTTCTATTCATAAGGCGTGCATGCATTTTAAGATTCGAACATCTTATTTTCATCTAACAATTAGCCTTACAAAGATGTAAATTTCAGTATACAAAAGTGGTATCCTGGAGGCGGCAGCGGCGGCGCCAGCCCAGAGGGGCGACGGCTGGGGGATGGAGAGGAAGAACTCAGCTTTACCATGCTAGAAAGTGATTCTCTATTGATTTGGGCTAACCCTAGAATGGTAGCTATATAGGTACCATACATGGGTCACATGGGCCTAGCCTCATGGGCCTAATACATTCACACTCCAACAGTTGCTGCTTCCCCAAATATAATGCCAGGAATCTTTAGTATTTGGTTGCACTTGAAGTGTCTGAATGTAATCTTGAAGGGCTTGATACTCTTGATAGGCTTGCTCTGACAAGGGAAGATGAAACTGGGATTCAATGTTGTTGTTTAATAAGAATTCGGACACTGATACCGTCCTGTTTTTTTGCAAAGGAAAACAGCCTTGGAAACTTGATTTGTAAAACATTGTCATTCCAGAGATCTGACCAAAATAGAACCGTTGACCCATCTCCCAGTTTACAGTTTCATAAGAGGGGATTGGGAGCTCGAACAAACCATCTTGATGGCCCTTATTGATGATACACTGTAGAAGATCAGCAGCTAACACAAAGAGTAGTGGGGAGAGGGGATCTCCTTGTCTGACGCCTCGCTTGCACTGAAAATGCCTTCTAGGTACTCCATTGAGAAGAATAGAGGTGGAACCAGAATCCAGGATTCTCTGAGTCCAATCACACCATTTATTATCAAATCCGAGCTGCCTCATCATTTGCATAATGGCATTATGTTCGACAGTGTCAAAAGCTTTTGTGAAGTTGAGTTTAAGAATGGTGATTTCCTTTTTGGACTGTTGGCACTGATATATGTACTCATAAGTCCAGGCTAGGCAATCCTGAATTGTCCTGGATTTGATGAACCCATACTGATTTGTGTGGATGAGAGGGATGATCTTGCCTTGCAATCTGTTGGCCATAAGCTTCCCATGGACAATCATAAAACATCACAAAAGAGTCCTGTGTTCCCCTGAAAAAAATCATAGCTAAATGGGCACTCCCAGCTCATCCTACAAACGCACACAAACCACTACATAAACATGCCCAACAAAACTATCTGTTGGAGTGTGATTGTATTAGGCCCATAAGGCTAGGTCCATGTGACCCATGTATGGTACCTATATAGCTACCCTTCTAGGGTTAGCCCAAATTAATGGAAAATCATTCTCTAACATGGTATCAGCAGCCTAGGGTTAGGTTCTCCTACCCCACCTCTCCCTACCGCCGCCGCACCCCTGGTGGCCGCTGCCGCCGGCCCCAGGTGCCATGGCTGGCGCTACTCCCCCTCCTCCTTCTATCTCCAGGATTTTTCCTCCCCTCTGTTCTTCCCCCTGGGCCCATCCACTGGAGGCGGCACATCCTGGCGGCGCTGCTGCTCCACTGGAAGCGACCCCGGCCGCTGGACACCGTCCCCTCCAGCCACTGCCCGCCGAACCACCGCTCCCGCAACTCCCGCAGGCCTCCTCTCCCACTGCCGCTCGGGTCTTCCCTCCAGGCACGGGCGCTGCAGTCGATCCTTCCTTGGCCCGCGCGGGTGATGCCGTGGGACGGGCGGGGAGCGCACCGATCCACCCGCCCCCTCCAGCGAGTCTCCAGCGGGCGCTGCAGTGGCCCTCCTTGGACCGTGCGGCCCCTCCAGCGGGCGCTGCAGTGGGGAGTGCGCCTCCTCCCGCCGGGCTCAACTCGCCCCCTACCGCCGGGCCCCCACCTCCCCACCTGCCTTCTCCCACCAGTTGCCCCTGCTGCTGACCCCCAGCTGCTGCGGGCGCCGGCTTTCTTCCCCGGCGACCCGACTGGTGCGCCTCCTTCTGCTGGTTCGCCATTTCCCACCCCGCCCCCTGCTGCTGGACGGGTACCACCTACTGTCGGGCCTTCGGGAGGAGGCAGCGACATCAGCCAGGCGTCGCCCTAGGTCCGGCAGCCGCCCGTCGCGCCGCAGTTGCAGCCGGTCATCCTCTTCGACGCCGCCCAGCCTCCCTGCGCTATTGCCGCTCTGGCAGCGAGCGCGGGCGGTGTGGCCGCAGGCGCGGGGCCCCTGGGCGCCGCTGCTACCGTGGCGCCGGGCGACCTCTACGCCGGTCGTGCTGACCCTACCCTCGTCGCTCCGACTCGTGTCCGACTCGCTGAGACGGAGCACCGCCTCCCGTCGGCGGACATGGTCACCGGTGCTTCCCCGGGATTTCACCCCACATCCCTGTGGGCTGTACCTCCCGGCGCCTCGCCCGGGCTTGTCGGTTCTAACCCGGCTGCCTTGGCCTACTCCTTCAGCACCACCACCAGTCCTAATTGGATCGCCGACTCAGGAGCCACATTCCACACCACGCCTGATGCGAGTCTACTTTCTTCTCTTCGTCCTCCCCACCCTTCCTGTCCCTCTTCCATCATGGTCACCAATGGCACCTGCATTCCTGTCTCCTCCGTGGGCACTGCCCGTTCCCACGGCCCCTTTCATATTCCTGATGTTCTTGTGGCTCCCGGTATGGTTCACAACCTTCTCTCTATTCGCCGTTTCACAACTGACAACTCTTGTTCGGTTGAGTTTGACTCCTCTGGCCTCACCGTGCGAGACTTGGCCTCCCGGACTCCTCTGCTCCGGTGTAACAACACTGGGCCTCTTTACACCCTTCAGTTTCCGGCGTCTGTTTCACCCTCTGCGCCTTCCTCGGCGTCTGTTTCACCTTCTTCGTCTTCCTCTGCCGCTTTCGCCGCCACTCCTTCCTCCACCACCTGGCATCGTCGCCTCGGCCATCCTGGCCGGGACGCCCTGCTGCAGCTCAGTCGTAGTGCCGACATTCGGTGCTCTCGGGCTCACGATGATCACTTGTGTCATGCGTGTCAGCTGGGCCGTCACGTTCGCCTTCCCTTTCAGTCCTCTTCCTCACATGCCACTCGTGTGTTTGATCTTATTCATTGCGACTTGTGGACTTCTCCTGTTCTCAGCATGTCGGGCTACAAGTACTACTTGGTGGTGGTCGATGATTTCTCCCATTATTCCTGGACTTTTCCCCTGCGTGCCAAGTCTGAGGCGTTCCCCACTCTCAGCCACCTCTTTGCTTGGGTATCCACTCAGTTCGGCCTCACCGTCAAGGCTGTCCAGTGCGATAATGGCCGTGAGTTCGACAATTCCACCTCTCGTTCCTTCTTCCTTTCTCACGGTGTCCAGCTGCGCATGTCTTGTCCGTATACCTCCTCTCAAAACGGCAAGGCAGAGCGCATGATCCGCACAACCAATGACATCATGCGCATCCTTCTACTCCAGGCATCTCTACCCACTCGCTTCTGGGCTGAGTGTCTGCACACCTCCACCTATCTCCTTAACCGCCTTCCTTCCACTGCCTGCCCAGCTCCCACGCCTCACCACGCCTTTTTCGGTACCCCTCCTCGGTACGACCACCTTCGAGTCTTCGGCTGTGTGTGTTACCCTAACACTGCCGCCACTGCTCACCATAAGCTGGCTCCCCGGTCGACCCTCTGTGTCTTTCTCGGACTCTCCGGATCACAAGGGTTACCGTTGCTTTGACCTTTCCTCTCGCCGTGTCCTCATCTCTCGCCATGTCGTGTTTGATGAGTCGACATTCCCTTACTCCACCACCTCTACACCCCCACCTCCCACTGACCCTGCGGAGGCCTCTTTCTTTCCCTCTGACCCGGCGCTTTTGCCACCCCTCTCCCTCTACCCTGCAGGTACTGCTCCGGCGCACTCTCCTGGTGGTCCCGCCTCGCCCCTGCCGGACCCACACCAGGACCTTCCTCTGGTCCCTGACACGACCGAGGCAGCCCCGGAGCTTCCACCCTCGCTCCCGGTGGCTTCGCTGCCTCCCGTTGTGCCTGATGCTGCCGTTCCGATCGCGGGACCGAGCGCACCAGCTCCACCTCCCCCCGGGCGCTTCGGACTCGTCTACCAGCGCCGGCGGGAGCCGCGTCCGCCCTCACCTCCTCCCGGCCGCTTCGGCATCGTCTACGAGCGCCGGCGTGAGCCGGCTCCGCCGCTCTCGTCACCTGCGCCGTCGTCGCCGGTCCATGCTCTGCCGGCATCACCGCGCTCTCGCGCCGACCCGCCGGTGTACCACCCGCCTCTTCTTCACCGGGACCCTCGTCACACTCATCCGATGGTAACGAGGCAGGCGTCTCGCCCGCAGGCCCACACCGCCGCCACCTGCGAGCCGGGGATCTCTCCGGTACCTTCTTCCGTCCGCGCGGCCTTGGCGGATCCTCACTGGCGCCGCGCGATGGAAGAGGAGTACGCAGCCCTCCTCGCCAATCAGACGTGGGACCTAGTGCCTCGTCCGCCGCGCTCCAACATTGTCACCGGCAAGTGGATCTGGACGCACAAGAGGCGGGCTGATGGTTCCCTGCAGCGCTACAAGGCTCGCTGGGTCCTCCGCGGCTTCACTCAGCGGCCCGGCATTGACTATGCTGAGACCTTCAGCCCCGTGGTGAAGCCAGCTACAGTCCGCACCGTCCTCTCCCTGGCTCTCGAGCGCTCCTGGCCTGTGCATCAGCTGGATGTCAAGAATGCCTTCCTCCATGGCACTCTGACTGAGATGGTCTACTGCAGTCAGCCGGCAGGTTTCGTGGATTCTTCCCGTCCGAACTTCGTTTGCCGGCTCAACAAATCTCTCTACGGGCTCAAGCAGGCACCACGGGCTTGTACTCTCGATTCGCTACCTTCCTGCAGACTCTTGGGTTCACGGAGGCCAAGTCTGACACCTCCCTGTTCATATACCACTATGGGGGTGAGACTGCTTACCTGCTCCTCTATGTGGATGACATTGTTCTCACCGCCTCCAGCGAGTCTCTGTTCCACCGCATCATTGCCTCACTCCAGAAGGAATTTGCTATGAAGGATCTTGAGGTGCTCCACCACTTCCTCGGCGTCACTGTTGAGCCCTGACCTTCAGGCCTGTTCCTCCACCAGCGGCAGTTCACTTGTGACATTCTGGAGCGAGCAGGGATGACCGCCTGCCAGTCCTGCTCTACACCTGTGGACACCCAGGGCAAGCTGTCAGAGGCTGGGGGTCCGATGCTTGGGCCAGCGGACTCTACCGCCTACCGGAGTCTTGCTGGCGCGCTTCAGTACCTCACTTTCACACGGCCGGACATCACTTATGCCGTCCAGCAGCTCTGCCTCTACATGCATGCTCCGCGGGAGCCCCACCTGGCTGCTATGAAGCGGCTTCTCCGGTACCTCCGTGGCACACTTGGCTACGGGCTGCTCCTCGGCCGGTCCTCCACTGCCGAACTGGTTGTCTACACCGACGCCGACTGGGCGGGATGCCCGGACACCCGCAGGTCCACCTCCGGCTACGCTGTCTTTCTCGGCGGCAACCTGGTCTCTTGGTCGTCCAAGCGCCAGCCGGTGGTTTCACGCTCCAGTGCCGAGGCGGAGTACCGCGCCGTGGCCAACGGCGTGGCCGAGGCCGCCTGGCTCCGCCAGCTCCTGGCTGAGCTTCACCGCCGCCTCGCCAGGAGCATGCTCGTCTACTGCGACAACGTCAGCGCGGTATACCTCTCCACCAACCCCGTGCAGCACCAGAGGACCAAGCATGTGGAGATCGATCTCCACTTCGTCCGCGACCGGGTGGCCATCGGCGACGTCCGAGTTCTTCACGTCCCGACCACCTCCCAGTTTGCGGACATCTTCACCAAAGGCCTACCTTCCTCGACCTTCTCCGAGTTTCGCTCCAGCCTCAACGTCTCCAGTGGCTAGTTGTGGCTGCGGGGGGGTCCTGTGTGTTACTTGCTTTCTTTCTTGTTCAGCCTTGAACTCCGCTGCGCCGGTAGTTCAGACTGCGGGGGGGTGTTGGAGTGTGATTGTATTAGGCCCATGAGGCTAGGCCCATGTGGCCCATGTATGGTACCTATATAGCTACCCTTCTAGGGTTAGCCCAAATTAATGGAAAATCATTCTCTAACACTATCAATGGTACCATTCTTTGCAAAATGGTGAGGCAAGAAGCATGGCCAGTGATGCCACCTTCAACTCGCTGATCAGTCTTGCCACATGGATTATCTGGAAGTGGAGGAATGATGTCATCTTCAACTACAGTAATACAGTTCCGCCTCAGTACAATGCCTGCTGCAGGCTGTAGATGTGGAGATTCACCTCTGTGTCACCTCTGGTGCACAGCCGGTGCCAAGGGTCTGACATCCCGGGAGGCCAGTACAGGCTAGAATCTTAGACAGTGGTTGTGTCTAGTATCTACATCAAGCATGGCCGTGGGCGCGAACATAATCTGGAAATCTAATCCAATGACACAGTTCTCCTGCGTTTTCGATGAAAAAGCATATCTTATCTCCACATCATATATCACTTGATTCGTTTTGTTAAGGTACATTAAATATGAAGTAACAAGAGGGTCCCTTGCTAGCAAGCAACAAATGCAATAAGATGTCTATACATGCTCCCCAAAACTACATGCATTTGATTTTAGCCTTAATCCAGAATATGTAAGAACTCTAGTGTCAACATATCAAATCAGGATAAAGTGAGTATATAGCTCATTAATTGTTCAACTAAACCACACTTGGATAACAAGACTAACGAAGTATGTTAAACAGTTCTGCAATAGTGCTGGTAGAAGATGTAAGATTAACAATTCCTTACAGCCCAAGTCGGAAACAGTGCTACAATTGTTGGAGAAAGGCCACGATACAGCCCAGGCAAGCCTTCATTTTTTAATATCTGCTGAAAACCAGAAATAATCACCCTACCTAATAAAGATAGAGACTGGAATCAGAAAACAAGGGAAAATTGAAAAGACAGATGATAAGTAAATAAAAATACCGAAGACTGGTTGGTAGCATTTAAAATTTGGATTCCTAAGCATCCAAAATTTTCTATCATGGCTTTATGTTAATCATCAAACTACAGCAAGAGACATAAAAATTGTACCTCATGTCTCTCAAGCTAATATAACTACGTAGATTTTATCTTCTAAACTCATGGTTTTAGATAACATCTCCACATGTCATAATGGTTTCTCTCCAAGTTATTTTGCATAATTGAAAGACAAACTTTTTTTCCGGAAAACACAGGAGATCTGCACATCATTATATTAAGAAGACAGTGGGTGTAAGAACCCAACACTCTTACAACACTCACCCCAACTCGACGCACTCACACATACAGCACATCACAACACACATTTTGCTCTCCTAAGCTGGCTATCAAGGCGACCCAAACTGACCTAAGCAACTAATCTCCTCGGAGGCGAACAGATAAAAGGGATAGTCCTCGAGCCCCAGCCAAGGTACACAGTCGGCGTTCGTCACCAGCCATGACTAAGGCCCCAACAATACTTGGAGCCGCTCCATCGAAAACACAACAATTGCCATGGTTCCAAATAGTCCAAGCTCCCAGCATGATTAAGGAATTGACCCCTTGCCTTAGAAGCTCAAAAGTAGCACCATTAGCTCTGTCCCACCAGTCGAGAAAGGAGTTTTCAGCAGGTTGCGGAGATAAGGCCTGGAGACCGACCTGTCTTAGCAGATGGAACCAGAACTCCCTAGCAAAGACACAAGCGACCAGAAGATGATTGATAGTTTCCTCCTCTTGATCACACAGTGGGCAGCAACCTGGGCGGGGCAGCCCGCGGCGTGCAAGGTGGTCAGCTGTCCAACACTTATTGTGAGCTACTAACCACATGAAGAACCGACATTTCGGTGGCGCCCAAGTCTTCCAAATCAGTTCCCATGGTGCAAATGGGGTAGCTCTCAAGAAAAAGCCCTCATATGCCGACTTGGCTGGGTACTGACCGTTAGAGGAAAGCCTCCAAATACGTTTGTCCTCCCTTTCTAGCTGTAGAACAGTAGCCGAAACTATATCCCATAGATGCAAATAATCCACTATTACGCCAACAGTTAGAACCCCCTTTATATCTGCAATCCAAGCACGGTTAGTGAGTGCTTTCTTGACTGTACGTTGCTTAGTTCGTCTTTTGGGGATAGCAGCAAATAAACGAGGAGCCAGCTCTTCTATACACTGACCATGCAACCATCTATCAGTCCAGAAAAGGGTATGTGCACCATCTCCGACTTCCGAACTTACAGCCACCGCAAAGAAGGCTTTTGCCAGTTCAGGAACTTGAATTTGGAGATGAGCCCATGGACGGTCTGGCTCTGTTTTTTGCAGCCATAACCATCTCATTCTTAATGCCCAGGCAAGAGTTTTTAAGTCTGAGATCCCTAGTCCACCGAGTTCAGTTGGCCTGCAAACCTTTACCCAAGCAACCAGACAGTGTCCACCCCTTGCTTCCTTGCGACCGCGCCAGAGAAAGCCCCTCCGAATTTTGTCAATTGCTTTGATAGCCCATGTTGGAAGGTCAGTTGCCACCCATATAAATAAGCATCCCAATGAGCACAAATTGGACCAGAATTTTCCTTCCTGCCCGTGACATGAAATCTGCCTTCCAGCCCGGGAGTTGATCAGCAATACAATCAACAATGGGTTGCACTTGGCTCTTATGAAGCTTTTTTAAAGAAAGAGGCAAGCCTAAGTATTTGCAAGGGAATTCAGCAAGGGCACATGGCAGCAGGTTCTGAATATTTGTCAACTCCGAGCCCCCACACCTAATTGGCAACACACTGCTCTTCTGTAAGTTTGTTTTCAGTCCCGAGGCTTCTCCAAAGGTGTTAAGGATATCCATTGCAATGTTTTCTGATCGTCCGATTAATCGCGATTAATCACGATTAATCATCCTGATCGGTACATAGCGGTCGATTAGAGGCTCCAATTCGATCAGAGTGATCAGAAACCTGATCGTCCGATTAATCGTCCATTAGTCGCGATTAATCGTCCGATCAAGCCCCTTGGCCGATCAGAGCTAAATAAGAAGATGGGCTGCTTCTGGCCTGAGCTATATTTATTTGGGCCAGGCCCATTAGGGTTTCACTTATATACCTCATGACAGAAATAAGTCTATGTGTGGCTAGTCTTTGTGGGACTGCAATACATGGTCCTTGTGTCCTTGTAACAGCATCCTTGACTGCTTTTAGGATAGCAGTTAGCATCTTAGGACAGTATCGGCATCTTAGGACAGCATCTTGACTAGCATCTAGGACAGCATCTTAGACTAGCATCTTAGCAGCATCTTAGCATATGCTTGGCTGGCTAGCAGCCCTATAAATATGTATCCCCAACCCCTCAGGTTGGCATAGCATTGTATGAGTTTGTGTGAGAAATAAACCAGAAAATTGCCCCAACTCCTAGTGTCATCCTCTCTCGATGAGAGTAAGGATTCTGCTACTACCAAGAGTGAGAATCCAGCGACTAACAGGTGGTATCGGAGCCAGGTTATCCTGTAGCCTGAGCATCTCCTGCTCATCTCCTTCCCCAGTCTCGCAGCAGCCCCAGCCGGTAGCAGCAGCAGCTCCGGCTACCCCTGCTCTCCACACAGCAGCCCCCTCGATAGTGTGCCATGTCCGCAGGACAGTCTCAGGGCTCGGTCGCCTCGAGCACGCGGCGTCGGCAGGAGGCCGACCATGCCGTGGCAGAGAAGCGCGAGCAAGCGGCGGCAGACGCCGCCGCAGTAGCGGCAAGGGCATCGAGTCTGGCAGCAGCGGAGCTGGCAGCAGCTAGAGCGGAGGTGGAAGCAGCAGCGGCGGCGGATGCAGCACGTGCAGCAGTAGCGGAGGTCGAGGTTCTACGCGGCAGCAACAGCAGCTCCATCGCTGCTGATGACAGCGCCGACGCAGACCTCAAGCTGCTGGAGAGGGAGGCATCGCGAGGGCGAGCAGCGCAGTGGGCAGCCGCGCACGCCCACGAGCGCGGCGGTAGCCCAAACAGGCGCAGACACGCCGGCGGCGCTCCTGAAGGAGGCGCGCACGGCGGTGGCGCTCCTGGAGGGGGCGCGCATGGCGGCGGCGGAGAGCACGGCCTTCACAGGCAGCGCGGCTCTCTCTCCCCGGTTCGGTACCGTGGTCACCACGAGTACCAGGCTATCGTCAAGGACGTCGGCCCCGGCGGCGGGTGGCCTACTCTCACCAAGACCAACTACGTTGAGTGAGCTGCGGTGATGAGGATAAGGCTCCAGGTGCGGCACATGTGGGATGCAGTCCGGTACAGCGACGTCGACTACGACCAAGATCGACGGGCGCTGGATGCTCTCATTGCTGCAGTCCCGCCCGAAATGCAGTTTTCGCTTACCAGCAAGCGGACTGCCAAGGAGGCCTGGGACGCCATCGCTGCTGCACGCATTGGCAACGACCGCGCCCGCAAGTCCACACTGCAGGCACTTCGCAAGGAGTGAGAGAACCTGGCCTTCAAGCCAGGTGAGGACGTTGATGACTTTGCTCTCTGTCTCAACACTCTGTTGCAGAAATTGGTGCAGTTCGACGAGGACACCTACGGCGAGGAGAGAGCTGTTGAGAAACTCTTCCACTGCGTCCCCGAGAAGTACAAGCAGATGGCTCGCTCAATTGAGTCTCTGCTGGACCTCTCCACGATGACGATCGAGGAGGCGTTGGGCCGCCTTAAGGTCGTTGACAGCGAGAGCCACAGCGCCTCTCGAGACTCGTCACCATTGGCGGGAAGCTCCTCCTCACTCGGGAGCAGTGGGCTACCGGCCAAGGTGACAGGAAGAAGGGGAAGCCTTATTCCACGACAGGCGGCCGCAAGCGTGATAAGCGTGGCAAGCCACGCAAAGACGCCCAGGCAAGGGCGCGAAGACGTGCCGAGGGTGATGATCGTGGAGGCGCCCAGGGCGGCGCCGCTGGCAAGCAAAAGACGGCACGAGACGACCCTTGCTACCACTGCGGCAAGCTTGGTCATTGGGCCAAGGATTGTCGCCAGCCACGACGCGGCCAGGCCCACGTCGCGCAGGTAGAGGAGCAGCCGGCTCTGTTCATTGCTCATGCGAGCATCGAACTACCTCCAGCGGCACCGGCTGCAACGGCTCTCCTCCACCTTGACGAGCCAAAAGCACACGCCCTCCTCGACGACAGCTCCGGCAACGACAAGACCGACGGGTGGTGCCTTGACACCGGCGCCACCCACCACATGACCGGGTGGCGGGATTCTTCTCCGAGCTCGACTCAGGCGTTCGAGGCACCGTCAAGTTCAGCAACGCCTCTGCTGTGGAGATCAAGGGCGTCGGTTCTGTCGTCTTCGTCGCCAAGACTGGCGAGCATAGGCTACTTACCGGTGTCTACTACATCCCCACGTTGAGGAACTCCATCATCAGCTTGGGACAGTTAGATGAGAACGGATCGCGCGTGGAGATCGAGCACGGGGTGCTACACATCTGGGATCATCGACACCGGCTCCTGGTCAAGGTCAACAGGAGCAACCGCCCACGCAGGTGGCGCAACCTTTGTCTTGCAGCCCGCCGTGACGACGACACTTGGAGGTGGCACGAGCGCTTTGGGCACCTCAACTTTGAGGCCCTGAGGCAGCTCGGCAGCAAGGAGATGGTGCGGGACATGCCACACGTCGACCACGTGGAGCAGTTCTGCGACACCTACGTCCTCACCAAGCTGCGGCGGCTCCCTTTCCCTCGCCAGGCAAGCTTCCGCGCCAAGGAGAAGCTAGAGCTCATACACGGTGACTTCTGTGGCCCCGTGACACCGGCTACACCTGGAGGCTAGTGCTACTTCCTCCTCCTCGTCGACGTGTCCCGCTACATGTGGGTTGTCCTGCTCGACGCCAAGGCAGCCGCAGCGGACGCCATCAAGCGCCTTCAAGCTGCTGCGAAGGCGGAGTGCGGCCGCAAGCTTCGGGTCCTACGCACGGACAACGGCGGCGAGTTCACGGCGGCCGAGTTCGCGGCGTACTGCGCCGATGAGAGGATCCACCACTTCTCCGCACCGTACACTCCGCAGCAAAACGACGTCGTCGAGCGCCGCAACCAGACGGTGGTGGCCACCGCCTGTGCCCTCCTCAAGCAGAGAGGGATGCCGGCAATCTACTGGGGTGAGGCGGTGATGACTGCCGTCCACTTGCTCAACCGCTCCCCCACCAAGGCCCTCGACGGCAAGACGCCATACGAGGCTTGGCACGGGCGCAAGCCCGCGGTGAGCCACCTTCGCGTCTTTGGCTGCCTGGCCTTCGTCAAGGAGCTCAACCACGTCGGCAAGCTCGACGACCGAAGCACGCCAGGGGTCTTCATCGGCTACGCGGAGGGCACCAAGGCCTAGAGATGGCAACGGGTACCCGAAACCCGAGTACCCGACGGGTATTACCCGATAAAGAGGCGGGTATGGGATGAATTTTCTACCCGTGGGTACGTTATTGGGCAAAATCCTATACCCATCGGGTATGGCGGGTACGGGTGCGGGTGTATACTACCCATACCCGCATACCCACGGGTAAGACATACCCGCAAAAATAACTAGCCAACCTCAGTTATTTTAACGCATATAAGTCATGAATTTGATTCATTAAGACATCCACTATATTTCTAGTAGATTGCCTTTGTTGTAATGATGCTAATAATGTTTGTTAGCATGTTTGTAACTTGTTGGAAGCTTAGAATGATTTATTTTTGTATGTGGTTATTTGATATTTTTAGGTAATTTTCGGGTATGCTATCGGGTACGGGTTACCCGTCGGGTGAGAATTACCCGGCGGGTACAGGTATGGAACTATTTTTTTTACCCACATGCGGGTACGGGTAACCCGACGGGTAAAATTTTGCGGGTGCGGGTATGGGTACAGGTGGGCACTACTCGTCGGGTACGTACCCGTTGCCATCTTGACCAAGGCCTACCGCGTCCTCGACCCTGCGACACGGCGCGTGCGCATCACGCGTGACGTCGTGTTCGACGAGGGGCGAAGCTGGACGTGGGGCAAGATGGTGGATGACGGCTCGACTCCGACGACCAGCGATTTCGTCGTCGACTACGTCCACTTCAAGGAGGCGGGGGGAGCTAGCAGCTCGTCTTCACCGAGCTCGCCTACCCCGCCACCTCGTTCGCCACCACCTCCAGCGAGTCCTTCACCACCGCCACCACCAGCTCCGGCAAGTCCACAGGCTCCGGCGAGTCCACCACCAGCACCGCCAGCCACGCCTCGCTCTCCTACACTGAACCCTACCCCTTCAGGCTCGGCACCGGCAACTTCGGCCCATGACGAGCAGCGCACAGTGGAGTTCGCCACTCCGCTATCCAACGACGAGGATCGCATCGACGCCTACCACGGCGGCGAGCCTCTGCGTTACCGTACCGTGGACAACCTCCTCGGCGAGCAGCCGGTCCCAGGACTGGCGTAGCACGATTTTGAGGCGGAGCTGCACCTCGCACAGGACGATGGCGAGCCTCGTTCCTTCGCCGAGGTGGAGAGGTACGCGGCATGGCGTGCCGCGATGCAGATGGAGATGGATGCCATCGAGCGGAACAAGACGTGGGAGCTGGCCGATCTTCCAGCCGGCCACCATGCCATCTCCCTCAAGCGGGTATTCAAGCTCAAGAAGGACGAGACCGGAGAGGTGATCAAGCACAAGGCGCGTCTGGTGGCAAGCGGCTTCGTCCAGCAAGAAGGAATCGACTTTGATGACGCCTTCGCGCCCGTTGCACGGATGGAGTCCGTGCGACTCCTTGCGCTAGCTGGCCAGGAGGGCTGGCGTGTCCATCACATGGATGTCAAGTCGGCGTTAACGGCGATTTGAAGGAGGTCTACGTGCATCAGCCACCGGGATTTGCGATTCCCGGCAAGGAGGGAAAGGTGCTCCGCCTGCGCAAGGCCCTCTAAGACTTGCGGCAAGCACCGAGGGCGTGGAATGCCAAACTGGATTCCACGCTAAAGGGGATGGGCTTCGAGCAAAGCCCGCATGAGGCGGCCATCTACCGGCGGGGCAGCGGAGGAAAGGCCCTGCTAGTGGGTGTCTACGTCGACGACTTGGTGATCACAGTCACCAAGGATGCGGAGGTGGCGGCATTCAAGGAAGAGATGAAGGCCACCTTCCAGATGAGTGATCTGGGGTCTCTCTCCTACCTGGGAATCGAGGTGCACCAGGATGACTCCGGGATCACGCTTCGATAGACCACCTACGCCAAGTGCATCGTTGAGCTAGCTGGGCTCACCGACTGCAACCCAGCCCTCACTCCGATGGAGAGGCTGAAGCTGAGCCGCGACAGCACGATGGAGGTGGACGCTACGCAGTACCGGCGTCTTGTGGGGAGCCTTCGCTACCTCGCCCACACACGGCCGGACTAGGCATTCTCCGTCGGCTATGTTAGTCGGTTCATGCAACGACCGACGACAGAGCACCAACAGGCTGTGAAGAGGATCATCCGCTATGTTGCGGGGACTCTCGACCATGGTCTCTACTACCCGAGGTGTCCTGGCGCGACACACTTCGTCGGGTACAGCGACAGTGACCACGCAGGCGACATCAACACCAGCAAGAGCACAAGCGGGGTCCTCTTCTTCCTCGGCAAGTGCCTCGTTAGCTGGCAGTCAGTCAAGCAGCAGGTGGTGGCCCTGTCCAGCTGCGAGGCCGAGTACATAGCGGCTTCCACTGCTTCGACTCAGGCGCTTTGGCTCGCTTGACTGCTTGGTGATCTCCTCGGCAAAGACACTGAAGCGGTGGAGCTCAGGGTGGACAGCAAATCCGCCTTGGCCTTAGCAAAGAACCCCGTCTTCCATGAGCGCAGCAAGCACATCCGCATCAAGTACCACTTCATTCGGAGCTGCTTGGACGAGGGGAGCATCAAGGCTGGCTACTTCAACACCCAGGACCAGCTGGCAGACCTTCTCACCAAGTCCCTTGGGCAAGTGAAGTTCCAGGAGCTTTGCGCCAGGATTGGGATGGTCCGAGTTCCCTAGATGGCACCACACAAGACTTAGGGGGAGAATGACAGAAATAAGTCTGTGTGGCTGATCTTTGTGGGACTGCAACACATGGTCCTTGTGTCCTTGTAACAGCATCCTTGACTGCTTTTAGGATAGCAGTTAGCATCTTAGGACAGCATCTTGACTAGCATCTAGGACAGCATCTTACCATATGCTTGGCTGGCTAGCAGTCCTATAAATATGTATCCCCAACCCCTCAGGTTGGCATGGCATTGTATGATTTTGTGTGAGAAATAAATCAGAAAATTGCCCCAACTCCTAGTGCCATCCTCTCTCTCACTGAGAGTAAGGATTCTGCTACTACCAAGAGTGAGAATCCAGCGACTAACACCTCACCCCCACTCCCTCCTCCTCAGTCCTCACTCCCAACTCTAGCCGTAAGCTACTGAGCTTGCTGCTCGTGCATCTGCTGAGGTGCTGCATCTCACTGACTCACTCCCTCCTCCCTCCCTTCCAGTTCCAATCCAAGCAGCCTGCTGCTGCTTCCTCCTCCCTCTTCCCTGCTGCTTGCTTCCTCCTGCCTCTTCCCTGCTGCTTGCTTCCTCCTCCCCCTTCTGCTCCAAGGGCGCCTACTCTCTTCCCCACCTGGAGGCTGCAAGTCCAAGGGAGCACGAAGATGAGCTCCTCCTCTGAAAATCAGCAAACATATGGAGGCTGGGACAAGAATATGGAGTCAGATCTCACAGGTAAGTAACCAACTAACTAGAAATATAGTCTTGATGCTTGATTTGTACCATATAAATATATAGTATATGGTATATATACCATACATATATGATATATAGTCCTGCTATATGCTGGACGATTATATGGACGATTAGACCGATCAGAGGTCGATTAATCGTCCTGATCGATGATTAATCGTTCTGATCGTCCTGATCGGTACCAGACCGATTAGGAACGATCAGCCGATCAAAAAACATTGATCCATTGTTATAGATGTCACTAACTTCTGGTCGAAGAAAGAGCACCACATCATCCGCATAAAGGGTGATTTGGTGTTGTAGGTTCCTTGTTGAGAGGGGCTGCAGAAGTCCGTCCCTAGCGGCTTGGGCAATCAAGTATCCCAAAACATCCATAACCAAGATAAAAAGAATGGGAGAGAGGGGGTCACCTTGCCTACCACGCCGATGAGATATACGATCCCCGGGGATACCGTTCAAGAGCACTTGGGTGGTTGAGGAAGATAACAGGCCACAAATAATCTCTCTCCAAATTTGTCCGAAACCCAAATGTTGCAAGACCTCTAGGAGGAAGGGCCAGGAGACCGAATCGAATGCTTTTGAAATATCCAATTTGAGTAATATGCGGGGTTGTTTCTGTTGACGAAGAAATCTAGTTGTTTGTTGCACCAACATAAAATTATCCTGAATGAACCGCCCCTTTATGAAAGCACTTTGATTAAGGGATACCATTTGTTTGAGACGAGCAGCAAGCCGATTTGCCATTAACTTGGTGATTAGTTTAGCGAAACTATGCACTAAGCTGATAGGCCGAAAATCCTTAGGCTGATCTGCACCCTCCTTCTTAGGGATCAAAACGATATAGGCTGAATTAAGAGAGCTGAAATTCCTAAATTTCCTGCTCCAAAGTGCTGAGACTGCTGCCATGATGTCAGCCTTTATGATTGGCCAACAAGATTTATAGAAGCAACCTGTAAATCCATCTGGCCCGGGAGCTTTATCAGACGAACAAGAAAGAATAAATACTTTGTCATAGTCTCCAAATTAAGCATTAGAATATCCAACATAGCACTCAAGTCTTTCATAGCTTAACAGAAATGGTAATATCAATCCCTCATACAAACAGTTAGGTTCAATTTAAATTTAATATTCAACCAGCTGAAGCTGAGAGTATCATGCTTATTGAAGTACCATTGTGATATCAAAAAGGATATCAATATGAGATGGTGCATGGTTCAGCCTTGAAGTTGCATCTATGCTATAAGAGGCAAGCAGCAGCCGCTAGGCTCCATGAAAAATGGATAGGATAAGGTACATGGACCTTCAAGATGTATGTTATCTCCTTGAGTTACACTGGTTCAACCATTGAAGTCTGGAGGTCGGAGGGGAGGGGGGTCCTCTCCCCCTGACCGAGTTTTGATTTATCCCATGACCAAAGTCGAAAAAAAACAACATTAAATTAAAACAACTGTTGGCTGTTTATCAGTCTGCATGCTATATGTGCCTAATCTAGCACTACTGAACCTATAATAGGCTGATACCTATTTCTGAGTTTCGACATTCTTTCTTTCCATTTTGTCTCAGGATTTTGGAAGCATGCTCTGAACAAGTGACATCACCCCACAGGTCTAAACAAAAACATCCAATAAAGACTCCTTCCACATACAGGAAGAATCTATATTCAAAACGTAAAGTTCCTGAAATCACGAAATCATCCACTTGCAGATCCCTAATGAACCCAGGCATGAACTACAGCATCAAAGATCCTGTCATGTGGGGCCGACAGTACAGTCGCCGGCTGTGGGCACGAGACGCAGCCAGGGCTGCCCCCGAGGGCGCGCATGGCCAGCAGGAGCCTGAGGAGGCCTTGGGTGGCTGAAGGGGCGCCTTAGTAATTATGAGTTGGTTGAGTAATTAGAAGTTAAGGCTAGAAGTTAAGGCAGGGCTAGAATCAAGGAGCCAGCCTCCTATATGTACCCAGGACTCGTGAGAATGAATCAAGCAAGAACAATTACTTTCCTAATCTACCTCTTCTCTCTCAATCTCACCCCCTTCTCCTCTGGTCAACCAGGTAACAGCCCTGGCACCATTACCGGCCCCTGGCTATGAACTAAGGAGCCAGGGACCTCCAACCTTGGGTGCCAACGCCCTTGACAACCTGTTATCGGCTTCCAGGCATTCTTCTTCCTCCGCTGCACCACCACCAGCCCACCCAGCCGCCACCACTCCATTTGTTCCTACCTCACCTTCATCTTCCACTGCCTCCATATCCTCACCCATGGCCGAGCCAACCACAGCAGACTTGGCAAAGCTCATCTAGACCCTGACCGCCTCCATCAGCGACCTCCGAGGCCAGGTCGCCGCGCTGCAGCAGGAGCGGCCAGCAGCAGGCTCTTTCTCTGGATCGAGGGGCTCAGGCCACGGCGAGAACCACAGCGATCACCCACCTCGGTTCCAGAAGCTCAACTTCCCGAAGTACAACGGCAAGTCCGATCCACTCACGTTCATCAACCGCTGTGAGTCATACTTTCATCAACAGCGGATCCTAGCGGAGGAGCAAGTCTGGATGGCGTCATACAACTTGGAGGCCGGCGCCCAGATGTGGTTTATCCAGGTGCAGCAAGACGAGGGGACCCCCCTCTTGCCGTCACTTCACCGAGCTTCTGAACCTCCGCTTTGGGCCACCAATCCGTTCCAATCCGCTGGGCGAACTCATGGCATGCAAGCGCACCGGCTCTGTAACGGAGTATCAGGATCAGTTTGAGGCCCTGCTGCCTCGCGTGGGCACGCTGACGGAGGCACAGCGGGTGCTGGCTTTCACCGCCGGGCTCCAGCCACCACTCAGCCTCGACGTCGAAATCCACAACCCCCAATCGCTCATCGTCGCCATGAGTCTCGCCCGCAAGCTGGAGCAGTGCGAGCAGTATGTTGTGGCGGCTGCTCCACCTAGGGCCCCGACGCGCGGCCTCCTTCACGGGCCGCCACCATGTCTGGCGCTGCTAGCGCCTCCGGCCGGGGCTGGACCGTCCACAGTCTCCGTCGAAGGGCGCCAAGTAAAACGTCTTTCGCAGACTGAGATGGAGGAGCGGCACCGCCTTGGCCTCTGCTTCAACTGCAACGGAAAGTTTGGCAGAGGTCACAACCGCGTCTACCAGCGCATCTTCCCCCTCGACTTGGCCGAAGATGATGAGGCCGATGACGCCCAAGAAGCAGAACCAATGGAGGCCACCGAAGCGGTCAATCCGCATATCTCGCTAAACGCGATTGCGGGCATCCGCACCAGCGAGACCATGCAGGTGCACCTACAATTGGGCGGTGCATCCCTCCTCGCGCTACCCGACTCCGGCTCCACCCACAATTTCATCTCCGAAGAAGCCGCGGCCTGTACCTCCATTCAGCACATATCCAAGGGCAACATGAAGGTGACGGTGGGCAACGGCGAAAGCGTGCCGTGCCCGGGAGTGTACCGTGCCACAGTGTTCTCCATCAGCGGCGAGGGCTTCACCACTGACTTCTTCGCGCTGCCGCTGGCCAGCTACGACATCGTCCTCGGTACCCAGTGGCTGGCCTCGCTGGGGCCGATTCTGTGGGACTTTGGCGCGCTCTCCACGTCCTTCTAGCACCACGACCATCAAGTCTGCTGGCAGGGGGTCGTTGGTCCAGCCAACCCCTCCCTGCAGGCGTGCGCGGGCAATGACCTTATGGGCACCCTGCTGGACGCTTTTGCTGCTGTCTTCACCGAGCCGACATCACTGCCTCCACCACGTTCCAGGGTAAACAGCATCAACCTTGTCCCTGGATCGGCACCGGTCGCCGTTCGGCCCTATCGGTACCCCGCCACCCACAAGGACGAGCTGGAACACCAGTGCGCCACCATGCTCGAGCAAGGGCTGATCCGGCGCAGCTCCTCAGCCTTTTCGTCGCCGGTACTCCTCGTCAAGAAGGCGGATGGCTCATGGCACTTTTGCGTCCACTATCATGCCCTCAACGCCATCACCATCAAGGACGCTTACCCCATTCCGGTGGTTGATGAGCTCCTCGACGAGCTGCACGGCACCCGCTTCTTCTCCAAGCTGGACCTCCGCTCCGGCTACCATCAAGGTTGCATGAACGCCGCTGATGTCGGGACTCACGATGGCCTCTATGAGTTCCTCGTCATGCCTTTTGGGCTCAGCAACGCCCCAGCCACATTTCAGGCATTGATGAACGATGTGCTTCGCCCATTCCTGCGCCGCTTCGTCCTCGTCTTCTTCCACGACATCCTCATCTATAGCAGCTCGTGAGCGGAACATCTTCAGCACGTACGCGCTGCCCTCACCGTCCTCCACCAGCACCGGCTCTTCATCAAGCGCTCCAAATGCATGTTCGGCATCACCTCCATCGCCTACTCGGGGCATGTCATCTCCGCTGCTAGGGTGGCCATGGATCACAACAAGGTCCGGGCAATGGCGGACTGGCCTCAACCTCGCTCAGCAGGGCGGTCCGCGGATTCCTCGGCTTGGCCGGATACTACCGCAAGTTCGTCAAGGAGTTCGGCACCATCGCAGCGCCGCTGACCACCCTGCTCAAGGAGGGTTTCGTCTGGACAGAGGCAGCCAGCACTGCCTTCTCCGCCCTCAAGACAGCAGTCACCACAGCGCCGGTCCTCGCGCTGCCCGACCTCGTCGAGCCCTTCGTCGTGGAATGTGATGCCTCCACCTACGAGTTCGGGGCTGTCCTTCTCCAGGGCCAGCATCCGGTGGCGTTCTTTAGCCGACCAGTAGCGCCACGCCACCAGTCCTTGGCAGCCTATGAGAGGGGGCTCATCGGCCTCATCCTTGCCATCCGACATTGGCATCCATACCTCTGGGGGCGGCGATTTCTGGTAAGGACCGATCATTACAGTCTGAATTTTTTGCTAGATCAACGCTTGGCCACCATACCACAACACCACTGGGTAGGCAAGCTCCTGGTCTTCGACTTCTCTGTTGAATACAAGGCTAGCAGCACCAACACAGTAGTAGACACCTTGTCACGCCAGGACACTGAGGAGCTAGCGATCCTTGCCATCTCTGGACCGCGCTTCGACTTCGTCAACCGCTTTTGCCACGCCAACGACACGGATCCGGCGCTGGTCACCATTAAAGCCGAGATCACGGCTGGCCAGCGCATGGCTCCCTGGTCCCTCATCGTCAACATGGTGGCTTTCCAGGGCCGCCTCTACCTCCCTCCAGCATCACCCCTGCTGGCCGAAGTCCTCACGGTCGTGCACGACGATGACCACGAAGGGGTCCAATGCACACTACACCGCCTGCGTCGCGATTTTCATTCACCTCGCCTGTGCACGGTGGTCCAAGACTACATCCATGCCTGCACCACGTGCCAGCGCTACAAGTCTGAACATCTCCACCCCGCCGGCCTACTGCTACCACTGCCCGTGCCCACCTCAATCTGGACAGACCTGGGGCTGGACTTCATTGAAGCTCTTCCCCGTGTCGGCGGCAAATCAGTCATACTCACTGTCGTCGATCGTTTCAGTAAGTATTGCCACTTCATTCCACTGGCTCACCCATAATCGACGGAGTCTGTGGCACAGACGTTCTTCACCGAGATAGTGCGCCTTCATGGCATGCCTCAGTCCCTGGTCTCTGATCAAGACCCGGTGTTCACCTCCATCTTCTGGAAGGAGCTCATGCGCCTCACTGGAACCAAGCTGCACATGACTTCGGCATTCCATCCCCAAGCCGATGGCCAAACCAAGGCAGCCAACAAGGTCACACCATGTACCTTCGCTGCCTCAATGGCGATCGCCCCCGCTAGTGGCTACGCTGGCTGCCATGGGAAGAATACATCTACAACACCGCCTTTTAAGCCTCCCTCAAGGACACAACATTCAAGATCGTCTACGGCCGCGACCCACCCTCCATCTGCTCTTACGAGCCCAGCGAAACGAGGGTGGCTGCGGTGGCCAAGAGCATGGCTAAGCGGGATGAGCTCCTGGCCGATGCTCATTGCCGCCTAGAGCAAGCGCAAGTAGTCTACAAGCACCACTACGACAAGAATCATCGTGAAGCTCGCTATGCAGTGGGTGATTGGGTTTGGCTACGGCTTCGCCACCGCACCCCAGCCTCCCTGCACGTGGCCACCAAGGGGAAGCTCCGGCCACGCTTCTACGGGCCGTACCGCGTCACAGCCATCATCAACGACGTCGCCTACCGCCTCGAGCTCCAGCCTCGCGCCCGCCTCCACAACGTCTTCCACGTCAGCTTACTTTAGAAGTTCACGGGCACTCCACCGGCTGCACCTCCAGCCCTGCCACCCACTCATCACGGCGCCACACAACCTGTGCTGGAACGCGCCACCCATACCCGCCTAGCCAGAGGTGTCCGCCAGGTGCTGGTGCATTGGCAGGGAGAACCGGCGGCATCAGCAACCTGGGAAGACGTCGAGAGCTTCATCGACCGCTATCCCTCCTTCAAGCTCAAGGACGAGCTGCTCGTCGAGGGGGGGAGAGATGTCATGTGGGGCCAACAGTACAGCCGCCGACTGCGGGCACGAGACGCAGCCAGGTGTGCCCGCGAGGGCGCGCATGGCCAGCAGGAGCCCGAGGCGGCCTTGGGTGGCTGAAGGGGCCTTAGTAATTATGAGTTGGTTGAGTAATTAGAAGTTAAGGCTAGAAGTTAAGGCAAGGCTAGAATCAAGGAGCCAGCCTCCTATATGTAACCCAGGACTACGTGAGAATAAATCAAGCAAGAACAATTACTTTCCTAATCTACCTCTTCTCTCTCAATCTCACCCCCTTCTTCTCTGGTCGACCAGGTAACAGCCCTGGCACCATTACTGGCCCCTGGCTATGAACTAAGGAGCTAGGGACCTCCAACCTTGGGTGCCAACGCCCTTGACAGATCCCAAGGTGGCGGAAATCCAATGAAGAATCAGGGTGGAGGGATGCAGGGAGGCCAGCAACAGGGGCACAATCAGCAGCAGCACAAGCTTGCACCATGACTGTCTTCCCCATGTGGAAGAAGCCTCAACTTTTTCCAACCTAGGAGGAACTAGGTGGCATTTTATTATTAAAAGAAAATAGGCACCCGAATTCACTTCAACAAGGACTTGGACCTGGGTGGTCTGGGCAGACATCCACACCATCGACCAACTTGGCTGAATATGAGTAACTGTGATATTGTGAGAAGTTCTTCAGGGGGGGTGCTGGACCTGGCAGATAACAGCTGGATGTGGGGAAATTCCTTGTCAAGTTCCCTCCTCACAAGAGAGTTGAAGACGTCAACAACTATACATCTTTCAATCTGAGAAAGGATGGAGGTCCTGGACTGGGTAGGAGAAATTGAACCATATGGACAGCTACTAGAAGCCTTGGTCAGGATAAGAGGAATACCACCTAAGTGGTGCGTGTGGAAGGTTTTTGCACAGATGACATCTGGTTTTGGTATGATGTTGGCATTCCACTTTGGCTTTCTGGGTTAAATCGAAGTTGATGACGTGATCCCAAGAAATCTCAACAAAATTCCAACATCTAGTGCTGAAGGGGCATTCAAAAAACAGATGATATGTGGTCTCTTCTAGATTTAGGTTGCATAGCACACAATTGTAATTATCCCCTTCGAACTTGTAGTTTCTTCTTAGGAAGTTTGTGTGATCCTAAAATTAGACAATGAAAAAGCTTAGCACCAAATTAGTTGGCATTTCCTTGAGTATATGCTCACTTCTAGAGGTTTTGGAGATAAGTGGGTTTCCTGGAATGGTAAAATTGTGAGAGATGGCTCCCATTTGTGTCAAGATTATTAACGATGAGAATAGTTCTTATTTTACACAAGGAAAAGGCCTAAGGCAGGGGGAAGCTTTAGCCCCTCTCCTTTTTAATCTAGTAGCTGATGTTTTTACTAGGATCCTTAAAAAAGCTGCCAACTACAGTTTAATCAATGGCTTACTCCCTAATGTTTGACCAGGTGGTATTATATCCCTGCAATATGCAGTTGGTACCATCATGTTTCTTGAGAATAAGTTAACAAAGGCTAGGCATTTGAAGTGGCTTTTAGCATGCTTTGAAAACCTTTCTGGCATAAGGACTAATTATGACAAATGCGATCTGATGACTATTGGCATCTCTGATAGTGAGGGAAATGATTTCTTTAGTCTCTTTTGCTCTAAAAGAGCAAAGTTACCTTTTAACTTTTTAAGTATTTTGGGTGTTCCTTGCATTTCTCTAAGCTTAGAAGGCAGGATATACAATCTATAGTAGATAAAATCATTAAGAGGGTGGGTGGTTGGAGGGGAAGACTCCTCTTATGGGGGAAGTTAACCCTTCTTAGACCCTGCCTGGCCAGCATTACCATCTACCTCATGTCTACCATTAAGTTTACCAAATAGGCTGTGGAAGCAATCGACTCACATATGGGGCATTTCTTCTAGAACAATCAGGAGAATGGATATCACTTAGCTAACAGGACATTAATGGCCCGAAGGGTGGGGGTTTGGGCATTCCAGATCTTGGCTGCCTTAACGTGTCTGCTAGCCTCTTGGGTTTCTAGATACCATTTGAGTGGAAATGTTTTGTGGAAAAAAAAGATTGTGGATGAGAAGTACGAAAATAACACTCCTAACCTTTTCCGTTGCCCTGAGTGCTTTGGGCAGCTAAATCTGCCAAATTTGGTTTTAAATGGAAAGTGAGGGATGGAACAAAGATTAGATTCTAGGAGGACCATTGATTTGGTAACTCAAGTTTGGCCATTCAATCGTGTCCAATTTACATCCTAGTCAATGAGAAAAATGTAACTATTTTTGAAGCTTGGGATGAGAACCTGAAACTTACTTTATGAAGAAACCTACTTCCCAAGGGATGGAAGATTAGGTTCTGGGATGGAAGAAACTTAGTTTCAGAGAACGTTTTCCTGTTAAATGATGAATCTGTGGTTTGAGCTTGAAGCTATTGAAGAGTTTATCTCCCTCTCTGATGGCTGTATGCTGTGATCTGGGAATAGGAATCCAAGAGTCTTTACTCTGTCCAATTTATACACCTGCCATTTGGAAAGTTTGCATTTCCCAAAGAGTTCAGCTCTTTATGTGGCAATTAAGTAAAAACAAGCTTCTTACTAGAGATAACTTGGCTAAAATAAGTCATGTAGATGACATGTCTTGCTTGTTTTGCAGTAAAAATGAATCCATTCACCACTTATTTTTTTTATTGTTGTGTTGCTGCCAATATCTCGAGCATTGTAGCTTATATCTTGTAGTGTAATGTTGATTCTGATTTTGAATCAGTAGCTCAATTTTAGTATGAGGCAAAAGCTCTCTCACAAAGAATGTGTGCATGTTTGAAATTATTTGGAGCTTATAGAAATTACAAAATGCAATTTGTTTTCATGGAGAATGCTGGAAGGATGTGAGGGTGGTGACAAAGGTCACTGCAAAGATGATATGATGGCACCCACTTTACATGCAACAAGATGGGGGAACTTCTAGAGAACGCAGTCAGAGAATTGGAAGGAAAGGCAATTGAACCACTATGGAATGGCAATAGCTCTGAACTCCAGTTCGATAGATGCAACAGTGCTTGAGAGCAGAAGACTTAGATCCCGATCATATTGCATTCCAAGAAGTGAAGACCTGAACAACTTTGGCAGGCGCGCCTTGAATTCACTGTAATGAAACTCATGTGCACTTTGTTGTGGGGGTGAGGGTGGGGGGACGTATTCTTCTATGTACAAATAAACATAAAATGAACCCAAACACGATCTGGAGTTCATAGCAAACCAAGCATAGAGGTAGCAGACAGGCAGGCAGGCAATCGTGAGCAGAGGCAACTTACCAGGCGGAGGTGCGCCAGAGAAGTTGGAAGGGAGGCCATAGACCTGCAGCCGCGTCTTGACCACGTCCAGTGGGCACAACACCGTCGCGGAGATCACCCCTGCCACAAATACAAAGGAAGCAAAACACAGGACCACCGTCACAACCACACAAGCAAGCCCGAATCCCGGAAGCCAACGCGAGAGGGGAGCAGAATTACCTGCCAAGCCGCCAGCGACGGCGTTGCAGGCCGCCTCCCGGAGCTTCTCCCGCGCTCCGCGGCGGCCGGCCTCCGACATGGTCGACACAGGCGCCTCAGGAACCGAAAGGAAGATACGAACCGGGGCCGTCCTTCCGAGTCCACCTTCGCACACGGCCGCTAGAAGCCTAGAAGAGGCTGAATACCGATGTCCCACTCCGGCCCTGTGGCGGAGCAGCCGGATCGGAGTGGTGGTAACGCGTGGGGCGGCAGGCGAGAGTAGGATGCTTAGAGCAGCTCCAGTGTGCTTGCTGAGGAGGTGCTAGCAGGAGAGAGAAAGAAGCAAGGCAGGTGCATCACATTGGAGAGCGGGTGCTAGCATAGCACCGTCTGGCACCTGTGACCAATTTGAGCAACGGGTGCTAGCAATAAAAAAAATATGTGTCAGAGTGCTTTTCACTTGGTCGTTGGCATCGGCAACGGGACACACGATATTTTTATTTCTTGTGGGTCCATCTTAGCTTATGCTAACGAATTTATACGTTGGAGCAGTTTTGGCTAGCAAAGCACCGGTTGAGGTGTCCTTTGTTTGCACCCTCCTTCAGATTATACATTGCGGCTGCCCTTAGGTTGGGCTTTGGCTGTGTTCAGTTAAAAAAAAAACACTATGCAAAAATAAAAAGATTCCCCGTCATATCAAACTTGCGATACATGTATGGAGTACTAAATGTAGATGAAAAAAAAACTAATTATACAGCTTGGTTGTACTTTGCGAGACGAACGTTTTGAACCTAATTAGTCAACGGTTAGACACTATTTGCCAAATAAAGTCAAAACGTGCTACAGTGCTTTTTTTACCCAATTTCAGGGATCTAAACATAGCCTTTGTTTAGATACTCAAATTCACCCCTAAATTTTACTATATAAAAAAAATTCTCCGTCACAATAAAATGTGAACACATATATGGAGTACTAAATGTAGATAAAATTAAAAACTAATTGTACAGTTTTGTTCTACTTTGCGAGATGAATATTTTAAGCCTAATTAATCAATATTTGGACAATTATTACTAAATAAAAACAAAATTGCTATAGTATTGAACAGTAAATCGGGCTGCCCTGATTCGGGCATCTAAATGAGGCCCTGCTGCTGGTCGTGGGTCGAGAAGGAGGCCCGGGGCGGCACATCTAGGGCTAGGGCTCTGCGGTGGCGGCTCCGATTCTCTGACGTACAGAAGGTAAGTCACGGCTAACTTAGCCCTTGCCCAATGCCCTCCATTCGTCATCCGATGGCTGATTGAAGAGCACCTTTCCCACCTCTCAATTCAGAGCCAAGTCCACTTTGTGGCCCAAATAAGACTTAGGTCAGGTTAGGGAGTTTTTTTATTTAATCTTTTTTATTCAATATTTTAATAATAATTGTTTTTAATTGTTTTGCGGATCCGACACTTTTGGTTACGTCAGTGATGCTGGCACGATAAAATAACATTGTTGTACCATAAAATAACCTTGTTACGTCACTCCTGTTTGGCGCGTGACAGTATTGTTGTGTATTAGTGCTCGTCGCATTAGAAAAATAATATTTTTCTGTAGGTTATCAAATGAAGATAGCTTTTACATCAAAGTTGTCGCACTTAATGAGATGAGTTTTTATATTTGGGGTTGTTAAGATGCTCGAAAAAATAATATAAAATTTCAGTAACATAATAATCGTGAACTAGTGATTGTCGCATTATAAAAATAATATCGTTTTTGTTATCGTATCAAATGAAGATACCTTTTACATCAAAATTGTAGCCATGTCTTAGGCGCCACCTACCCAGCTCCGCCCGTGTCCGCGACGCCATCTGCCTAGCTACACTCGCCTGCACACCACCACCACTACCTTTGAGGAAGCATTTAACATCATGAGTAAGGTTGACACTAAGAGGGTGTCGTGGCTTGATAGCATCTACAAGTTTAAGGAAAAAGGGTTGAATGTTACATGAGAGATGTTTTTACATTGGATATGAGAAGCACACAATTAAGTGAGAGTTTTAACAGTGACATAAAATACTATCTAAAATGGGATTTGACATCATTCATCAGTTATTAAAGCATTTTGAAAGAGCAGTGCAAGGAAAAAGAAACAAAGAACTCGACGAACAATAAGAACGAGGACACCTATGCTAAGCAAACTTTACACCCCAAATATAAAATGCTTATTAAAATGCTCGTATGTGCACAGTGGTCATGTGCTTATTCCACCGCCAGCATGTAAAATAGTGAGAGGACGTGTGTGCACTGAGCATGTAATTCTGAGCTGGGCTGTTGTATTTGGGCCAAAACTGCAACTGGGCTTTCCTATTTGAAGTGAAAAAAGCTACTTCTTTTATTAGCCATTGGATGAGGAACGGAGGGCATCAGGCATGGAGCAAGTCACCCATGACTTACCAGTAAGTCAGACAATCCGAGCTGCGGTGCAGAGAGGGCCGGCCTTTCTGCACTGATGCCCGATGGCCTGGTTCCTGGTGCTTCATCCGAACTGGGAAACGTGACAAAACTAACACGGCGTGGCCTGCCGCTTGTTCAGCTAGGCCTCAGCAAAATACCAACTATCCGTATTTGAAGAATTTTTTAACCTTTTTTTAATACATATTTTTAAAATGATACGGCTGTTTTTTTTATCAAATCTAACCTGTTTGGCCGCGCCTAATGCCTTGCGCGGCCAAACCACGCTGATGCGCCATTCAAGGTGGCGCGGCTGGCTTGCCACCGTGGTAGGTTAGCGAGACACTGACCGATGACGTGGCAGGGCCTGTAGTGCCATCGACACATGCGCGGGGGATCCGCGCCAACCCGCCTGGCGCAGTAGGCCCGAATAGAGGGCGCGGCCTAGTCTCCCCTTTTCTTTCTCCCTTTCTTCCTCCTCATTTCTTCCTCCTCCCTGACTTTGTCGCCGTCCCTGTCGCCCGCCACTTGCCGACGCCCTTTGCTCCTCTAAGTAGGGGGGTCACCCCAAGCTTGCTCACCGTCCCCTCCCTCTTTCCCCTCGGCGCCCTCCCCCCACTGCCGTCGCGGCAGTCGACCACCGCCAACCGGGACAAGTTGCTAGCGGCCCTCTCCTTGCTCGTTGTCGTCAGGGGTGAGCCCACAAGGTCCCCCCTTCTTAGGCAAGGTATTGCCCCACTCGATTTGTGATTTTTGTTGATTATTTGAATGATGATTGATAGTTAGGGTTTGTGATTTAGTTTAGTATAGTTATTAGAATAGTTAGTATATTTAGATTAGTATAGTTAGATTATTAGCGTTAGTTAGTTAGGTTGCAGTATAGTTATGGTTTGTGATTTAGTTTAGTATATTTAGAATAGTTAGTATATATAGTATAGTTGGAATAGTTAGATTATTAGAGTTAGTTACTTAGGCTGTAGTATAGTTAGTATAGTTAGATTAGTTAGGTTGTATTATAGTTAGTATAGGTAGTTAGACTAGTTAGTTTCTAGTAGTATAGGTAGTTAGTATAGTTAGTAGGTTTTTATTAGTATAGTTAGTTAGGTTATGTATTGGAAGAACTAGTGTTTAATCTATGTTTAGTTGTACTCACTACACCGATTTCGAAGAGTTGATGAAGTTTGCTCAAATGGTTTTGTAGATGGATTGCTTAGTCTGTTTCTTTTTATAGAGGAAGTGTTAGAAAATAAGATGGGGTGTTTGAGGATATGGAAGACGAAGAATTAGAAATGTTCGATGATCGTCCTAGCTTCAGCGACCTTTTCATGCGTGCTAAGGAAAAGTTTGATGGTGCTTTCATTGAAGGGGAGGTTTGATAGTGGGAAGATTAGGGCACACTTCATCTTAATGCCCTTGTGCAATGAGGGTCATTGGTCGCGCTACATAAGAGTAATTGAAGCATCAAATGTGACCATGGCTGAGGTGGTGGTGGAGAATGGGTACAGGAAGGAGGATGTGGACGATGGGCCATCCCTTGACGTCTTTGGAGGCGATGAACATCAATAGGGGGGGCGATGTGGACGCAACATCGGGGAATATGGGTTTGGACAGTCAGTTGACGTAGGAGCAACTTGATTCCTCTCCAATTGCAGTCGATAAATTTAGGCAGTTATCAGTAGGTCATATAAATGATGATTGCAAAACACTGCAAAGTGAAGTACAATGGTACAGTAAATCAGTCTGAAAAGGCTAGGTTTTGTGGACTGAAAAGGCTAAGTTTTTTACTACTATAGGTGAATTGACAAACATATGAAAAGTGCATTAATTTCGACTGGACAAAATAATTAAAAGTGTAGTACATTGCAATTTACTGCCACTGAAAAGGCTATGTTGATTTGACAACACACTAAAAAGGTTATGAAGTCCTAAGACGAAATTAATACAGGGTTCAAATTGCGACATTAATACAACAATCTAAACTCTAAAAAGGGAACAACTATGGCGGTTCAAATTCATGGGATCCAACTCTGAAATGTTATAATATAGGGGCAATTGCATGGATGCCCTTATTTTGTACTCCAACTATTCATTTGCCCCTCTTTTTTGTCACTTTGCAAGATTGCCCCTGTTTTTCAAACCTAAAGCAACGGCATTGCCCCTACTCCATATATGGTATGTAACAGTGTTAAGTCAAGACTGAAAAGACACTTTTGCCCTTGCATCGTTGCCACTATTTTAAAATGAATTTGCAAATATGACCTGTTATGACTATTTGTACTACACTATTGTCAAATTTTGAGTGGATTCAAATAATTTTGAGTTATAGTTGGAATTTGAGTTAATTTTGATAACATTTCATTAGGATTTTTCTAGAATTTGATAACATGTTCGAAATATACATGTTGTCAAATTCTAGAAAAATCCTAATGAAATGCTATCAAAATTAACTCAAATGCCAGCTATAACTCGAAATATATTTGAATCCACTCAAAATTTGACAACAGTGTAGTCCAAATAGTCACAAGAGGTTCATATTTGCAAATTCTTTTAAAAACAGGGGCAATGATGCAAGGGCAAAAGTGTCTTTTCAGTCTTGACTTAGCACCGTTACAGGCCATAGATGGAGTAGGGGCAATGCCATTGCTTCAAGTTTGAAAAACAAGGGCAATCTTGCAAAGTGAAAAAAGAGGGGTAAATAAGTAGTTGGAGTTCAAAACAAGGGCATCCATGCAATTGTCCCTACAATATACCATAAGTTCTTCTTTCCTTAATCATCATCACCTAATAAAAGCAATTCATCGTCGGAGAACCAATCCTCCTCAGGCACCAATAGCTTTTATGTGGTCAATTTACGTGTCGCATACTCTGCCTCAAAAAAATCAGCAGCTTGAGAATCAAACTCATCGTCAAAGTCACCAAGCATAGACTTACGTTTGAAGTACTCTGCCTCCGCTTGTTCAACTGCTTGAGTAAACAAATCATTGTCCACATCATCGGGAACGGGCACTGGATTCTTGGTGAGACCAAAGCAAATGTTACACCTTGTGCATCATCCCCCACAGCAATGCAAGGACCATTAGCGTCCTCATTGGTCATGCATACCGGACATGTCCAGTATGACCTGCACAACACTGGGTTAGATAGTTACCATGCGTGTTGCCAGGCATCAGTACTACCGATAGTTGGAGGTTAAAAAACAACTACAAAACAGCTCACCAGACAGCACCCTCATCTAGAAATTCAGACCGTCAAACCTAGAAAATCCAGACACAAACTAACCACTAGGGGTATACCTGCATAACGGATGTGTCTGGTATGACCACACATAGCATACCAATGTTAGACCACGGGGCACACTTCTCTCTATTCTCACATGGGTTGGCCTAAGCACTTATGAATAATCATCTATCATCATGTTGCATCCTGACCCTCTTAATAGTATGACATACCTATTAACTCAAGATTAAATGAAAAAAGGAATTTAAATTACTTGAGTTAACCTCTTTGCAAAACATTGCCATCACTTTCAATCTTCGTCAAGAAAGGGTGCCAACATGTCCATTTTGATTTTCTTCTTGAGCATGTGACTTGATTCCATTCAATTGAATGTGAATAACTCCAAATGTATCAAGTCACTTCCATCAAATGATCTAATAAAGATTTGATCCATTTCATAATATAACTTCTTTTCGCTTGATCAACGATAGACTAAATGCAAGTACTCTCTTCTTCACCATAGCAATGGTTTCTCGGTGTCCATGTCATCACTTGCCCTTCACCTATGCTTGTTCCTTCGAAGCCCTTTCCTTGCTATCTCCATCTTCTCAAGTAAAATCCAAGTCATACTGTGATTTGAATCTCCCTATATTTTCTATTTGATGAAAACCATATTTATCAACATTGACATCATAGCAAGCTTTCCAAATGAGATCACTCTATATGCAATACCTCATGTCTCATTATTCATTCCCAATATGCTTGTTGTCATATAAACCATCGTCTCCCATAATATGTAAGCTTGTGCTTGAATTTCATTTGCATTGTTGTATTATGTTTGAGCTAGATTGCTTATACAACAACATATCATTTTGGCTTTATACATTTAACTCAAGTATATGCGAGACAACTAATTTTCTATCCGACACTTAGCAAATTTGTTAGACCTTTAATCGTGTTGTCATTCAATCATCTAAAACCCACTATAGGACTAGATGCACTTACAAACTCCCCCCTTTTTGATGATTGATGACAACCCGATTAAAGCTTACAAAAGATATAAAAATTTAGAAATTTGGGTTCAATGATTTATGAGAGACTCCCCGTTAATATGTGCAATATGAATCATATTAAAAAAATGACCTCAAATGTCAACTCGCACATATTAAAACACACAAGAGACTCCCCCTAAATCATTGCATCCATGGGGTGCAAGTGTGTGACAAAATAAATCCATGATGCATATGACAAGATATATAACACAATAATAAATATAAAAACATCACACCATACATTTTTATTCTAAAGCATTCATGGTCCTTACAAATATAAATACGTCAATAATATCACACACATAGCACTCATCACAAAGGGATTTCCCAAGTCCACAAACCACTAAGATAAAATATATCACAAAATAAGGATCATGTCTCATGAGTTTCAAAAGATACATATATCAAACACAAAGGTCTCATTTCTCACATGATACATCTATAAAGCTTAAATCATGAAACTACATGACTACAGTACATATATCTCCAGATACAAAAGATAAATACAAATACAATGAAGCATTCTAAAGCTTTAATTATATCTCTCCCCCTTTGTCATCTATCTCCATAAAGGGCGCATCAAAAGATCAACAAAGTACACAGGGGTTGCAAGCTGCATTTGGGCGCGGTGATCACTCGTCGTCACTATCATCCTCTTGTCCAAACATCACGATTACAATATTGTTTCGATAACACACGCTCATACGTATATTACTGTGACATTATTTTTCCTGTTGCAGTGCATGTATATTATTATAAATAAGAGCTAACAACTCATTGTATTATAGAAGCACATGAATCAATATGATGAGCGTAAATGCTATTTCTATATATATATATACATATATATATATACACACACATTGGGAACCCAGTGCTATAAATAGCAATTGGAAACCACCTAGCCCCACGAAGCTGATGCGCGTAGGTGGGGATCCCTAGGGACCCAACCAATCGGATGTATAAAATCCTAGGTCAAGCTACGCAGAAAGATTTTTATTGTGACAATACATAAAATCTAGTGGTTGTATGAATTAAAATCAATCTGTTACCGCATAAAAACCTCTCTGTAAGCTGGACATTACACCTGACAGCAGCTGATGCAGGCTGACACATGCTGACACATGCCTACATGCGTACGTCCACTCTAATCTCTTTTATTTTTTCACCACAATTTATCAACGAAACATCCGATTCAAAAATAGTTTTCACTATTGAACTCCTGACATTTTTTACGATTCAAGATTCATTATGAATATATTTTAAAAAAAATTTAAAATTCATAATTTTGCACATTATGAGATAGAATTTTATGTATCTGTCTATAAATAGATCTTGTGAGCGAAAGCATAGAAACATGGAGACGACCTCATGTTTTTTAAAATTTGAAATTTGAATCATGACTCGTAATGGTCGATTGGATGCATGGAATCACTGGTCAAGATGCACTGGAAAGTTTTTGGCTTCGATGTTGCATAGAAATTAGTGGTTGGATGAATAAAAATTAATTTTGTTACCGCGTAAAAATATCTCCACATGGAGGCAACCTTGTCTTCTTTAAAATTTGAAATTTGAATCCTAGCACGTGATGGCCGATTAGGTGCATAGAATCAATGATCAAGATACGCATAAAGGTTTTTGGTGCCACTTTGCATGTAAATTAGTGGTTGAATGAATAAAAATTAATTTTGTTGCTGCGTAAAAACCTCTCCACGAGATGGACATTCCATCTGACACAACCGTGGTTGCCTCCACCAACATCATGCTTCCCAATATGAGGATGTATAATTGACATGGGAACAATTATAGAACATGGGGACAACATGCGTAGACATGGAGACGATCTTGTCTCCTTAAAAATTTGAAATTTAAAAAAATAGCACATGATGGTCGATCGAATTCATAGAATCAGTGATCAAGATGCGCTTAAACGATTTTGGTGCCGACATTGCATAGAAATTAATAGTTCAATGAATACAAAGTAAATTTGTTGCCGCATAAAAATAGCATAGAACTGCTCGAATAATGTATAGTATTGCGCTCCACAATGCATAAAACGAAGGAAGTTGCAGCACAGATAACTGCTGCAACAATGTATACAAATTTGTTGTAACAATGTATAGGATGCATTAGAGTTTAGCCATGCATAGAAACTTATGCACACAAGCTTAAGAACACAAAAAAACAGCAAACAAAATGCAAATCCTTGGTCGCGTCGTGTCGCACTGTTGTCGTTTTCCACAGCACCAACCGCCATGCTGATTCACACTAGCGCCGTCGCCGTGGACTGCATGCCACCAACTTCCACCGCTACTTCGCACTAGCGGCGCCGCCGTGGATTGCATCATGCAGCGGACCGCCACCGCTTGACCAGGCTACACCAGCGGAGATCCAGGTGGGCTTCGGTGCTCGGGCTCTAGGGACTCGCCTTCCCAGCACGTGTGGGGGGAAGGGGCCACCGCTGCCTGGTGGTGGGGGAATGGCCTATGAGGGGTTATGGCATCCACATAGGAATGGATCTGAATGTGTAAAAACCTAATTCATTAATCATAGAACCCACGAAGTATAAAAATCCAAAATCAATTGCTCAGAAACCATACCTATGATGTCTCTTGTGCCAAGGTTGGTGTAGACATGCAGTTCACCATGGGACACCTTGCTACCAATGGGGGTGGGGAAAGGGGCCTCCGCCGTTGCTGTTGGTGGGGGAGGGAAGGGGCCACGCCGCCACTGCTCAGGGAGGCCCTGGTCACACCACCGCCAGTCGAGGAGGGCACAGGGGCATGCAATCGCTGGTTGGGGAGGCCCTAGTCGCACCGCAGCCAGTTGAGGAGGGTGTAGGGGTGCACAGCTGCTGCTCGAGAGGGCGCGGGGCCATGCTATCGCCGATTGGGGAGGGTTGGAGTCGTGTCATCACCAGTCATGGGAGGGGTGGGCCTCTGCCGCCACTGCTCGGGGAGGCCCTGGTTGCATCGTTGCCGATCAAGGAGGGCACAAGGGCGTGCAGCCGCTGCTTGGGGAGGCCCTGGTTGCGCCGCCGTCGGTCAAGGAGGACGCAGGGGCGCGCAACTGCTGCTCGGGGAGGGGTGGGGCTACACCATCACCGGTCAGGGAGGGCCAGAGCCGCACTGTCGCCGATCATGGGAGGGGTGGGGATGGACTGCCACTGCTAGGAATGATCCGATCTGGATTTGTTCGGGTGTGGAGGGGCAGCTAGATGGGTGGGGATTAGGTTTAGGAGAATATATAGGGCCCGGGAAGATTAGGCCTGGTGGGCCGGTGGGTGGGCTGGTGGTTGGTAGGTGAAAGCTCTATGTTTGGTGTTGGTAATTAGTGACAATGCCCAAGTGCTAATCATGTGCTTAAGATTGTCTATAGCAAAGGATGATTAGCACATAGCATGGTGAAGCATGATGATCAAGTATGGATGATAAAGTGCTTACCATGGTGATGAAGGAGGAACAAGGTGCAACCCTTTGGAGCTCAAGGCAAATGTATCAATAGGTTTTTGCATTTTGGTGATCAAGACACCCAGAGGGAGTGATCACATTTAGGATCGATAGCCGTACTATAAAGAGGGGAATTTCTAGGGCTATTGATCACTTAAGTGCCACTAGATGAAATTCATTTGCATTTGCATTTAGATCTAGTGGAGAGCTAATTTAACGCCTCGAAAATGATTGTGAAAATGCTAACACACATGCACAAGGTGATGATCACTTGGTGGTGTTAGCACATTTGCGAAGGCGGTGGAGTTTCAGCGCTTTTCGGGAAATGAAACACCTATTTTCCACTGCGCCAGACGCGAAGAAACAGAGGCGAACGGAGGTCACAGAGGTGACCGGACACTGAACTGGACGCGGTCTCAGCGTAACCGGACGCGTCCGGTCAGTGTTAGCAAGCAGCGTGAGGGGTTGCTAGGGTTTCTAACCGGAGCGTCCAACGCCTCATGGGACTGGCGCGTCCGATCAACTTGGCGTGGAGCAGAATCAGCGAAAAGCTAACCAGACGCGGTGTCGAGTCCGATCACGGTGGATCGGATGTGTCCGGTCGTGGTGGGTGCTTACTGGACTCAAACCGGACGCTGGGTGTAATGCGTCTGGTCAGTTGTGCAGCGCGTCCGATCGGTGCTTCGCGAGCGCAGGCGCTGTGCGATCGGCGTGTCCCGTCGATTCATGCTGCACGTCCGGTCACTCTAGTGCGTGAATGAGTACTTTTAAATGACCGTTACGATCGAGCAAACGAAATTCAAAGTGAGACACATGGCGTTCATCGGGGAGGTCGCGGTGGAGCAACCGGACGCTGTGCGCGTCCGGTCACCCCAAGTGTGTCTATTTCGTGAGCCAATGGCTCTATTCTTTCGGGGGCTCCTATATATACTTGTTGGCTGGCTCCTAGAAGTTTCTCTTGGACATTTTGACTCTCTAACATCCTCTTGAGCTAAGCACACGCCCTCCCACTCATCTCCCTTGCTTGTTTGCCTAATCAAAGTGAGATTGAGTGATCTCAAGTGCATTTGTTTGTGAGTTTGCATCTAGTTGGCACTTGGGTGTTCTTTTGCTGTGGGATTCTTGTTTCTCTTGGTGGTTGCCACCACCTAGACGGCTTGGAGCAGCAGTGGAGGTCCGACATGTGTTGGTGATTGTTCGTGGCCGGCTCCGGTGAGCTTGTTGTGAGGGGTTGTTGTGGTTCCCCCGGCGGAGCGCCAAATTCCAACTCTAGTGGATTGCTTGTGTCGGAACTTCTCATCATTTGGTAGGTTCTTGTGGCGCCTTTTGAGAGGCTCGGTGTGATACCGATTAGCCACTGAACCACATGGTGTAGGGGGATACAACGGGGACTAGCGTGCCGGCAAGCATGTGAACCTCGGGATAAATCATCGTGTTTTCACTTCTTTGATTATGATTGATTTATCTCGGTGGATTGGTTATCTTGATTATCATCACTTGGAACTATTGATTGATTGGCTCAATTCATTGCCCTCGGTGAAATATTTCTTACCCTACTCTTGTATTACATTTTAAGTACTTAGTTGTTTTCTCTAGTGCTTAGTACCTTGAGTAGAGTAGCCTTCTAGTTTTCCTCTTGCGGTTTGACTTGTGCGGTGGAGTGAAATATATTAGAATTATCTTTTGGATAGGTGGCTTGCAACACTCCATAGGCTAAGAAAAACTCGCTTCTCGCTATTTGTTATTGCTAATTAAATTGTCTAGCATATTTTGTAGAAAGTTTTATTAGGCTATTCACCCCCCTCTAGCCATCAAGACCTTTCAGCAGGCTGGTGGTGGCTGGTTGGATGGGGAGCTGGTTTGGTGGAACTTGACACAACCATGATTGCCTCCACCAACATCATTCTTCCCAATATATGGATGTATAATTAACATGGGAACCATGCATAGAACATAGAGACCACGCACGTTAAACATGGAGATGATCTCGTCTTCTCTAAAATTTGAAAATTTAAACGGACGATTGGATTCATAGAATCAATGGCCAAGATGCGCAGAAACATTTTTTGGCGTTGACTTTGCATAGAAATTAGTAGTTCGATGAATAAAAATTAATTTTGTTACCGCATAAAAATTAGATAAAAACTGCTAGCTCCAAAAATGTATAGAATTATGTACCAACAATGTATAAAATTATACAGAAGCTTACAGATAATTGTTCCAACAATGTATATCGAAGAGTTCTAACAACGCATAAAAGAGTGCTCTAACCATGTATATAATTGTGTGGCAGTACATGCTCCAACAATGTATACAAATTTGTTGTAACATTTTATAGAATGCATATCATGTTATAGTTTAGCCATGGATAGAAACTTATGCACACATGCATACAAATAGAAAATCAACAAAAAAATGATGAAGAGGTGTCGCTACCATTGCCGGAGATGTTGGGGAAGGGGCCGGGGAACTTATGCACACAAGCATATAGGAACACAATGAAGATGAATTCAACTAGTGTGGAAACATATGCAACTAAGCATAGAAATCATCCAACATCTTCGAAATCACAGTTTCAGAAACCTATGCTTGCAAAACAAATCCTAGATGACCATTGCTATCTAGGCCACCCAACCCTATCCCGAAGTCACCCAGGCCGTCAAGTAGTGAGCCACCACGACGCAGTCATCGTCCGAGCGATCTACGCCATGCAATAGTGGTCCCGACGGCCGATGCGACGCAACCGTCGTCCACACGGCTGCCGCAACGCTGTCGAGGGTTGGGGGCCGCAATAGGTCGGGGGAGGACCATCCCACCATGGGCTGGGTCAGAGAGGCGCTAGAGAGCTGGCGCCGCAACCTCCAATGATGTATAGAAGTCTTCCAAGAATGCATGGATAACTGTTAATACAATGTATAGAAATGTGTTTTGACATTAAATATAAATGTGCTCCAACAATGTATAAAATTGTGTTCCAACAATGTATAAAATGTGCTCCATCATTGTATAGAATTCCAGATGATTTCTTGCTTACACTATTGGCTCAAGAAGCATGAAAATAAAAAATCAAAGTACATGAAAACAAACTGCGAGAATCATTATTTATATAGTATTTTTAGAAACCTGCACTGAGCCACTGACCATCATAAGTAAATATTTTATTTAGTCAGATTGCCAAATCATAATTACTATGCTTAAAAACTTATGTATGCAAGCACAAAAATAATTTGTCTCTAAATGGACGCATCCATATTGCATAGAAAACCATGATTGCTTGCATTGCTAGTTCTTCATTTGCTGCAAACCCATGTTCCTGCAAAGCTGCGACTAAATCGAATTAAAACATGGCATAGCAACTATGTCTTAAGAAGCAACTACTTCCTCTTGACTACATAGAAACCATTCTTGTTCATGCAAAAACCAATGGTTGTTTGCTTACACGGTTGGTTCAAGATGCATAGAAATAAAAAATAAAATGCACATAAAACCTTGCTGTGACCTAGGCGAAAGGCGAGGTTGGATCCGCAAGGGGAAGGGGCCGTCGTCACCATCGGTAGGGTAGAGAGGAGGGGTGTCGTGGCAGGGGTGCCACCGGGTGGAAGGCAGCGGCCGTCACGGTCACTGTAGATGCCGCCAAGGGGGGCAGTACATGGTCACCAAAAGATCCTCAGCAATTAGTGATGACGCTTCACCTGCAGCCAACAATAATGTATAGAAATGTGCTCCGATAATATATAGAAATGTGCTCCAATAATGCATAGAATTTAAAAAGAAGCATGAATAACTAAAGTATGGAAGATTGCAGCAAGACAATGGCCTTCTTGCCCTAGATGCAACGCCTTGCTGCAGTGGGCCAAAACTTAGCACCTTAGTTATGAATCCCACATATTGCGCTAAAAATCTTAGCAACTAGTAGATGGGCTATGCATTTCAACAAGCATCTTGGCTTCAATCATGAATAGAGCCATTCATTCAAACTATCAACAACATGTGAATTCATCGAACACTAGTAGGGCATAAAAATCAAAATATATATGGTGAAGCAGTACTCTGATTCGCAACACATAGAAGTCTACAAATATCTGGAGAAAGAAACAAAGTGTAGACCAAAATTGCATGCATTCAAACATCAATATGAGATATAGCAGAAATCATCAGTTGGGATGAGAAGCCGCACCAACAGGCCATATCCACCGCCGTTGCCCAAACCAAACCTCCATCCTAGATCACGGCAAGGAGAAGGAATTGAGCTAGGGAGGAGGAAAGGGTGCACCTTGTCGAACTGCTCACTCCTCATCCTGCTCGAAGCTCATGGGGGTGATAGCGCCCTGCTCACGCATGGTGGCCACAGTCTACTCGACGCCAGGAGAGCTGTGGTGCTCCTGTTTGCTGCCTGCAGGGGTAGGCCACCGCGCTCCCTACTAGCTCAGCCATGGGCAGGTCACTGTGCCCTGGCTGCGCGTCACCCTTGATTCGATTGCAGACCACGAACGAGGAGGACGACGTCGCGCTGGGCTGGCCGCGCTAAAGGCGGGAGGCGCCATCCATGCGGGGATGGCCTGGATGCCGTCATGAGGGAGCAGGGCCAGCGCTGACGTCGCGACTGGTGGTGGGGGAGGCTGCTGTGGGCCTACGGCGCCACCGGGGAAGCTACTGATGTTGCCTCTGTCGGTCAGATAAGGGGTGGGGCCGCACCGCGGATAGGGGAAAGGATGGAGCAGCGCTACCACGAGTCAGGGAAGGAGCGGGGCTACGCCACCTCAGATCGGGGAAGGGGCGAGGCCGCACGCCGCTAGTCGGGGAGGAGTGGGGTCGCACCGCCGCGGGTTAGGGCCGCACCGCAGCCGGTTGAGTGTGCGACCATGGCGCTCTTGGGGCGGGGGCCGCCCTCAAGTGGGGTTGGGCAGTGCGGCATCGGTGGTGGGATTAGGGGATTAGGGTTTGGGGAAATATATAGGGCCTAGGAAGGTGGATCAGGCAGGGCGGTGGGTGGGCTAGCGGGCTGCTGGGCTGGTTTGGTTGGGCTAGTGGGGAGCTGGTGTGGTGGAACCAAACTAGCTAAGTTTGGTAAGGGCTTCCACTTACTATTGGAAGCCTTAGGGCTTCCAATAATTAGTGGAAGCCCCAGCCCAAAGTGCAGCTACCTGGTTCCACGGAACCAGGAACCTAGGCTAGCCGTACAGACTGGGTCCACCGAGTCTATTCCCCTTCCCTGTCGCATATGTGGGACCCACCAAGCTTGCCAATTTCAAATGAAAGCCCTCCTCTCTCTCCCTCATATTTGTCTCTATTCTCATGCCTAGATCCGATCCACTCTGGTGGCGGCACTGCTCCTCCCCACTGGTGTTGGTGACAGCGCCGCCCCTCCCCTCCCCCCGCGATGGATCTGACCTCAACGTGGGCAGCTGCTCTAGCTAGGAGTAGCTCTATCTATGGCGATCTTGAGTGGTGGTTGAGCCCCTCTTCATCACCGGCGATGGTGACGGCACCCCCTCGACCCGTGTGGGTGCCCCCTTCCCCAACTGCGTCTGGTGGCGACGTCATCGGCCGAAGGCCCGATGGCTACTCGTGATGGCTTAGTCAGTGGCGGTGCTTCGCCTCCCCTCGCCTCCACGCGAGCAAGCAAGGGAAGCGTACTGTGGAGGTGGCGCTCAGCCTCCACGCGATGAGGCAGGGGAGCAGACTATGGAGGGGCCGTTGTTGGCCACGGTGCTCTACAGCTTGACGGGCAGGGACTGCGACGATGCCCTACAGCTCACGGCCATGTGCGGGGACGGCTAAGATCTGGCGACGATGGCGACCATAGGCACGTGGTTGGGCAGCTACGAGTTGTGTGAGATGTGCAAGCGGCTCCGGCGTCCCGTATTTGCTGGCGGCCAGTACGTTTGCGGAATGCCTATTAATTTCACGAATAGGTTTCTATGCCTACTAAGACATGTCTCTATACGTTTATTGCCACTGTAAGATCTCTGCGCCTGCTAAAACATGTATTCTAAACATTGTTGGAACAAATTTCTATACATTATTGGAGCATATTTCTATATATTGTTGGAGCAATTATCTGTGTACTTCTACACAATTTTATACATTGTTAGAGCACACTTCCATGCATTGTTAGAATACTTTAACATACACAGTTATTTGTACACTTCTACATAATTCTATACATTGTTGGTACACAATTATATGCATTGCTGGTACACAATTCTATATATTTTTCTATCCAATAGATTTTATTTTTGATTTATGTTCCAATTGCTTTCACCCACGGAGATTTATGTTCCAATTGATTTTTATGTGCAATGAATAGGTTTTTGTGCAATTGATTTTTTATTTCTATGCTTTCTTGAGCCAACTTTGTAAGCAAGCAAGCAATTGGTTTTTGCTTCAAAGACAATGGTTTGTATGTAGATGCGCGGTGGCGGTCTGGTGCATGATGCAGTCCACGCAGCGATGCATGGTGCGAATCAGCGATGCGGCTGGTGGTGTGGACAACGGTAGTGGCGTGGCGCGGTCAAGGACAACAGCAGTGGCATGGCTCACACACTTTCTATGACTGTTATCGTTGCTTTTTATGCGAATACATGTTTATGATGTTCGGTAACATGCTTATCCGTTGTCTACTGTTAAAATAGGATTTATATGAATTTGACCTTGATTATTTATGATTCACTAAAATACAAAACTATGACCAAAAGAGATCTAGCTGTAGCAAGATCGAAGAATTTTGAATTTTCTATGCCATGTTTAAACAATTTTTAAGTGTGGATCTAGTGACCGGTGGCGACTCCATGCTGGTAGCGGCAAACCTCTTTTGCGGAGCCTCCTCCCTGTCTATGCCAGGCACGACTCCATGAATTTTCAATGCCTTGTTTATACAATTTTTTCCATGCATGTTATATGATTATCCTCAACTTTTCTATGCATATACTCAAAACTTTTTGTGATTTATCATTACTGTTTTTATGCTTCACCTTGATGTGATGTGCAATGAAATTGAAGTCTTAATTTTTTGTCACAGGGTATGTATTCTATACATTGGTGGACCAAATTTCTATACATTATTGGAGCACATTTCTAATATTGTTGGAGCAGTTATCTGTGCACTTCTACACAATTATACATTGTTCGAGCACACTTCTATGCATTGTTAGAAGACTTTAACATAAATTGTTGGAACAGTTACCTGTACACTTCTATACAATTCTATACATTGTTGGTACACAATTCTATATATTGTTCTATGCATTGTTTGGGTTGGGGTCGTCACGATTCCGGTACAATAATCCCCCGGAGAGCACGGGTATTTTGTGTTCTATGCACTATCCCTCTATTAATTATATGTCCCCAAAGTGAGAATAATGGTTTAGAATGGGGCTGCCACGGTTTTGGATAAAATAATCCCCCATTGGGAAGGATTCTATTGGATTCTATTCATTGTTTCTCTATTAATTATACATCCGCCCAAGTGGGATGCAAGGTTTGGTTGGGACCATAATAGATTTTTATGCCTACAAAAACATGTTTACATGCCTTTTTTGTTGCTGTAAGGTTTTCCCGCGCACTAAAACATGTTTCTATGCCTTTCTTTTGCCATTGTAAAGTTTCTGCGCATGCTAAAACATGTTTCTTGCCTTTGTTGTGATGTAGGATGGCTGGAATGATCCCTCTACATTTGGTGTGAGCGGTCAATGGTGGCTCAGACATAGGACATGGCTTGTGACGTCCACAACTTCCTTGGATTACGGCGGTGGCATAGTGTGATCTTAATGTAGTTGATGGGTTAATGTAAAAAGTTAGCTTTCCATATGTTGTGTTTATATGCTTGGATGAGATGAGCAAAACTATTGGTTTCTATATAACCTCAGTTGGGTTTCAATATTTTGTTGACAGGGTTTCTATGCATGTTGTGAGTTGAGACCATTATGGATAGTCCACACCTAGTGGATAATGTTTTATATGTTTCTATACATTGTTTCTCTATTAATTAAACATCGCCCTAGAGAGAAGCATGGTGCTAGGTTTCTATGCATTGTTCCTCTATTAAATAAACATCCCCCAGGGGAAAGCATGGTGTGGGTATGGGTCACTATGGTGTTGGTTACAATAGGCCCCTCCACCAGTAGGAAGGGTTTTGTATGTTTCATATATTATTTCCTATGTTACTTATGCATCCCCCGATGGAAAGCAAGGTGTCGTTGGGTGCAGTCACAATTTTTCGAAACAATACTACGTAGAAGGGAGGGTTTTGTGAGGGTTCTATGCACTGTTCCCATGTTAATTATACATCCCCATAGATGGAAGCATGATGTTGGTGGAGGCAATCAAGGTTGTGTCAGGTGGAATGTCCATCTCGTGCAGAGGTTTTTACGTGGTAACAAAATTTATTTTTATTCATCCAACTACTAATTTATATGCAATGTTGGCACCAAAAACTTTTTTGCACATCTTGACCATTGATTCCATGCATCCAATCGGCCATCACGTGCCATGATTCAAATTTCAAAATTTGGAGAAGATGAGATCATCTCCATGTTCTATGCTTACGGTCTCCATGTTCTATGCATTGTTTCCATGTTAATTATACACCCTAATTAGTGGGAAGCATGATGTTGGTGGAGGCAATCACAGTTGTGTCAGGTGGAATGTTTATATCGTGAAGAGGTTTTTACGCGGTAATGAAATTATTTCTTATTCATCAAACCACGTAATGAAATTATTTCTTATTCATCGAACTCCTGACACACTTGTGTTACCTGATTGATGCGTCACATTATTGTGGATGGACCATGCTCGCCAAAGCACTAACAAGCTATTGGTAACCCTACTTTGGACCCTGTGGAGGAAGAGGCGGTGTCTGCCTTAGAGAGTCTGGGCCTGGATGTGCCCCCACCTTCTCTACTAGTGGGCACACTGAAGAGGAGCGTGAGAGTCGTGCCCAGATGAGGCGTGCCAGGCGCAAAGGACACTGCACGCAAGCTACGCAGGAGTTCAAGGCTCATGGCAAAGGATAAACCCAACTTCGAGCTCCCAGAGGACACGGCAGCCCACGGCCAGCAAGCTAAATTTGACTTCACTGGTGTGTCTCGATGTCTTCGCAATGCTATTTCTTGTTCTCATCTCCTATATGATCCCTACTATCTCTCAAGTGATGATGAGTCCCTTCTCGAGATTGTGGAAGCTTGTGGAGCTAGCCACGAGGAGCTGGCGTCCATCTCTGGTGCGACAGAGGTGCCAACCACTGAGGAATGAAGCAGCGCATCGGTTCCAGCGTGGTGAGGGGCTGCTATGCTTCTGAGCAACTCACCGTTTTGCCTCAGTAGGAGAATCACAGTGCTGGGAGGCCTGCGTCTTCTAATTTTGTTTTTCATTATCAGAATCTCCTGTACCCTAGTTCTACTAGTCTTTTGTTTCAGTTTGTTGATGTTGTCGGTCTTGCTATAGCATCTTGTGGTGTCCCCGGTCTAGGAACCGAAAGCCTAGGTACTAACCTGAGGAATAATGTAAAGTGCCAGCCAGTGGCCCATGCCCACTGCCTGAAGAAGATGTTGTACCAGTTTCCTAATGAATAGAACTTTTTCTGTTTGCTACTGGAATGTCAGAGGATTGGGAGATCATGAAAGATGTGGTGATGTTCTTATGGAGTTGCTCTCTGCTAATCATGACATTGTTCTTCTCCAAGAAACTAAACTTAGCTCCATCCCCTCTCTCAAAATGTCTACTTTCCTTCCTCGGTGGCTTAATTGTCTTCACTACTCTCCTTCTAACGGCGTCTCTGGTGGTATCCTCACTGTAACACCCCAAGTGTTAGGCTTGCAATTGGCACTTGCATTGCATGAGCCTAAGCATCATTTGTTCATATGTGAGCATGGAACATATGTGATGCACTAGTGAAACATATGGAACATACTAGTGCAACATGTGAAACATGTATATATGGAATGTGCTTGCAACATCTCCTTGAAACATATGCAACATACCTTTGTTAGTTGTGTTTCAATGTATGTATGTTAAATGCTCATGCTTGGTAATGCAAGTGAGTGTTGATGGCACTTCTTTCATGTGTCTCACATCACTCTATCTATAGTAATCCCTGGAAAAGTTTTGTGAAGTGTGGAATCAAAAAGTCACATGAAATGATAAGTTATAGTCTTGTTTGGATTATAGCTTAAACATGTCCTTGAAACACTGAAACATGTTTTTCTAATTCATGTGTGACTTATATGTGAACTTGAGCTCATGCAACATATAAGTGCAACATGTGGAACAACTTAGGGAAAACATTGGTAACTTGTACCATGCAACAAAACAATGAAACAATTGAAACATGGCTTTGAAACGAGCACTTCAATTATAGTAATTTCTATGTTTCAGTTCATGTGAGGCCTACACTTTTGTGCAACCTATGCATGGTGTGTATGTTTAGCCTCTACAATACCTTAACTACACTTAGGACACTTAATGGAATAATGTTCATGTTGATCATTTTGCCTAATTGTGCTTCTAAGTGGTGGTTGACCATGTGTGGACCCTAGAACACCCTTGTTTGACCATTTAAAAAGGGTGACCTAGAAACTTTGCATGGATGTGCGCCTTTGATAAAGTTATAGAGAATTTTATAAGGAACAAACTTTGTTTAAGAGTCAAGTCATGAAAATGTGTGGAACCTGCTAAGAAAGGGCCCACAAGTCAGATTTAGGGCCGTTTCCAACACTTAGCATTTTCTAAGTCTAGAATTCATCGTCATCGACATTGGCATCTCACGTTCTCTGAATTTTGTTTAGTAACTCTAGTTGACCCAAAAACAAAAGTTGGAGCTTATGTGTTGGAGAAGAGCATGTAAGAAGATGGCACTTGTTGGAATCCATTTTGCCCATCAATTTTGAAGGTTTGCCAAATTTTGTCAATGCATTGACAATATCACTTTGACACTTAATTATCTCATAATCTAGAGCCCTAATTACCGTGGCCCTTAAATAGAACTTGAAGATCATTAGGTGTACAACAAACTTTGTAATTGAACCTTGGCCCAAATTTGACTAGAGCCGGGCCGCAGGCGCCCGTGGTCAGGTTGCCTCGAGCCTCCTCGGGTTAAGCCACAGGCACCACTGGGTGCCCCTCGTGTTGGGGATGCTTTGCCGCCACCGCTCACCGCCAATGGCGCCACCAGCCGTCGGAACCGTGGCAGCGCCACCGTCGCCTGCAATAGCCGCCATGGCCGCGTGTGCTTGTGGTCAAGCCGCTGTGGGCTACTCCTGGGCGAGCTGCGCTCCTGCTCGGGTGCGCGCGTGGCCTAGGATGGCTGCGCTGCTGCCACTCGCCGCCGGCGCCGCCCCTGCCGGCCGGCGAAACTGGCCCGATGCCTTTCCCCCCAACTCCCCTGCTCTGCCATTTTGAAGAAGAAGACCGGCTCCCTCTCTCTGTTCTCTCTCTTTGGATGACAAGTGGGCCCATCTGGGCAGCAGGTCCTGCAGGTAAGTGTCAATAGTGGCATAGTTGTGTACCGGTTTGGGTACATTTAGCATTTAAGAAGGGTTTGGTTTATTCTGGATTTTGAATTTAAGATTTTGTGTTAAATCTTCTAAATTCCATATCTCATGCTAGGAAATTCCAAAAATAGCAAATGTGGACTTTTTGGAAACCTTGAGAAAAGATCTTTGCAGTAGAATCATAATATGTTATATGTTTGTAGAAGTTTTTTGGTGTTTTTATTTAACCTTGAAAAGTACTCCAAAAATTCTTACAAACTTGACCAGAGCCATATCTTGAGTTTTAAAACTCAAAAAATAGTGATTCTTATTTTGTTAGTTTCATGATGACATGTACTTTCTATGAAAAATATTAAACATACTAGTTGTTCATTGTTTTCTTAAGGTTTTGTTTTGACCTTGATAGATAAGAAAAATCTACATTATGTTGCTTGCCATTTGTATATCTTGAGTTGTGGCACTCCAATTTAGGTGAAATTTTTATGGTAGTCTCCTGAGGTTATATGGGAACTGTGGTTAAAATTTCATGAGCTTTGGTTGCTGGATGAGTGAGATATAGGTTTAACTTGCTCTCTAGGGTTATTTAGCTTAAGCTACTTGTCTTTTTCATAAAGGTTGTTTTACTCATGCAAATGATCTGAAATTTGGATAGTAGACCATTGGGAGCATATGTAGGACACTGTAATTTTGGTAGAATTTAGTGCACTTTTGATATGTGTTCATAATTCCACCTAATTATCTTAATAAATTAAGAAATGTATTAAAGGAATTTGTTTAGCAATGGACATTATGTTTTCTGGTGATCATTAGTCATGTGTGAAATGTTGGTAAAGTTGGTTTTGTCCAAATTATATGTTTGCAACATATGTTAATAATTATTTCTTGCAATTATAAGTTTCTGGACAGTTCTGGAGGCAATGTAAATTACCCCATGTTAATGATGTTTGCTGGGAAAGTTGTTTTTAACAAAGTTGTAGATAACTCATTAAACTAGCTTATGTTAAAATTTGGTAGCATTTGGCCAAGCAGTTTTTGAGTTATAGATGTTTAAAGTCAGGTCCCAGATTTGGTTGCTCTCTGTTTGGAGCAGACCAGATTCTGTAGTTTCATCTTTTTGACCTATTAAACTTGGGAACCAGGCTTAGGTGATTATAAATGAGTTGTAGACACTTTCATAAGATTTCCATAATATCTTGTTGCACATCTTTTGGAGTTTTAGATCTCCAGTTATGATTAAATTGCTCAGCTGCTGTTCTGATGTCCAGAATGTGGCAGATTCTAGTTTTAGTGCTTTGATTCACTTTGACTTATTTGTGTGGTGCTAAGGGTGACTCATAGCTTTGATGAAATTGAGTTGATACACCTGAGATCTTGTGTGACTTGGTCATGATTGATGTCCTTATTATCTCCTTTGTTGTACTTTAGTGATGATTAAGTTATATAGCTCTAGGTGCTTATATTGAACTTGGTGTGCTTGCGTAAATGGTTGCTTGTGGTATTTCCATGTATTCATACATATGCATTGTTGCACCTTATTTAGGTATGTTAGTTGAAACACATGAAGGACATGATGTGGAGCTAACCCGAAGATGGTGTTGGTGGATCCATCCCAAGGATGGAAGGATCAGACAAGTGCTAGAATGGGGGATGCTCGCTAAGTGAGTGTCATATGACAAACGCTGACTTGAGTCGGATCCCAAGCAAGCCCTAGAGCATTATAAGACTCCTTACTTTTCAAAGCAAATACTATATATGTGTTATATGAATTGTTGCATTACGTATAGGAGTTGGGTGAAAACATTGCTGCATCGATATCACTCCTTGTCCAGATATATGAACCTGAATCCTATGTAGAACATGATCGTATCTATGCTTAGCCATGCTTAATTAGCTCGGTAAAAGTCGGGTGATTCCCTGTCACCTGCGAGATATAGGGCTATACCTAGTCACGGTTGGCTATATTTGCTATCGTGGGAAAAGAACCATGCGTTAATAAAATGAAAGGAGACCGGGCGGGATGACGATAGTGAAGCAACAAGGCATGGAGGTCTTGGGTGTGGATCTATCCATGTTTGTGTCAGTTAAGGACCAATTCGCTGTATGTCTTTGAGTCATGTTAAATGCAGTCTAACACTTAGTTGGCCGAATAAGCCGTTCTGATCGCGAAGCCGAGTAATATAGTTCAGGCCAGGAATCGGGGGGTCAAGTGCGCATTCTAGAGGAAGTAAGGATGTGATTGGGGATATTGGCATAAGATCAATGGGGTTTAAGTCGCTATCACCTGGCAGAGTGTTGCCCTTGGGGATGCGGCATCAGTCGAACCTGCGATTCCTAAATTGTACCAAAGGTGACCTGAGCAGCCCTCGCGAGGCGTGTCTCAGTGAGTGTTAGAAATACTCCTCCAGCTGGATAGGAATTTGAATCAAATCGCCGTCGCTCCTGGTTAGTGAGCATTTGACTTGAGCAGCGGCAATGTAGATTCAATTAATTGAACGGATGGTTAATTGGATGATGATTTAAGTGTTGCCTCAATTTATACCTGCTATGGTTAATATTGTTTGCTCCTAATAAAGTGATTGCTATAGTACAGGTGCTAATCTAGATGACAGGTTTATGATGATTAACTTGATGATTAAGCATTAATAATTGCTTATCTGTATTAAGCTTTTATGCAAAATATTGTCAAGCTAGCCCACTTTATATCAATCTTGCATGATCCTTGGTGTCACTTTATTTCTGGTTTTTGATGGGTAAGTCTAGCTGAGGACCTTCTCGTACTCAGGGTTTATTCCCACTTGTTGCAGGTTGTGATGTATCATGGCTACTGCAAGAATTGGATGGCTCCTGCCGTAGTGGCAGAGTGTGATCGTGGGCATGATCCTTTTGAGTTATCTTGCCTCTAATGCTTTTGCTGGAAGTTGACCTTGGTACTGGCATGTATTTGAAATAAGAGTAATGTTAGTTTCAAATTACTTTGCTTCCGCTACTTTTCAATTTAAGTTGTAATAACTATGTTAAACTCCGATGTATATTGAACTACTTGTGAAATGGATGTAACATGTGGCTTGTTATGTTGAATCACTATGATTTTGGCTTGTATGTTGGTTGGTTTGAAATCCCTCGTGATTTCATTGGACTACCGGAGTTATATGGGCTCAAGTGTGAGAATTTGATCACTTCGGTGATTATTTTTATACTTGTGCTCTTATAATTTGGACGGTTCTGTGACACTCACCGCTTGGCCTGACACTCTTTTCTCCTCCATTAGCACTTCTTCCACCACCCACACCCTGTCGGTTCACCTCACCTCCACCATAACTAACTTCTCTTTCATTCTTACCAATGTTTACGCCCCCTCTGTCCCTGAGCTCAGAGCGGATTTTCTCAATGAACTGCAGTCTGTTGCTCCCCCTGCTAATGTCCCTTGGCTTCTCTGTGGAGACTTTAACATGATTCAGTATGCGCATGAAAAGAACAACACTAATTTCCATTTTGCTGAAGCTGAAGCTTTCAATGAATGTGTTGACAACATGTGCCTCATTGAACTCCCCTTACTGGATAGGAGGTACACCTGGTCCAACAAAAGAGCGAACCCGACCCTAGAGAGACTTGACCAAGCTTTCATCAACCTCTGCTGGGATGAACTGCTACCCAACACCGTGCTCTCCTCTCTCACCAGGGCTACCTCTGATCATGTTCCTCTTAAGGTCACTGTGTCTACCACCATCCTTGTGTCCAGGGTGTTCCACTTTGAAAACTTCTGGATTCAACCCCAGGGGTTCCGGCACATTGTTGATGCTGCTTGGTCCTCCTAGACGGACAAAAGTGACCCCACCGCGACGATTGTAGCAAAACTTAAAGAGATGAGATACGCTCTTAAGGTATAGAGGAAAACCTTCTCCCATGTATCTTAGCAAGAGATAGACTGCAAGATTGTGATCAATCTCCTCGACTAAATTGAAGAGTGACGGAACCTTAGTCCAGCCGAAGCGAGACTCTAGTATGTTATTATTACCTTGTTAAGTAGAGTCACTCACGCCAACCTAACAATTTGGAAACAATGGAGTAAAGTGAAAGCTACCATCTGCGAGGATGAGAACACTCGCTACTTCCATGCCTATGCGAACCAGAGATGACGGCAGAATAGGATCCAAGTGCTCGACCATGTGGTTGCGAGTACTACAGCCATGCCAGGAAAGCTAAAATCTTGCATGCCTTCTACCACAATCTGATGGGGTGCGTCCATGACACAGCCTGGAATTTCAGTCTGGATAACATTTATCTTGAGGGACCTCTCCCTCTTGATCATCTCAGTGCCCCTTTCACCTATGATGAATTTCACAATGCTATCCGCCGCATGCACTCCAACGCAAGTCTTGGCCCTGATGGCTTTGGCCCCTCCTTCTTCAAGGCCACATGGTCTACTACTTCCCAATGTGTCATTGATCTCTGTCATGCTTTCTATGTGCATACTGCTGAACTCAAGCGCATCAACCGCTCCTACCTTGTTCTCCTTCCTAAAAAGTATGACTCAAGGGAGGCTAAAGATTTCTGGCTTATTGCCCTTCAAAACACCACCATCGAGTGCCTCTCTAAAATTCTTACTAATAGGCTCCAGCCAGCTATCCCCCTCCTGATTAGCAATGATCAAGCGGGGTTTGTTCTTAGGCGCTGCATTTTTGAAAGCTTTGCATATGTTGCCGACCACCTTCACTGTTGCTACCACAGAAACATGCCCACTTTAATCCTTAAGCTCGATTTCCACAAGGCGTTTGATTGTGTGAATTGGGATAGCCTCCTTCATATCCTTTGGTTCAGGGACTTCCTGGTGGACTGGTGCATCTGGGTCTAGACTCTGCTGAACACTAGCAAGACCTCCGTCCTCCTCAATGGCGTCCTAGGGAGATGGATCAACTATCGAAATGGCCTCCACCAGGGTGATCCATTATCCCTATCTTTTCATCATCGTTGCTAATGTGCTTTACCGTCTCCTCCATCACCCGGGCTACTCTCCCTCTCTCATTCATCCTCTCATCCCTAGCACACCTTGCCCTATCCTGCAGTATGCCGACGACACGCTGATCTTCTTCCGCTGCTCTGCTGATGCGGTGCTCTAGGCTAAACATATACTTGAGCTCTTCAAGGAAGCCACTGGCCTCTCCATTAATTACCACAAAACTACGTTCTTGCCGATTGCCATGCCTGAGGCTATGGCTCATGACCTTGCAACTACCTTTGGTACCACTGTCTCCTCCTTTCCCCAAACCTACCTTGGCCTTCCTCTCTCCCCCATCAAGGTCAGTGTTTCTGACTGCCTCCCTTTAATCTCTTCGGTGGACAAGCATCTCTCTGGTTGGAGTGCCTCCCTTCTCAACAGAGCTGGTCGATTGGTTTTGTCCACTGCTATGCTTAGTTCCATCCCTCTTCACTACATGATGACTATGTCCCTCCCGAAAACTGTGCCATTGATCGATGACGCCATGCTTTCTTTTGGACTAGTGAAGACTCCTGTCATGGTTCCAAATGCTTGGTCGCTTGGGACACTGTACGTGCTAGCAAGTCTCATGGTGGATTAGGAGTTAAGGATCTGGAGCTGCAAAACCGCTGTATTCTTATGAAATTTATTGACACTCCAGTGCGGAGGCTCCTTGGAAAGATTGGATTCTGCGAGATGCTGGTTCCTTTGATACTTCTGTGTCCAAAGTGAATGGTTACCTTTGGAAAATTATCAATAATGAGCTCTCCACCTATCGTTCTCTCACCTATGTTAATGTTCGTAATGGCTCCTCTACTTCCTTCTGGTTCGATCACTGGCTCCCTGATGGACCACTCTACCTTTCCCATGCTGCCATTTTCTCCCACACCACCAGGCCTAACATTTCTATGCGGAGTGTTTTCCTAACATGTTTTGATTTGTGCTTGCGTCCAAGGCTTACTAATGTTGCTAGTACACAGCTAGCCTCCCTTCTTCCTTGTTTATAGGAGATCGTGCTAGAAGAGGCTCCTGATCAGTGGCTCATGAAGCTAACAGGGAGAAGATACACCTTGAAGGATGCCTACTCTACTCTGGATCAAAGTGATGTCCACAGCCAGCGTATATGGGGCTCAGTCATTCCCAACAAGGTCAAGATTTTTTCCTGGCTCTACTTCAAAGACCAGCTCAGCACACGTACCAACCTCTTTGCCAAGAATGTTCTGGACAGTGAAGTCTGCGAACGCTGCTCGGAAGCTGTTGAGGACAGACAACATGTGTTTTTTGGTTGTCACACGAGTGACGGCGTCTGGCGCAAGCTTAACCTCGTTTTTGTTGCACAACTATCTGATGTTGACGCTTGGAATGCCACGGTCCCAGTGCACTTGAACATGAAGCTGTGGCCTTTCATCCTGCAGACCATTCTTTGGTGACTTTGGGACGCCAGGAACGACAAAATTTTTAGAAGCGAGCCTCCTCTGTTCGGTCTGTCATTTCAAAAATTTATGACAATTTGCTCATCTGGCGTAGATGCCTTAGGGATGACCATGATGTGTCTAGCTTAAATGCTTGGCGCTGCCATTTCCTTTCTTGTAACACCTTGAACAATTCCACCTCGGTGGAGTTTTGATAATGGAAATTTGGTGGGGAATCTCTCCCCCCTGTTTGTTTTAAAAAAAAACTAACAAGCACAGATCACCTTGCTCCTGTGAGCATTTGTCCAGTAGTAGCAATAACCAATCCACCCCCGTTCTTCTAAACCAAGCCTCAGCAGGCAAAGGCCAGTGCTCACGCATTGCATCCCGTAGATGTTTTGCTTGCGGACACTCAACATTAGCATGGAAGCTATCCTCAAACGAGATGCCACATAACGAGCATTGATTAGTCCTCTCAATCTTCCTGATTGCTTTGTTCTTTTTCGTTGGGAGAGCGTCCGTTCCAAGCTTCCAGGCAAATATATGTGTACTTTTGGTGGCACATTGGCTTTCCAAATTTTCTGCCATAGCGAGCGTTCTCCATTCGGGTTGGAGCTTGATGCCGTGGCTTGGGGAATATCCTGCAATGTTTGCCCAAGCTGATATGCACTCCTAACTGAGAAAAATCCTGATCGCTCCAGGTGCCAAGCCAACACATCATCTGTCCTTCGATCAGAGAGCTTAATCTTTGATATGCTTGTCACACCCGTGTCCACCGGCAAGATCAAACTGGTGACGTGAGCTATCACAGGAGGGAAATTGGAGGAGGGGATCTCGGTATAACCAGGAGGCAGAACACCTTCCTGACCTTGGTCTGTGTTTCTCAAATATTTTCTATTCTCCCTTCTGATGCCACTCCCTTTTGTAGAGGTGATATGCTTCTTGGGCCATAGACTATCTCAGTGCTCCTGGGCTCTCTCTTCGGCCGAGTGTTACATTTTCACCCCCACAAAATGTTGCTTGTCCCCAAGCAACAGCATCACAAATACCAGGATCCCATGGATGAATGATCGATAAGATAACCTGGAGTGAGTACCTATCATCAGCAAGATGGAATAATGCTATGCATGTAGTGCCTTTGATGAGTAGACTGAAAGACCTCTTGCTAGCAGAGAGATTATCAATAATAAGAACTCCAAACATTGTGCCCTCAAGTATCATATCAGCAGCACCATTAGCATCACTTCGTAATATGCATCTGTACATCAACCGTGTCAAGAATGCATTTAGGTATGAAGCTTGTAAAATATCTTCTTCACAACCAGTGTCATCTTGTTTGAATTTGTACAGCTCTTGCAATGTCTAACATATAAATGCATTATATTTTAGCACCATGTGACAACTTATTTGTTTCAGGACAATGATTCTTTCATTTCCATTTGCAGAGAGATGATGCTAAATTTGCAGTCCAAGAGCTTTTTGCAATGAGCTGGCAGCAATGTGATGCTCATCTAATTCGACATCAACTATGAATTTATAATACTAGGCACACAATTCAGTTGTATCCCCTGGATCCCATTTTCTATCAGGCATTATGTATAGCTCAAAAGGCATCATGTATAGCTCAAATTGCTGCTTATTTTCCTCTGGACTGAAAATGCCATGACTCCATGTCAGTAACTGGTGTGTGCTCCCTGCTGCACCTAATTTATATTTCACATGTTCTTCATCTGTTAAATTGGCCTCTCTCTATCCTATTTGTGCTCTAGTCATGTCCAACTCCACTAGCTCAAACTCAAACACAGTACAAGAATTAGACCATTTGTTGATTGGTGATGCTGCCCTCTAGTCGTGCACCTATTGTTGATGGTTGGTACGGCTGCTCAAACCCAACCAATATGCCCTGATTAAGCAAGCCCTCCAACACGTTTCCTGCAGAGAATACATCCAACTCTACTAGTAGTGGTATGTTAGCATTTCTATGAACCTTATGGGTGTCTAGCTCAACAGTACATGCACACACATGTACATCTGAGACCTCAGCAAGTGTTGCATTAGGCACCTGATCAACCTCATCATCAACACTGAATTTGACATTTCCACCCCCACATAGCGTTGCTTGAACCATATTTGATTGGTAACATTTCACTAAAGTAAGCAGTAATTTTCTATCTGTAACCATTTTTCCTCCCACAAATTTGGCAACATAAACAATTCCATTCTGAACCACTCTCCAAAATGAATGATGCATCCAACAAAGCAGAGTAGTAGCTGGATGATGTTGCCTTGTAGAACAAACAAGTCTTTGGAGTATCACCATCTATTTCTTACTGTCATCCAAACTGAAGCCATTACACGTCCAAGATGGGAGTACATTCAGAAATTTTTGATTGATTTTCCTCCATGTAACGATAAAAGAACTTCCTTCAAATTGATAGTAAGACATGTCTAAGCACTTCTCCAAATTTCTAGCTGATAAATTGAAGTGAGCTTTTTCTGTTGATGTTGCGCCACATAATAACAGAACCTGAAAGACTTGTGGCAAAAGTTTCATGCCATACAGATCAAATTTTCTCTCACCAACGTGCATATCAGCTCAACACAACTCGCCTCGAGACATGCCATGCAGCACTATCCACTCATCATCCCTATACTTTCTACCCAACGCTAACTGCTGCAATAAGCCATCGCACAAACCAGAGCCATGCAATATCTTCTTGTCCCACATATCATCATGTCGATGAATGTCATCAAACAGCTCCATTGCATCTCCCTGCATTGTCATCACGATTATGGAAGTACTTGGCTTGGCAACCGAGTAGCTATCCTCACCAGCTAGACACTCTGTATGCTGAGCTACAAGCTGCAATATATTGTCATGTGACTCAAGGCCATGTAACAGGCTTTCATGTGTCCATGGCAGATTGCATTTTTGAATCCCATACAACATTGTGATGGCGTTCATCAAACACCTCACTGTTGTCAAGACAAACCTGCAATTTCTTGAACTTGCTTACCTCACTCATTTTCTCTATGTCAAAATTGGCACATATCCTGCTCCCAACTGCAATTTTAGACTACACTTCAGATTTATGACCATGCAGCATGACATTGTGATACAGCGTCTACGATGAGGTGAATGGAGAGGAGAGTGGAGGAGATGGCTGGACTGGGAATTGGAGCGCAAGGGGTAGTGAGGAACATCGGTGGTGGGTTCTTCTCCAGTAGGCGTGGCTGAAGCGCTCGACGCCACCGTCGAAGGGAAACTCTCACCCTGATAACCAGGGAGAGTTTATTACTTCTTCGATAACCATTACAATCTCCTAAGGTGCCCCCTTTATAGTATAGGTGCACTTTCCTAAACAAACTCCAATCTAATCTCTCCCTGATCTAATCTACTAAAGAGTCTAGCCTAGCCATGGCTTGGGCCTGCTGGCTGGCGTGATCGACGCCTATAGGTGCATCCAACAAAGGAGTCTATAACACATTGTCATGGAAGATAACTTGGCCGGCTATGCGATTAGTGTCAAAGATAATCTTTTCACCATCCAAGCACTCCCTGCCCATGGCTAGTTTCTCATTGAAGTTAAACCCAACAATGGGTGTGATGAATTCACGTAGAGTGTTCTCATCAGATTGCCTGCCAGAATACACACTCAAAAGCCTTTTATTTAGTTCACATCTCCAAGGACTAAAACCACTTTGACTCCATGAATAAATTTGGTTGGAAACTAAAAGAGCAACATGCATATCATAGTTTCCTAGGCTAGGGGCAGGGGCAGATCTGCCACCGGGGCTGGAGGGCTCGAGCCCCTCTACCCCAGTCATGCCATTGGAGCCCCCCTTAGCCCCCCATGAATTTTTTAGCCATTGACAACAGGGAAGGAGGGGCTAGAGTCCTCCTGACGGAGGTTGAAGATGACTTCCAAATTGGGCTGTCTTCCTGGGCTAGCATATTTGTTTCAGCGGCCCATAGTAGAGTGTAGAGAAGCCAGTTGAGCCCATTAGGAAATAGGATCGGCCTTTTTTCCCTTCCTTTTCTCACTACCTGTCGGTCTTCGCCTCTTCAGCTCTTCGCGTACGAGTACGACTACGAGTCGAGTGGGTGGGCTTCGGGCGTCAGCGGCTAGGGTTAGGCAACGCCAGGCGGATGGCGCACGGTGGAGCTAAGGGCCGGACACGGGACATGGGACACCGAAGGGCGGAGGCCGAGCCGCCGCGCTGAGCGTAGGGAGGCAGGTGTGGAGGCGCCAGGCAGGTAGGCAGCATCAGGCGACCGCCGGTGGGCGCGCTGCCGTGCTGGGGCCAGGCGACGCCGCAACAGCCACTGGCCAGGCAAGAGCTAGGAGGCGGTAGACCCATGGGCGCAAGGGCCTCGGCGGAGTCGGCCACAACCCACAGGAGCCAGCCAGGGATAGAGACAGACAGTGAGACAGCCAGACAGTTATACCTGCTCTTTTTCTTTAATCTTTAGATTTGCTTTTCAAACTTTGTAATTGTTCAAAATTTGATTAATATTTAATAAATTATAGATTGTTCAAAATGTCCAAAAGAACATCTTTTGGTGTATTGGCTCATTGAATTAACACTAATTCTTTCGGTGGCAACAACTTTTGAGAGGATATTTTCTGCTATGTCTATTGTAAAGACAGATTTGTGTAACAAAATGGGTGATGAATGACTCAATGACTTAATGATATGATACACTGAGAAGGAGATATTTAGAAGCATCAAGAATGACAAAATCATAAAAAGATTTGAAGACATGAAAACCCGGCGTATGTTAGTGCCTCGAAACAATTTAGTGGTATGATATATGTCCTCTTCTACCTTCAAAACTTTGAAGTTAAATACTTGAAATTTGTGTCACTAATTATTTTTTTTGTATATAGATTGCTTCTAATGATTCACGAAGAATACGGCAGCGTGAATGCGTCATCATCTATCGATCTTTTGTTGGTTAGTTATAAAAATTGTATCTTTTACTTCTTATGCGTTTTATGATGCAGTTTCGATTGTTTATCATAGTTATCATGTAAAAGGTTTAAAACTGCTATATCTTAGCTTTGTATGGGATATAATTGAGTTAAGTTGGTCTAGCTCTTTTTGGCCCAGCCCCCCTAAATATTTTTTCTAGATCCACCACTAGCTGGGGGCATTAGGCCTCCATGGTGGCTTTTCACCGATTATAGATAGAGCACCACAGTGATGGTTAATATATTCTGTGGGGAAGTGATCTATCTTGTGGAGGGTAGCACCATTCCAAAATCAACATTCACCACATCAAGCCCAAGCATTTTCTCAGACTCATGATGTGCAGCACCCATACTAGGATTAATAGCTGAAGCCAAGCCACCATCATAGACAAGCATTTCGTCATCGAGACGGTTTTGTTCTGCATGATGCAGAAACTCTCCACCAGCAGCTAGTTTCTGCAATAGGCCCTCATGTGAGCCAAGCCCATGCAGCAACTCATCATCCTAGACAACAGGAATATTTTGCATTTCATCCAACATCATATGTGAAGCTCCCTTTGATGTCACTGGATCCATGCAACCTGGTCAGTACTGCAGCTGTATTCTCAAGATGCCTTTCAACGAACACATCATGCATAGAATTGACGCTCAGCTCCAACACAAAAATAGGGCCATTAACACAAATGAGCAAGTCATCATCAACTGGTTCAGTACTTATTAGTTTCCTCGTCTTAGCAAAGTAATCTCCATTGTGAGCTAATTATTGTAGCAAACCGTGGTGCGTGTCAATGTCAGCTGGTATTGCATCCCATAACATGCTCTCACAAAGTATTTCAACTGACACCTCTTGCTTGCCCTGCATCTGGTCGTCCATTGCTTCAGCATGCTGCTGCAATAGGCTATGTGAACCAAAGCCATGATGTGGCTCCTCATCCCGGGTAACATCCGTGCAATGCATTTCATTGAATAGTTCCGCTTGTAGCAACTCCTCATCCCACACCACCTGGCTAATGACAAGCTTAGCACTTGGTGTGTTCTTGTCGCCACTCATGTGGTCTTTGGAATGAGCTAGCTCCTTCAGTTAACCATGCTGGTCAAACATATGTTGCATTTCCTCATCCCAGACCACATCTGCTGTATCATTGTCCCTAAGTGGCATATTGAACACCATGCAAGCAACCGCCTCAGGCCTCACCACAGCAACAGAAAAGTCACGAGCAGGAACTTGAGCCTTGATTTGCTGTTGCGAAACCCCAATCTCGTTTACATGGGCGAACAGAGGATTGAGGCTGTCAGAAACCTGACGTCGATGTCCCTCGTCACAAGGTTCAGTTTCCACCATGGCATTGAGCAGAAGCTAGGTTTGAAGTGAAGGCTTGGGAGGTGATGTGATGCTTAACCCGCAAATCCAAGCAATGGGGAGAAGGAATTACAAGAAATTGGAGTCACCCAGAGTGGAATAGCTGCAAGCACACGTACCTAACGAAATCGAAGAGAGAAATAGGTCTACCGACGCCAATCGCCGGAATCTGAACAGAAATAGTCACTGCTGGCGTCACACTACCAAAACACCAAAGCGCTGTGACTTGAGAAGAACCAGTAACTAGCGCCAGGAAGGAGCTGACGCTGCCTACACCCACGCCTAGGAAGACCATCTCTGATACCACCTGTCACACTCGTGCTGCCGGCGAGATGAAACCGGTGACGTGAGCTATCACCGGAGGGAAATCGGAGGAGGATATCTCGGTATAACCAGTAGGAAGAACACCTTCCTGACATTGATCTATGTTTCTCAAATATTTTCTATTCTCCCTTCAGATCTCTGGCCACTCCTTTTTTGTAGAGGTGATATGTTTCTTGGGCCATATAATATCTTAGTGCTCCTAGGCTCTCTCTTGGGCCGAGTCTTACAATGCTGTCCACATCTTCTGCATTGAAAACGGCCTTGATTCTATCATGATCCCAACCTCTATCCTCTGTATCAAGTAGCTTTGAAACACTCGGTGCATGCGGCATCTCCCCTGGGCAGTTGTAGTATGGCATGAGAAATCTGTAGGAATCCATGGATCCCTCAAATCCAAACACTTTCTCCGTTTCCGATTCTCCAAATGAGGCCTTTCTTTAGCAGCTCTAACCCATGTAAAACTGCCTGCCATGTCTGTGATGCATTCACGGGGTAATACCTCGCTTTCTGTAATCTGTCACATAAGCTATCGAGGCAGTCTAGAAACCTCCATGCCTGTCTAGCAAGTAGAGCTTGGTTGAATAGCCAAGTTCTATTTTAGTTATCTATTCATCATAAAACTTATGTAATATTGATGTTCCAAATATCACGATTATAATTTTTTATAGTATTGTAGGGACCTGCCGTGTTAATTTACCTAAATCGAGTGTCATCTACTTGACCAACTCAATTTAAGCAAACCAACTCGGTAATCCCTAGGAGATGCCATCAACATCCCCTTTAACTCAGGATCATGGTTGAGTATCATACCACAATAGCCGCCACATAGCAAGATCACATCTTAGCAATAGAGTACATAAATCAGCAGAAAATATATATTACAAGTCTCATCACATTTAACAAATTAATTATACACCATTAGAGAAGGCATTGATTCAATTCAATTAGATGTAGTGATAACCAACTACTATCTTACCAAATACAACTACAATACGATATACACTCTCACTAGTAATGTGTAGTCGCCTTGCCCATGGACGTCACTACCATAGCTTGGACGGCTCCTGCCATTCACCCACTTTGCCACCAACGACGGGGTGAAGTGGCCGCCAATGGCCTTTACCTGCAAAGCAACTTAACGGTAGCACCATGAGTACATTGCATACTCGTAGGACTTAATTCCAACATATAAATATTTGATGGATGCAAAGTGTCGGGGTTATGATACCCTGGGTATCTCAAGACATTGATTAGTTAGCCGCTCAGGTGGTCCACACTGGCCCAACTAGCAGAAGCCCAGTAATCGTAGTTCACCTAAACTGCAAAGGCCTTCGGCCAAGCACCAAGTTGCAAGGTCTATCCGACCTCTTTCTCCTCCTTCCACCGCACGACCTCTCCTCCATTTCGACCCTCGGGAAGGATGAGGAGGGATCAGGTTATGTCAAGTACACTGACCTTGACAAAGACAGGTATGCTCCACACACTCTGCCAGGACTAAGGGGACAACCTCTTAAGGACAGGCACCATCCCTGCACGCTCCTGCAAGGACAAGGCAACACCGCTAGGCGGTGACGATCTGTACGACGTCCCACCATCCAAGTACGGCCCAATAGGATGGGCATACGACCCCACCCACTGTGGGATAGGCACACGACCCTGGCCTTGATTTCAAGACCCACAAAGTGTTGACGGTCACGAATGCTCATTATTAACCATCAACTATTGCATAAAATAACATGAAATGAACCATAAAGCATAGTTGTAGGGCTTGATTCTAACAAGTTTTACGAGTTGTTTTGTTCTCACTTGTTTTGTAGGATATTTAATATTTCACCACATAAAAGTATCTCAAGTGATGAAACAAAGCACACCATTACGAAGAACTCATCAAGACGATTGAAACGGACATATCATTTGCTATATTTGGAGCACCAGAGAGAAAGTCCTCGATGGATACAACTCAGAAGACTCTAGAAGACCATAGAACCATCATTGTAACACCCAAAATTTTGCATATTTCAAAATAGATAAAATTTGAATTTTATATGCTTATTTGTGGGCATTTAACATAGGGGAAATAATAAATTTTATGAAATTAAAATCAAATATAAGGCTAGCTACGTGTTGTTGCACTCATGCTGCTGCATATTTAATTATGTGATGTTTGGTTTTTGCTCAACTCAAAAAGGAGTTCAAAATCTCTTGGAAATGAATTTACAAATTTATTTCATAAAAGAAAAAGGAAATCCTTTATTTTTTTTCTCTCTCTTCCCTGGTTTTGGCCCGCTGGCCCAACCAGCCCGCTTCCCCCTCGCTTCCGCAGGCCCAGGAGGGCACTGCCCCTCTTTCTCCTTCGGCCCGGCATTGTTGGCCACGCGCCCCTCATCTTGGGCCGGCCCGCAGGCCAAGCCGCGGCGCTCCTCCTCCCGCCTTGGCCGCTGACGCGCTAGGCCACGCCCTCTGTCACTACCGCGTGGGGCCCGTCACCGCCGTCTCCTACCTCTCGCCGTGAAGGAAGGAGACCTTCCTTTTTCATGCCGCCGCCGTGAATCAAGCGATCCGCCCGCTCCTTCCCTTCATAGAGCGGCTCCGGGGCTATTTAAGCCGAGTCCCGAGCCCCTCCGCTCCTTTGTGCTCCCTCTCCGCCACAGCCCTCGCCCGAGGCGGCTACTCACACAATGCCGCCCTAACCGCCCGCCATCCCGAGCTCCACGCTGCTCTCGCTCCGTCCCTGTTGTAACAGAACCGACCAAATTATAAGAGCACAAGTACAAAAACAAGCGCCGAAACGCTCAAATTTTCGAACTTGAGCCCATATAATCCCGGTAGTCAATCGAAACCACGAAGGATTTCAAACCAACTTGTTTACAACCAAGATCGCATCATTCAACATAACACTTCACACGTTATATTTCACAAGTAGTTCGGAAATCCACTTACAACATACGGAGTCGCAAATTATTACAAACCGAGTTCATAAAGTAGCGGAAGCATAACACACGCACATTGTTCAAATACTACTGCCAGTCTTACAGATCGACATCCCACAAAAGCATTTAGGAAAGTAAACTAACACACGATCATGCCCGAGTGATATAGTCCTCATCACCCGCGGGGTGGAGGCAGTTCTTGCAGAAGCCCTGATAAAGCATGTCATCTGCAACAGGAGGGAATAAACCCTGAGTACTAGAATGTACTCAGCTAGACTTACCCGTCAAAAACCAGAAGTAAGATGACACCAAGGATTATGCAAGGCTTTCATAAGTGGAGCTAGCTGACATCACATTTGCGGAAAAGCATAAGTAATTGAAACTCTTTTAACATGTACTAGCAGTTATTTTTAGCATTAACCTGTCATCTATCTTAGCACCTGTACTAAACATTCACTTGATTATAATCAAACAATAATATCATTATATCCATAGCAGGTATAAATTGCGGCAACATTATATCATTCACTTAACCATATGTTCAATTTAATGAGATCTACGTTGCCGCTGCTCAAGTCAAGTGCTCACTAACCAGGAGCAACGGCGATTCGAATCGAATTCCTATCCAGCTGGAGGGGTATTTCTAACACTCACTGCGCAGGCCCCTGCTAGGGTCGCACAAGCCACCTTTTGTACAATTAAGGAGTCGCGGGTTCGAATGATGCCGCATCCCCAAGGACGATACTCTGCCAGGTGATAGGGACTCTAACCCCCCTTGGTCTCATGCCAATGTCCCCAAGCACATCCTTACTACCTCCAAGATGCGACTTACCATTCGATTTCCGGCCTGAACCGTATTACTCGGCTTCGCGGTTGGAACGACTTATCTGGCCAACTAAGTGTTAGATTGTGTTCAACATGACTCAAGGACATACAGCGAATCGGTCCTTAAATGACTCAGACGGTCATAGCTCCGCACCCAAGACGTGAGTGTCTTGCGGCTGCACTATCGAACTCTCGCCCGGTCTCAATTTCATTTTAAGGCATGGTTCCATCCACAATAGCCAACATAGCCACTCGTGACCCATTCCTACATCTCGCGGATGACCAGAAATCACCCGACTTCTACCGGACTAAGCAGGGCTAAGCATTGGCACGTGTCTATATCTGGACAAGGACAGGTATAATGCAACAAGTGTTTTCAATCAACTCCTACAACTTAATGCAGTAAACAAGTAAAGGTACTCAAGATTGATATTTAAAACAGTTGGGTCAGCATGCACCGGGGCTTGTCTTTCAGGAACGAGGACGGGCGATGATCCGGGCACTCAGCTAGATCTTCTATGGGAACTCCTTCGCCGGCTGGGTCCTCGGGCTCCCTCGGCTGCTCCTGATCCTCCTCTGGAATCGCTCCCTCGAACTCGAGGAGAGTCACTCCCTCCGGAACACCTATTGCATGAATGCACAATAAATTTCATGGATGCATAAGAAGGAATGCAGCATGCTCGGGATGAAATACACTACAACAATTCCTAATGCTCTATTCAAATCACTTCAATAATAAGTGCAAATCTCTTCTTCGGTAGAGAAGTACTTACCTAATCTACACAACCTAATGTATAGATGTTCCTCCTCAGTTAAGTCCCTAACACCTAACAATCACAAGAACAACCTTACTTAGGTTACCACCAACCAAGCACAAAATAGTACAACAACAGATTCTAGACAGTAGCTAAGTATTTCAATCATAACTGTAGATTCAAAATTCCAAAAGGCATGATACAAGACAATCTGGAAAGCTTATAAAATGCTCTACAATTCACTTTTAGACCTCAACACTTAATTCCTAAGTTTACCTAGTTGAAATTCTAAAGTTCTAGAAATCTGTCCTCTCCAAACAGAGAGCAGCCCTTTCTGGACAGCCACTTTAAACAGATATAACTCCTAGACTACTAGGCCAAATGCCACCAAATTTTGGCACAAGCTAGTTTATCAAGTTTACTACCACTTTGGTATTCACAAGTTTCCCAGCAAACACTTTTATCAAGGATCAAATCCAAAAATGCTACCAGCTGTCCAGAGAATCTAGAAATGTGAAAATTAAATATTTATTCATGTGTCAAACTTCCTCTATGACCAAACCAATGACACTACTAGTTCACACATGTCATGAAAACACCAGAAAGTAAGGTGTGCCAACCCAAACATTTATTTTGACCCCCTTTCTTAATTTACTTAATTAATTAAGTGGAAAATTAAACTTATATGCAAGCTACTTAGAAAATTCTACAAACATTATAGGAGGCTCTCTGCCCTACAAGGAGGCTACTATAAAAATTTGAACTAAAGTTATTCACAGAAAATCCCTACACAAAATTCACAAGCCAAAAAGACTGATTTTTGCATAATTAACAAATCACATTGAAAAGTATCAAACAACAGAAACCATATTTTTCTTAGCAACCTCAGGGTACCAGGACACTCTCCATAAAATTTCATGAGCATTGCACATATAGAAAAATTACTAAAATTCATTCAAGTATCTTCTAATATAACATGATAGCATTATAACTTGAAAAGTACTCAAGCACTAGTACCCAAATTTTTACTAGAGCTAGTATGGACATGAAATAACATACTCACTAATTTTCATAATTTTTGGAACAGTACAACTCAAGTTATCCATTTAACAAGTTTGCATTCAATTTAAAACACATTTCAAAGGCCTAATTAAATATTCTAGAAAATAAACATCACATATGTGTTTGATATTTTTCCTAAATAATACACTTCATCTAGAGTCCAAAAAAATTTGAATCACCTCAAATGGATCTATAAAATGGGAGATATAAAATCTACAACAAAGCATATAGATCTGTGAATTAAATAAAAGAAAAACACGAAAATGAACCCTAAACTGCTACTGGGCCGGCTCATCCACATGCAGCCTGTTTACCCTGCGCGCGGCTTTACCCGGGCGACGTGGCCCACAAGCGTGCACGGCCCGCGACCGTGGCCTGCTCGCGCTCCCTCCCGCGCGTGCACTGACAGGCAGGGTCCGCTAGTCAGAGGGACAAGGAACAGGGGAGCGTCGGTGCCGGCAAAGCTCGCCGCCAGTGGGTGAGCTGGCGAAGCCGAGACCATCGTCGTGCTCTCCACGTGATCCCGAACCGGTTGAGGTACTACGGTGACCCTATGGTTAGCCAGGAGGGCACGCCGTTGGTAATGGCGGTCGCGGCGGCGCTGTGCGGTGTGCGCCGGCCAACTCCGACCACGGCGGCCCGGTCTGAGGCTGGCGTGAGCATCACGGTGACCTAGGCAACTCACTAAGCTACTAAGAAGAGAGAGATGGAGGTGCCAGCGGGGTCGGCCACGACGAGCTCAAGCATGGCGGAGCTCCGGCAAGCCTTCCGCGGTGATTGCAACAAAAATGCCGCCTTACCACGGCTCGGCTTGATGCACAAGGAGGACGAGGAGGTAGCGAGGCTTAAGGCGGAGCGAGGGACGCAATTTGGCCGGTGGTGATGCGGTGGCGAGCGCTCACGGGCACGTCGAAGCGGGCGGCGGCAATGGCGGCTCCGTTTTCTCCGCCAGGAGGGAGAGCGAGGAGGGAGGAAGGAATGAGAGCAGCAGCCGCGCCCGTGGCATCTTGAGGACCTTGCGGCCTGACCGGTGGGGCCACGGCCGGCGTACGGCCGCCACGGCGCGCCCACGCGGTAGCACTGCCCTGTGGCCGGTCGGCCATGACTGAATTCAAAAGCCTGAACTCGACTGAATCACGGTTCTGTCACACCCATTTTTAAGGAACAAATGAAATGTATAATCTTATGTGCGCCCAGAGATCAATCACACATAAGATGACAAATATAAATAGTATCATCACAAATGTTTATTACATAACGATTATTATCACAGAGTCTTCACGTAAATAAGCGGAAACATAGAATAACCCTTGTGGTAGCTAGCTCCATAGCACAGGCACATCAACTGGTTGACCACAAGTCTAGTAATCTTCAGGAAAGTAGTAGTAGTAATCACTATTTGCACTTTCGGGATTCCATCCTGTGGTGGGGAAATGCAAGGGTGAGCACAAAAGTACTCAACAAGTGTAACATGGGGTTCATAAAGCCCAAGTAGGGTAGACACTAGTTCAACTGCATGTAGCTTTTAGTTGATCATATTTTAAGCAATTGAGTAGCATCAAATAGGTGGTATTCCCATAATAAACACATGATCATGTAAAGAGAATAATGAATAGCAAAAACAAATAAATTAATAGTGATCTCTATTCAGTAAGGGTCCAAGGCCGCTCGTGTCCGTGAGCACGGCTGATATACCAGTTTTACACTCTGCAGAGGTTGTACACTTTCACTGTGAGTCGCGATCCCCAAAAGTCCGAGGTCATGACTCCCCATTGGACCGTTAAGTTTCACTATGAAGTCTTTCCAAGGTTCGTCTAACAAGTTAGGGCCGCTAGGTTTCTGTGGCCTGCAAATGTAGAGCCCCCCTTCCGTATGGCACAATGACACGCAGCCTATACTCATAGGGACAGGAGCCGCACTACACCCAACCCAGAACACAACCCCTTTTGCACCGTAAAGGTAACCACTAACAAGCTAGAAAAGGTCCTCTTTTATGACTAAAGCCAGAGCCATGTAGCCCTCACAGCTGTACTGTAAGTCCCGGATGTTCGCTTACAGATAAGTCCTTACGGAGAGGAATCTAGAGAAAACTCTAGCCCTCTTGTTCCCTGTTGCTAAAAATCATCTTTTAGAGTTATTGCATATTTCATTAGTCAAATTACAGGATCATTGTTTATGTGAGCACTAGCCACTACCCAATGCCATAACCATAGGATACAAGGAACAAGATCAATACTAAGGCATCCTTAACAAGGAGACACATGCAGCATGAATTAAGTTAATTAAAGTGAATAGGTAACAAGGATAATCCCACGCTATACTTGCCTTGATCTAGCTGATCCTGTTGATCTGACTCGTAATAGTATTCTTGATCACCAACGAACTGATCACCGTCTATTCTCGATTGGCTCATCAACAACAATCATCCAAGAGCAATCATGCAAAGCAAACAAAGCTACAATTAGAACAGTACACCAACAATAGAAAAATAAGATGAAAAGTTTTTAAAACGAATCTACATCGTACTAGGATCACACAGACGCGAATTTCACGTAAACCGGAGCTAAAACGGAAAAGTTATGATTTAAACAAGATTTACTTTATTAAAGTAATAGATTGAATCTAACCCCAAAATTTAAAAGTGGAAAATCTACTATACAGTAGTACTAACAGGTAGAGTATGAAATTATGAACCTAACGCAACTTGAACAGGTCAAATCGGAGTTAAAATGGAGATTTTATGACCTAAATAAACCTAGTGGCAAATCTGTAAATACCTAAAAACGTATTTTCATCTAAACCGACGAGGTTTACGTTTTCAAAACAACAAAGCGCATTCGGCTTCTACGCTATGGACTGCGGGTTCAAAAGTAAAGAAACTCAGGGACTCCTAAGCAAAACAACCAACCGAAGGGGTATCGGCTGATCCCATTCGTTAGATCTGAAACGGACGGCCGAGATTAGCTTGAAGGAATAAGAAAGAAGATTCCGGCCGGCTACAGTGACCGGCGCGGTGGAGGCCATGGCCGGCGGTGGGATTTCTCGCTGGCGCACACGTTGAGGCCCTAGAGACCATGATTTGACTCAAAAACATCACGGGAAGAAAGAGAAGCTCCATCCGCACTCACCGAAGGAGAAAAACGGGGCCGGAGACGAAGATGTGTCGACGGGCGGCTCCAAAGTCGTCGGCTTCCGAGCTTGGACGGTGGCAGCATGGGTGCAATGGCTTCCTCTTTATCCGAAGGCGTGGCTCGGGATTAGGGCGGCGTGGGGAGGGACGGTGCGGCCGCGGCTGCTATTTATGGCCGGCTAGGCGTACGGGCCAAGGCAGTGGGGAGGGGAGTTGGAGCCGCGTCGGACTCCATGTTTGAGTCCTGCTCGAACACGAGGTTGAAGAAGCCGCTGTGGCGTGGGCCTGGCATGTCAGCCAGACAAGGAGGGGAGAGGCGTGGCGGCTTGGGTAGCAACCGATTGGGCCGTGATGAACTGGGCTCGGCCCACCAAGAGAGGCGCGGCCGTCGGGAAAAAGGCCACGGGCTAGCAGGGGAAGGATGTCAGGCTGGGCCTTCGGGCCGAAACCAAAGAAAGGTTAATTCCTAACTCTTTTCCTTTTCTTTTTCAAATCTTCCAAATACATTTTCAAATAAAGATTTAAATAGAATTTGAATTCTCTTTTGAAATTCTCAAACAACATTCAATACAAAACAAGGTATGCAACAGCATGAATAAGCAAGCATGTGTCTAACCTTATAGTGGATTTTAATTTCATGAAAATTATTATTTCACTAGGTTAAAATGCTCACAAAATTGCGCAAATAAATCAAATTCTCCTATTTTAAAATAATGCAAATTTTAGGGTGTTACAATTCTACCCCCTTAAAAGAATCTCGTCCCGAGATTTGGACGATGCTTACTCAAACAACTGTGGGTATGCTTTTCTTAAATCTTCCTCTCTTTCCCACGTAGCCTCTACTTCCGAATATCGGCTCCACTGAACTTTACACATCTTTATAACTCGGCTCCTGGTAACTCTTTCCGCTGTCTCCAAAATTTTCACGGGATACTCCTCATAAGTAAGATTTTCCTTAACAGTGAGTTCTTCCAATGGTATTTGTTCTTCTGGCACACGCAAACATTTCTTTAACTAAGACACATGGAACACATCATGCACACCTGCTAAACTCTCAGGCAATTCCAACTGATATGCCACTTCGCCACGTCTCTCTAAGATCTTAAAAGGACCGACATACCTCGGTGCTAACTTTCCCTTCCGATTAAACCTTTTTCACACCTCTCATAGGTGACACCTTCAGGTAGACATAATCTCCCACTTCAAAAGTCAGCTCTCTCCGTCGAGTATCGGCATAACTTTTCTGTCGGGACTGAGCTGCTTTCAAATTATTTCGGATCATTCTTACTTGTTTCTCGGCATTCCTAAGCACATCGGGACCCAATACTTGACTTTCTCCTGTCTGATTCCAAAACAATGGAGTTCTACACTTCCTACGATACAAAGCTTCAAAGGGTGCCATATGTAGACTTTTTTGATAACTGTTATTATAGGAAAACTCTGCATATGGCAAACTCTTATCCCAACTTGTACCATACTGCAAAGCACAAGCTCTCAACATATCTTCCAATATTTGATTAATCCTTTCTGTTTGCCCATCCGTCTGAGGATGATATGCTGTGCTAAAATTCAGCTTAGTTCCTAATGACTCTTGTACTTTCTGCCAGTAATATGATGTAAACTGAGTACCTCGATCAGACACTATCTTCTTTGGAACTCCGTGCAAACTTACTATTCTTTCCAAATACAGTTCAGCCAACTTTGCACTGGAATACGTCGTTTTAACCGGTATAAAATGAGCAACTTTAGTCAAACGATCCACTATAACCCATATTGAATCAAAACCCCTCTGAGTACGTGGTAACCCCACTATGAAGTCCATACCAACCTCTTCCCACTTCCACTCAGGTATCTGCATTGGTTGCAACAATCCTACAGGTCTCTGATGTTCAGCTTTAACCCTCTGACATGTATCACATAGTGCAACATACTCTGCAACATCTCTTTTCAAACCATGCCACCAATACCTCTCTCTCAAATCCATATACATCTTAGTACTTCCGGGATGAATAGAGTAAGCGGACTCATGAGCTTCACGTAGAATTGCTTCTCTTATAGCTTTGTCCTCAGGCACACATAATCGTTTCCCAAACCATAGGGTTCCTTTATCATCCAACCGGAATCCAAGTGCTTTACCTTTCGGTATATTCTTCACTATCTCCTTTATTTTGTCATCTATCAACTGACCCTTGCGTATTTGTTGCTCTAACATAGGCTCTATTACTAATTCCACTGCATTAATAGCAATACCCAAGTTTAGATGCTCAAACTCAGCACATAACTCATTTGACATAGGCATTACCTGCACCTCATTAGCATAGCTCTTTCTGCTAAGAGCATCTGCAACAACATTAGCCTTACCCGGATGATAATGTACCTCCAAATCATAATCCTTAATCAACTCTAACCAGCGACGTTGTCTCAAGTTCAGATCTGATTGAGTGAAAATGTACTTCAAACTCTTATGATCAGTGTAAATATCACTTTTATGTCCAATCAAATAATGCCTCCATATTTTCAAATCATGCACCACTGCTGCTAACTCCAAGTCATGAGTAGGATAATTTAACTCATGCTTCCTCAACTGTCGAGATGCATATGCTACTACTTTGCCTTCTTGCATAAGCACACAACCAAGACCCAAACGGGATGCATCACAATAGATAGAGAAGCTCTTATTCAAATCTGGCAAAACTAACACCGGAGCTGTTGTCAATCTTTTCTTCAGCTCCTCAAAATTAACCTGACACTTATCAGACCACATAAATTTGGCATTCTTTTCTAATAATGCTGTCATTGGCTTAGCAAGCTTAGAAAACCCTTCAATAAATCTTCTATAATATCCAGCCAATCCCAAGAAACTACGAATTTCTCCCACATCGGTCGGTGGTTTCCAATTCAACACATCCTTTACCTTACTAGGATCCACTGATATTCCACCATTAGAGACCACATGACCTAGAAAAGCAACTTCCTTCAACCAAAACTCACATTTACTACGCTTAGCATAGAGCTTATGCTTTCTGAGCTTCTGCAGGACCAACCTCAAATGTTCCACATGTTCTTCCTTAGTCTTAGAGTATACCAGGATATCATCGATGAACACTACTACAAACTTATCAAGATACTCCATAAATACCTTATTCATCAAGTACATAAAGTATGCAGGAGCATTAGTCAAGCCAAAAGACATCACTGTATACTCATACAAACCATATCGGGTGGTGAATGCTGTCTTTGGTATATCAGTAGCACGAATCTTCAACTGATGATAGCCAGAGCAAAGATCAATCTTAGAAAACACACAAGCACCTTTCAACTGATCAAACAAGTCATCAATCCTTGGCAGCGGATACTTATTTTTGATAGTTACCTCGTTGAGTGACCGATAATCAACACACATCCGTTGAGAACCATCCTTCTTGTCAACAAAGATCACAGGAGCTCCCCACGGTGAAGAGCTAGGACGAATGAAACCTTTCTCTTGCAACTCTTTTATTTGTTTCTTAAGTTCCTCTAATTCATTAACCCCCATTCTATATGGACGCTTAGCTATAGGTGCAGTTCCAGGCAATAATTCAATAATAAACTCAATGTCGCGGTCGGGTGGCATACCTGGCAAGTCATCGGGGAACACATCCGGAAATTCATCCACAACTGGATCCTCTTGATTAACACTATCATCAAGTCGATTTACTGTAGCTGTCTGCGGCTTCTGCACTACAATCTCCACACTAATTCGATCTCCCTTCGGTGTTGTTAGGGCTACTGCCTTTTCCTTACACTGAATCACTGCCTGATTTTGCTTCATCCAATCTAGTCCCAAAATAAGATCAATCCCAGCTGTTCTCAACACTATAGGACTCACTTTGAACTCTACCCCCTTTAAAATTAAACTAATAGGGAGGCATCGATAGGAAGCTTGCATACTTCCCCCAGGCGAATTGACTAGTATAGGGTTTTTCATGGCACATAAAGGGATGCTATGTGTCTTAACAAATATTTGAGATATGAATGAATGCGAAGCCCCAGAATAAAAAAGAACAGTGGCAGGGATGGAGTGGACATCGAACGTACCGAGCATAACTTCAGGTTCCACCATTGCAGTCTCCTCCGACACGTGAGTCACCTTCCCGTAGTATGGTGGCTTTTGGTTACTGTTCTGCTTCTGAGGAGTTTGCTGATTGGCCTTCTCAGGACAGTTATAAGACAAGTGACCTTCCTTCCCACAATGGAAACACTTAGTTGGAGTATTAGGAGCACTAGTCTTCATTGGGGTGTTGTTGGGGGTACTCTATCGTTGATTCTGGTTCCCATTCTGCTGCTAAGAGCGTTGATTGCCATTCTACGACTGATAAGGAGGACGTTGCATAAACTGATTACGTGGAGGAAGTTGACCACGATTCCATTGGTTGGGCGGATACCTCTGCTGAAAACCTTGTTGATAACCAGTGCGTTGACGAGTGTTGTTTCCAGATACCTATCCCTGAAGTCTCTTTCTTTTAGCATCCATCTCCTTGCGCTTATTATCCACCACAATAACGCGATTCACTAATGTCTGATAATCTGGGTAAGCATTGGACATTAGCTGCAATTGAAGACCATCATGTAGACCCTTCAAGAAAAGTCGCTGCTTATCGGCATCATTAGCCACCTCATTCGGCGCATAACGTGACAACTGAGCAAACTTGTCTCTATACTCTGCTACAGGCATAGATCCCTGTGTCAAATTGTGGAATTCTTCTGCCTTCAGTGCTATCACCCCTTCTGGTATATGGTAGGACCTAAAAGTCTCTGCAAACTCCTACCAAGTAATGGCGAGAGCATTGGCAGGACGGCCATACTGATATGAATCCCACCAGTCTTGAGCTGCTCCTTGAAGTTGTCCCGAAGCAAACAACACCTTCTGTTGACCATTACACTGAGCAATGTTGAGCTGCTTCTCTACTGCACGAAGCCAATCATCGGCTTCCAATGGGTCAGAGGCATGAGTAAACACCGGGGGATGACCCTTCAAAAATTCCCCACGCTTATCTCATGCAGGTGCTCCTTGAACTGGCTGATTTTGCTGATTGTTCACCAGAGCTTCCATTTACTGTGTCTGTATGGCCAAAAGCTCATGAATAGTAAGTGGTGGACCAACTCCACGACCACAGCCTCGACCTCGTCCTCTTCCAGACATCTGTTATCCATTACAATATCAAATCTTAGAGATTACCACATAATAGACAATTCTAGAGATAGAGATTAGAATCTGATAACTTTCTGGACATATCCCAATTTCAGCTGTTCGGTAAAACAGACCTATCCCGAGTTGCAGATATCCAGTGGAGGTGTACTTTATATGGTTGGAAAGCTTATGAAATTATCTACAACTTTTATTTAACTCATACTTCCAAATTCTGTCACGAAGTTACCCAAACACAGGACACAACAGAAACTGTTTCTGACTTCCAGACTGCGCAGTAACTTCATCTTGTAACGATTATATCTCATGATCTAGAACACATAAAAAGGTGATTTTAGAGGCATTGGAAAGGTACGTGGGTCTAGATTCTCTCATAAAAATTTCGGAATTTTTCACTGAACAGTTAATTTTAAACATAAAAGGAAAGACAGACCGCTCCAGAAAGGACAGAACAGAGAGAAAAGTTAACCCAACTAAATTATTTATTTATCACACTAAAACTTAGTATTATATAATTAGGAACTTTTGTAGACAAGCCCACAAAGCTCCAGCACTCATTACATGGAAAAACCAACTCACACATAAGCACAATAATAACTCAACTAACCACACAAAGTTCACACGACACCACAAACTCAACTTAACTCGACACTACTCGTACTATCGTATTATTACATAAATGGTATTCCAACTCCTAGGGACGGGCTTGATGTTCATGATAATCATAGATCGCTTCCATGCCTTGGTCAATCCTTAATCCATCTATCACTTCTTGGTACCTCTTGACGTCCTTCCCCAAAGCTTTAACTAGGGCTACCAACCGACGATTTGTCACCATCATGTCATGACCAAAATCCACCATGACCCGAGGAACTAAGTCCAAATTCCCAGGGTTCATTATTACCCATCCTTGCTCTGGATCTCCACGGGGAAAATAGCGATATTGATCATCTTGCATAACCTCATAGCGAAGGTGAAAGTCCCAAGCATGCTTCAAAGGCTGCATCTTCTATGCCATCTTCTATAGTGGCACGACGACCACTATGGGAAAAACATCGGTCCAGCAAATAAGTACCCATCTCTTCGTTCTTAACGAAGATACGCACATTGCACTTCCAATAAGTAGCTTCCAAAGGATGCTTATGCTCCCAGCAGACATACTCAATTGCAGGATCCCAATCTGTGAAGTAAGCACTAAGCATGCCAACCAGTCGGTGGTGTGAAGGAGTGTCATGGCTTGACTTGTGATGGATCCTTGTAATCCAACCCATAGGAAGGGACGGCACACCAATTTTAGCGGAACCATCTTGTGGAGGCGAAGGGGGCTGTCCTCCATTATGAGCAAGCTCAACATCTTCATCATCACTCAAATAGATAACCTCCTCTTTAGGTTCAATTTCTTCTTGGGGCAAAACTAGTTCTGGCGCCTGATCTGGTGTTGATGGCGGGGTTGGTGTAGTGTCTTCTAGTTCCTCCTGAAGCTCTTCTGGTTCCTCCTAAGGCTCTTCTGGTTCGTACAGGGAACGGGGTGGATAGTAGCCTCCAGTGGTGATACGGACAGTCTTGCGGGCACGAGGCATCTACAGATTTTAGGCCAAGGGTAAGTTGAAATTAGAGGCAATATTTTCACAATAGAAAAAGGCGAAAGAAGCATAACAAAATTTAGCAATTATCAAGAGTAAAGTGATAAGCATGAAACAAGTGAAGAATAGAGAACTAAAACGACCATTACTAACTAGGCTTGCGTCCTACAGTCAACATAGCTCCGATACCAATCTGTCACACCCATTTTTAAGGAACAAATGGAATGTATAATCTTATGTGCGCCCAGAGATCAATCACACATAAGATGACAAATATAAATAGTATCATCACAAATGTTTATTACATAACGATTATTATCACAGAGTCTTCACGTAAATAAGCGGAAACATAGAATAACCCTTGTGGTAGCTAGCTCCATAGCACATGCACGTCAACTGGTTGACCACAAGTCTAGTAATCTTCAGGAAAGTAGTAGTAGTAATCACTATTTGCACTTTCGGGATTCCATCCTGTGGTGGGGAAATGCAAGGGTGAGCACAAAAGTACTCAACAAGTGTAACATGGGGTTCATGAAGCCCAAGTAGGGTAGACACTTGTTCAACTGCATGTAGCTTTTAGTTGATCATATTTTAAGCAATTGAGTAGCATCAAATAGGTGGTATTCCCATAATAAACACATGATCATGTAAAGAGAATAATGAATAGCAAAAACAAATAAATTAATAGTGATCTCTATTCCGTAAGGGTCCAAGGCCGCTCGTGTCCGTGAGCACGGCTGATATACCAGTTTTACACTCTGCAGAGGTTGTACACTTTCACTGTGAGTCGCGATCCCCAAAAGTCCGAGGTCATGACTCCCCATTGGACCGTTAAGTTTCACTATGAAGTCTTTCCAAGGTTCATCTAACAAGTTAGGGCCGCTAGGTTTCTGTGGCCTGCAAATGTAGAGCCCCCCTTCCGTATGGCACAATGACACGCAGCCTATACTCATAGGGACAGGAGCCGCACTACACCCAACCCGGAACACAACCCCTTTTGCGCCGTAAAGGTAACCACTAACAAGCTAGAAAAGGTCCTCTTATATGACTAAAGCCAGAGCCATGTAGCCCTCACAGCTGTACTGTAAGTCCCGGATGTTCGCTTATAGATAAGTCCTTACGGAGAGGAATCTAGAGAAAACTCTAGCCCTCTTGTTCCCTGTTGCTAAAAATCATCTTTTAGAGTTATTGCATATTTCATTAGTCAAATTACAGGATCATTGTTTATGTGAGCACTAGCCACTACCCAATGCCATAACCATAGGATACAAGGAACAAGATCAATACTAAGGCATCCTTAACAAGGAGACATATGCAGCATGAATTAAGTGAATTAAAGTGAATAGGTAACAAGGATAATCTCATGCTATACTTGCCTTGATCTAGCTAATCCTGTTGATCTAACTCGTAATAGTATTCTTGATCACCAACGAACTGATCACCGTCTATTCTCGATTTGCACATCAACAACAATCATCCAAGAGCAATCATGCAAAGCAAACAAAGCTACAATTAGAACAGTACACCAACAATAGAAAAATAAGATGAAAAGTTTTTAAAACGAATCTACATCGTACTAGGATCACACAGACGCGAATTTCACGTAAATCGGAGCTAAAACGGAAAAGTTATGATTTAAACAAGATTTACTTTATTAAGGTAATAGATTAAATCTAACCTCAAAATTTAAAAGTGGAAAATCTACTATACAGTAGTACTAACAGGTAGAGTATGAAATTATGAACCTAACGCAACTTGAACGGGTCAAATCGGAGTTAAAACGGAGATTTTATGACCTAAATAAACATAGTGGCAAATCTATAAATACCTGAAAATGTATTTTCATCTAAACCGACGAGGTTTACGTTTTTAAAACAACAAAGCGCATTCGGCTTCTACGCTATGGACTGCGGGTTCAAAAGTAAAGAAACTCAGGGACTCCTAAGCAAAACAACCAACCGAAGGGGTATCGGCTGATCCCATTCGTTAGATCTGAAACGGACGGCCGAGATTAGCTTGAAGGAATAAGAAAGAAGATTCCGGCCGGCTACAGTGACCGGCGCGGTGGAGGCCATGGCCGGCGGCGGGATTTCTCGCCGGCGCACACGTTGAGGCCCTAGAGACCATGATTCGACTAAAAAACATCACGGGAAGAAAGAGAAGCTCCATCCGCACTCACCGAAGGAGAAAAACGGGGCCGGAGACGAAGACGTGTCGACGGGCGGCTCCAAAGTCGGCGGCTTCCGAGCTTGGACGGTGGCAGCACGGGTGCGATGGCTTCCTCTTTATCCGAAGGCGTGGCTCAGGATTAGGGCGGCGTGGGGAGGGACGGTGCGGCCGCGGCTGCTATTTATGGCCGGCTAGGCGTACGGGCCAAGACAGTGGGGAGGGGAGTTGGAGCCGCGTCAGACTCCATGTTTGAGTCCTGCTCGAACACGAGGTTGAAGAAGCCGCTGTGGCGTGGGCCTGGCATGTCAGCTAGACAAGGAGGGGAGAGGCGCGGCGGCTTGGGCAGCAACCGATTGGGCCATGACGAATTGGGCTCGGCCCACCAAGAGAGGCGCGGCCGTCGGGAAAATGGCCACGGGCCAGCAAGGGAAGGAGGTCAGACTGGGCCTTCAGGCCGAAACCGAAGAAAGGTTAATTCCTAACTCTTTTCCTTTTCTTTTTCAAATCTTCCAAATACATTTTCAAATAAAGATTTAAATAGAATTTGAATTCTCTTTTGAAATTCTCAAACAACATTCAATACAAAACAAGGTATGCAACAGCATGAATAAGCAAGCATGTGTCTAACCTTATAGTGGATTTTAATTTCATGAAAATTATTATTTCACTAGGTTAAAATGCTCACAACATTGCGCAAATAAATCAAATTCTCCTATTTTAAAATAATGCAAATTTTAGGGTGTTACAGGTTCGCAATGACCGACTGACAGGCCATTTTCGACGCCCTAGATCTCCCTGACCAGACCGAATTAGTGCAAACTATAAACAACAAAGTTGGAGATGGATATGTGATCTACAACTTTGTCAATACTGGCTCGACCTGGTTTGGCATGGTTTGAGAGTTATAGGTTTCCAAAGTAGGGTACAGTGAAACGGTTTTCAGTTTAAGACTTAGTCAAAAATGCTAAGTCCCTAAACAACCTCTAAAACTGACTTGTGGGCCATTTTTGAGCAGGTTATGGTCATTTAATGAGATGGCCATATTGGAACTTTTGTTCCTTAGGAAATTCCCTACAACTTTGCTTAAGGTTGCTCCTCCATGCAAGATTTCTAAGCTAGACTTTTTAAACAGTCAAACCTAAGCATTCTAGCGGTCAAGGGTTGGTCAACAGCACTTAGGAGGGTATTTTAGTCATTTTGGTCAACATGAACTTTGTTCCACTAATTACCCTAAATGAAATTAAGGTGTTATAAGATATAATTAGCCACTCTACACCTTGGTTGCACAAAATTACTAGTGCCACATAAGTTGAAACAAGCAAAATAATAATTCCACCAAAATGTTGCAATATCATGTTGCACATGTCTCAAGACTTTGTTGCATCCATTGAGCCTATCATGGTGTACTAACAACATTGTCATGTTTCAAAGTATGAGACCCCATGTTGTATCTACAAGTTGCACCACTCACATTTCATAAGCAAGTAAATTATGAAACAAACACATTAGGGCATGTTGCATACTCATGTTGCAAGTAAAATAGAGACATGGATGAGATGAATGATGCTCATGCTTATGAAATGCAATGCAATTATGGAAGCCAAACACCTGAGGTGTTACAGCCCTCCCCCCTTATAAAAATCTCGTCCCGAGATTTGGAAAGCGTACCATTGTTGATAGAATTCATTATAACCATCACGTAAATAGTCTTCCCGCTCCCACGTAGCATCACTCTCACTACCTGTTGACGGTTCTTAAGTATCAATTATAACCATCAAATAAATAAAGAAAAGGACCTATATGCAAGCAACACCTAGAATTAGGGTTTGATCTAACAGAATTCCACGAGTTTTGCTGTTTATCTATTTCTGCAGGGGGTTATCAGGAAATACAGAAGAAAGGCCCACATGTCGGATTAATGACGGGATATTAACCGAACACTTAATTATCTTACATCTAGAAGATTCCAGAAGCCACGGGAACGAACGGGAGCCGTAACGGGCCAGGACACAGGGCGCCCGCCCTGTGCCCTAGGGCGCCCGCCCTGCCCCCGGGACCAATCAGGTCGAGTCTCGCGGATTATGCTCCACCACCTTTGAGGATCAAGGAAAACCATAGGATGAAGGTCGGTTTGATCCGACGGTCCAGATTTATCCAAAAGGGCTATATAAGCAAGGCCCCTGACCCCTGGTGGAGAAGACCCCAATTCATTATTCAGTTGCATATCTCTAGTTAGGGTTTAGAGAGAGAGGTTCCCTCTAGGGTTCCGACCTCTTAGGGCTTAGCATCCAATGTGAAAGTAGAATTAGTTCTACTAGATTGAGAGAGATAGAGTGGAGGTGTAGATCGGAGGAAGCCGGCCTGTCGGTGTCTACTCTGAGGTTGTACCTGCGGGAGCAAGTTCTTCTAACCCGAGGCTTGTTCTCAGGATTCTTCAGTATTTCGACTTCTAAATTCTAGTAAGTTCTTTGTTTTATTGTTCTTTGGTTTATGAGTTTACTTTGATCTCTTCGCGTAGAGTTTAGAGTAATCATCTCTAGCGTAAACATGGTGTTTAAGCTAGGATACTCATAGATATCCCCTCGTCTAGCCGGACCGTGGTAGTAGCGAGGAACGTGACAATTCCAAGTTACCTTTGTATTCCATATCCCGTTAGCAGGATCGATAGGGTTTATAGGTGCGGGTTGAACATCCTTTGTGGTGTCTAGATTCCGTAAACCTCCCCAATAGAACAGTAGATCATCCTTACCAAGGTTAGAAGAAGAGTGCGGTTGTAGTCTTCTCTATACATCACTCACATCAAATCATAGTGGTTGTAGCCTAAAGGTTAGTAGTAATAGATTTGGTTAGTCAGATGCACTCTTTCTCCTAAAGGTAAAAATATAAATACGATACCCAGGATAACATCTCGGGTGAAGTGCTCACCGATATCCGTGCGCTTGCGGATCCTATTTCCTAATTGCGTTACCAAATATCAACAAGCATTTCTGGCGCCGTTGCCGGGGAGAAAGACGGTTTGCTGAGATAACCTTGAGTCTTACTACTAGCTTGTATTCATACTTTTTATTTTCTTATCTTTTTCATTCTTTCTTTTTCTTTTTACCAAAAATGGAAAACCAAGGTTCTATATCTATCTTTGATGCCGCAACACCTTCAGCAACTGACCTTTTACCATGGGAGTCATCACAGCCTATCCAAACATCCCAGTATAAGTTAAGTTCAAGGTTGATTGCGATGATTCAAAATTTATCTTTTTCGGGAAAGGAAGACGAAAATCCTTACCTTCATATTAGAGATTTTGAGCAGACATGCGATTGTCTTCGCATTGATGGCATCTCTGATAAGACTTTACGTTGGAAGCTTTTTCCTTTTTCTTTAAGAGGAGAAGCTAGACGATGGTATAGTCAGAAGGTAAGTCAACAGCAAGGTGAATGGGGAGTTTTAAGAGCCAACTTTTGTCTAGATTTTTATTCCCTTGACCGTACTGGTGACCTTAGACTCGAAGTCCTATCTTTTAAACAAAAAGATAATGAAACTTTGGGGAAATCCTGGAAACGTTTTTCTGATCTTTTAGAATCTGGTCCAAAACTTTTGCTTGAAGACACTGTTCTTTTATTTCACTTTTTTCGAGGTCTTCAGAAAGATAATAAACAAATGCTGCATACTATGGCTAGAGGTTCTTTCTTTCGTATCCCTACTGATGTAGCTAAGGGGATCTTGAATAGAATCCTAGAAGCTGAGATGGATAATGCCCTCCATGATAAAACCTACGAAGCCGAAGTAGACACTCTGCCAAATTTTTCATCTACTTTAGCTATCCCAGGTTCTGAGCCACAAAAGGAAGAAATTCTACCATCTGATTTCATGCTAGACATAGAATCCGATCTCTTTGCCGATTTTGGAAACATTTCAAACTACCATTCTATAGACCGACCCCAAAACGGCCAATTTAGCATTTGTTTACCAAGTGAACGTCAATTGAGAGAGCTTATCTCGGTTATGAGTAGCAAATGGTTAGAGGAGTCAGAGCTTTCCTCTGAAGTAATCCGAGTGGACACACCCTCTATAACTATACGCTGTGCTTATAATTCTGATCAATTTAACGCTCTCTATAATCCTGTTGTGGGGATCAATATTATGTCCGAAGCTTTTGCACTTAATTTATTTGGGAAACTTGTTTTAACCCCCACAACAAAGGTCATAAAGGAATCTTCGGGACGATTAGTCCCCAGTCTTGGAATTATTAATGTCCTACCCTTTATGGTAGAAGGCTCCATGGTTCATTTAAACTTTTATATCTTTGATATATGGGGTTTCGACCTACTGATTGGACAACCTTTTAGAAGACTCCTTTATGAAGGTCAAACTGGAAAGCTCCACATTTCCTTGGGAAAGGATTTTAAACTTCCAATTACAATAACTCACTCCTTGAATAATAAGACCAAGCCATATCTTTTGCCTGATCCTATGGAGGAGGTAAAGGCTGCATCTCTAGAACTTTTAGATGATCCAGACTTAGAAGAGGAAGCCCTCTTCTTCACTGAAGAAGAGGCCGAACCTTCTGAACCTGAACCCTTAGATGAGTTTGCAGAAACACCTAGACCCCCCATAGAACTCAAAACTTTACCACCCGGTCTTACCTATGCTTTCCTAAACAATAATCCAGAGTTTCCTGTGATCGTTAGTAATAAACTCACTCAGGAGCAAACTCTGCGATTAATGACCATTCTTGAAAAACACCACTCTGTTTTCGGCTACTCACTTCAAGATCTCACAGGAATCAGTCCTATGATTTGTACCCATCGTATTCCGACAGATCCTTCTGTTACACCCTCTCGAGAGCCTCAACGTAGACTTAACAACGCGATGAGAGAGGTAGTTAAAAAAGAAGTTATAAAGTTGCTGCATGCAGGGATTATATATCCTGTGCCGCATAGTGAGTGGGTAAGCCCTGTTCAAGTTGTGCCTAAAAAGGGAGGCATGACTGTTGTTACTAATGATAAGAATGAGCTAATTCCGCAACGCACCGTCACTGGGTGGCGGATGTGCATAGACTATAGAAAACTTAATAAAGCCATGAAATAGGATCATTTTCCTTTGCCTTTTATAGATGAGATGCTTGAGCGGTTAGCAAAACACTCGTTTTTCTGTTTTCTAGATGGATATTCAGGGTATCACCAGATCCCTATCCATCCTGATGATCAAAGCAAAACCACTTTTACATGCCCATATGGAACGTATGCTTATCGTAGAATGTCTTTTGCGTTATGTAATGCACCAGCTTCTTTTCAAAGATGTATGATGTCTATATTTTCTGATATGATTGAAGAGATTATGGAAGTTTTCATGGATGATTTCTCAGTTTATGGAAAAACTTTTGATAGTTGTCTTGAGAACTTAGATAAGGTTTTGCAAAGATGTGAAGAAAAGCACTTAATCCTTAATTGGGAAAAATGTCATTTTATGGTTAGAGAAGGAATAGTGCTAGGACACCTAGTGTCTGAAAGAGGTATTGAGGTAGATAGAGCTAAAATTGAAGTAATTGAACAACTACCTCCACCTGTGAATATAAAAGGAATTCGAAGCTTTCTTGGCCATGCTGGTTTTTATCGCAGATTCATAAAAGATTTTTCATTTATTGCTAGACCACTCACTCTTTTGCTAGCCAAGGATGCTCCTTTCGAATTTGATGATGCATGTTTAAAAGCTTTTGAATTATTAAAGAATGCACTCATCTCTGCACCAATCATTCAACCCCCTGATTGGTCGTTGCCTTTTGAAATTATGTGTGATGCTAGTGATTATGCTGTGGGGGCAGTTTTGGGACAAACTAAAGATAAAAAGCATCATGCAATTGCTTATGCAAGTAAAACTTTGACAGGAGCTCAACTTAATTATGCAACCACTGAAAAAGAGCTTCTGGCTGTTGTTTTTGCCATTGATAAATTTAGATCTTATTTAGTTGGAGCTAAGATAATTGTTTACACTGATCATGCTGCACTAAAATATTTGCTCACTAAGAAAGATGCTAAACCTCGCTTAATCAGATGGATTTTATTACTCCAAGAATTTGACTTAGAAATAAAAGATAAAAAGGGAGTAGAAAATTCTGTTGCTGATCACTTGTCTAGAATGTACTTTAAGAATTCACAGGAACCCCCCATTAATGACTCACTCCGGGACGACATGCTTTACGGGATTAACAGATCTGACCCCTGGTATGCAGATATTGTTAATTTTATGGTTTCAGGTTATGTACCACCCGGAGCAAACAAGAAGAAGCTTATTCAGGAAAGTCGTTCACATATATGGGATGAGCCATATCTCTTCCGAGTATGCGCTGATGGCCTACTTAGAAGATGTGTGACCACTGAGGAAGGATTGAAGATCATCGACAGATGTCACTCATCACCATACGGAGGTCACTATGGAGCATTCCGTACACATTCAAAGATCTGGCAATGTGGATTCTACTGGCCTACGATGTACGATGACACGAAGCAATATATCAGAAGATGTGGGCCATGTCAAAGGCATGGAAACATAAATACAAGGGATGCCATGCCACTCACCAACAACCTTCAGATTGAACTCTTTGATGTCTGGGGAATAGACTACATGGGTCCATTTCCCCCATCAAAGAAGTGTGAGTTCATCTTGGTGGCGGTTGATTACGTCTCCAAGTGGGTAGAGGCACTACCTTGCAAACATGCCGACAATATCAGTTCGAAGAGGATGTTTGAGGAAATCATATTTCCAAGATTTGGAGTCCCCAGGATAGTGATAAGTGATGGAGGATCACACTTCATTGACAAGCGCTTCGAGCACTATCTATCAAGACATGGAATCCGTCACAACGTCGCTACTCCCTATCATCCTCAGACAAGTGGCCAAGCAGAGACTTCTAACAAGCAAATCAAGAACATTCTTCAGAAGACGGTGAACGAGATGGGAACGGCATGGAAGGACAAGTTACCCGATGCACTCTGGGCTTACCGGACAGCATACAAGACCCCAATTGGAATGTCTCCATACCAATTGGTATACGGAAAGACCTGTCACCTACCTATTGAACTTGAGTTCAAGGCACACTGGGCCATAAAAAGATGGAATATGGACCTAGATATCGCCGGAAAACATAGAAGAATGCAATTATCGGAGTTAGAAGAATGGCGGGAGAAAGCATATCATAATTCAAAGATCTACAAAGAAAGAGTCAAGAGATGGCATGACAAGAGGATCAAGAAGAAGGAGTTCTCACCCGGAGATAAGGTATTACTTTTTAATTCCAGGGTGAAGCTTTTCGGGCATGGAAAGCTCCGGAGCAAATGGGAAGGACCATTCAAGGTAATTCATTCATCATCCCACGGAGCTATCACACTTCAAAATGACGAAGGTACGTTATTCAAGGTAAATGGTCAACGTCTTAAATTATTTTTAGAGCCCAATAAAGAATTAGAAGAAATAGACGTGATCAATTTTTACCTTCCAATTAAAAATTAAAGCCCGACGCTTTTAATTTGACGTTTTTGGGCCAAGTATATATTTTTTGGGATAAAAACACGGTGAGAAACACGCTCGAGAAAGCAGGCTTGTAGAGGAGCCGGACACAGGGCGGGCGCCCTGAGGATGAGGGCGGGCGCCCTGCCCCTGTCTCCCCTCGGCCCCAGACTTCTCCCACGTGATAACCTCGCCCGTTGCTATCTGGAAAAATTCCGTCCTCGGTTTGTTTCGCAAACATGACGGCGGGAAGAGTCCCGACCATGCACGAGAGCAGTTTTTACCCCCTATATAAACAGACCCCCAACGTCAGCTTTTAGCACCAATTCATTCAAGCCTTCTCTCCTTCCTCAAATTAGATCTTGCTTAGTTCCTAGCTGCTCCAATGGCCGAGAAGTTCCACGTCGATTGGGAAGTCGTCCCCTACGACCTCAACAAGAAGCCCAAGGAGGATCCCGACGCCTACGCTCTCGTCCCGGCCAACACAGAGCGACAGCTAGAAGCCATGCCACCACGTCAACGCACATAGTCTTAGGAGGCGTGAGCATCGCTGAGCTATCTAGATTAGATCTTGGGGCTATATATGTCTTAGTTATTATTAGATTCGATTAGGTTCGCTTATAATCAGTTTAGATCTATTATATTCGGTTATTATTATTATTCGGTTGTAATAAATGCCTCAAGATTAATAAAGATTATTATTAGTATGTCTTGTGTGTCTCTACTTTACTTTTGTGCAAGAAAGCAGAAAACAAGTATGGGGGAGATTCCCTGACATGTCACACACACTTCGATCGCACCACTCCATGAACCAGGTACACACTCTGCACACTTTTATTACACACTTATACACTCACCTTAGTTTGTGCAGAATTTTATCTTCTAAACATGATAAATTAAAAGGATAAAAATGCTTATAATCATGATCAATCTCACTCTGTGATATTTCCTGGAAACCTGCAATTATTAAAATTATTTCAAAACCCTGTGTTGCTAAAAGTCATTGTGGAATAAGAGATGGTAAGGGTATGAGTACCTTATTCTTAGTATCTTTATTGCTTGGAGAATTTGTTTTAAAAATCTCAAAATTATAGCTACCATCCTCAAGTTTTATATGCCTGCTAAACATGAAAATATTAATTAAAGCTATCTGCTTTGTATTGAGTTTGTTCAAAACAAGTTAGACCCTTGTTGAGAGATTTATCATACTCCTAAGATCAAGACATTTTTATTCAGAAAGATTCACTCTTCCGAAGTATTATTGCGTTAGAGGCATGGGCTATGCAAAATTATGAATATATCGAGGAAATAAAAAGGAGCAAGTGCTCGATAACCTCGTGGAAAAAAATGGACAAGTGTCCGGCAGTAGAATTAGGGGTACCTCGGTATCCACCCAAAATGAAAAAAATGAGATATGATAAAAATATGATGGAAAGAAAATGATAGCCCATGGTCCCTCTAATAAGCAATATGCCAGTAAGAGTGACAAGTTTTTAATTTTCAAAATCTTTGATCTAAGAGTATGGCATTCTTCTCCTCGGATCCGGTTTTGACCATACAATAAATGCAAGGTATGTATACTTAAAGAATTATTTTTGCAAAATCAAAACAGCCTCATAGAGAAATATAAAAGATAATGAGTGACTCTGAGAGCACCTATGAGGATAAAGGTATGCTAAGTTTTTCTTTTCAAAAATATGTAAAAACTCCAAGTGATAGGGATTAAGAAGAAGAAAGGCTCTTTACTCTGACCATATATTTCCCTGACTATAAGTGCACAGTGGATTTTTACAACACCCTGCAGGTATAAAAAGAATGCTTTACAATGTTTCAACCCCAGTTATTTTTCTGAACCAACCTTTTCTCGAGGACGAGTAAAAGCCTAAGTATGGGGGTGTTTGTTGACGGTTCTTAAGTATCAATTATAACCATCAAATAAATAAAGAAAAGGACCTATATGCAAGCAACACCTAGAATTAGGGTTTGATCTAACAGAATTCCACGAGTTTTGCTGTTTATCTATTTCTGCAGGGGGTTATCAGGAAATACGGAAGAAAGGCCCACATGTCGGATTAATGACGGGATATTAACCGAACACGTAATTATCTTACATCTAGAAGATTCCAGAAGCCACGGGAACGAACGGGAGCCGTAACGGGCCAGGACACAGGGCGCCCGCCCTGTGCCCTAGGGCGCCCGCCCTGCCCCCGGGACCAATCAGGTCGAGTCTCGCGGATTATGCTCCACCGCCTTTGAGGATCAAGGAAAACCATAGGATGAAGGTCGGTTTGATCCGACGGTCCAGATTTATCCAAAAGGGCTATATAAGCAAGGCCCCTGACCCCTGGTGGAGAAGACCCCAATTCATTATTCAGTTGCATATCTCTAGTTAGGGTTTAGAGAGAGAGGTTCCCTCTAGGGTTCCCACCTCTTAGGGCTTAGCATCCAATGTGAAAGTAGAATTAGTTCTACTAGATTGAGAGAGATAGAGTGGAGGTGTAGATCGGAGGAAGCCGGCCTGTCGGTGTCTACTCCGAGGTTGTACCTGCGGGAGCAAGTTCTTCTAACCCGAGGCTTGTTCTCAGGATTCTTCAGTATTTCGACTTCTAAATTCTAGTAAGTTCTTTGTTTTATTGTTCTTTGGTTTATGAGTTTACTTTGATCTCTTCGCGTAGAGTTTAGAGTAATCATCTCTAGCGTAAACGTGGTGTTTAAGCTAGGATACTCATAGATATCCCCTCGTCTAGCCGGACCGTGGTAGTAGCGAGGAACGTGACAATTCCGAGTTACCTTTGTATTCCATATCCCGTTAGCAGGATCGATAGGGTTTATAGGTGCGGGTTGAACATCCTTTGTGGTGTCTAGATTCCGTAAACCTCCCCAATAGAACAGTAGATCATCCTTACCAAGGTTAGAAGAAGAGTGCGGTTGTAGTCTTCTCTATACATCACTCACATCAAATCATAGTGGTTGTAGCCTAAAGGTTAGTAGTAATAGATTTGGTTAGTCAGATGCACTCTTTCTCCTAAAGGTAAAAATATAAATACGATACCCAGGATAACATCTCGGGTGAAGTGCTCACCGATATCCGTGCGCTTGCGGATCCTATTTCCTAATTGCGTTACCAAATATCAACACTACCCTGGTTACTCCACATTACTTTATACCACTTAACCATATGACTCCTAGTTACCCTCTCCTGAGTATCAATCACACGAACTGGCTTTTCTTCGTAAGTTAGATCAGATTCTAGCTTAATATCCCCCAATGGAACTCTTTCTTCAGGAACCCGAAGACACTTCTTTAACTGAGATACATGGAAAACATTGAAAATGACGCTCATTTCAGGAGGTAACTAGACTTTATACGCGGCAGCTCCACTCTTGCCTATGATCTGGAAAGGACCCACGTATCTCGGTGCAAGCTTCCGCTTCACACCAAAACGTTGTACACTCTTCATAGGGGAAACTTTCAGATAGACGAAGTCTCCAACTTCAAACTCGATCGGTTTTCTACGGCGATCAGCGTAACTTTTCTGTCTAGATTGAGCTGCAGCCATATGTATTTTAATGGTACGGACCTGTTCCTCAGCTTCCTTGAAAAAATCAATACCATAATACCTCCTCTCGCCAGCTTCTATCTAATTTAGTGGGGTTCTACGCTTACGACCGTACAAGGCTTCGAATAGGGCCATCTTAATACTCTCTTGGTAACTATTATTATATGAAAACTCAGCTAAAGGCAACCATTTCTCCCATGAACCCTTGGACGAAATAACACACGCCCATAACATATCCTCCAAGATTTGGTTAACTCGTTCAGTCTGACCTGACATCTGGGGGTGATAAGCAGAGCTTCTCACTAACTTGGTTCCCAGAAGATGATGCAAGTGCTCCCAAAAATGAGCAGTGAACTGTGGACCACGGTAAGAAACGATAGTACGAGGTACCCCATGGAGCCAGACTATCTGATTGAAGTACAACTTAGCATAGTCAGTAGGGCGATAGTCTGCTCGGATAGGAATGAAGTGAGCCGACTTGGTTAAACGATCTACAATTACCTAGATAGAGTTATGATTCTTGACAGTAGGAGGAAGTCCAACAATGAAATCCATACTTATTTCCTCCCATTTCCAACCTGGGATAGAAAGTGGTTGAAGCAATCCAGCTTTCATGTGCACAGCCTTAACCCTACAACAGGTATCACACCTAGCAACATATGCAGCTATCTCTTTCCGCATTTTGATCCACCAATAGTATGGCTTCAAATCGTAATACATCTTATTGCTACCAGGGTGGATGGACAACTTAGAGAAATGTGCTTCAGACAGGATCTGATTTCTAAGCTCTCGGTCCTTAGGCACCACTAATCTATCCTTAAACCACAACACACCCTCTTCATCTACCCTGAAATGTTTAGTTTCTTGCTCTTTCATCTTACGCTTGATGTGGAATATACCAGTGTCAGTCTTTTGGAGCTCAATAATTCTGCTCTTGAGAGTGCAACTAACAGTGATGTTGTACAGAATTGCTGGGTGTAGAAGGTGAGACAGATGAAAATCACTTTCAACTAAGGAGTGGCAATGAGACTTACGGCTTAAAGCTTCGGCAACCACATTTGCCTTGCCAGGATGATAGTGCACTTGAAGATTATAACCTTAATCAACTCAATCCATCTTCTTTGACGCATATTCAACTTGGGTTGGGTGAAGATATATTTGAGCTGGCTTTTATGGTCAGTATAGATATTACAAACATTGCCCAACAGATAATGTCTCCAGACTTTCAAAGCATGAACAACTGCAGCGAGTTCTAAGTCATGCGTTGGATAATTCACCTCATGCTTCCGAAGTTGTCGAGAGGTATATGCAATCACTCGGCCTTCCTGCATCAAAACACCTCACAAACCTATGCCTGAGGCATCACAATAAACATCAAATGGTTTCTTGATATCCGGTTGCGCCAAAACCGGAGCCGAGGTTAGGAGGGTTCACAGTTTTTGAAAAGCCACATCACACTCAGGGTTCCAGACAAACCTGGTGTCTTTTTGCAGCAACCAAGTCATTGGCTTGGATATTTTAGAGAAATCCGAGATGAAGCGACGATAATAGCCAGCCAATCCAAGAAAACTCCGGACCTCGTGAACTGAGGTAGGAGCCTTCCAGTTCAATACTTCTTCTGGTGGGGCATCCTGTGGCCCATTGACCTCCATGTCGTCATCACCTTTAGCCATGAAGACTCCAGAGCCCATCTCCTCATCCTCGTCATTGTCATGAGGAAGCAGAGGGTTGAGCTGATTGTTTAGGCGGTGCACTTCCTCATGAAGATTGTCACTATATTCTTCTGCATCTTCTAACTGTTGCTCAAGCTCCACCTGACGAGCTCTCAGGATGTTCTCTTCGTGCCAGGCTTCATCCCGCTGGTTCATCACGTGGACCAGCATGCGCTGACAGTTGCGATTAGCCACAGTCAACCTCTGGACCGCAAGTGTCTCCTGATCTCTGTCATGTATCACTTGCTCTAGCTGTTGCTGTGCCGCATTTCTAGCAGCAGTCACATCAGCCAACTTGGTCCTCAACCTTTCCACCTCGGTGGGCTCAGGGCGGGGCTCACGTGGAGCGAGCTGGTGGCGAGGAACCCTGCCTCCAGTTGACTTGCGAGTGGTCCTCTTGGTGCGTGCCATCTGTAGCAACAAGATATGACTTAAAGTGAGGATAATTTAGGGGATATGAAATTTAATTTAGTCGGGACCATCAAAATTTTTAAGGAGGGAGTAAAATGAAATGTATGACATGAATTAAACATGATACATGCACGTTCCGTATGCCCTCTCACCCTAGTAGAAACATAAACTTCTAACGCTAAGCGGTGGCATACATACGTTCTCTCATATAGGCGAAACTATCGGTCTACTCGTTTGCGCTGTTAGTGTACCTGCAGAAAATCTCATTTCAGCCCATCAGTTTCCCAATATAAGCATACAAGTAAGCAGTAAACTAAATACTTTCCATTTACACATCCCTGATGTATATACTTCAGTATCAGAACTACCCGATAGATATACCCACAATTAAGTAGTTTCATAATTACATGGTTTGAACATGTAAGTATGCAAGTAACCACAACTACTCTCCCCTAGATCGCCGGTTGGACGATCATGCTCTCACAACTCACACTTACCAAAGCGTCGAGGTGTTTGATCCATACATTACCACCCAAATGGATGGCATCCATACAATATCACGCCGTATGGACGACGAAACAAAAACAAACAAGACCCCCAAGTTAATCTTTTAATAAGCCACCTAAGAGTCCGTATTTGGGCTAAGGGATGTGATCACTGGCATACTTATAGAAATAAATTTTAGAGTTTTAACATTTTTCGCAAACAAATACTTTTGTTTCCAAATACTCGTATGATGTGTTTAATATTGAATTCTGCTTTGATACCAGCTGTAACTGAACCGACCAAATTATAAGAGCACAAGTACAAAAATAAGCGCCGAAACGCTCAAATTTTCGAACTTGAGCCCATATAATCCCGGTAATCAATCGAAACCACGAAGGATTTCAAACCAACTTGTTTACAACCAAGATCGCATCATTCAACATAACACATCACACGTTACATTTCACAAGTAGTTCAGAAATCCACTTACAACATACAGAGTCGCAAATTATTACAAACCGAGTTCATAAAGTAGCGGAAGCATAACACACGCACATTATTCAAATACTACTGCCAGTCTTACAGATCGACATCCCACAAAAGCATTTAGGAAACTAAACTAATAGACGATCACACCCGAGTGATCTAGTCCTCATCACCCGCGGGGTGGAGGCAGTTCTTGCAGAAGCCCTGATAAAGCATGTCATCTGCAACAGGAGGGAATAAACCCTGAGTACTGGAATGTACTCAGCTAGACTTACCCGTCAAAAACCAGAAGTAAGATGACACCAAGGATTATGCAAGGCTTTCATAAGTGGAGCTAGCTGACATCACATTTGCGGAAAAGCATAAGTAATTGAAACTCTTTTAACCTGTACTAGCAGTTATTTTTAGCATTAACCTGTCATCTATCTTAGCACCTGTACTAAACATTCACTTGATTATAATCAAACAATAATATCATTATATCCATAGCAGGTATAAATTGCCTCAACATTATATCATTCGCTTAACCATCTGTTCAATTTAATGAGATCTACGTTGCTGCTGCTCAAGTCAAGTGCTCACTAACCGGGAGCGACGGCGATTCGAATTGAATTCCTATCCAGCTGGAGGGGTATTTCTAACACTCACCGCGCAGGCCCCTGCCAGGGTCGCACAAGCCACCTTTCGTACAATTCAGGAGTCACGGGTTTGAATGATGCCGCATCCCCAAGGGTGACACTCTGCCAGGTGACAGGGACTCTAAGCCCCCTTGGTCTCATGCCAATGTCCCCAAGCACATCCTTACTACCTCCAAGATGCGACCTACCATTCGATTCTTGGCCTGAACCATATTACTCGGCTTCACGGTCGGAACGAGTTATCCGGCTAACTAAGTGTTAGACTGCGTTCAACATGACTCAAGGACGTACAACGAATCGGTCCTTAAACGACTCAGACGGGCATAGCTCCGCACCCAAGACGTGAAGTGTCTTGCGGCTACACTATCAAACTCCCGCTCGGTCTCAATTTCATTTTAAGGCATGGTTCCATCCACGATAGTCAACATAGCCACTCATGACCCATTCCTACATCTCGCGGATGACCAGAAATCACCCGACTTCTACCGGACTAAGCAAGACTAAGCATTGACACGTGCCTAAACCTAATTTAGGATTTAAGTACGATATCTTGACAAGGACAGGTATAATGCAACAAGTGTTTTCAATCAAATCCTACAACTTAATGCAGTAAACAATTAAAGGTACTCAAGATTGATATTTAAAACAGTTGGGTCAGCATGCACTGGGGCTTGCTTTTCAGGAACAAGGACGGGCGATGATCCGGGCACTCAGGTAGATCTTCTACGGGAACTCCTTCGCCGGCTGGGTCCTCGGGCTCCCTCGGCTACTCCTGATCCTCCTCTGGAATCGCTGTAAGGTCCAAATGGCTAGAGGGGGGGTGAATAGCCTATTTAAAAATCTACAAGCTTCACTAAACAATCACGTTAGTATAAAAGATGGCTAAGCTAATACTAGCACTAGCTCAACTACACTATGCAAGCCACCTATACAATTCTAGTGAAGCAAGGCTATGATCTCTAATACACACCAACAAGACTAAGTCACTAAGCTACTTACTCCTATGTGATAAAAGCTACACTAAGCAACCTACACTATAACTAGTACAAGAAAGTAAAGAGCAAGTGACTTGATTCTTATACCAACGATGTAGGTCAATGCACTCGAAGAATCAATCACAATGATCAACCATAAGAGAAATCCTCGGCAAAGAGATGACACAAGATTTTTACCGAGGTTCACTTGCTTCCCGGCAAGCTACTCCTCGTTGTGGCGATGCACCCACTTATCGGTTCGCGAGCTAATCGACTATCAAGAGTCGAGCCCTCAGCGGGCGCCGCACAACCGCACACAAGATGGGGATCCTCCAAGCCACGAGTTCCACTAGAGTATCCAATTTGCGAACTCCCGCGGGGAAGGATCAAGAACCCCTTACAACTCTTGGTGAGGGCTCCAACAATCTTCAATTGTGAGCTCAATCACCTCCACTGCTCCAAGCCATCTACCGTGTCGGGAAACACGGAAGAGTACAAGAAATCCGCAGCAACTCAAAGATCAAGTGCCTCTAGAATGCAACTCTCAAGCAATGCACTTGAATCTCACTCAATCTCACTCAAGATGTGCAACTAAGCAAAGAGATGAGTGGAGGGGTTGTTCTCTAGCTCAAAGAATGTCTCTAGGTCTCAAAAAGTGCAAGAGTTACCCTCAAACCCGGCCAACTTCTATATATAGCGAAGGGGTATGCAGCTAGCCGTTATCGGATGACACAGTTCAAAATGAGCTGACCGGACGCACCGGTCAGGGTGACCGGACGCGTCCGGTCACTACAGGACAAGCGTAAATAGTGCGCGTCAGAAGTTACCGTTGCCGTGACCGGACGCGCTCTAGCGTTTGACCGAACACGCAGCACCCGGCGTCTAGTCGGAGTCCAGTAAGCTTCCACCGCGACCGGACGCGTCCGATCGCATGTGACCGGATGCGCCGCGCGTCCGATCAGCTCTTCGCCACGCTCTGCCTCTCTAGGTGACCGACCAGACGCTCCGGTTTTGTGAGGGACCGGACGCGCCGGTTGCGCGCCTTTCCTCTGCGCCTAGGTAAACTGACCGGACACGCTGGTCAGGCCAGACCAGCATCCGGTCACAAACCCTAGTGCCTGTGCCGCGTTGAACTGACCGAACGCGTCCGGTCAAAACCGGGACCGCGTTCGGTTCAGCGTCCGGTTGGAGTTTTTCAGAGAAAAACACTTTGGCTTTAGCCTCCGTTTCTCTGCCTCTGGCATAGTAGGAAATAGGGAGAGAGAAACCCAAACCCCTCTCTACCGCTCAAACTCTACCGCCTTCGCAAATGTGCTAACACCACCAAGTGTACACCACCATGTGCATGTGTGTTAGCATTTCACAAACATTTTCAAGGCGTTATGTTAGCTCTCTACTAGATCCTAATGCATATGCTCAAGACATTGATCTAGTGGCACTTGATTCCCGAGCTAACTGTGATTGCACCTCTTGATAGTTGGCTATGTATCCTAAACCCGGTCAATCACTTCTCTACTCATCTTAGACCGGCAAAAGGAAAACCCTATGGTTATACCTTTGCCTTGTGCTCTTAGATCCTTCTCCTCCACTAGATCATCATGTCCATCATTTAATGTGCATCTCCTCATGATCTTGCTCATCATTTCATGCACCAACTCTTAGTGATCTTGTGGCCACCACTCCTTACCACAAACACCTTCATCACATGTGTTGCTTATGCCTAACTCAAAACACTTAACATATGTTATTAGCAACTTGGTGTCATTAATTACCAAACCAAACTTGGGCTTTCAATCGCTCCCTCAAACTCGAGGAGAGTCACTCCCTCCGGAACACCTATTGCATGAATGTACAATAAATTTCATGAATGCACAATAAATTTCATGGATGCATAAGAAGGAATGCAGCATGCTCGGGATGAAATGCACTACAACAATTCCTAATGCTCTATTCAAATCACTTCAATAATAAGTGCAAATCTCTTCTCCGGTAGAGAAGTACTTACCTAATCTACACAACCTAATGTATAGATGTTCCTCCTCAGTTAAGTCCCTAACACCTAACAATCACAAGAACAACCTTACTTAGGTTACCACCAACCAAGCACAAAATAGTACAACAACAAATTCTGGACATCAGCTAAGTATTTCAATCACAACTGTAGATTCAAAATTCCAAAAGACATGATACAAGACAATCTGGAAAGCTTATAAAATACTCTAAAATTCACTTTCAGACCTCAAAACTTAATTCCCAAGTTTACCTAGTCGAAATTCTAAAGTTTCAGAAATCTATCCTCTCAAAACAGAGAGCAGCTCTTTCTAGACAGCCACTTTAAACAGCTATAACTCCTAGACTACTAGGCCAAATGCCACCAAATTTTGGCACAAGCTAGTTTATCAAGTTTACTACCACTTTGGTATTCACAAGTTTCCCAGAAAACACTTTTATCAAGGATCAAATCCAAAAATGCTACCAGTTGTCCAGAGAACCTAGAAATGTAAAAATTAAATATTTATTCATGTGTCAAACTTCCTGTATGACCAAACCAATGGCACTACTAGTTCACACATGTCATGAAAACACCAGAAAGTAAGGTGTGCCAACCCAAACATTTATTTTGACCCCCTTTCTTAATTTACTTATTTAATTAAGTGGGAAATTAAACTTATATGCAAGCTACTTAGAAAATTCTACAAACATTACAGGAGGCTCTCTGCCCTACAAGGAGGCTACTGTAAAAATTTGAACTAAAGTTATTCACAGAAACTCCCTACACAAAATTCACAAGCCAAAAAGGCTGATTTTTGCATAATTAACAAATCACATTGAAAAGTATCAAACAACAGAAACCATATTTTTCTTAGCAACCTCAGGGTACCAGGACACTCTCCATAAAATTTCATGAGCATTGCACATATAGAAAAATTACTAAAATTCATTCAAGTATCTTCTAATATAATATGATAGCATTATCACTTGAAAAGTACTCAAGCACTAGTATACAAATTTTTACCAGAGCTAGTATGGACATGAAATAACATACTCACCAATTTCCATAATTTTTGGAATAGTACAACTCAAGTTATCCATTTAACAAGTTTGCATTCAATTTAAAACACATTTCAAAGGCCTAATTAAATCTTCCAGAAAATAAACATCACATATGTATTTGATATTTTTCCTAAATAATACACTTCATCTAGAGTCCAACAAAATTTGAATCAGCTCAAATGGATCTATAAAATGGGAGATATAAAATCTACAACAAAGCATATAGATCTGTGAATTAAATAAAAGAAAAACACAAAAATGAACCCTAAACTGCTACTCGGCCGGCTCATCCACACGCGGCCCGTTTACCCTGCGCGCGGCTTTACCTGGGCGACGCAGCCCACAAGCGCGCGCGGCCCGCGACCGTGGCCTGCTCGCGCTCCCTCCCGCGCGCGCGCTGACAGGCGGGGTCCACTAGTCAGAGGGACAGGGAGCAGGGGAGCGTCGGTGCCGGCAAAGCTCGCCGCCGGTGGGTCAGCCGGCGAAGCCGAGACCATCGTCGTGCTCTCCACATGATCCTGAACCGGTTGAGGTACTACAGTGACCCATTGGTTAGCCAGGAGGACACGCCGTCAATAATGGCGGTCGCGGCGGCGCTGTGCGGTGTGCGCCGGCCAACTCTGACCACGGCGGCCCGGTCTGAGGCTGGCGTGAGCATCACGGTGACCTAGGCAACTCACTAAGCTACTAAGAAGAGAGAGATGGAGGCGCCAGCGGGGTCGACCACGATGAGCTCGAGCACGGCGGAGCTCCGGCGAGCCTTCCGCGGCGATTGCAACAAAAATGCCGCCTTACCACGGCTCGGCTTGATGCGCAAGGAGGACGAGGAGGTAGCGAGGCTTAAGGCGGAGCGAGGGACGCAATTTGGCCAATGGTGATGCGGTGGTGAGCGCTCGCGAGCACGTCGGAGCGGGCGGCGGCAATGGCGGCTCCGTTTCCTCCGCCAAGAGGGAGAGCGAGGAGGGAGGAAAGAGTGAGAGTAGCAGCCGCGCCCATGGCGTCTTGAGGACCTTGCGGCCTGATCGGTGGGGCCGCGACCGGCGTACGGCCGCCATGGTGCGCCCACGCGACAGCACTGCCCTGTGGCCGGTCGGCCATGACTGAATTCAAAAGCCTGAACTCGACTGAATCACGGTTCGCAATGACCGACTGACAGGCCATTTTCGACGCCCTAGATCTCCCTGACCAGACCGAATTAGTGCAAACTATAAACAACAAAGTTGGAGATGGATATGTGATCTACAACTTTGTCAATACTGGCTCGACCTGGTTTGGCATGGTTTGAGAGTTATAGGTTTCCAAAGTAGGGTACAGTGAAACGGTTTTCAGTTTAAGACTTAATAAAAAATGCTAGGTCCTAAACAGCCTCTAAAACTGACTTGTGGGCCATTTTTGAGCAGGTTATGTTCATTTTCATGTGATGGCCATATTGGAACTTTTGTTCCTTAGGAAATTCCCTACAACTTTGCTTAAGGTTGCTCCTCTATGCAAGATTTCTAAGCTAGACTTTTTAAATAGTCAAACCTAAGCATTCTAGGGGTCAAGGGTTGGTCAACAGCACTTAGGAGGGTATTTTAGTCATTTTTGGTCAACATGAACTTTGTTCCACTAATTACCCTAAATGAAATTAAGGTGTTATAAGATATAATTAGCCACTCTACACCTTGGTTGCACAAAATTACTAGTGCCACATAAGTTGAAACAAGCAAAATAATAATTCCACCAAAATGTTGCAATATCATGTTGCACATGTCTCAAGACTTTGTTGCATCCATTGAGCCTATCATGGTGTACTAACAACATTGTCATGTTTCAAAGTATGAGACCCCATGTTGTATCTACAAGTTGCACCACTCACATTCATAAGCAAGTAAATTATGAAACAAACACATTAGGGCATGTTGCATACTCATGTTGCAAGTAAAATAAAGACATGGATGAGATGAATGATGCTCATGCTTATGAAATGCAATGCAATTATGGAAGCCAAACACCTGAGGTGTTACACCCGCCTCCCTCTTCTACGTGGGTGAGTTCGCGTCGAGCTTCTCCTCCATTTTGTACCCGCGGTGTGTCAAATGGTGGCCGAAATCACGATTTTAGAAAACGCCGGCGAGCTTTGCCGTTTCCGGCCATGGCGCCGCTGTCGGCGGGCCGGCAGATGTTCCCGTCCTCCCTTTTAATCGGGGCCGTTCAGATCAGATCCGACGGTCCAGATCACCGGATACCCCTTCGGGGGTAATTTTGTTAAAAAGCCCTCGGAACTTCTTGAATCAAACCCGCAGTCCTAAGCGTAAATCCCGAATACGTTTTCTTCTTTTGAAAGCGTAGTTGATCTCGGTAGATTCAAGAATACATTTTCCTTTATTTACAAGTTTGCCACTGCTTTTGTTTTAGCCATAAAATGCTCATTTTAACTCCGTTTTGACCCGTTCAAATTCCGTTAGGTTCGTTTTCACGAGCTCTACATGTTAGTGCTGTTTTACAGTAGGTTTGTAATATTTAAATTTCAGATTTGTATTATAGTAATTATTTATCTATAGGAAATCTTAGTAAATTCATAACTTCCGCGTTTCAACTCCGTTTTTCGTGATCTTTATATCTGTGTGATCGTAGCAACGTGTAGAATAGTGTTATAAACCTTTTATATTGATTTCTCTCTATTGATGTAATGTTCTAATCTAGTCTTGTTTGCCTTGCATGGATGATCTTGGAATGCATGTTGTTGATTGTGGTTCGAGTAGACAGTAATTGCTACACGGGTGACGAGATCTTCTACTGTGATAATCCAGACCAGCAGGAGTTCTACGAGCAAGGCAAGTATAATATGAGATATTCCTTGTTGTCCTATTCATTATTTAATTAGTCATTTGCATGTGTCAATTTGCTCAACATAAGGATATCCTAGTCTTTGATTATCTTGTACCTTGTTACCGATGGGTTACACTTGCATATGGGTAGTTGCTAGCGCTCCACTTAAATACTATTAATATGGACAATGACTACTGATATTATGCAACCCTTGTTAAAACTTGATCTTGAGAAACATGAACGTAGGGTGAGAGAGCTTGTGTATCACGATGCTCTTGGCCCTCCATAAGGACTTATTCATTAGCAAAAGCTGGGACTTACAGTACAACTGTGGGGGCCATATGGCTCTGGCTTTAGTCAAGTATGAAGACCTTTTCTAGCATGTTAGAGGTTACCCGAAAGGGCACAAAAGGGGTCTGCTGACTCGAGTATAGTTTGGCTCCTGTCCCTATGTGTATAGGCTGCGTGTCATTGTGCCATTTGGGAAGGGGGACCTATATCTATTTGCCACCGAAACCTAACGGCCCTAACATGTTAGATGAACTTTTGAAAGGCTTCATAGTGTACCCTGCCCACTCACCTTGGAAGTGTTAGGGCGTCGACGGGCCCCGGGCATAGGGGAATCATGACTCATAGTGAAAGTGTACACCTCTGCGCAGAGTTTAACAAACTGTTATAACAGTTGTGCCCACGGTTATGGGTGGCCCAGAAAACTGATGGAATAAATGAATCTTTGCTGATGATGTTAATAATAATGATTAATGATGATGTGTTACTTATTCATGATACTATTGTGGTTACTTGGGGCTTAAGCATAACCATAACTTAATTAATATTAGGAGGTTACTTATAAAAAGCGAACTGCAGTACAACCAGTGTCAACCTTTTGAGCCTCATGAACCCCATATTATCTTGTTAAGTACGAGATGTACTTATGCTTGTTTATTTTTCATTATTGGATAAAAATCTCGGATGGGTACAGATGGCAATGACTACGACAATTACTTTGAGGACAACTAGGTTTGTTGTCAACCAGTTGACCAGATCCTGTGGTGATGGAGACGCCCTTGGAGTGTTTAGTTTATTTTATCAGATCTCCAGACTTTGAGATGTTTTTATTTATGTAATGAATTTTGGTTCGCTATTGTAATAAGGCACTAAGTATGATACTTCTCCTTTACAATTTGTTCTATATGTTCTACACATATGGTTTGCATCCAAATTTTGTGGTTACAAAATATGGGCGTGACAATCATCATCACAAGACCAGGGACTAAACCAATAAGATTCCATAGCTCTATGACTTATTATTTTCCAGAGAGTTATTCAGAAGTTGGAAAAGGGAAGAGTCCAATCACGATACGACATCTTGCACAAACGGATCGAAAAGTGGCACTAGAAGGATGTAGAAGACTCTAGAAGACACCAGAGCAAAGGAGAAGCCCGTAGGCTAACAAGTGGGGTTGGCCGGCCTTGTCCCACCTAGAAGTGACCTCTCCTTTCTCTGACAGCTTCCGACTGACCTCTACGACGCATCTCAACCATTGTTTCAAGTCGGTTTGATCTGAGGGCTGCGCTTCATCCCACTGGGCTATATAAGCAGGGGTAGGCCCCCTCCCTCAGGCCATCTCCATCTTCATTAGCTACATCTAGAACAAAAGCTAGGGTTTCACCCCTCCATCCAAGTAGAAGTAGAGATCCCTCTAGATGATCGTCTAGTTCTAGTTTTAGTTCTAGTTCATCTAGTTGTAAACTAGAGACTAGGGAGAGAGGAGAGGAGAGAGCTAAGGAGGAGACGGATCGGTTGAATCTTCCTTGACATTGTACTTCTGCAGCATCTGGTTCATCTTGAGCAATCTCCAGGTTCTTCATTATTTATTTCTAAGTATTTTGTTTTAGTTCTTGCTTTATTATATTTACTGGATCTCTGCTCGTATTGAGTGCTCTAGTTATTCTAGATAATTAGAGTAGTAAGCGTTAGTGTAGACGTGTCGTCTAGACTAGGGTTTACAAGAGTTTGTGCCCAATCCTTCGGATAGTTGTGGTAGCCCCAGAGGTGACAGCTTTGTTAGGCCTTTGTAATCCACCACATTAGGGTTGGTGTTTTCGTAGAGCTTTTGGCAGCCTTCTCCCAACTACTGTTTCCTTAGTCTTTTTCGAGAGTTGGAAAGGACCTGTTGCTCCGAAGTAAGTAAAATAGAGTAAGCCTTCGACAAGATAGAACCACTTAGAAAACCCTAAAAACCCTCTCTACCCTATAATTACCCTTTTTCTTGGACGTTCCTAATTCTTCTAGTACACTTCATGTTCCCCATGGAAATCGATACTCTAGAATACTCCTGGGTGAAAGCTACATTGGTATCCGTGCACTTGCGGACCTTTTCCTGTTCATGTTTAAAATATCCAACAAGCTTTCTAGCACCGTTGCTGGGGATCCGTAGCTATTCTAGAATCGAACCAAGTTCGTCCGAGTTTCATTTTTTTACTACCTTTTTATCACCACCATCATACCACATGGATTTCATGCCTATTTATAAATTCTTTGCTCCAAAGGGTGACTTGTTGGAGCCTCCACCATCATGACACCCCATTCTTACAGATGGCTATGAGCTTCGCCCTGCTTTCATAGCCATGGTTTAGGAGAAATCCTTCTCTGGGTTAGCAGACGAAGATCCATACACCCACCTTAGGGAATTTGAGCAATTGTGTTCTTGTTGGACTATTGCTGGCATGACACAAGAGACCCTTAAATGGAAATTATTTCTGTTCTCCCTATTGGGAAGAGCAAAAAAGTGGTATGCTCATTCCATAAGAGACGTAAATGGAAATTAGGATGAACTCCAAGACAAATTTTGTCTTGTGTTCTTCCCTCCTTTTCGAATCACTGATCTTAGAATAGAAGTTCTTACATTTAAACAAAAAGAGAAGGAGACTCTAGGAGCAGCTTGGGCTAGGTTCACAAGCCTTATCAATTCTAGTCCAAACATTGCCTTGCCTGACCATGTCCTACACTATCACTTTTATTATGGTCTTAGCAAGGAAGCTACTCTACATCTCGACATCGCTTCAGGAGGTTCATTCTCACATAAGCTCATTAGTGAAGGGAAAGCCATTCTAGAGAAAATCCTTGAAAACACCCCTTACACTAGCATTTTTGATGAGTTTCCCAAAGAAGAGAAAGAAATCAAGCCTAGCCCTGAACCAAAAGATAAGGAATCAATTCCTGGACAAGAAAAGGAAGTTTTGATAGCCAAATCACAACCACTCCAATCCCAAGATTTAGCTATCAATTCTAAACCATCACCCTAAAATCCTCCAAGGGAAGAAGAAATTCCACCTTTAGAAAGCTCTGACCTTTCTGATACTGATGGTTTAGACTTCTAGTTTCATAAGAGACCTTCAAGCGAATATAATTCAAATCCTCTCTAGAAGGGATCTCTTATAAAATGTCCTTATTCCCAATGGGAAGAATTCAAGGATGGCATGTCGATGATGCCATAGAAGGACAGCCTTGCCATACAGAGAATCCTATCTGCTATTCGATTATGTTCATAGACGACACAAATTCTGGACCTATCTCTAAACCCATCATTGACTTCGAAGATCCCCCTTATGCTCATCCTTTTCAGTCTCATGATGATCCTAGAAATCCACTAAGATAACTAAACCATAGGAGTCATGAAGACCACAAGGATGACCAAGAGAGGCTACGACAGCAGCTAGAATGTATAGAATGGATGGACAAGGGAGAAGCCTTAATGGAATCCAACCTTGACTTAGCTTCAAATGGTGAGGTTTCAACTCCCTTTGAAGACGAGACTCATCCATCTATCGAAGAGGCCCTAGACAAGACCAATTCAAGAGTCACTGATCCAAGCAAAAGTCTAAACATTTAGATTGGAGATGAAGATGACATCAATGAGCATGAAACCTATTTCATAATGACCTAATTAAATCCATATTCATATGAGACATCTCCCAATTCAATTGGTCTCTCCAACCCCATCACATTCGAGATCTCCAACCCCCTTATCCTCTCTGTTTGCAAAAACTTTAAAAGGGTGGTTGTCGATGCATATGTTTATCATAAATATTGCAAATCTTGTTGTGTTGAATCTTGAGATAGGTACACTTAAGTTGGTGTTGGAGGGGAAACCACTTCACCAAATCGCATTTTGAAGGTTCCCAAGGACAAGCTTAGTGTCCTAAAACAAGCACTTTTTAGATCCTAACACGAGTGTTCACCTTTCTGCTACGCTGTCCTTGTGAAACGAGCTTAGGGATTTAATTATGAAAATATTCCTTCGAGTATTCTTGTCACTAACCTCTCTAGAATTGGAGCAAAAAGATCGAAGGAATAACAATCATAAGGTATGTCCAACCAATCATCATTGAATTAAATTCATCAAATCTCGATTTTACAAAAATTCAAGCTTGGGGGATAACTTTCTAAGAACATCCCCTGCCATGTTGCTATTCTGGTTGTCCCTACCTTTAAGACATGCTCAATTTGCTATACACCAGTCATGTTCTCTTCCATCACCATTTGAGTAAATCTCTATAATGTCTTCATGCTACCTTTGTCCATCATAAGTAAAGTGTTGGTTTAGAAGTACTGGGCATACTTCTATTGGCTTTTAACGTAAGCATGGTGCTTAGGTTAAACAACCTTCCTTAATCCAACTAGACATGGAGTCTAGTTTGGTTATTGAACTAAAAACTACTTGTGTACATATTGTATATTTTTGTTGGACTAACTCCTGTAGGAAAAACTTTCAAAAGTCAAACTAGGAAGTCCTGAGATGAACTCACACGGAGAGAAAAGAGATACATGAACTTCATCAACCTTGCACAAGGGAAACATAGCTCATGCATCATGGAGAGATCCATGGAACAAGAAGATGAGTGCCACAAAACAAAATCTACACTCACTCCATGAAATAGGGTGAACAAATCTCCATCAAGCCCCTTCAAGACAAAGACTATCATGGAGAAATTCTCAAGACAATAAAGGGAGCACAAGGACTGTCAAGAATATCAAGATCAGGAGAACAAAAAAATACTCCCATCACTAAAGTACATTGTGAGATAAGCAAGAGAAGACAAGCCATTCACAAGTACAACCAGCTGAGCAAGAGAAGCTTCCACAAGGTGGTTTGGTACCATCACTCTTCAATGACAAAGGTAACATCTTGAGGTACAAAAAGCTTTTCTTGATCCTAGTATGCACATAAATGAAGAACCACACATGTTTAAGTTGCAACATCACTTGATCCAACTTGATCGACTTAAAATGTTCAGTTCTTAAATCTTGTTCATAGCTTCACTCTATTGATCTCATCCAATGAGCTAAAATGTTGTGCATCCAACCTTTGGAAGATGATAAACCAATCATTATAGTTAGACAATCCTTCCATGGGTTAAGCAATCTGATCTGTCAAATATTTTTTTTGAAATGCAACTTTCATGCTCATCTTCTGATCTTATCACCCATGTCATGGACTTCAACTTTATCTTGTTCACTATGCCTAAGGTTAGAGAAGAATGAACAAAACTTTTTGGTTCTGTTGGTGTTTTTCCACCAACAGAGCCCATGCACTTGATCTCTACCTTGCCTTTATAAGCAAGACACACTTTGAGCAAAACATGGAGTTGGTCAACTCCTAAATTCTACAAGTGAAGTTCCTGGATCTATAAGAACATGCACACTAAGCAAGATGCTGCCAGCTTCCATAATTAATGCTTCATCTCAAACGGCTGCTGGACGAACGAAGAACATGGAATTTGAAGAACCAAAAAGAGTTGACAAGCAAGTGGATGTTCCATCCACTGTTGGAGCACTGTCTCATCCGTCATCTACATCAATCAATGCTTCGATAGAGGAAGTACAACTCCACTGCCAGTCTGCTACATTACAAGATCGAACGACTACGTCAACATTCAGCTTGGGGGAGGGTACCCCTATGTTTTTAGGTAAGTATCCTTATCCTCTTATGTTTTCTTTTTACATAAATTAATCCAAAAATAAAAAAATATGAGCACATGAAGGTTCACTTTATATATCTATGGAGTTTTCACTGTCTACTTTATCTAGTCAAGTATTTGTTCTATATTGTGTTATTTCATAATAATGTGTGTTAGTAGTTTGTAAATAAAAAGAACCTGGTCAAATCTCTATGCATGGAAATGATGAATAGTTGCTCTGCCGTAATTCCTTTCAAGTGCCTAGTTTTCAACCTCGAACTCTCCTGAGTTTTGGAAATGATTGTTTTGACTTAAGATTTACTCTGAACTTGAAACTTGTGGGTTGTGAATGCTTGATCTAAGTCTAGGTGATTGACGGATATGATATGAGAAGGTCTGAGCTACTGTTTATCTTGTTCCTAGAGAAGCTTGAGTTCAGGAGAATTATCTTTTGAAAAAATTGCCACATGATGAGTTCCTATATGACGAGAGCTTTAATTCCTACCATAGCCATATATACATATTTGCTAGAATAGGAAAACTAGCTCATAGGTTGCTTGCTTTGTATTGAGTTTGGTCAACCCGTGTGAGACTTTTGTCGAGAGGATGGTCATGCTCCCAAGATCAAAATCACTTACACCCACATATATCCTACTGCTCCTACCCTGGGGGTACGCAAAAACATGCCTTTTCCAACCAAAAATCTATCTCCTACACTAGGAGAGGATCCAAAAAGATTGTTAGGTTTCCAAATAAATGCTCCAAGATTGTGATTTATCTCTTCTCTAAGTTCATTGTATCCTAAGCAAGAGGTAGGAGATCTTTTGTAAAAAAAGGAAAAGAAGAAAGAAAAAGAATAAAAAAGAGAGCAAAAGAGAAGTCTATGATCTCTATGCCTAGAAGTTCATCATTGTCATCAAAGAAAGGAGAAAAAAGATGTCCCAAGACCTCCATAGCAAGGTTCTTCATAAATTCTTCAGTTGGAGGCAGTCTCTCCAGGAGCAAAGTAGAATTAGGTTAGCCACCAAATATATCCACACACATGCACATCTTGATCTAAGGGTATGGTCTCCCCTCCTCGGATCCCGTTTTGATTGAGCAACATATGCATGGTAAGTATGCTACATCCTTGAAATACCCTTAGCTCCATATAAGCCTAATAGTTCTAGGGTAAGAGAGAGGAGGCATGATGCTACTCTGCCATATTCCAAAAATACCACATATTTTGAGTGAAAGAGAAAAGGCAAAACACCATCATTGCCTTGGAAAGGATCCACAAATCCAGCAAATGAGAGACTTGAAAGGGTAATACAAAAGGAATCTTTGAGTTTGATCTTCAAAATCTACAAAAACTCTAGAATGAAAGCTGATCAAAGAATTCAAGACGCAGTGCTTGACTTGATTGTTTTGTCTTTCAACTGCTCAAGACCTGAGTGAAGGCCAAAAGCTCCATAGTTGAAGGTAACAGGTAAGTTTAAAAGTCAGAATGGTTTGCTCTAATCTGGAGGAGAATTCTTATTTGAACGCATGTGTACTTTTGAGGCGTGAAAGCATTGTAGCAACTCCTGATCCATTATTGAGATTAGCTTTACTCAAGGACTAGCAAAGGTTAAGCTTGGGGGAACTTGTTGACAGTCACTAATGCTCATTATTAACCATCAACTATTGCATGAAATAGCATGAAATGTACCGCAAAGCATAGTTGTAGGGCTTGATTCTAACGAGTTCCACGAGTTGTGTTGTTCTCACTTGTTTTGCAGGATATTTAATATTTCACCACATAAAAGTATCTCAAGTGATGAAACAAAGCACACCATTGCGAAGAGCTCATCGAGACGATTGAAACGGACATATCATTTGCTATATTTGGAGCACCGGAGAGAAAGTCCTCGATGGATACGACTCGGAAGACTCTAGAAGACCCTACAACCATCATCATCACAAGACCAGGGACTAAACCAACAAGATTCCATAGCTCTGTGAATTATTATTTTCTAGAGAGTTATCCAAAAGTTTGAAAAGGGAAGAGTCCAATCACGATACGACATCTTGCGCAGACGGATCGAAAAGTGGCACTAGAAGGACGTAGAAGACTCCAGAAGACACCAGAGCAAAGGAGAAGCCCGAAGGCTAACAAATGGGGCTAGATGGCCGCACAAGTCAGGCTAGCCACCCTGGTCCCACCTGGAAGTGACCTCTCCTTTCTTCAATGGCTTCCAACCGACCTCTACGACGCATCTCAACCATTGTTTCAAGTCGGTTTGATCCGAGGGCTATGCTTCATCCCACCAGGCTATATAAGCAGGGGCAGGCCCCCTCCCTTATACCATCTCCATCTTCATTAGCTACATCCAAAACAAAAGCTAGGGTTTCAACCCTCCATCCAAGTAGAAGTAGAGATCCCTCTAGATGATCGTCTAGTTCTAGTTCTAGTTCATCTAGTTGTAAACTAGAGATCAGGGAGAGAGGAGAGGAGAGAGCTGAGGAGGAGCCGGATCGGTCGAATCTTCCTTGACATTGTACTTCTACAGCATCTGGTTCGTCTTGAGCAATCTCTAGGTTCTTTATTATTTATTTCTAAGTATTTTGTTTCAGTTCTTGCTTTATTATATTTACTGGATCTCCGCTCGTATTGAGTGCTCTAGTTATTCTAGATAATTAGAGTAGTAAGCGTTAGTGTAGACGTGGTGTCTAGACTAGGGTTTACCTGAGTTTGCGCCCAATCCTCCGGATAGTTGTGGTAGCCCTAGAGGTGATAGCTCTGTTAGGCCTTTGTAATCCACCACATTAGGGTTGGTATTTTCGTAGAGCTTTTGACAGCCTTCTCCCAACTACTGTTTCCTTAGTCTCTTTTTGAGAGTTGGAAAGGACCTGCTGCTCCGAAGTAAATAAAATAGAGTAAGCCTTTGACAAGATAGAACCACTTAGAAAACCCTAAAAACCCTCTCTACCCTATAATTACCCTTTTCCTTAGATGTTCCTAATTCTTCTAGTACACTTCACGTTTCCCGTGGAAATCGATACTCTGGAATACTCCTGGGTGAAAGCTACATCGGTATTCGTGCGCTTGCAGATCTTTTCCTGTTCGAATTTAAAATACCCAACACAAAGCCACCAGGGACCTCGACCCCATAGCCTGGGATTGAGGTCACCGGCACCACGAACAGCAAAAGTGATCGACGACCCGGGGCGGCTACCTACCCCTGTACTGACACCATGACGCCACAAGGAGAATAGTAGATGATGACAAAGGCCATGGCAAGCTCACATTGCGTAGGATAGATTGTGAACCCCCATCGTGCGAACAGTGCCATCACGACCAGCACTGTAGCATCACGCCATGCCATGCCGTGACGTGGGAACAAGACCATGATGACAACTACACCAGAACGTGCACTGACGCCAGGACAAGATGGCCTTCCTTGCTAGCCAGGTTTACTAGTTTCCCCTCCCTCGGGCTCATGACCACTCGCTCAGGAGAACCCATCTCTATCTCTTACCTGGCCCTCAGACTGTATATAAGGGCGGCTAGGCCTCCCTTCCATGGGGACGGACTCTCGAGACTTCATTTAGGTAGTCATTCACCTCACTCCTTCTACCTCTTTCCCTTAGCTTACACACCCCATTGTAAGAATTTCAGAGCATTCAACCAAGGAACACACACCCGAACTCTCTCTGAGACTGGACATAGGGCTCCGGCATGAACTAGTATAATTCCTTATGTCTTTAGATGCTACCATCGTCTTCCTAGAGCAGTGCGACACACGTATAAATTCACTTGCCCATTGATAAAACACCGACAGTTGGCACGCCAGGTAGGGGGATAGTCGCACACTCTCCTTGTTAAGAAGGAAGCGATGGCTCCTTGCACCTTTGATGGACTCGCCCACAGAACAGCCTCTGGTGGTCTCATTCGCCATGGGAACCCCGAGTTTGCCAACGTCGATGGGCCAATGCCCATGTTCGCTTTTGTCCCTAGCCAGGTCCTTCACTTTGGAGGCCCAGACTCCATGGTCTATGGTAGACATGCTCCCAGAACGGCCCCCGATGGTCACATCCCACGTAGGGGTGCTGTGTGGGATATACCTCTGGGTACAACAAGATGGTAGAAGCTATGATTTACTATGACTCTTATAGATATTGTAATCCAAATAGCATACCTACTATATAGCTGACTATGATACTTTCCTTGTAACCCTACCCCTCTAGAGTATATAAGGAGGGGCAGGGGTCCCCTAGTCGGCATCCAAATATAGATCCTAGGCTTAGCTTAGGATCTCATCTCATCAATACAAACCAACAGGTCATAGGACATAGGGTTTTATGTCAGGATCAACGCCCTGTTAAGTGAGTACCCAAAATGATAATCCACAAGGGATTATTAAGTTGGACACATTTCTTAATAGGTCATCCTAGTACATCCCCCATGAGATGTACTCAGGCTGGCCTCATCCTGGATCAGTTCAAGAGAGAATACATCACAACCATGCTTAAGTTACATCACAAGTTCAAAGCATTAAAGTTTACAAGTCTTGGTTCACACACTTAGTTCATAACACGATCACATGTCACAGTCTACATCGAAGTCTAGCGGAAGTCTTTCAACATAACATAGTTCATGATAACTGATACATGGGTGTGCCACCTCCATGTATCTACGGGACACAGAATCATTCACCACTCCTGATCTGGTGAGGGGTCTAGAGCATAGAAGAATCCATGGATAGGAGCTATGGTACCTGCAAAACTTAAGATCCAATAGGGTGAGTACTTGAATGTACTCTGCAGGACTTACCAAATATAGTAAACAAGGATTATGCAATTGGGCTAGTAGCAAGGAATGCGAACATTTGCATAAAAACATTTATACCAGAAGGTAAAGATGATCTATGACATAGCAGTAGCAAAGTAGCATAGGTAATCATGTGTAAGTGATTAACCAATTGGAGCTCAATCTTCCATGAGTCCTAGTTTCCAAACCCAACTCTAGTCCGCATCTAGAAGTTAGAACTTATTGCTTTCAAAAGTAAACTCTACAGAGGGGTACAAGTTAACCCCACTCAGAACAAGGGATACCACCCATAAGACACGTCGATACATAAGGGAAACCTCAATGTTTCAACCTTTCCCTAACCCGGCCAAGATGTTCAACGAAAGGTTCGACTGATCCCCGGTTAATGTCTTGGACTCAGACATTCCCAACCTGCGCAATCCCCTTGCTAGTTTCATGAACAAAACAATCACAATCAGTTACTTGGCTTGTCACCCCATTGGTGACAAGTGGTATGTACAATTTTATGTTCTTCCTCACTACCACGGATGCACGGTCCTTAATTGGTAAGAAAGCTATGTCATTCAAGAATCCCCCTTCTTGCCATGACCATACCCTTTGCCGACCATTATCCTTCCATTTCCCAAGTGGAACAGTGTTGATCCCTTCCCAATGGTATTGCTTAGTGGATAAACAACCTATCATCGCGCGAGTAATGAGAAACCCATCATTAGCTCAACTCTATGATCTAAGCATACTAAGCAGGGTAATTAATAATGACACACATGGATGCTTTGTGTGGCAATACGTGGATACGGCTTGGGATAGGTGAATCCCTCCCAGTTCACTAGTCATAAGGTAACATAGCAATGCAATAAATAACCATAGTTCATTAAGCATTTAAAAAGGCATAGGGATGCATAGGGGCCTACCTTGGATGTCGTTGCTAGGCTCAACAGCTTCTTCATCTCGAGGCTCCTCAAGCATGGGGTCTTCGAGAATCACATCACCTATACATGCATGATGCGTGATGAGTGAATTTCATAAAGCACAATGCTCTTGCCTTGAGATGTCATGGAGTGATATTTAGTTGGTTAGGCTTTAGTGTTACACAAGTGAGTGTGCAGGTATACACTAAAGGTCTACTGCCTAGTGACTATCAGATAGTCTAGCGAGGATGTCGGACGCTCTAGTGGTTCTAGGACTTAGTGGGAAATTAGCACTCTGAGATCATTGGACTCTCTGATATAGGATCAAATGCTCTAGTATTAGGTCAGTGCTCTCAGGAATCTCTCTGTGTTTGGTTTATAATTCAACGGATCATTCTGTCATGGTGACAGACCATCCGTCGAATTAGGTCTATAGGGTTCTGCTGGTTGTTAAGTGTTTAGGCTCTATCGGATACTTCGTATGTGTGACAGATCATACGGTGTGAACTATGTACTCTCTAGTTCAGGCTTTATAATTCAGTGGACACTCCTGAACATCAATGGATGCTCTGCTGTACCAAAAGTTGTGGACTAGGCTCTCTAGAACTCCTCTGTCTCTGGTTTATAACTTGACCAACACTCCGGTGTAGTGGCGGAGACTTCGGTGAATTATAGTGCATGCAGTGCAAGTGAACATAGAGCTATTCAGTACTGATGGACACTCCGCTGGTGATGTCGGACCCTCTGTCATTACTAACAGTGAACACTTCTTAGCAACTCGAAATCCAAATCTTCATCTGTGGTACTTGCATGTGTAAACCATCACTAGGGTAGGTTACTAGGGTTCTGTCAAGGTTATGATCCCTGGGTGTCTCAAGGCAACGATTAGTTAGCAGGCCGAGCGGCCCACGATACATCAGCTAGCAAGGACCCGAACGACTAAGGCCCAGCTAATCTAAGAAAACTAGGCCAAGCGCTAAGGCCAAAGTTGGCCATGACCTCTTCATCAGACTTAGTTGCACGACACTCAAGAAACTCATGACCTCTCCACCATCTCGACCCTAGGGAGGAATGAGGAGAGGTCGGACCCAACCAAGCGTGCCTGCTCTGATAGGAGTGAGCATGCTGCACTGACCCTATAAGGATCGAGGGGACAACAGTCACCTCGGCCTGGTCAGACACCATCCCTTTGCCACATAGCTCAGACCAGACGACACCGCCCAGCGGTGACGGCCACTATGGTGCCCACCGTCCAGATACGGCCCAACAAGATGCATGTATGATTCTACCCACTATGGGATGGGATCCATGACGAAGGCCTTGACTTGGAGGCCATGTAGACTAGTGAGAGCCATGACCCTAGAGCTCAGGATTGTGGCCAACTGCTCCTCAAGATAACCAGGCGATCAATGACCTAGGGGTGGTCACCAACTCTTATACGATGCCCCTAGGAAATTCAGAGACGATGACGAAGACCACGTCATGAAGGACGGCTGAAGAACCACCACCATGCATACAGTGCTGCCATGGCTGGCACAGTAGCACCATGCCACACCTTACTGTGACATGGGCACAGGACCACGATGACAACAACTCCTAGACATGCACCATAAGATGGCATAGCTTGCAAGCCAAGTTAGCTAGGCTCCTCCCTCAAGCTCATGACCCCTCAGTCAGGAGAACCTTCTTCTTTGTACATGCCCTGGCCCCAAACTCTATACAAGGGTAGCCAAGGCTTCCTTCCCACCATCTGGACATTCTCCCATTCTTCACATCTCCGGACTCTTGAAGCTTCCCTTTAGGAAGTTCATCTTCTAGCTCTAGCTCTCCTACCTCTTCCACCATTCTTGCACCCCCCATTGTAAGTACTTTAGAGCATTCAAGCAAGGAACACATACTTGATCATCTGTGAGACTGTACGTAGAGCTTTGACCTAAACTAGTATAAATCCTTATGTCTTTTGGATGCTACCATCATCTTCTTAGAGTAGCGTGGCAATCATATAAAATTACTAGTTCGGTTTACAAAACATCGACAGTTGGCACGCCAGGTAAGGGATAGTCGTGCATTCTCGTTTGTTGAGAAGGAAGCGATGGCTCCTCGCACCAATGGTGGACTTGCTCATGGAATGGCCCACAGTGGCCGCATCTACCACAAAAACTACGAGTTCACTAGTGTCGGAGGGCCAGCGCCTACATCTGCCTTCAGCCACGTCCTAGACCTCTGCTCTAGAGATCTAGACTCCACGGTCCATGTCGAACAAGCTCTTAGAACTGCCCTCAGTGGTAGCATCCTAGAATTCACTTGCATAGGGGGGCTAGTACCCTCTCGCCACTAGCCACGACCAAGTCTTACACCTAGGGAGCCAGTGGCCCATGGCCCATGGTGAACTCACCTAGGGAATGGCACCAATCGGCCACATCCTTTTGGGGAACCGCAAGGTCATCCACAACAATGGGTCAATACCCATCACCAGCTTCTACGCTACCTAGGCAACTACATGGGAAGCCTGGGTCCAACAGTAGAGCCACGCCCTGAGCGGCATCTCCACCACCAACGGAACATAGTGTGTTCATACACGAGCGTTGAAATCACCCGCCGCCACACGTCATCATCGTCGGTGATCAAGTGGCTACCTGGTGCCATGCCTCGCAAGGCCAAACCTAGAACCAGGGCCTAGTCCCGCATGGCAGACAAATCGTCTGCCTCAGCTCAGCGAACTATCAGCTTTCACTCAAAGGCACGTGCATCCGAGGAAGCAGGCTCCCTGAGTGCACCACGTGCCATGCCGAGCAGGCTGAACCACGTTGCCCTTAGATCCTGCTTCCACCATGACAGGTCATGCTAGCTCTCCATCGAGAGCAGCATCCACACCCAAAAGTGAAAGGGCGAAGACCGCAACGTTGTCGTGCCACAAGGACTCAAGCACTAGAACGTGCGAGCCTTCCTAGCCAGAGACTATGACAGGCTAGACATGAAGAAGTCATCCCTAGGGCTCACGAGCCCACCAAGATGTTGGGACAGCAAGGGCCAGCCCAAGGCATCTCGAGAGATCAATCCGTGTCAGCTACGGCTGCTTCAAGCAACAAAGAAATGCCCACGTCTGCTCGTGGCCTAGGGACTGCAATGACACCTCCATGATCAGGCACTCGGGGGCTTGCCACGTCTCGAACAATGACAACTAGGTCTGCGATAGCTTCTGGTGCACCGGTCAGTCTCTCGTGGTCGAATAAGAAATGACCACGTGGACTAATAAAAATACGACACATAGTCCAATGAAGAAGTGACATGTGATCCAACTGTAACATGACACATGTGCCAATAGAAAACTGACATGTGGAACAACAGGGACATGACACGTGGTTCAGTAAGAACCTGATACGTGCAAGAACCAGAGAGGCCACGTTGTGCAATAAGAAGGTGACACATACTGGAACCATCTCCAATGCAACTGGCTATACCATGTACATGTGGGCTATTGCATGTACACGTGGAAAGCATGTCCAACAGAAGCACCCACTAGCATGTTAGCCCCCTACCACGCATGCTAAAATAGTTCTATGATGGTCTGTTTATCGTCACAGATCATGCCACTTCTATGATGATGTTTTTGGATTCGTCACAGAAATTCAAATATGACGCGATTTCTATGACGAATTTGGCTCCTTCAACGACAAAAGTTGTTCGTCATAGAAGTGAATATTGCTAGTTGTGGTATTGACATAATACTAGAATTTGATAGGGCACTCCGAAGGATGAAGTACTCTTTCCTTCGGTGTTCATGGTCCGGGTGAGGGTTCATGAGTCAAATCTAAGGATGGTACGTGTTTGGATTTGACTGATGAGGACTCCTCAACACTCGACATGACTTTGGCCTAGAGGGGTTTGGTTCTTATGATGGAAGAAGTGTGTCTATCTATGAAGTTTTCAAGGAATTTTACTTGTTCTGTCATAGGTTTGTGTGTGAAACAACCTCCGGCAGTCACGTTTAGGCATTGGTTAGCATGTTTGTCGATACCCAAACAAAAGATTCACAACAATATGTTATCGGGTAAAGACAAGTCTGGGCTGGCATGTATTAATGCTAAAAATCTGGCCGAGCCTGCACCTATAGACTCCTCGATTGCTCAAAGTCGAGGATCGCCATTGGTAGAGAGTCAATATGGGACATAGGAAATAATGCATGGTAAAAGTTGTCTTTAAGTTCATCCTAGTTCCTATTCATACTTTCTACACCAAGTGTGTACCATTGCTTTGCCTTCTCTATGAGAGAAAAGGGGAATAATTTCCACTTTAGTGTTTCCTGTGTAATGCCAGAAATGCTTAGGCATGAACACATCTCCTCAAATTCTCGAAGGTGTTGGCAAGGGTTTTCATTATCGTTCCATGAGACGGGTTGTGCCCGAACCATGGCACTTAAACTAGGGTGGAGTCCACTACCAAATGAATAGTTTGGTTTTGGTTGTGGCTCAGCAAACTCACCCTTTGAAGCAGACCGGTGTTGGATAGGAGTGGATTTCATGGTGAAAATATTTTTGTGATTTTTTCAAAAAAGTAAAGATACAGATACGAGGACAAACTAGGTTTGAAGGAAATACAGTAACCATTCCCTGGCAATGGCACCAGAAATGCTTGTTGGTATTTTTTAACGCATACAGAAATAATCCATTTTGACGGTCACTAACGATGAAATTCGACCGTCAATAAGCTCATAAAAAGGAGAAACTAGCAAACTTAAGTCACATATGCATTTACTATTAACCGAGTTCCACATGTATTTGGAGTATATCACTTTGCAGGTCACAAACACAAATACATGGAATAAACCATCAAAAGGCGCTTTCCAATGTTAATTCATGCAAAGAATGAAGAAGGCACCAAGCATCGCAACACCAATGAGGCAAGGCACCATGCAACAGTGTTCCAAGACCAACCAGAGACCACCTCGCAAAGGCGGTGGCCATTTGGGCCAACTAGTGGGCCAGCCGGCCCAGGGGGCGGCCGCCCCCCTATCACCGCCATATGCCCTGGTCTTTCTCTGGCGGTGGCATGGAGGCATGCAACGTCGGTTCCCCTAGTGCTTCGCGCCAAAAGTAGGGAGGAGCACCACCTTTGATTTAGTATAAAAAGGGGGCTCTCTTCCCTCTCAAAGAGTAGAGAATAAATCCCAATTCAATTCACAAGGAGAGTAGGGTAGACTTTTACTTTTTCAATAGTTGTGACTGAAATAAGAGAGGTGAGTGAGTGAGGAGAGAGTTGGAGAAGGATTGGAGTACTAGCAACTTCCCTTAGTATGCTAGCTACACTAAGTTGAAGTGCAGGAGCCGGGAGCTTCTCCACCTGTACCTCTACAAGCTTCTTACTGTTTGGAGTAAGAGACTTGTTGTTTAACTTTGGTTATTTATCTTAAGAAGTTACCTTTGCACTATTATAGACCTGTGGGTTCGTCGTCCGTCCTTGCAGCGGGTACTCTAGTAGAAGGACCCTAATAAAGACAGATAACCCTCGCTAGCACGCTAGAGTATTAGTGGATAGCGTAAATGTGGTGTCTAGGCTAGAAGCTATCTTTGTTTGTCTCTTTCCCTACGGATTGAGGGGTAGGCGGCAGGTGGTGATAGCCCTGTCCGTCCCTTGTAACCCCCCACGTTCGGGCTCGCGGTAGAGCAGAGGCCGGCATCGCTTGGCAGACCAAGTGCAATCCGACACCTGAAGCAAGTCTATAGTAACAAAGCTACCTCCATTAAGATATCTCTCCATGGGAAAAACTCAGTACCTCGTTCATTTCTCCCTTGTGGTCATAGGTTAACTAAGTGAAGAGTCTAGCACAATCATTCCTTTGGGAAATTACGATACCCTGAATACTTCTGGGTGAAGTGCTACAACGGTGTATCCGTGTGCTTGTGGATTGCTAAGAAACACCAACAAGCATTTCTGGCGCCGTTGTCGGGGAACGATTGTCATTTCTAGTTTCCAAACCTAGTTGCTTGTGTTTTATCTAAAAGAAAAAATTCATTTATAAAATATAAATGCATTCTTCATGGAGCATCAATCAATTCACCAACTTTCTGCTCCCAAGGGCGAGTTCTTAGAACCACCACAATCTTCAAAGCCAATCACAACTTCAGGTTATGAACTCCACCCTGGTTTTGTAGCTATGGTTCGGGAACATACCTCCTCAGGGTATGATTACAAAAACCCCTATCATCACCTAAGGGAATTTGAGCAGCTCTGTGCATGCCTGACAATCACAGGCATGTCACATGAAACAATTCGGTGGAAGTTGTTTCCCTTCTCGCTTGATGGGAGGGCAAAACAATGGTACACTCACAACATAGGGAAGGTAGCTAGAGATTGGGAAGAACTAAGGCACAAATTTTGTCTTGCGTTCTTCCCTATATCCCGAATCGCTGCCCTACGACAAGAGATCCTCAATTTCCAGCAAGAGGAGAAGGAAACCATAGGCGCAGCTTGGGACCGGTTTTTAACTTTATCTCGTTCAGGTCCCGACTTGTCTATACCCAACCATGTGTTGTTACAACACTTTTGGCTGGGACTTAGCAAGGAATCTGCCCTTCAACTAGATATCACAGCCGGAGGTTCCTTTACACATAAAACCATGGATGAAGGAGAAGCCCTCCTAGATCGAATCTTAGAAAACACTCCTCCGCTAGAACCCATTCAAGTAGAGCCATTGCTTCGACATGAAGAAGCCTCCTTGGCTAAAGTTGAGGTTTCCCTCCCAAAGAAGAACTGTTACCCGAACCTGAAGACCCAAAAGAAGATCCTGAGCCCATAGATCTTCCACCTTTTGATGATGACCTGTTTGAAGACTTTGGAAACACCTCGAAATATCTATGCCAAAAGAAACCCCAACTCCTAATCCACCATCTGACCTACTAGATAAAGAGTTCCTTAGAAAATCTGTTAAGAGTTGAGTGCCATCCTAAGCACTGAATGGTTGGAAGAGACAGAGCAATCAGTGGAGGAAATTGTAATACTTACCCCTCCTTCAACCATTCAATGCAAAATTCAAGGAAAATGGGTAGATGTGCTGTACAATCCAACGGTTGGATCAAACCTTATGTCCACATGTTTTGCATCTGACTTTTTAGATGAAAAACCCCATGTCTTAACCACGAAGTCTCTCAGGATCAGTCCACGAACTAGCTTGAAAGGGCTTGGAATTCTCCATGACATAAGTTTACACACGAAAGATGCTGACCTATCACTCAATTTTCATGTTTTTGAAATCCCTGATTTTGACATCATGATAGGTCATCCCCTAGAAAAACTCTTCATGGGAATTCCCCTTTCAGGTAAAATGGACTTGAAGTTAGGGAGAAACACGGTCACAATACCCATCACTCAAACCAAAAACTCAGTGACAGAACCTCTCCCCTCGCTCATGGAAGTCATGTTAGTTGCACCTTTTGAGTCCCCTGAGTCGTCTTTAGAAAAAGATACTCAACTCTTTATAGAAGAAGAAGATGACTTGGGAGAGACCATCGAACTTCCCAAAGAGGAAGTACCGACATAGCCTCAAGTTGAACTTAAACCCCTGCCCTCTGGCCTGCGCTATGTTTTCCTAAATGGCAACACACAAACTCCCGTTATTATTAGCGATAAGCTTTTCGAGGAGGAAACATACCATCTCATTGCCATCTTAGAAAAACATAGATCAGTCTTCGGGTATTCTTTACAAGATTTGAAGGGGATAAGTCCAACACTTTGCACGCACCACATTCCTATTGACCCTGCAAGCACACCATCACGTGAACCCCAGCGCAGGCTCAATAATGCTATGCGTGAAGTCATGAAGAAAGAAGTCTTAAAACTTCTTCACGCCGGGATCATCTATCCTGTACCACATAGCGACTGGGTCAGTCCCGTCCAAGTGGTCCCGAAGAAAGGAGGCATGACGGTCATAGAAAACAACAAGAATGAGTTAATCCCTCAACGAACCATCACAGGGTGGAGAATGTGCATAGATTACCAAAAACTTAATGCGGCAACAAAGAAAGATCACTTCCCGTTGCCCTTCGTTGATGAGATGTTAGAGTGGCTGGCGAAGGATTCTTTCTTTTGTTTCCTCGACGGGTATTCAGGATATCACTAGATTCCCATCCACCCTGATGATCAAAGCACCATTCCTCCCCTGCTTGCTCGCTCACCTAGCTATGACCATGCAAGGTCGGTTGGCATGGTGCCCCAGCATGGCTATCCGCTGCTGGTGTTGAAGCTATATAAGAAGAGCCATACCCCCTCTCTTCCCTCACACACTCTTGCTTATATCAAGCACACAAGTTCCACTTGAGATCATGGCCTTACCCAACAACCACCTCGCCATAGTTGCCAAATCCAATTCCACCATTGATCTAAGACTTTGCCCATCCCATGCCAATCAAATGCCTGACACCACCCTTGTTAGAGAAGAGGTGAACGCCATCTCTATGGCACCACTTGCCGCCCTTTCCGCCGCCATGTAGTATTGTGAGTAGAGGGACTAGCATCTGGTCCACGGCCAGGACCAAGGTTCCACCTAGGTGCACCACCCCACCACGGTTGGCCCTGGAGTCCGATGAATCCAGGGGCACGCGAACCACGTCTTCAGGCAACACGGTGTACACTTCTAGTTACACCGTGGTGGGGATCCGTAAACCCGACTGGGGTTACAGAAAAGGGGTGATGAGAAGGATGGATAAAGAGAAAGAACCAGCCCTCCCCACGCAGAGGAAGACAGCTAGCTCACACTCCAACCCCCTAAAACTAGGAAAACCAAGAGATCACCCACTTTAGAGAACTGCGCTATCTTCAAAGAAGATGAAGAGCCCAGAGCCCCGAAAGATCCAACCATCGCTGGACTTAAAAGAACCATTAAAAATCTACGCATTGATCTTTGGGAACATAAAAATTTGGTGAATGACAATCAGGTCAGGATGGCAAGCCTGGAGCACCAGCTAAATGTCACTAACTTTAGTCTCAGGCGTAGTCTAAGAAAGACAGCTAGAGCCGCTCAGGTCGAATTTGCTCTTGATTAGGCTCATGAGTGCTTAATAGGTGCATCTTTATTTCCTTTTTTATTCCTTTTATTCATGCAATGTTGTAATGCACCAACAATTGAATAAAATAAAGGTTCCTGTTATTCATGATTGCCTATCTGTCTACCTTGTCATTATATATATGTATGAACAAATATTTAGACAAGAACAGGAACAAGTGTGGGGGAGAAGACTATACACAGAGGTATAATTAAATACACTTCTTTTCCCAAACTCTCTTGAATTTTAAAAAAATATGTAATAATCTCTCATTCCACTCTCATATGTGATTTAGGAACGCTTAAGTTCTCTTTTGTTGAAATGCTGAATAGTTGCTTTGTCTATAATTCATCTGTGCCTAAATTATAACTTAGTATTCCCTAATATTTAAGTTTGTTGGCTAAAAATGTCTCATCCTAAAAACTTGAAACTTGTGGGTTGCAAAAGCATGATCCTTTTCTAAGTTGTTGCAAGTTATGATATGGTAAATAGGATATGCTATGACTTTGTTCTAAGAGAAACTTGACATCTAGAGTTTTCAAAAAAAAGGAGTTCCTCAATGATTATGAATTCCTACCAAAGCCATATGACAATATTCAAATACAAACCATAGTCATATGCTGCTTGTACTTACATTGAGTTTTGTCAAATTGATGTGACCCTTGTTGAGATTCTCATCATACACCCATGATCAAGATTCACATTGCACACCATAAATAAAATGCTAACGCTTACACTGAGAGTTACGCAAAAACATGTCCTTTCCATCCACCAGAAAACAGACTCCATACATCAAACATGAGTTTTTCTCTCTAATATTTTCATATGTCAAGAAAGAGTATGGGGCTACTTCAAAAAAAAGAGAGAGAAATAAATATGAACCTCTCAGAATAGCGAAAGAAAAAAATGGAACACATGAAGGTTCCAAAGTACTGAAAAAAATGTGAGAGAGAAAACAATGGGTACTTTGATGCTTGCCAGTGAGGATAAAGAATAGCCCCTACTCCGAAGGCAGTTTTCAAAGAGAGAACATTCATGACCACATTGGAGTACAAAAAAAATATAGGATAGGAAAATTTTCCACACACTTGCACATCTTGATCAAAGCGTATGACTTGCATCTCCTTGGATCCGATTTTTGACTTAGCAATATATGTGATACAAGTATGCCTGCCTCTCATACCTACCCAAAACTCCACTCAAAGCCTTAGAAGTAGGCCATGGAAAGTAAGGCAACAATCTCAAAATTCCTTGGTAAGGATCATACACATTGAGCGAATGAGTGAATCATTGAGGAACTTACTTTCTTTTTTTGCAAAATCCATAAAACCTCTGGATAGAAGGTTGATCAAAGAACAAATGATTAGTTATTTTGTTATTCTGTTCTATCTTGCAACCACCTAAGACATGGAAAAGCCATAGGCCCCATAGGGATTAAAGTTAAAAGGATGGATAAAATGCCAACTTATTTAAATTGCGGAAGAATACCTTGTTATAGGCATGCACTTTTCGAATTATATCAGCATAGTAGCATCTCCTGATCAACAACCAAAATACTTAGCTATTTGCTCGGGACGAGCAAAGCTTAAGTGTGGGGGAGTTATTGACGGTCACTAACGATGAAATTCGACCGTCAATAAGCTCATAAAAAGGAGAAACTAGCAAACTTAAGTCACATATGCATTTACTATTAACCGAGTTCAACATGTATTTGGAGTATATCACTTTGCAGGTCGCAAACACAAATACATGGAATAAACCATCAAAAGGCGTTTTCCAATGTTAATTCACGCAAAGAATGAAGAAGGCACCAAGCATCGCAACACCAATGGGGCAAGGCACCACGCAATAGTGTTCCAAGCCCAACCAGAGACCACCTCGCAAAGGCGGTGGCCATTTGGGCCAACTAGTGGGCCGGCCGGCCCAGGAGGCGGCCGCCCCCCTATCACCGCCATATGCCCGGGTCTTTCTCTGGCGGTGGCATGGAGGCATGCAATGTCGGTTCCCCTGGTGCTTCGCACCAAAAGTAGGGAGGAGCACTGCCTTTGATTTAGTATAAAAAGGGGCTCCCTTCCCTCTCAAAGAGTAGAGAATAAATCCCAATTCAATTCACAAGGAGAGTAGGGTAGACTTTTACTTTTTTAGTAGTTGTGATTGAAATAAGAGAGGTGAGTGAGTAAGGAGAGAGTTGGAGAAGGATCGGAGTACTAGCAACTTCCCTTAGTGTGCTAGCTACACTAAGTCGAAGTGGTGGAGCCAGGAGCTTCTCCACCTGTACCTCTACAACCTTCTTACTATTTGGAGTAAGAGACTTGTTGTTTAACTTTGGTTATTTATCTTAAGAAGTTTATTATAGACCTGTGGGTTCGTCATTCGTCCTTGAGGCGGGTACTCTAGTAGAAGGGCCCTGATAAAGACGGATAACCCTTGCTAGCACGCTAGAGTATTAGTGGATAGTGTGGACGTGGTGTCTAGGCTAGAAGCTATCTTCGTTTGCCTCTTTCCCTATGGATTGAGGGATAGATGGCAGGTGGTGACAGCCTGTCCGTTCCTTGTAATCCCCCACGTTCGGGCTCGTGGTAGAGCAGAGGCCAGCATCGCTTGGTAGACCAAGTACAATCCAGTGCCTGAAGCAAGTCTATAGTAACAAAGCTACCTCCATTAAGATATCTGTCCTTGAGAAAACCTCGCTACCTTGTTCATTTCTCCCTTGTGGTCATAGGTTAACTAAGTGAAGAGTCTAGCACAACCGTTCCTTTGGGAAATTACGATACCCTGAATACTTCTGGGTGAAGTGCTACAACGGTGTATCCATGCGCTTATGGATTCCTCTGCTTACGCTAAGAAACACCGACAATCCACAAGCGCACAAAATTATTGTTGTAGCATTTCATCTAGAAGTATTTAGGGTATCGTATTTCCACAGGGAACGAAGGTACTCGTCTAGCTAGTTCATCCAAGGAAAACACAAGGGTAGAGTAGGTAGAGGGTAGAGATGAGTTCCTATGGTTTTAGGGTCTAAGAATAGATAAACTCTACTTCTACTTGCTTACTTCGGGCACCGGGGCGCACATGGTCTGCCAGGCGATACTGGGTTGTAGCTCTACGTCGTACCCAGACATGGGGTTTACAAGGGACAGACAGGGCTATCACCACCTGTCACCTACCCTCAACCATGGAGTACAAGGCAAACGAAGGTAGCCTATAGTTTAGACACCACGTCTACGCTATCGACTACTACTCTAGCGCTGTATAGGGTGATCTGTCTTTATCAGGAGCCCTCTACTAGATTATTCACCACAGGGACGGAGAATGAAACCATAAACAAGTAAGAGTAAAGCTTAACTAATCAAAATACTTTATAACCAAAAGAATCACGAACACTCACTTAGCGGGAGAACCCGATGAAGTATAGCATAGGTGTTCATTGAGGTAGATGATGGGGAGACACCGACAAGTCTGGCGCTTCCCCAAGCTCTCTCTCACATCTCTCCCTTACAACTCTAGCTAGCTATCTAGGGCCTAAGCCCTTGGAGTGTTGCTCAAATGTGGAGTTCTCTTTGCCTTGAAGTGTTGTTAAATGAGGAGGGGGTGGCCTCCTTTTATAGGTGGAGGGGAGGAATGGAGGCCACTCAATTTGCTATGTCAGTGATCAAACCTTCATAAGATCAATGGTGGAGATGGAGTGGAGTTGTGCTTCTTTGCATGCCTCCATGCATTGAGGCGGTGGAGCAAGGGGAGGTCAGTTTGATGATATTTTTAAAGGGAACCCGCATGCAACCTCCTTGGAGGAGCCACTAGGAGGTGCCATGTGGAAGGGGGTGCCGATGCCTGCATGCAGGGGTGCGAGCGCACCCTGGGTGTGGCTGCACCTAGGTGCTGCCTTCCGACGACTGCCTTTCGTATGGCGGTTGCATGTTGGGCCTAGATCGCTTCCACATGGGTTTTTGGCCTAGATTCATTAGTGAGCAGGCCTTCTCTATATTAATTGGCATAGAGTCTACTTTTGTGCTTTCCTATTTGCATACTTTGACTCTTTTTTTACATATTCTATGTTTGTGTCCTATAAATGAATAATTCACCAAAACTCGTGGAATTGATTAGTTATAAGTCCTATTTCTAAGTTTGGTGTTTACTTTAGTAGTTTTTATAAGAAAGTTGGTGGTTAGAAATGTGAGTTAAGCACCACCAACAATAGGACTCAAATGTATTGAGAACCAAATGACCCTCTCACAATAACATATCTATGTTATGCATCAATTATTTAAATAGTAACTGGTGGTTGCCTTGCCCATGTGCGCTACCACTGTAGCTTGGATGACTCCTGCCACTCACCCACTTTGCCACCCATAATGGGGTGAGATGGCCGCCAATGCCCTATACCTACAAAACAACTTAACGACAGCACCGTGAGTACATTGTGTACTCGCAGGACTTAATTCCAACATATAGATATTTGGTGGATGCAAGAGGGATTATAGGCATTTGTTCATTTGCATAAAAGGACAAGGTTCATTAAAAGAATGACATGCTCATGATTCATAGTTAAATTAATTAGCAATTATTAGTTCATGACAAGTAGTAATGAATAACATAATTAAAGTGATCAACATTATACTTCATCTCATAATCAAGTTTCATCACCAACACTACAATGGGCATAGAAGTAAGAACAACTGGTTTCATCCCGAAGGACTTCAGGCTTTCAAAACTCTGCGCAGAGGCCACAATAGTACCCACATGGAGAATGGGATGAACCACCATACCCGTGCCCAAGTAAGGGTTGCCTCACGTCTCCATCCTTTTCCTAATCTGGCTAGAATGTCTGTTGGCATTTCTTAGTGCAATCACCAAGTGTGGAGGTTTTAAGTCCATCCTTGGCAATGATAGCAGAAATGCTTGTTGGCATTTCTTAGCGCAATCACCAAGTGTGGAGGTTTTAAGTCCATCCCCAGCAACGGCACCAGAAATGTGTGAGGGACTCATCGCATTAATTCACCTAAAATGAGTGTCATCCACTTAACTAGCTCAATTTTAAGCAAACCAACACCATGAGGCCCTCAGGAGCACACTTGGCAACTCCTATTCAGGATCAGGTTGAGTATCATACTATTGGCATTTCTTAGCACAATCACCAAGTGAGGAGGTTTTAAGTCCATCACCGGTAACGGCACCATAAATGCCTATTGGTATTTCTTAACACCATTATTAAGATTGAGTTAATCTTAGCAACGATGCTAAGAAACACCAACTATGATAGTCCTTAAAGATTACAGACAATATCTGCAAGTGTACGGATCTATCGTTGTAGCATTTCACCCAGAAGTATTCAGGGTATCGTTATTTATATTTTCCCAAAGGAGGGAAGGTATACATATTCTAGCATAGACATAAACATGATTACATACTTGCATAGTGGACCATAGCTCATGACAGGGGTAAAAAATGGTATTTCATGGATAGTGGACACACATCTAGGCCATTCTCAAGGATAAAAGGAAAACAAAGAATAAAAGAATATTCCTAAGTGGAGCAGCCGTGTAAAGAATAGTTGATAATCATACAACGAATATGGTTAGAGCTAGAAATAAATGTGAGATGGGTTAGGAGGCCACCGAGTACTAGTCTGCTGGCAACCTCATGTGATAATTTATACTCCTACACCGTACCCGAACGTGGGGGATTACAAGGGACGGACAGGGCTATCACCACCTGCCACCTACCCCTCAACTGTGGAGTAGGAAATGCATTCACCTACTCCTATGTACCCGAGCACCTTGCTTGATTACACAGTAACTATCCACATCCCCCTAGGACTCTGACCCTACGGATCAACAAGCATAGGACATGGGCACACCCGAAGGCACGATGAACCACCACCTCAACTTAGCTCTAATTCTACTCATGTAAATTATATGAATGATTAAGCATAAAGTTGAACATGTCAAGATCATAACACACAAACTATATACTAGTTCATATATCATGATCATAACATGAGAACTATAGTCTAGTTCATATGCACTACCATATGAATGATATGAGAACTTGAATATGGAAGAACTCTTCATAGTATTATTCGTACCAAAGTTGCTCTTCTTCCAAGGAGACAAGCTCTACAAGTAGCTTTGCTAGCTCCAAATACTACTAAGAACTAAAGCTAAAAGAGTACAAGTAGAGAGAGGTGAGGTGTAGCTCCAAATGATGTGTGTGTTAGAGGTGAACACTAGCCCTCAATTTATACTAGTGGCTTAGTTGGTTTGGCGCTGAAAAATAAGGAAACCACCAGGAACCGTCATTGCATGGTGGCATGCAACCGCTAGAGAAGTGTGGGCCCGAGAGGCGGCGACGGTGGTGTGGCTGTACCTAGGGTGCGCCCATACCCCGGTGGGCCCGCCTTGCGACTACCTTCACCTGGTCGGTTCCTGAATGGGCCTGGACCCTGCCCACAGTGGTATTCTACCTAGGTAGGTTGTGTAGGTGGGCTTCTCTTCTTATTTCCTTCACGTATTTCTACTTTACGCCTTCTGTTTGCGCCTTTTGGTATGTTTTCCACTTGTATTTGAATGTGACCTACGAAACATGATTTTTCCAATACAAGTGGAACTAGGTCAATAGTAAAGGCATATATGTCAAAAGCATGTCTGTTTCTCTTATTTTGGACTATAATTGGCGGTCGAAAATGGTCGTTAGTGACCGCCAACAAATCCTCCAAGCTTAACCTTTGCTCATCCTAAGCAAATAGCTAAGTACTTTGTTGTTGATCAAGAGTTGCTACTATGCCAATACAATTCACAAGTGCCATATCTATAACAAAGTATTCTTCCGCAATTCAAATAAGTTGGCATTTTTATCCACCCTTTTCCTTGATCCTTGTGGGGCGTATAGCTTTTCCAAGTTCTTGGGCGGTTGCAAGGTAGAATGGTTATAACAGAATCACCAATCATTCATTCTTCGATTAACCATCTATCCAGAGGTTTTATGAGTTTTGTAAAACAAAAGTAAGTTTCTCAAATGATTCTCTCGATCGCTCAGGGTGTATGAAACCTCACCAAGGCATTTGTTATTTTCCTTCTTTTTCGTATCCTCCCACTAAATGCTTTTGAGTGGAGTTTTGGGTAGGTATGAAAGTGGAGCATACTTGCATCACATATTTTGCTAAGTCAAAAACTAGACCACAAGGAGATGCAAGTCATACACTTTGATCAAGACGTGCAAGTGTGTGGAATTTTCTTAATGTTCCTATTCTAAATATTTTTGGTATTCCTTTGAATCATGAATCTCTCTCTTTTTGGATAAGTGCCTCTGATTTGAAAGTATGGGCTATCTTTATTTCTTTCTTCTCTTTTTTTCTTTTCTTTTCTTCATGATTTTTGGCATGCATTTTTTTCCTCTCATGCCTTTTGGCATGGATATTTTTCTTCTTTTCTCTTTTTAAGCATAGCCCATACTATTCTTTTTGGCACATGAAATTTTTGAGAGAGAGACACATGATAGATGAATGGAGTAATTGTTTGGTGGACGGGAAAAGCATGTTTTTGCGTAACTCTCAGTGTAAGAGTTAGCAGTTTATTTATGGGTATACATGTGTCTTGATCATGGGTGCATGATGAGAATCTCAACACAGGTCACAACAATTTGATAAAGCTCATTGCTCAAAGAAGCAACATATGACTAAGGTTTTGAATTTTGAATCATGTCATATAGCCTTGGTAGGTATTCATAATTATTGAGCAACTTTTGATTTTAGCATTTTTTAGAAAATAAAATTTTCGGATGTCAAGTCTCTCTTAGAACAAAGTCATAGCAAATTCTATTTGCACCATATCATAACTCACAACAACTTAGAAAAGGAGCATGTATTTGCAACCCACAAGTTTTCAAGATGAAGCATTTTAAGCCAACAAACTTAAATCTTGGGGAATACTAAGTTATAACCTAGGCACAAATGAATTATAGATAGAGCAACTATTCATTTCAACAGAGGAGAAATTAAACATTCTTAAAACACATATGAGAGTGGAATAAGTATTTTTGGTATTTTTATCATATTTTATTTTTTTTGAATTTTTATATTTTTTTTATATGTTAATAAATAATAAATGTAGAAAATAAATTATGAAAATAAAAGATACAAGGTACCTCTATGGGGGGTCCTCCCCCAAGCTTGCTCGAGGCCTAAGGTCTGGGATTGTATCCCATGGATCGCCGGTAGGCTGCCTGTGCTTTCTGTTGTTGCCTTAGCAGCGTGTTGATGTCCGCGAACTATTGCTGTTGCTATTGGTGCCACTGGGTCACACTCTAGACGTAAGTGTTAAGTGTATTTTGAATCTCACCTGTGCAGAGTTCCAACCCTCCGAGGAGAGTGTTGATGCCATCCAACTCCTGACGGTCCAAAGTGGACTGTCGTGGATGGACGGGTGGTGGTAGCCCTTCGAAGTCGAAGGAATAAGCCTGGCTCTCATGCCATCCTAATCCTCTGGCCTTGTACCATCCTGACCCTCCAGCCTCATGTGGATGTGGGGCATATCCCCTGCTAGGCTAAAACCCAAGCGTGAACCCAAGCGTCTGCATAGCTAGGAACCATCCCGCATGGTGCGTCGGAGGTACAGGTGGTGTCGGTGTGGGTGGTGGCTACTGAGAGCTACCAGCTTCATCTCTAGCCCTACTCCTTGTTGACCTGCGAGAAACGGAAATCCTACATGCTTCCTCTTGTTCAACAGGAGTGAAGGTGAGTGACGGGGATTTATATAAAGAGAATCCTGGGTTAGGGAGCGGGATCTCATTTGTGTATCCCAAAAAGTAAAATACAAGGTTCCCTGCATCATCATGTTTCAAATGATGCCCTTGCATCAAGAAATGCTTGTCAATTTGGATGCGTGAAGTAGAGATGTATGTCACATCTTGTCCATCCAATGCACCAATACTGGCAACAATACGAGTCACAAGAGATGTGCAAGTAATAGCAGTGGAAGCCTTGATTGTTTCTAACCAATGATTAAACATTTTTTTCACAGGAGTAACTTTTGTCTTTTTAAGCATGGCATAGAATAGTTGAATTTTAGCATGGTAAACAAAATGAATGTCTTGTCTAGAGAACAAAGTCATGGCAATCCATCGATGCATGAACCTCAAAGTAGGATGATGAATATTCATATTATGAGGTTGAAACTTGCTAACTACGTTTTGACCCAAAATTACTCTCCAAAATTCATGACGATTAAAACCTCTGAGAAAATAATCTAGATCAATTCAGCATTTTGCATTGAAGCCTAAGTGAGAGCTGAGATTTTTCCATGTAAGATAATATTCTTTCTCAAAAAGATAGAATGTAATCCCACCCTCAACTTCCTTCAAAGAGCATATAAATTGAATGGTTAGGATGTGGGAACCTTGCTCGTGAACGGGAGCAACGTTCTCCCATCCTACGACCTTCCAAATGGTGGTGAATTCGGTGTCCATACCTATATTTTCATGGAGGTCGGGGTCATATGCCGGCATGTGGACAAACTCGCGGTCCTTGACGTGGTTGTACGCCTGCATCTCCCGATCTCCCTCCAAGTCAAGATGAGGATCATTGTCACCTTCCTCCATTTGTTGCTCTTGTATTCTTCTTTCTCTTCCATTGGCTCGGTTTCTTCCTCTTCATGCATCGGGCTTTCTTCAGGCTCAAAGATGTGCGTGCTTTCTTCAAGCTCAAAGATGGTGGAAGAAAGACAACAACACAACATGCAAACGGGGTTATGTTAGTGAAAACAAATTGAGCAACCCGTGGCTTGGCTTGGTGGTGATGAGTGTAAGAATTTTCTACAGAGTTTCCTTGCACTCAAGTGTTGTGGAAAATAAATTTGCAAAGATTGGAGCAAGTGAGAGTGAGAGGGAGTGAAAATGGAGAGTATGAGGGTGAGGAGAGCTCAACCTTGGGCTCTTGGTATTTATAGCTCAAAGCACTAGCTGAGAGGGGGTGTGAGCAACGGCTAGGAGACGTTGGAGAAGTGGCAACACCGTTGGCATTGGGTAGGGATGGCCACACCCAGGGTGAGCCCACACCCAAGTGGGCCCGCTGCTGCTCCGCTTTGGCTGACTGCTTCCAACGGCCATCTGGGTGAGGTAGCCGTTGGTGCTCCCCTCGGTTTCAAAAAATTGCTCTCGTTTTTTATTTTCCACATAACTTTTATTATTTTTTGAATTTTCATAAATATTTTTAAAAATGAGAAATGATAATAGAAAAATCTATACTACTAGAAAATGATTTTTATTTTGTTTTTTCTGAAAAGTTTATTTTGATGCAAAATTTTAAATTTTGAATTTTTGAATTTTTAAAAAGATAACTACCGATTTACCTTTGGCAAGGGCTCAACATTTATAGTCCGTTGGCAAGACTTCTCCTCCTCATTGGTCTGTAGCTACATGAGCAAACTCGGGGGAATTCTTGGTTGCCCTAGGATTTTCCCCGTGTTGTTGACAGGTATGGCAGCAACTATTTGAGTTTCTATCATTTTATTAAAGCTCAATTGATTCTTAATAGAGGAGGATAAATTTTTAAGTTTAGAATTTACATTTTCAAACATTTTTTCATTGTATGAAAGCTTTTTAGTTATGTTTTCATGTATTTTCGCTTGGCCTAGGTCCAAGTCTTTCAAGGAAGGTTGATTCGAATTGAAATTTGAGTTATAGTTCGAATTACCTATTTGCGGGCGGGACTGATTGTTCCACCTGTTATTGTCCTATTGGTGAAACCCATTGTTGATGTATCAAGCTTCTTCATGGGTCTCGAGGCAGTCATTTCCTGAGTGACCAACTCCACCACAGACCTCACACGTCATGTGTGAGTCCATGGCCTGGACAGTGCTTTTCATGGCTTCCTTCTTGACAGCACAATTGTCCAGTCTTTTCATTAATAGGTCTATTTTTGCAGCAAGCATATCCATATCCTTCACAGAATGCATGCCTTTTTGTTGCTTGCGCTCCTCCCCCATCTTTGGTTGGCCACCATCTTTTCGATGAGGGCTTTGGCTGCATTGGCGGTGAGGGAAAGAAATGCTCCTCCATCAGCGGCATCGACGTGCCCCTTTGACATGGGCATGAGCCCCTCATTGAAGTTTTGGAGCATGAGCCATTCCTCCATTACGTGGTGCAGGCAATCTTGGATGTAATCCTGGAGCCTTTCCCACACCTCAGGGATGGATTCGAGTGAAGTTTGCTGGAAGCTAGAAATTTTCCCCCTCAGGGCACCAATTTTGCCCATGGGGAAAAATTTCATGAGGAACATCATGGAACATTTGTCCCACATGTCGATAGCTCCCTTGCTTTGGTAAAACCACTATTTCGCCTTTCCTGCAAGGGAGAAGGGAAATAGACAGAGTCTAATGCTAGCTGGTGTGACGTCTTTGATGACGATGGTGTTGCACAGCTCAAGGAAGTGTTGCAAGTGTGCACTTGCATCCTCACTTGGCAAACCATAGAATTGGTTTGCCTGCACCATCGTTAATGCCAGTGCGCAACTCAAAGATTCCAGTCCCAGTGTTGACAGCGGGCCCAATGGGCACATTAGCAATGGCGGGGGTGGAGTAGTCACGGAGTGACTTGGCCATGGTGATAGTAGCAGATGGTGCGGGGGTGACTGGTTCAACTGCTGGCAGAGTAGTAGAAGAAGTGGTACAAGACCTGTTCTTCCTTAGGAGTGCCTCTAGATTATCGGTGTAGTTGTTCGCCAGATCAAAACCACTCATACACTATTCTATTTTTATTCCACAATAGGAAGAGAACAAGTAGAATTAGCCTGCATAAACTATGGCTACCATTACATGCATGTGATCATTGTTCATGTTATGCTAGATTCTTTTCAACCAATGCCCTCTCTGGCAACGGCACCAGAAATGCTTGTTGGCATTTCTTAGCATAATCACCAAGTGAGGAGGTTTTAAGTCCATCACCGGTAATGGCGCCAGAAATGCTTGTTGGTATTTCTTAACACTATTACTAAGATTGAGTTAATCTTAGCAACGATGCCTAGAAACACCAACTACGATAGTCCTTAAAGATTATAGACAATATCTACAAGCGTATGAATCTATCGTTGTAGTATTTCACCTGAAAGTATTCAGGGTATCATTATTTATATTTTCCTAAAGGAGGGCAAGGTATACATTATTCTAGCATAGACATAAACCTGATTACATACGTGCATAGTGGACCATAGCTCATGACAAGGGTAAAAATGGTATTTCATAGATAGTGGACACACATCTGGGCCAACCTCAAGGACAATAGAAAAACAAAGAATAAAAGAATATTCCTCAGTGGAGCAAGCATGTTCTAATATAGCCGTGCAAAGAACAGTTTGTGATAGAACCATCTAATTTATAAGAGCACAAGTACAATAGCAATCACCGAAGTGATCAAACCATCATACTTGAGCCCATATAAACCTGGTAGTCCAATGAAACCATGAAGGATTTCAATCGAACCAACATGCAACCAAGATTGTACATGATTCAACATAACAAGTCACATGTTACAACACATTTCACAAATAGTTCACAAGTAGCTCACGTACATCGGAGTTCACATAGTTATTACAAACCAAGTTCACAAATAGCAGAAGCAAAGTAGTTTTGAAGCCACACCACACTTAGTTCCATTACATGCCAGTGCCAAGGCCATTTCCAACAAAAGCATCATAGAGAAGATAACTCAAAAAGACCATGCCCCATGGTCTAATCCTCATCCGCAGCAGGATGGAGGCAATTCTTGTAGTACCCATGGTACATCATGTCATCTACAACAAGTGGGAATAAACCCTAAGTACGAGGTTGTACTCAGCTAGACTTACCCATCATAAACCAGAAATAATATGACACCAAGGAATATGCGAGGCTTTATCATTGGAGATAGCTTGACAACATTTCGCATGAAAAGCTTAAGTAACATAACTTAGGTATTTAATATCTTTAGCATCAAGTTGATACCTATTCAATTAAGCATCTCTAAATTAGCACCTGTACTAGAGCAATCACTAGATTAAGCTAAACAAGCATTAGTAACCATATCTGGTGTAATCATTAAGCATCATCATAACCAACATGTTCCATCAAGTATTACTATGATACCGCTCTCAGTCAAGTTCTCACTATCTAGGAGAGACAGTGACTCGAATCGATTTCAACCAGCAAGGAATTTATTCCTAACACAAACCCAGGCATACCTTGCGAAGGCAGCCTTAGATCACCTTTGGTACAACCCAGGTATAGTCACGGGTCTGATTAGCACCGCACCCTTAGGGGTACAATGGTAGCTAGGTTATTCAAGCCATGCCTACCCACAGATGACGCTAGGTCGCTGTTGACGGTAGTAAACATACATCAAGAACCATCAATTTACCCGCATCATAGAGTAAGAGGTTATTACTGAAAATTTCCATAAGTTTTGGTAAATCTATGTTTCTAGTGGGATTTAATCAGAAAACCGGAAAGGAGTATCAAAACGTCAAATAGAATCAAACTTAATCACGACGAAAACTACTCTAGAAGGTTCCAGAGGACACCAGAAGACACCACACCATAGCGGACCCCGAGAGGATGATGTGTGGGGCCGGCCGGCCCCACCACCATGCTGCCCTGTCCCCTATGGGGCCCACTTGTCAGGAGCTTCTAGAATGTTCCTCCATCGCCTCCTAGGATTACATCTACCCCGTTGCATAAGTTGGTTTGATTCAAGGGCTCGTATTGCACCCCTAGGGCTATAAATACAGGCCTGTACCCCTTGGAGAGAAACCAAGTCTAGATCCTAAGAGCTAAAAGGCTAGGAACCCTAATTCATATTTCCACCAGGATCTAGGGCTAGCAATCAAGAGAAGATTAGTCCTCTATAGGATCTAGTCTTGTATTAGAGATAGAGAGATAAAGTGAGAGAGTAGAGTTTTGAGTTCCAGCCTGTCAGTGCTCTCTCTACGGCTATAATCTGGCGGAATCAAGTTCTACTAGAGCTTGCTTCTGAGATTTCTCTGGTAATCGACTTCTGATTCAAGTAAGTATCTTGTTCATATTGTTCTTCAAGTTTATGACTCTCTTTTGAGTGCTTTGATCTTGGTGGTTCTAGATTAAAGTAGTATTTGTAGTGTAAGCGTGGTGCTTAGACTACGGTTACTTGTAAATGCACCCTCCTTTTCCGGATCAGTGGTAGCTCGCGAAGGTGACTTTTATAGTTTCGTTGAATCCTTTGTAGTCCACCTCCCGTTAATAGGACTAGCAGGAATTTGATCGCTTTTAAGGAAGAAACTCTGAATTTGTTCCTTATAAGACATCTCCCAGATAGAACAATAGAAGGCAAAGCTTACCGAGATTGGAACTAGACATATCTCAGTAGTCTCCTTTATATTCCTATTTTCTGACCTTGATTGTGAAGTTGGGTTAAGACTAAGACTTAGTTATTCTCACTAACTGTTCCTTTGGGTTCGATATTAAAACTAGGTTATTCTTGGTGAAGTGCTACAATGGTATAATATATGTGTGCTTGCGGATATATATATTTTGTCTGTGTGCATTTAATTTATACCAACAAGCATTTCTGGCGCCATTGCCGGGGAACAATTTGTTGAGTTAACTTTGAGTCCAGTTTAATCTTGTATTATACTTTTATCCTTTATCTTTTATCTTTACCTTTTACCATGGATCACATATCCACTCTTCTCTACCAGTATGGTGCACCCATGGGCACAAGCCTAAAGCTAGTAGAATCTTCCAAACCTATCCTAGCACCTAGCTATGAGCTACATCCACGGTTAATTAACATGGTTCAGGATAAACCTTTTTTGGTGAAGTAGATGAAAACCCCTATTCCCACCTACGTGAGTTTGAGCAGACATGTGCATGTCTACACATTGAAGGCATGTCAGATGAGACCTTAAGGTGGAAGCTTTTTCCTTTCTCTTTAACGGGAGAAGCTAAACGTTGGTATTCGCTCAATATTGGGAATAGCCAAGGAGATTGGGGAGCGTTGTGCTCTAACTTTTGCTTACGATTCTTCCCCACCTATAGGGTATTCAAACTTCATGTAGAGGTTCTAACTTTTAAACAAAAGAAGAAAGAATCTCTAGGCAAGGCATAGGAACGCTTTAACACTCCTCTTAATTCTAGCCCAGACCTTACCATTTCAAAACCTATTCTTCTCCAACACTTCTTCATGGGCCTTACTAGAAAAATTATAGAATATCTTAATACGGCTTCAGGAGGTTCATTCATGCATGTCTCTGCTGAACAGGGGAGAAGCATTCTCACAAAAATCTTAGCAGACCTTCCTAAAGAAAGAGAGAAAGAAGAATCCCAATTAGCTGAACCCGAATCCTTACCAGAACCATCACCAACTTCAGCTATTCTAGATCCCGAACCACCGAAAAAGGAGGAAACTCCAATTTTGGATTTTATGCTTGAATTTGAGGATGAACTTTTTGATGAATATGGAAATACCTCGAATTACTACGTAATGAGAAAACCTCAGGAGCCTAGAAAATCATCATCTATAGAACCTTTAGACCCTTCTGAGGAGGCTTTCTATAAAAAGACAACGAAAGACCTAGTGTCCATCATGAGTGATGAATGGTTAGAAAAATCAGAGCTTTCTCCTAAAGTAATTCGCTTAGATTCACCTTCTACTACCATTTATTGCTAAATTAACAAGGATTCTTTCGATGCTCTTTACAATCTGGCAGTGGGTGTCAATATCATGTCTTCGATTTTTTCTCATGATTTATTAGAAGACATGCCATTAGCCCCAACAACCAAGTTATTAAAAAGTCTTTCAGGACACATTGTCCCAAGTTTTAGAATTCTTTGTTCCCTTCCTATCTTGGTAAATGGAACCAAAGTGTACTTGAATTTCTATATCTTTGATGTTATGGAGTTTGACCTATTGATAGGACAACCAATAGAAAGACTTATCCATGAAGAAAAAAAGGGGAAATTGAACATAAGACTTAGGAAAAATTTTGAGCTCTCTGTGCCCATCACTCACTCTCTTAATGCTAAGATTGAGCTAATTCTTGAGCTAGACCCAGTGAAAGAGGTTAAGGTTGCATCTCTTGATGACTTTATTGAACCCAACTTTGAAGATGATGCCTAGTTCTTCATCGAGGAGGAAGACGAAGGCTTTGTAGAACCTAAACCTCTTGATGAATTGCTAGAACCGCCTAAGCCCTCAATTGAGCTTAAACCCCTGCTTTCTGGTCTTAGGTATACTTTTTTAATAATGATCAGGATTCTCCTGTGATCGTAAGTGATAAACTCTCTCAGGAAGAATCTCTATGCTTACTAACTGTCTTATAAAAGCATCGTTCTGCTTTTGGCTATTCACTCCAAGACCTTAAGGGAATCAGCCCTGCTCTTTGCACCCATTGCATCCCTATAGATGTAGATTCTATATCTTCTAGGGAGCCCTAGCATAGGCTTAATAATGCGACGAGAGAGGTTGTTAAGAAAGAGGTCTTAAAACTCTTACACACTAGGATCATCTATCCTCTGCTGCATAGCTACTGTGTAACCCCTGTTCAAGTTGTGCCTAAAATAGGGGCATGATTGTTGTTAAAAATGAAAAGAATGAATTAATCCCATAAAGAACCGTCACTAGTTGGCGGATGTGCATTGATTATTGAAAACTTAACAAAGCAACAAAGAAATATCACTTTTCGTTGCCCTTCATTGATGAAATGTTGGAGCGACTGGTGAACCACTCTTTCTTTTATTTTCTTGATGGGTATTCAGGTTATCACCAAATTCTGATTCATCTAGATGACCAAAGCAAAACCACCTTTACATGTCCATATGAAACTTATGCTTATCGTAGAATGTCTTTTGGATTATGTAATGCTCCAGCTTCTTTTCAAAGATACATGATGTCTATATTTTCTAATATGATTGAAGAAATCATGAAAGTTTTTATGGATGACTTTTGTTTATGGAAAAACTTTTGATGGTTGCCTTGAAAATTTAGACAAGGTTTGCAAAGATGTGAAGAAAAGCACTTAGTCGTCCTTAATTGGGAAAATGTCATTTCATAGTTAGAGAAGGCATAGTGCTTGGACACTTGGTGTCCAAAAGAGGGATTGAGGTAGATAGAGCTAAAATTGAAGTAATTGAACAGCTGGCTCCACCTGTAAATATTAGAGGGATCCGAAGCTTTCTTGGTCATTGTGGTTTTTATTGCCGGTTCATAAAAGATTTTTCACACATTGCTGGACCACTGACAAATCTTTTGGCTAAGGATATTCCTTTGAATTTGATGATGCATGCTTAAAATATTTTAATATTCTTAAAGAAGCACTCATCTCTGCACCAATCATTCAACCCCCTGATTGGTCGCTACCTTTTGAAATTATGTGTGATGCTAGTGATTATGCTATGGGGCAGTTTTGGGATAAACAAAAGATAGAAAGCAGCATGCAATTGCTTAAGCTAGCAAAACTCTGATAGGACCACAACTTAATTATGCAACAACTAAAAAGGAACTCCTGGCTATTGTTTTTTCTATTGATAAGTTTAGATCTTATTTAGTAGGAGCTAAGGTGATTGTTTACACTAATCATGCTACTTTAAAATACCTACTTACTAAGAAAGATGATAAACTAAGATTAATAAGATAGATTTTACTACTCCAAGAATTTGATTTAGAAATAAAAGATAAAAAGGGAGTAGAAAATTCTGTTGCCGATCACTTGTCTAGAATGAAGTTTGAGAATTCATAGGAACTACCCATCAATGATTCACTGAGGGACAACATGCTCTTCAAGATCATTAGATCGGACCCCTGGTACGCGAATATTATCAATTTTATGGTTGCAGGTTATGTACCACCAGGGGAGAACAGAAGAAAGCTTATCTATGAGAGTCGTCTCCACATATGGGATCCACCATACCTCTTCAGAGTATGCTCTAACGGTTTACTCAGGAGATGTGTACCGGCAGAAGAAGGCATCAAGATCACTGAACGATGCCACTCATCACCATATGGAGGACATTATGTGTAACACCCAAAAATTTCAATAATTAGAATTAGTGGGTTTAAAATAATTTAGAAAATAATTAATAGGGAATTAGGATTTAAACTTTTAGATAGAATATTTGATGATGCATTCATGTTGTTGCATTTATTTTATTTTGTGGTGTGGAATTTATTTTATTTGATTTGGATTTGAAATTCTCTTTGAAAAGGGTTTTGAAAAACAAATAGAAAAAAAAAGAGAAAGAAGTACTTACCTGCTGGTGGCCCGGTTAACCCGGCCTGTTGTCTCCTCCTCTCTTGTTCTGGGCCGCGCAACGGGCCGACGTCGCTACCGCTTTCCCTCCCGCGATCACGCCCGCGTGGGCCGGCCCAACACAGCTAACGAGCAGCCGTGCTCTCCTCTTCCTCTCTTCCGGTCGCTGACCGCTGGGGCCCACTGTCGGACGTCTCTTCCTCCCTCTATCGTAACCGAGCCGGTCACGATTTTCACCGCCGTATCGAAACCGAATCCGCGAAGTAGGGAATATCTTTCCAAATTGGTCACATTATCCTCTATTTAAGCTAGAGCCGAGTTGTTCCAGTCAGTTTTTGAACAAAACGAGACCTAGCCATACCGTTTGAGCTCTAGCCGCCGCCGCAAAAGCAAGAAGCCGCTGTGGGGGAAGATTCGGCGGGCACGTCGGTTTTTCACCACTGTAAGTTGTTCTACCGGCTTTAGCTTGCTTTTGTGAACCTAATTGTGCTTCCAATTTCGACGTTAAGGGCTTGTTGCCTCATTACCGTGTGTAGGGGATCGGCCGTCCGCCCTTTGAAGCCGTCCGATCGACCCAAGTCGTTCTTGTCCTCGTTTCCGCATTAGGTGAGGTCGCATGAAGCTTCTCTTTCGTTTGGTACTATCCGCATGACTTGTAGTGAGGTATAGGTCGAGATTTGCATCTCCGGCGAGCCGCCGGCCATGGCGCCACCGTGGGGAGGGGGAAACACGGCGGTAGCACCGCCGGCTTTCCCTGGATCGAATAGGAGCCGTTCATCTTAAGATCTACGGTTTAGAATAGAAGATACCCTTTCGGTGGTAAATTTCATAAAGAGTCCCTGCATTTTTATGAATTAGAACCCGCCATCCCTTGGCGTAAACCTCGAAAGACGTTTTAGTGATTTGAAAGCGTATTTTCTCTCGGTAAATCAAAAATACGTTTTCGGATATTTACAGTTTTGCCACTAAACTTGTTTTGGTCATAAAATCTTCGTTTTAACTCCGATTTGATCCGTTCAAGTTGCGTTAGGTTCGTATTTACAAGCTCTACATGTTAGTATAGTTGTACAGTAGGTTTGGGAAAATTAATTTTCGAATTTATATTTAAGTAATTATTTATCTATAGGAAAATCTTAGAAAATTCATAACTTTCACGTTTTAAATCCGAATTTCGTGATCTTTACGTCTGTGTGATCGTAGTAACGTGTAGAAGAGTTTTACAAACTTTTTATACTGTTTTGTTACTGTTGGTGTACTGTTCTAATTATATCTCTTTGTTTGCTTCATGTATATTTGCTCGGTTGGATGTATGTTGTTGATTGATGATCGAGTATAGACGGTGAGCAGTTTCTGGACGATCAGGAGTTTTATTTTGAGCCAGATCAGCAGTATCATCCGGAAAGCTTTGATCAAGGCAAGTATAACATGGGACTATCCTTGTTACCTATTCACTGAAATTATCATACATATGCATGTGCTTTCCTTGACAACCTTAGAGATTATAACTTAGTGATTGGTATCCTGATTCCTTTTTACCTATGGGCTATGCATTTGGGTAGCTGTTGCTAGTGCTTAATTATGAACAGTGATCTTGTAATTTGACTAATGGATTAAGCAATCAACCATTAAGATGATTTTAATACTGTTGACAAAGGGGACTAGAGCGTTGTGTTGTGTTGATTGTTGTCGCTCTAGTTACTCTCCATAAGGACTTATCTGTAAGTGATAACCGGGATATACAGTACAGCTGTGAGGGCTACATGGCTCTGGCTTTAGTTGCTTAAAGGACCTTTTCTAGCTTGTTAGTGGTTACCTTAAATGGCGTAAGAACGGCTTGCCACGTTGGGTGTAGGACAGCCTCTAGTCAATGAGTATAGCCGAAAAGGAAGTATGCCATTTGAAAAGGGGGGTTCCTACATCTGCCTGCCGAGTGAATCTAATGACCCTAACTTGTTAGACGAACCTTTAAGTGGCTTTATATGATTTCTGGTGTTTTGGGGAGTCGTGAACCCATGCATTTGGAAGTTATGACTCACAGTAAAAATGTACACCTCTGCGTAGAGTTAAAAACTGGTATACTAGCCGTGCTCACGGATACGAGCGGCCTTGGGGATTCTTACAGAATAATTGATCATAATTGTTATATCATGTTTAATTTTTGTTGATATTATTATGCTCATGTTAATGCTATTCATTATCCTTATTACAATTGATCATTGATTCATTAATGGGAAGTGGATTAACTTGATGCTACTCAATTGCTAATTACATGATGAATAAAAGCTAAATGCAGTTAAACAGTGTCTAGCCTTTTGTGCCTCATGAACCCTGTGTTGTACTTGTTGAGTTCGACATGGACTCACCCTTGCTATTTCCACCATAACAGATGAAGATTATGAGGAAGATTATCGTAATGAGTACTAGTCTTGGTGTCAACCAGTCAACCATGTCCCTGTGTTTGGAGTTTCCGCTGGAGAACTACTATTAGTTAATATTACTCATTGTTCAAGACTATGTGTTAAATATCTATTCGCTATGTAATAAGCATTGTGATGATACTATGTAATTTGTCTACTTGTGTGTGCGATCATATCCTGGGGCGCACATAAGTCTTTTATGCATCCTATTTTTGCCCTTAAAATATGGGTGTGACAAATTGGTATCAGAGCCGTGTTGACTGTAGGACGCAAGCCTAGTTAGAGTGGCCGTTATTAGCATCCATGCTTCACTTATTTCATGCTTATTTCTTTCACCTTGTTAATTACTAAATTTTTATGCTTCCTCTACCTTATTCTATTGCGAAAATACATTGATTCTATCTAATCTATGTCTAAATCTTGTAGATGCCTCCTCATCCCCGTCTGTCCGCTGCACAGTACATTGCCCGCTTCAAACCCCAGGAGCCCCATGTAGATGGTGACCAAGAGCTATCCGATGCTGAATCAAGAGTCGGTGACACACCAATAGAGGATTTAGTTATGGGGTGGACCATGAAGTTTCAGATCATGATTCCTAAAGCTGATGCTTTCTTCCATGACATGCTGACAAGAACCTTGGACAACTACTACTACGATTGGGAAGCTACGTTGGAGTATCACTACATGGAGTATAGTCATCCATGGATGGATTACTACTGGGAGACTGAGCTATGGGTCAAGACAAGGGATCCTACCACTAAGGAGTCTAAGGTGGAGTCAAAGTTCATCACCCGAGTGAGCCGGGCAACCGTAGAAACAAGCATGGAGGATGTCGCCTACAATGCGTTTGTTTACTACCATGGTCTTCGCTCGGACAAGACATTACAGGGTGCACTCTGGTATTTTCCTTATTTCTTACATGACAAGGGTGTCTAGACTGTGCCGCTTGCAGATGATTCGTCCTTTACTTTACAAGCTACAGTGGGACTGGTTCGTGAATTGGCTCTCCATGAGGTGGATTTGAAGGATGAGTTGCTAAAGGAAAAAGAACTTAAGGAGCAAGCTTATAAGGAGATCGACCAATTAAGGGCGGAGTTAGGCCCTCCCAAGATTTATGAGAAGCTTAATTAAGATTAGGAAATCCCTATGTAATAAGAACGATAGTAGTTGCGAGTCAATTTGAGTTTGGTTTTATTGAGAGTTAGTTTGTGGTGTGAACAATTGTGTGATTGATGGATTGTTATTATGATAATGTGTGATTTGGATCTTTGTAATGTGTGCTGGAGTTTTGTAGACATGTCTACAAGTTCCATGGTTAAGAATATTAAGTTTGATCAAGAATATATAAGTTGGGTGTGGGGTAAACTTGGTTCTGTCTTTTGCTGATTTCTGGATCAGTCTGGGATGTTTGAGAAATAACTTAAAATCCGTTCGTGGGAAATTTGAGAAATTTTACTGGGAATAATTAGACTTCTGTACCTTTCCAACCCCGTAATAATCACCTTATTATCTATTATGAGTTAAGAGATATACCTGTTCCAAGTTGGGGTCACTGCGCAGTCTGAAATTCTAAAACAGTTTCGGTTAAGTTCCATTTTTGACTAATTTATTGACAGAATCAGGAAAATTGTTGTGAATAAAAGTTGTAGATAATTTTGTAAGCTTTCCAACCATGTAAAGATCATCTTAATTGGACGCCTGTAACTCTAGATATGGCAGTTTTACTGAGTCGCTAAAATTGGGATTTGCCAGAGAAATCAGATTTGCTTATCTGTTGAATACATCATCTTGGATAATACTGAGCCTCATTTTCTGTGTTTTGAAAACAGATGTCAGGCAGAGGCCGTGGCAGGGGTCATGGAGGTGCTAACCCACCTATTACTATGGAGGAACTTATGAACACCCAGAATCAGATGATGCAGATGTTCATGCAACACATGCAGAACAATCCCCCTGCAGGAGGACCACCACCTGTTTAGGTGAGAGACAAACGTGGAGAATTTTTGAAGGGACGCCCTCCAGTGTTCTCTCATGCTGCTGATCCTTTGGAGGCGGATGATTGGGTGAGAGCAGTTGAGAAACAGATGAACATCGCTCAATGCAATGATATGGAAAAGGTGTTATATGCATCTGGTCAGTTACAGGGGACAGCTCAGACTTGGTGGGAGTCGTATCAAGCTGCACATCCTAACAATGCTCCTCCTATCACTTGGAATGAATTTGTTAGAGATTTTCGAGCTCGTCATATTCCTGAGGGTATAATTGAGCTGAAGCAGGAAGAATTCAGAAATCTCAGGATGGGATAGATGAGCGTTAGTGAGTATCATGACAGGTTCACGCAGTTGGCTCGCTATGCTCCTAATGAAGTGAGGGAAGATGCAGATAGGCAGCGTCTTTTCCTCAAAGGAGTTTATTATGATCTTCGTTTGCAGTTGAAGGGTAATAACTATGCCAGTTTCCAAGAACTTGTGAATAAGGCTATCGTGCTGGATAATGAACGTCGGGAGATGGACAGGAAAAGAAAGATGAAAGGACAAGGTGTTGGAAACAATAACCACCAGCGTACCAATTCTCAGCATGGGTTTCATTCTAAATTCCAGGGACCAGTTAGTCAGTGGAACCATAATTCAAATCAACAGTGGTCTCAGAATCGACAGAATAATCAGTTCTAACAACGACCTCAGTATCAGCAGAATAGGCAGTTCCAGCAGCAGAGTGGTCAGCAAACTCCACGCCAGGGTAATTCTAACTCTACTCCAATGAAGACTAGTGCACCTAGTACCCCCAATCTGTGTTATCGCTGTGGAGAGCCTAGACACTATGCTAATCATTATCCCAAGAAGCAGAATCAACAGACACCGCAGGGGCAGAGACCATCTAATACTGGAAAGGTGAATCATGTGTCTACTGAAACGGCACAGGCGGAGCCTGAAGTAATGCTTGGTATGTTCAATGTCCATTCTACTCCTGCAACCATTCTTTTTGATTCTGGAGCTTTGCATACCTTTATTTCCAACATATTTGTTAGAATGCATAGTGTACCCATGCTTGCCATGAAAGAACCTCTCTTAGTAAATTCCCCTAGAGGTATCATGCAAACCACTAATCGGTGTCTTCCAATTAGTATGATTTTAAGGGGGGTAGAGTTTAAGATAACTCCTATAGTGTTGAGGACATCTGGTATTGATGTGATTTTGGGTATGGATTGGATGAAACAAAATCAGGCAGTGATTCAGTGCCAACAGAAAGTAGTAGTTGTGACTGCACCTAATGGGGATAAGATCAATGTGGATGTAGCAGTGCAGAAGCAGCCAACCGCTTTGGTGAATCGACTTGATGATGATGCTATCAAAGAGAATTCAGTTATTGATGAATTTCCAGATGTCTTTCCCGATGATTTGCTAGGTATGCCACCTGACCGAGACATTGAATTTCTTATTGAATTATTACCTGGAACTACACCCATAGCCAAACGACCATATAGAATGGGAGTAGATGAATTAGAAGAACTTAAGAAACAAATTAAAGAATTACAAGATAAAGGTTTTATTCATCCTAGTTCTTCGCCGTGGGGTGCACCAGTTATTTTTGTTGATAAGAAAGATGGTGGTCAGAGGATGTGTGTTGATTATCGGTCACTGAATGAGTTAACTATCAAGAACAAGTATCCTTTGCCCAGAATTGATGATTTGTTTGATCAGTTGAGAGGTGCTTGTGTGTTCTCTAAGATTGATTTGTGTTCTGGTTATCATCAATTGAAGATTCGTGCCTCTGATATTCCAAAGACAGCTTTTACTACGAGGTATGGGTTGTATGAGTATATTGTTATGTCATTTGGTTTGACCAATGCACCTGCCTACTTTATGTACATGATGAATAAGGTGTTCATGGAGTATCTGGATAAGTTTGTGGTGGTATTTATTGATGATATACTGATATTTTCCAAGACGGAGAAAGAGCATGCTGAACATTTGAGGTTGGTGTTGCAGAAACTTAGAGAGCATAAACTGTATGCTAAGCGAAGTAAATGTGAGTTTTTGTTGAAGGAAGTCTCTTTTCTTGGTCATATTGTTTCTAATGGAGGAATATCAGTGGATCCAGGCAAAGTAAAGGATGTATTGAATTGGAAACCACCTACTGATGTTAGTGAGATTCGTAGTTTCTTGGGTTTAGCTGGATATTACTGGCGGTTCATTGAAGGGTTTTCTAAACTTTCTAAACCTATGACATCTCTGTTAGAGAAAAATGCCAAGTTTGTATGGTCTGATAAATGTCAAGCTAGTTTTGAGGAATTGAAGAAGAGGTTGACTACAACACCTGTTTTGGTATTGCCAGATTTGAGTAAGAAGTTTTCTATTTATTGTGATACTTCTCATCAAGGTTTGGGATGTGTTCTTATGCAAGAAGGCAGAGTTGTTGCTTATGCATCTAAACAGTTGAGAAAGCATGAGTTGAATTATCCTACGCATGATTTGGAGTTAGCAGCTGTAGTTTATGCTTTGAAGATTTGGAGACACTATTTGATTGGGCATAAGAGTGATATATACACCGATCATAAGAGTTTGAAGTATATTTTCACTCAGTCTGATCTGAACTTGAGGCAACGTAGATGGTTAGAATTGATTAAGGACTATGATATAGAGATACACTATCATCCTGGTAAGGCTAATGTAGTAGCTGATGCTCTTAGCAGGAAAAGTTATGCCAATGAGATACAAACGTTGTCCATGACTAGTGAGTTATGTGCTGAATTTGAATATTTGAATTTGAGAATTGTTACTAATACAATGGAATTAGTGATAGAACCTACCTTAGAGCAAGAAATATACAAGGGTCAGTTGAAGGATGAGAAACTAAAGAAGATAGCGGAAGATATAGTGATTGGTAAGTCACAAGGGTTTCGAATGGATGATAATAGGATTTTGTGGTTTGGAAAGAGGCTGTGTGTACCTGAGGATCAGGCTGTTAGGCAGGCAATTCTTCGTGAAGCTCATGAATCAGCTTATTCTATTCATCCTGGTAGTACTAAGATGGATTTGGATCTCAAACAGAAATATTGGTGGGTTGGACTAAAACGAGATGTGGCTGAGTATGTGGCATTGTGTGACACTTGTCAGAGAGTGAAAGCTCAGCATCAAAGACCTGCTGGATTGTTGCAACCAATGAAGATTCCTGAATGGAAGTGGGAGGAGGTTGGTATGGACTTTATAGTAGGGTTACCTCGTACCTAGAGAGGTTATGACTTTATTTGGGTGATAGTAGAACGGTTAACTAAAGTTGCTCATTTCATACCAGTTAAGACTACCTACCATGGACCAAAATTGGCAAAGTTGTATATGGAGAGGATAGTATGTTTGCATAGAGTTCCAAAGAAGATTGTATCTGATCGAGGTTCGTAGTTTACGTCATACTTTTGGAAAGCTGTACATGAATCTTTGGGAACAAAGCTGAATTTTAGTATAGCATACCATCCACAGACAGATGGGCAGACTGAAAGAACTAACCAGATATTAGAAGATATGTTGAGAGCTTGTGCATTGCAATATGGAACCAGTTGGGATAAGAGTTTGCCTTATGCAAAATTCTCTTACAACAACAGTTATCAACAGAGTCTTAAGATGGCACCGTTTGAGGCTTTGTATGGACGTAAGTGTAGAACTCCATTGTTTTGGGATCAGACAGGTGAGTCTCAGGTGTTTGGTACAGATGTTCTTAGAAACGCAGAAGATCAAGTGCGGGTGATTCGTGAGAATTTGAGAGTGGCACAATCTCGTCAGAAGAGTTATGCTGACAATAGGAGAAGGGATTTAGTTTTTGAGGTAGGTGATTATGTCTATTTGAAGGTGTCACCAATGAGAAGTGTGAAGAGGTTTAACATGAAAGGTAAATTAGCACCAAGGTATGTTGGGCCATTCAAAGCTATTGCTAGACGTGGTGAAGTTGCTTATCAATTAGAGTTGCTTGAGAATTTGTCTGGAGTACATGATGTGTTTCATGTTTCACAACTTAAGAAGTGTTTACGTGTGCCTGAAGAGCAGATACCTTTAGAGGAATTGACTGTTAAAGAGGATCTTACCTATGAAGAGTTTCCGATCAAGGTTTTAGAAACTGCTGAGAGAGTTACTCGAAGTCGGATTATTAAAATGGGCAAGGTTCAGTGGAATAGATATTCAGAGGCAGAGGCAACTTAGGAAAGAGAGGATGAATTGAGGAAATCATATCCGCAGTTATTTGAGTAAGCAGTCCAATCTCGAGGACGAGATTCTTTTAAGGGGGTAGAATTTGTAACACCCAAAAATTTCAATAATTAGAATTAGTGGGTTTAAAATAATTTAGAAAATAATTAATGGAGAATTAGGATTTAAACTTTTAGATAGAATATTTGATGATGCATTCATGCTGTTGCATTTATTTTATTTTGTGGTGTGGAATTTATTTTATTTGATTTGGATTTGAAATTCTCTTTGAAAAGGGTTTTGAAAAACAAATAGAAAAAAGAGAAAGAAGTACTTACCTGCTGGTGGCCCGGTTAACCCGGCCTGTTGTCTCCTCCTCTCTTGTTCTGGGCCGCGCAACAGGCCGACGTCGCTGCCGCTTTCCCTCCCGCGATCGTGCCCGCGTGGGCCGGCCCAACACAGCTGACGGGCAGCCGCGCTCTCCTCTTCCTCTCTTCCGGTCGCTGACTACTGGGGCCCACTGTCGGACGTCTCTTCCTCCCTCTATCGTAACCGAGCCGGTCACGATTTTCACCGCCGTATCGAAACCGAATCCACGAAGTAGGGAATATCTTTCCAAATTGGTCACGTTATCCTCTATTTAAGCTAGAGCCGAGTTGTTTCGGTCAGTTTTAGATCAAAACGAGACCTAGCCATACCGTTTGAGCTCTAGCCGCCGCCGCAAAAGCTAGAAGCCGCTGTGGGGGAAGATTCGGCGGGCACGTCGGTTTTTCACCACTGTAAGTTGTTCTACCGGCTTTAGGTTGCTTTTGTGAACCTAATTGTGCTTCCAATTTCGACGTTAAGGGCTTGTTGCGTCATTACTGTGTGTAGGGGATCGGCCGTCCGCCCTTTGAAGCCGTCCGATCGACCCAAGTCGTTCTTGTCCTCGTTTCCGCGTTAGGTGAGGTCGCATGAAGCTTCTCTTTCGTTTGGTACTATCCGCATGACTTGTAGTGAGGTATAGGTCGAGATTTGCATCTCCGGTGAGCCGCCGGCCATGGCGCCGCCGTGGGGAGGGGGAAACACGGCGGTAGCGCCGCCGGCTTTCCCTGGATCGAATAGGAGCCGTTCATCTTGAGATCTACGGTTTAGAATAGAAGATACCCTTTCGGAAGTAAATTTCATAAAGAGTCCCTACATTTTTATGAATTAGAACCCGCCATCCCTTGGCGTAAACCTCGAAAGACGTTTTAGTGATTTGAAAGCGTATTTTCTCTCGGTAAATCAAAAATACGTTTTCGGATATTTACAGTTTTGCCACTAAACTTGTTTTGGTCATAAAATCTTCGTTTTAACTCCGATTTGATCCGTTCAAGTTGCGTTAGGTTCGTATTTATGAGCTCTACATGTTAGTATAGTTGTACAGTAGGTTTGGGAAAATTAATTTTTGAATTTATATTTAAGTAATTATTTATCTATAGGAAAATCTTAAAAAATTCATAACTTTCACGTTTTAAATCCGAATTTCATGATCTTTACGTCTGTGTGATCGTAGTAACGTGTAGAAGAGTTTTACAAACTTTTTATACTGTTTTTGTTACTATTGGTGTATTGTTCTAATTATATCTCTTTGTTTGCTTCGTGTATGTTTGCTCGGTTGCATGTATGTTGTTGATTGATGATCGAGTATAGACGGTGAGCAGTTTCTGGATGATCAGGAGTATTATTTTGAGCTAGATCAGCAGTATCATCCGGAAAGCTTTGATCAAAGCAAGTATAACATGGGACTATCCTTGTTACCTATTCACTGAAATTATTATACATATGCATGTGCTTTCCTTGACAACCTTAGAGATTATAACTTAGTGATTGGTATCCTGATTCCTTGTTACCTATGGGCTATGCATTTGGGTAGCTGTTGCTAGTGCTTAATTATGAACAGTGATCTTGTAATTTGACTAATGGATTAAGCAATCAACCATTAAGATGATTTTAATACTGTTGACAAAGGGGACTAGAGCGTTGTGTTGTGTTGATTGTTGTCGCTCTAGTTACTCTCCATAAGGACTTATCTGTAAGTGATAACCGGGATATACAATACAGCTGTGAGGGCTACATGGTTTTGGCTTTAGTTGCTTAAAGGACCTTTTCTAGCTTGTCAGTGGTTACCTTAAATGGCGTAAGAACGGCTTGGCACGTTGGGTGTAGGACAGCCTCTATTCAATGAGTATAGCCGAGAAGGAAGTGTGCCATTTGAAAAGGGGGTTCCTACATCTGCCTGCCGAGTGAATCTAATGACCCTAACTTGTTAGACGAACCTTTAAGTGGCTTTATATGATTTCTGGTGTTTTGGGGAGTCGCGAACCCATGCATTTGGAAGTTATGACTCACAGTGAAAATGTACACCTCTGCGCAGATTTAAAAACTGGTATACTAGCCGTGCTCACGGATACGAGTGGCCTTGGGGATTCTTACAGAATAATTGATCATAGAAGACCTCAGAAGACACCAGAATGAAGCGGAGGCCGAGTGCCTGCCAGGTGGGGCTGGCCGGCCAGGGGGTGGCCGGGCAGCCACCCCCTTCTCCTCCCTTCCACGAGCTTCTAGAGTATTCTTCTACCGACCTTGAGGATCAATCCTAGCCCTACGTGTAATTAGTTTTAATGTTCGGATACTAATCATAAAACTAATTACAGAAGCCGTGACTAATTCGTGAGACGAATCTATTAAGACCTTGAGGATCAATCCTAACCCTACGTGTAATTAGTTTTAATGTTCGGATACTAATCATAAGACTAATTACAAAAGCCGTGACTAATTCTCGAGACGAATCTATTAAGACTAATTAATCTATCATTAGCACATGTTTATTGTAGCACCACATTGTTAAATCATGGACTAATTAGACTTAATAGATTTATATCGTAAATTAGTCTCACACTGTACAATTAGTTTTTGTAATTAGTCTATATTTAATAATCTAACTAGGTAATTGCCCGTGCGTTGTAACGGGATTGCTTCACTATTCTCGTGCCTACTGCGAGTGCAAGACATGCCATGGGTCTACCAGTATGTTGGTGTCATTGGGGCAACATTGTCATTAGTATTGTTTGTATGTCAACGCAGAGCTATGTGCTACCCGTGCACTTGCTCGCTAAAGAGATCATGCTGCATTTATATTTGTAGATTACTAAAGGCATCCTTTTAATAGAGCTAAGCTATACTGTACAAAATAAGTTGTCATATAATAGGAACCATCTAGAAATAGAAACATAACATACCCATATATTTTGAAGAACTGTCAACTAAGAATTGAAAACATTAAGAAAGCGATGTGTTTTCCTATCCATAGGAAATTTAAGATCCTGACAGCTATAATTTCAAATTAAAATAGTGTTCGGATACAACTAACTTTGCACGTATGCTATCCTCCCATAAATAGAGTACACGGAGAGTATGTCATCCTATTTTGAGGTCTCTTATGTCTATTTTATAGTTTACATTCTCTATACAAATAATTGAAACATAACCGAGGGGACACCAACATACTAGTAGTCGAAAACACACCCAATTTGCTATCTTATCATTGGAAATTTAGAAACAAAGTCTACCTTTGAGTTGACATAACAGAGGTTGAAATAATTTGTATACTGAAGAAAAAAGTAAAGAATCAATTGCAGGACAGAAGATGAACAACAGGACAACTCATCGAAAGTGTTTTTGTTTTCTCAAATACAAATGACGGCTGCACACATGACTAAATATAAGGTTTGGCTCCAAACCCACGAAATCCATGGCATGTGCTATAAGGAGGATGCCGAAAAAATTATAGAGTGTTCCTATCCATAGTTAGTTTGGATTGTTATGTGTGAATAATAAGATGTGCATATAAAGAGGACCGTATAAACATGAACAATACAAATCTTATAGGCTGGACATTCTGTAGGAAAATAAAAAGCATGATGTTAGTGCTTCTTGCCTTTTCTAACTGCAAGCACAAAGGCACAAAAGTTAGATTACATAGCCAGAGCATCATGTAGGACAGTGATCTGTCAATAATTTTTTAGCAATTTCATTGAATAGATGACATAATAAAAATAATGACAAACACATGGAACTAACTAAATAACTTTCCAATATTTTCATTTTCTTGAACATGTAATCCAATAAAAGCTAAATGTACATTATCATAGCTAAATTGGGAGGGGGAAATCATGTTACTGAATACTAAGAAATCCATGCTAGATGTAGACGTACTTGGGCCCATATCCTCCTTCGCAGTGCGCACCACCGTCTTGATGCTGGTGGCCAGGTTGTCCATCTTCCAGAACTTGTTGTTCTACTTGATGCCGGTGAGCGACGAGACGGGAGGGGCGGCTTGTCCTCTTTGGCAGATTTGTCGATGGAGAACTTGTCGGTGCCTACGAACTACCAGCCCTCGTCGATGATGATGAACATGGGGATGAGGCTGCACGCTGCAGAGCCCGGCCTGGAGCCCTCGACGCCCTCCTAGGTGATGTCCTGGTAGAAGGCGTCCCAACTCCCAAGTGCACCAACCGAACTACCGAAGTAGTCCACAATGCCCCAGAGCATCTTCTCGTTGTGGATCCAGAATGTCTCAACCGCAGACTTGGCGGCAGCGACAACAACACCGGACCTCGCGACGCCCACGAATCGCGCGCGCTCGAAGGACGGTGCTCGCATGTCGGCGTCACCGCTCTCGATGCAGAGCTCCAGCGTGTCACCAGCGCCGCCATAGAGGCTGGCCCGAAAGGCCGAAACGCACCTTTAACGAGTGGGAGGAAACACGACGTACGCTGCGTCCTCATCGCCGATGCCCTTGGATTCGACGAGCAAGAACTGGGTCTCATGTAGGACGTCGCTGCCTTTCTCCCCCATCCGCTGTGCCATCCACCACAAGCTTGAACCAGACATGCCATGATCTGCACGCCTCTGCCAAATCACAAGGAATCAACACCAATTGGCAACACGAACAATTGGGTGGGGAAAAATTAACACTTCTTTCACTCTTATTCTCTGATTGAAGATCGTATACCTCAGCCCTCAGGTCGTCGAGGGAGACGACGTGCCGTGAGCCTGTGATCTTGATCTCTTGGTTTCTTTGTTGCAACGTTGCGGCCGCTGATCCTGCACTGCCTGCCACGCTGTCTGTCGTAGCTCCGACGCAGCCCTTGGGAGGCCTCCGATGAAGGACTCACAGTCCTCCACCAGGTACTCCGTCTTGGCATGCGCACATGCTCTTATGCTCACAATCACCAAGTCAGAATCTTCGATATCGGCTTCTTGATCGCGTTGGGCTGCCCGGCGGCCACAATCAGAGATGCATACGTGTTGGAGGTGATTAGTTTCCAAACTTTAGGTGATTGTCGTGCGGTGGAGCACGCACGCCGTGATTGTCACGCGGGTGAGGGAGATAGAGGCATAGAGCGCGAGGGAGCGCGGGACCGGGTCCACGCATGGGCGAGCCAGGGAAGTGCCGGGCGGGTCTTGGGAGCGAGAGCGCGTGCGGAAGTGCCGGGCGGGCTTGGGAGCGAGCGACACCAAATCGCCTATACACGGAATAGTTTAAGGGCCTGTTTGGTTTCAATGTGTTAAAGTTTAACTCCCATCACATCAATGTTCCCTCAAATGCATGGAGTACTAAATGTAGACTCATTGCATGCATGTCGGCACAGATTAGGAGTAATTTACGAGACAAATCTATTAAGCCTAATTAGTCCAAGATTGAAAACTTTTTGTCAAACTAGTCAACATGCACGTGCGGCACGCACATGCGTAGAAGATATCGTGTTAATTTTCCATTTTTAGCTTAAATTGTTATTATTTTATTATCCTTTTTATTTAGGTAATTTTTTTAATCTAACATTTTTTTGATAATTCAGATGACATTTGGATAGTTAGTTGGTAAGTAAAATTTTAATTAATGTACCTACAAACAACAACATAGGAATTATGATTTGTTCTAAACGACTAATATTGTTGGCTGTCTTATACAGCCAAGGCATCTATTTGAGTTGATCTATAAATGGGCTAGGCATCTATTTGAGTCGATCTATACATGGGCTGAGAAGAAAAAAAGCTGAGCAAATTTACTACCGGCATCGTTTAATACGTACTTGCCACGATGCGTATGTAGCAGCACGCGGGGTGCTCTAGCACCTCCATGCTGGTGGTGTACCTATACCTGCCAGGGAAGCTGTGTACGTCGTTGAGACCGGATACATGGTCGTGCACTGCGCCGACGGTCCCGGTCAGGCCTTTGTCGAGGCGGAGGTGACAACCTATATATGGTGCCAGTGTATGGAGACGATGCACGTCCACTGGCTCACGGACAACAAGGCGCATGACATCCCGGCGTTCCTTTGCCTTAGTGCCAGAGCTCCCCACCAAGGTCCTCCCGATGCCTATGCTGTACGTGCAGGCTTCGCACTCGACCTCTCGGTGCACCACGCCATCACCGACGGCTAGGCGTGTAGCGGTTTATGGGAGCTTCCACCGCCCGCGAGGGTGAGGAATATAATAGACGGAAACCATCGGGAGGGGAGGACGTTTTTTAGACTGAATAGAATATATAGGAATCTCCTATGCATGTGGGTAATCAACACGGGAAGATAAGGGCTGGGGCGCGGGGTGGGCATGGGTATAGACGGATGTGTTTTTTTTTTGTAAAAAAACAAGAGAGGAGACCGACGTTCCTGGGAGAGGCTGATGATATGGGTATAGGCGGGTGGGTATTTTTTTATGTGGGAAAAAATAACGACTATTTTTAATTCCTTCGCTCTTTTATAGTATAGATTGATAGATACATACAGACATCAACATACATGAGATCAGAAAGGAAATTATCAAGCCAGATATCCATCCAGACGTGGTGCAACACGGTCACGTAATTAGCCTGGCCACCTAGCATACGTGACAAGACATTGGGTCGAACAGTCTAGGACCTATACGAGATTCAACCGACTTAGATTAGATTTGTTTATGGGTATAGGTGGGTGGGTATTTTTTATGTGGAAAAAAATAGCGATCTGAGGAATCGTATGTATAAACACGTTGAAAGGATCAAGATGCCCAAGAGGGGGGTGAATTGGGCTTTTCTAAAAATTAATTGCAAGAATTAAATCTTACAAGCCGGAATTCACCCCTAGTGCCTACTTGTGTTCCTAGAGATTCTACCGGTAAAAGTTTTGCACCCTAGTTTCCAATCCTAGTCTAGCATGGCAATTCTAGGAAAGTAAATCAAGCAATGAATGTAAATACGAGAATATAAATGCTGAAAGTAAGGGCAAGGAACACGACGATGTTTTCCCGAGGTATCGGAGAGTCGCCACTCCCCACTAGTCCTCGTTGGAGCACCCGCGCAAGGGTGTTGCTCCCCCTTGATCCGCGCAAGGATCAAGTGTTCTCTACGGGTTGATTCTTCGACACTCCGTCGCGGTGAATCACCCAAAACCGCTCACAAGATGAGTTGGGTCATCCACAAACTCCGCCGGATGTTCACCAAACTCCCAATCACCACCAAGCCGTCTAGGTGATGGCGATCACCAAGAGTAACAAGCTAGAACTCTCACTTGACCACAACGAGCCTAATGAGAAGGTGGATGCACACTTGCTACTCTCTATTCACTAGTGGAGGACTTTCAAGCTTTGATTCTCAAACCACAATCCGCACTAGAGCTCTTGCACTCCCTTGCACTCCAAAGGTGTTTCTCAGCTGAACAAATGAGCAAGAGACCTCTAAAAGAGGTGGTGGGGATGTATTTATACACCCCACAGTCAAATCCAACCATTACGCCGGTCGCTCGTAACGGTCAAAACCTGAAATAACGGCTGAGTGACCGGACGCGCCGATCAGGGGTGACCAGACGCGTCCGATCATGCAGGGAGCTTACTGTACTCTGACCTGACGCGCGACCGCGTTCGATTGGTGATGACCGGACGCATCTGGTCGTCAGAGTACCTTACTAGAACATGACCGGACGTGCCGATCACACCCCAGTCGCGTCCGATTAGGTGGTTTCCCTCAAGTGACACGTGTCAGCCTGAACACCGCGTCCAGTCCTCACAAGGGCTGTGTCCTGTCATCAGCGCTGAAACACAGTTAGCGGTTAGAACTGACCGGACGCGTCCGGTCAAGCCAGGCACCGCGTCCGGTCAAGGGAAAACGCCTCTAAACACTCCGAAACGCGACGCAACTTGAACCAAGTTGCTTCCAACTGAACTTTGAGCTATTCTAGAGCTTCCTAGTGCTAAGTTTGACAAGTGTGCACCACACCTAAACATAAGACTCACCTAGGTCAAGCTACTCGCTCATGCTCCCCTTTATAGTATGGCCAAAGAAAAAACGAAGATCCTAACGACTATTCCGAATGTAACTCAACACCTTGACATCCGAAACTAACCGTCCTTAATCTTGACGTCAATCCTTTGAAAACCGAAACGATTTCCATAAAGGGGCATGAATACCATAGTGCCCAAAGTAGTTATCAACTCCATGACCTAACTCACCAAAGTTTCTGCAAAACACACGTTAGTCATGGTAATAAAGCGTTGTCATCAATTGCCGAAACCCACTCTCGGGGCCTAGATGCTTTCAATCTCCCCCTTTTTGGTGATTGATGACAACACTAAGATTCAAAAGATAGGAGTTGAGGTTTTCGAACATGCTTGGTTCACATAAGCAAAAACAATAAGCACAAGGGGTTAGGAAATGCTTATGTGCCCCAAGCCAAAAGAGTGTACTCATAAGATAAAACATAAAGCGTTAGTACACATAAAGACATAGCTTAAAAGAAATCGGAGTAAGGCACGGAAGCACAACCTTAGAGATATAACCAACCAAGTGACATGATTTAAAAACGGTGACTAGATAGACTCAAAGTATCTCACACGACCACATGTCACAAGAATGCAAGTACTGGAATGTAAACATGATGCATGAATGTAGCACACAAATAAAAACGAAAACCCTCTATCAAAACTCCCCCTGAATCTATTCTCTCCCCCTTTGGCATCAACCGCCAAAAACTAATCTAAGGATCTGACGGGGGAACAGACGGAGTCGAGTCGGGTGCCGAGGAGCGCGGAGTGATCACAAACTGAGAAGTATCTTCCTCGGACTCGGAGCTGTCAGGCTGACCCTCTGAAGAAGCACATGGCTGTGAAGCGGTCTGGGTCTGATCAACAGGAACAGGTGCTGATGAAGTAGCAACTAGTGGAGCAGTCTCTGTGACCTGAGCCTGAAGTGAGCCAACAGTTGGGGGATCGGTCGAGGCAACTAACGAAGGTATAGTCTCTGTAGTACCCGTCCCTGTCATAGGAGGAACAGTTGCCTCTGAAGCAGACAACCCTGAACAAGTAGCTAGAGTGGTGTGCGAGGGCGTCGGCTGACCAGTCAACTCGCTGTAGGTGGCACTCAAATCACCAAACGGTGTGCCTGTCAGTAGGTGAGGGCGAGGCTGGTCTGAAGGAGTGAACCCCGTCTGAATAGGTGTGTAGCTCGGGGACTGGAACGATTGGGGGACCTGCTGCTGTGGAGAGGTGAACTAAAAGCTCGACTATCCCTGACTCGAAGGTCCACTAGACTGTACGGCTGGAGTCAGGACAGATGCAGGTGGAGGAACCCCAACTGTGACCAAGTGACGCAGAAGCTCCAAGTACTGCTGCTGGCTTGCTGCGTGCTGTCGCTGCATCTCGTACTATTGTCTTAGCATCTCAACCTGCTGGCGCTAAATCTCAAGCTGCTGTCTCTAGAACTCGTCCTGTCGAATCTGTATCTGAGCAAAAGCGGCAGCTGTGTCCTGAGCCTGTCTCTGTAGCTGAAGCTCCTGTCGCTCCTGTGCCTGGGTCAGCCTCTCAAGAATAGCCACCATGGCTGTAACACCTCAAGTGTTTAGCTCCATAACTGCATTGCATTTGCATAAGCATGAGCATGCATCATTCATGTTATTTTATGTAATGCAACAAATGTGATTGTTTTTAGAGCTTTGGTTTGGCTCACATCATGTGATACTTGGTAATTGGTGTAACTAAAGAGTAGAGTAGACAATTATGCCTCACAACATCTTAGTTATACTTAGGGTTACTCTTGGAGCAAGGTTCATGTTGATCAAAATCACTAAAATGCCCTCCAAGAGGTGGTTGACCACCATTTAGCCCTAGGATGTTCTAGTTTGACCAATTAAAAAGTCTAGCTTAGAGACCTTGCATGGAGGAGCACCCTTAAGCAAAGTTGTAGGGAATTTTATGGGGAACAAAAGTCTCAATATGACCATCTCATGAAACTGACCAGAACATGCTCAAAAGTGGCCCACAAGTCAGCTAGAGGGGCTACCTCAACACTTAGAATTTTTCTAAGTCTCCAAGTGTTCCTCCAGTTTTCCTATGGCCTACTTTAGGAGCTTGTAGTTTGTAAACCAGGCCAAACCAACTTCCACTCATGTTGACAAACTTGTAGCCCTCATGTAGCTCTACAACATTGCCAACATCAACCATACCTGGTTCTCAATGGTTTAAAAGATCTAGGGTCAAGAAGTTAGGGTTTCAGTCGGCTTGAATCACTGAAACCACGTTTCAGTTTCATCGGGCACCACTTGAGGGCACTGTATCTCACCAACTAAGCTGAACCAGCCCATGATGTCTTTTACAAACTTGTAGTGATCACATAGGTCTACAACTTTGATATTTTGAGGTTTCACTAACTCGAGCTGGTTTAGGAGTTAATCGTCGACAAAGTTGCCCTGTCAATCGGTCATGGAAGACTCGGTTTCAGTCAACGAGCTCGAACACCGGCGTGTCGTGGCGCTCGGGCAGAAGAACGGTGACGCGTGGCGACCGAGCGCTGCCATCCCCTCCACGTCGCGAGCCCAGGCGCGAGTTTGAACACCGAGCGGCCACCTCCACCCCCTCACTCGCGCTCATTCTCTTCTCCCTCCCTCTCGCTCTGGCCGGGCTCACCGAGGCGGAAACCGGAGACACCATTGCCGCCGCAGCCGTCTCTGAGCTCGCGCACTCACCACCGCTCACCAGACCACGTCCGTCCCTCTGCCTCACCGCCCTACACCTCCTTGACCAGTCGGTAGATTGGATTGAGCCCGAGGTGAGCCACATTGCCACCTCCGCCCGCTCCCAAAAGCTCACCGGAGCTTCGCCATGTTCGGTTCACCATGGCCAGCACCGCACCGTAGTTCTCCGCCTTCCCTCACTCACGTTTCCTCCTCCCTGTCACGTGTAGATGCTAGGGTGAAGATGCTACCGCCAGCATCGGGTTAGCCAGGCCGGAACGAGACCGTGCACGGCCGCGCCATGGCTGCCGGCCAGGTGCTCACGCGGTCAAGCGGCTCCGCTCCATCCCCGTCTGTGTGAGTGGTCTCGAGAGGTCCGCTAGGAGTCCAGGAAGGTGATGCACCCTTCGGTAGGTCGTGCGACGGCCGGGACTCGCCGGCGTACCGCCAGGCACCACGGCCGTCCGCCATCGCCGTCGGCCTAGGTGCTGCGGTGCATCAGGTTTGGGGAAAAGGGCTAGCCTCGGTGCGGTTGGGTTTGGGCAAGACGTCGGTGAACTTGGATTGGTCAGAGGAGCCACCGGCGGCGAGGAATCGCTCGCCGGAGCTCACTGCCGCCGCTCCCCTGTCCCCTTTCACTGACACGCGGGGGCCACCTGTCTGTTGCCGCGCGCGGGCAGGAGCCCGAGTGGGCCGTGCGCGCGCGTCTTGGGCCACGTCTGCCCCGGGCCGGCCCAGTTTCAGAAGAAAATCCATTTCATTTATTTATTTTATCACAGATTTTGTTGAGGTTTGGAAAATTTAGATCTAGGGTTTTACTTGCCCAAAATTTATGAGATAAATTTTGTTAGGGTTTACATGATGTGTAGTATTTTAGAAAAATATAAATCTGGTATGTAATGTTTAGTTTTTGGGAGAATTAAATAGATCTTTCAAATGTGTTTTGAATTGAATGCAAACTTGTTAAATGTGTAACTTGAGCTGTAGTATTCCAAAAATTATAAAATTTGGTGGGTAGGCTAATTTATACTTGCCCTAGCTCTGGTAAAAATTTGGGCAGTAGTGCTTAAGTACTTTTCAAGTTATAATGCTATCTTGTTATTTTAGGAAATACTTAAATGAATTTTAGTAATTTTTCTACATGTGCAATGTTCTTATAACTTTTTGAAGAATGTCTTGGTACCCTAAAGTGTCCAGGAAAATTATGAAATCTGTTGTTTGATACTTTTCAATATGATTTATTAATTATGCAAAAATCAGCCTTTTGGACTTGTGAATTTTGTATAGGGAGTTCCTATGAATAAATTTAGTTCAAATTTTTACAGTAGTCTCTTTTTGGGTCAGAGAGTCCCCTGTAATTTTGGTAGAATTTTAGGAGCAGTTTACATATATGTTTAAAATTCCACTTAATTAATTAAGGAAATTAAGAAATGAGTATAAATAAATATTCTAGGTGGGCACACCTTACTTTCTGGTGTTTTTGTGACCTATGTGAACTTGTGGTAACATTAGTTTGGTCTTAAGGGATGTTTGCCACATAAATAATTATTTAATCCTTCCAATTCTAGGTTTTCTGGACAGCTGGTAGTATTTCTAAGTTTGACCTTTGATAAAGATGGTTGCTGGAAAACTTGTAAATACCAAAGTTGTAGTAAACTTGATTAACTAGCTTGTGTCAAAATTTGGGAGCATTTGGCTCAGTAGTTTAGGAGTTATTGCTGTTTAAAGTGACAGTCCAGAATTGGTTACTCTCTGTTTAGAGAAGACAGATTCTGGAACTCATATCTTTTGGAGTTGGGAATCTCCAGTTTTGTTAGAAACAAGTAGCCGCTGTCCAGAATGTTCTACTGTGGTATTTTGCTGTTGGATGTGGTAACCTAAGTAATGCTATTCTTGTAATTGTTAGGTGTTAGGGCCTTAACTGAAGAAGAACAGCTATATCTTAGGTTGAGTAGATTAGGTGAGTATTTCTCTACCGGAGAGGAAATTTGCACCTACTATTTGAAGTGATTTGAATAGAGCTTTAAGAATGTTGTAATGCATTTCATTCCGAGCATACTGCATCTTTCATTATGCATCTATGAGATTTATTATGCACTCATGCAATAGGTGTTCCGGAGGGGGTAACGCTCCTCGAATTCGAGCAAGTGATTCCGGAGGAAGCCCAGAACCAGCCGGAGGAGCCAACAGAACCGGTCGGCGAAGGAGACGCCACTGAAGACTTGCCGGAGTGCCCTGACCACCGGCCTTCGACTTTTCTCAAAGGCAAGCCCCGGTGCATGCTGAACCCATCGTTTTATAAATATATCTTGAGTACTCTTAATTGTTTACTGCATTAAGTTATAGGAGTTGTATGAAAACAATTGTTGCATTATACCTGTCCTTGTCCAGATATCGTACTTAAATCCCAATTTAGGTTTAGGCACGTGTCAATGCTTAGCCCTGCTTAGTACGGTAGAAGTCAGATGATTTCCGGTCATCCGCGAGATGTAGGAAGGAGTCACGAGTGGCTTTATGGCTATCGTGGATGGAACCATGCTTTAAAATGAAATTGAGACCGGGCGGGAGTTCGATAGTACAGCCGCAAGACACTTCACGTCTTGGGTGTGGAGCTATGCCCGCCTGAGTCGTTTAAGGACCGATTCACTGTACGTCCTTGAGTCATGTTGAACACAGTCTAACACTTAGTTGGCCGGATAAGTCGTTCCGACCGCGAAGTCGAGTAGTATGGTTCAGGCCGGGAATCGAATGATAGGTTGCATCTTGGAGGAGAGAAAGGATGTGCTTGGGGACATTGGCGTGAGACCAAGGGGGGTTAGAGTCCCTATCACCTGGCAGAGTGTCGCCCTTGGGGATGCGACATTATTCGGACCCGCGATTCCTGAACTGTACGAAAGATGACCTGAGCAGTCCTCGCCAGGCGTGACTCGGTGAGTGTTAGAAGTACCCCTCCAGCTGGATAGGAATTCGATTCGAATCGCCGTCGCTCCCGGTTAGTGAGCACTTGACTTGAGCAGCGGCAACGTAGATCTCATTAATTGAACAGATGGTTAAGTGAATGATACATTGTTGCCACAATTTATACCTGCTATGGATAAAAGGTTAATAATTGTTTGATGATACTCAAGTGTATGTGTAGTACAGGTGCTAAGATAAATGACAGGTAAATGCTAAAAATAACTGCTAGTACAGGTTATAAGAGTTTCAACTACTGATGCTTTTATGCAAAATGTGGTGTCAGCTAGCCTCTTGTGTAAGCCTTGCATGATCCTTGGTGTCATTTTATTTCTGGTTTTTGACGGGTAAGTCTAGCTGAGTACATTCCAGTACTCAGGGTTTATTCCCCCCTGTTGCAGATGATATGCTCTATCAAGGCTTCTGCAAGACGTGTCTCCACCCTGCGGGTGACGAAGACTAGATCACTAGGGCGTGATCATCTTATATGTACTTTCCTCATGCTTTTGCGGGTTGTTGATCAGCAAGACTGGCAGTAGTTAAACAACTGGTGTGTGTGTGTGTGTGTTATGCTTTCGCTACTTTCCAAACTTGGTTTGTAATAATTGCAACTCCGTGGTGTAAACTTATTTCCGAACTACTTGTGAAATGTAACGTATGATGTTGTATGTTGAATGATGTGATCTTGGTTGTAAGCAAGTTGGTTTGAAATCCTTCGTGGTTTCGATTGACTACCGGGATTATATGGGCTCAAGTTCGAAAATTTGAGCACTTCGGTGCTTGTTTTTGTACTTGTGCTCTTATAATTTGGTCAGTTCTGTTACAATGGCCGGGTCTGAGTGGGAGGCTGAACCAGAGCCACCGGCCTTGTGGTCGTGAGACCGAGGAGAGCGGTACCTGGGGATGGGCTGATAATCCTCGTCAGTGCTATCAGAGGCCTCATCCTCAGCTAGATCAACAGGCTGAGCATCTAGATCTGCAAGCTCTGCCTCAGCAAGACCCTCAACGGTCACGTCCTGCTCAGCTGCTGTCTCTGGCACCTCAGGTCTCTCTCGCTGTCCCGGCGCTGGGGCCTGCTCTCTGGTGACAGAAGCCCATAGCTGACGGATATCATACTCTGGAAAGGCAGTGGTAGTATCAGATATCTCAGCTCTAATCTTTGAAGGCAGCTCAAGTGCAGATCTGATGATGAAGCATATCCAATGAGCATAGGGGCAGCTGACGGTGTCCCTTGAAGCCTTCTGCTAGGGTGTCCTCCATCTCACTTAGCATAAGATCCCATATATCAAACGGTGTCTGTGAGAGAAGGTGGTGTCAACCCACAACTGCATCCTGGTCAGTCCCTCTCTGTAGCCCAACCTGGGAAGAAGTGTACGCCTGACAATAGCATCCAGGACTCTGGCAAGAGGTGTCAAGCTGGCGGGTGTGCGACGAGACCCTTCGCCAAAAGGCTCACGGAAGCAGGGTCGGATTAGATCAGTAGGAGGCACTGTCCCGCCGTGAGGGCGTCTAGGTGGAGCAGTCTGACCAAAGCAAAGCTGATGTATCTTCGTGTCTGAAGCTGGGAGTGAGAATCTCCCGCACTCTGGTGCTGTACAGTCTGCGGTCACGGCCTCGGAATGCAAAGTGTATGAACTCATGGGCCGGATCAATCCATAGTGAGGCATAGAACTCCCTGACCCAAGTGCCGCAGTATGCTCCTGTCCGTCCAAGAAAGTCAGATAAGTCCGGAAGAAAAGATAGGTGCGGACAAAGCTGCTCACCCACTACCTCAACAAGTGACTCAATACGACAGACCCTCTGTGGTCAAAAAGCAATCCCACTGTCAACATATGCTCTGTAAAAATCCTCCTGTAGAGGTGTATAGAATCCCTCTGAAGCTCTAGAATCCCTCTGAGGTGGGAACCACCGGCTGACCTCAACAAATCTCAAGCCCTGCACCTGACGTGCTGTAGCACCCCTCAAGTCAAAGTGCTCGACTGGGGGCGAACCTCGAGCCCTGGGAGGTGGACGTCCTCCATGACGCTGGCCCTCTGGCCTAGGAGTCACCTGAGCTCGTGTACGTGTGGAGCGGCGACGCGGTGGAGTCTGAGCTGGCTGCTCCTCTGTCTCCTCTGGAGCCTCTGCAGGTGGATCAACTGACATATCCTCAGTCCCCTCTGTCCCCTCTGTGGCCTCTGTAGCCTCTGTACCGAGCTGTCGACCTTCAAGATGAAAGCGACACTTGCCAATGCGAATACCACTGCTCCTGCCTCCCCTTTCTGCCTACTCAGCTGCATCTACGACTGCCTGAGCGATGTCTGCATCAGTAAGAGTCTTCTTCTTCTTTCTGCCCATAATCTTTATGCGCTTACCACGCGCAACCTCAGACATACGAGGAGGACTCTCGTCCCCGTCATTAGGAGCACCCCCGGCGTTCTTGCATCGAACCATACTGACGACTGTCGGGAACCTCTGAAAGATGATGTACTGTCACTCAAGAGGCTTGGCCTCAATCCGTATCCGCAGGCTTGGCCTCGTATTAAATCTCTGAACTGCAGTCACCCCGACAAATCGACAAACTCGCTGAAAAGACGGAATAGATGGATCTACTATAAGCAATATATATAAACTAAAAGATACGAAACCCTAAGGATAGCAAGCATATGAGATAAGATGAGAACGAACAGCGATAGCTACCTCGGATCGACGAGAAACCGGTGACGAGGTGAGATGACCTAGTTCGTGAGACTTCCCGAAGCACCGGACGAGCGCTGAAAGGACCGAGTCAAGTGACGATGATAAGCGATGGAATGACGGTCAAGGTAAACCCTAACGAAGGAAATTGAACGATTGAAAACGAGGATCAAGATTTTCACCTTCAAAGTAGGGTTAGGGCAAACCCTAGAAGGAGACGGCGATGGAGGAAGAAGAAGCTAGGGTTGCAGGCTTGGCACTGGGGGCGCGCGCGAGCTTCGGTGGGGACACGGCGAGGCAAGGGCGGGCAGCGGACAGCGGCGGTGGCGCAGCAAGGCGACGACGCGGCTAGGCAGAGCTGGCGCGGCGCAGGCGCGGCGGGGCAGCACGGCTGGGCAAGGCAGGCACGGCGGGGCAGCATGGTAGGGCGGCAACGGCGGCGGTGGAGAGCCTGGGCGGCGAAAACCGGCGAGTAGGGCGATTAGGGCACGGGAGGAGCAGCAGCGCGGCGGTGGATTGAAAAGAAAACCGGCTCGAAGACGAAAGGTTATATGAGGACTCAGATCCGCTCGGCGCGCACTGACCGGATGCGGTGGTCGAATGACCGGACGCGGTGGTGCAGCGTTCGGTCACACTCCAGTAAGCTCCTGGAGCGGCCGGACGCGTCCGGTTAGGATTGACCGGACGCGGACAGAGTCCGGTCGAGGGTCATCCGGGAAAGTCATCGCGAATGACCGGACGCGGTGGTGGTTACCGGGACCGGACGCGGTGGTCAACAATGACGCGTCCGGTGCAGCGTCCGGTCACAAGGTCAGGAGGAAGTCTTCGGGATGACCGGACGCGCTGGTGGTCGCCAGGACCGGACGCGGTGGTAAAGCATCACTGCGTCCGGTGCAGCATCCGGTCCAGCGTCCAGTCACAGTTTTTCGCCTTTCTTTAATCCGATCTTCGACGCGACTTCTCCCAATCAAGTTCCAATTCAAAGAGACTCAAATAAACACCAATTGGAACCTGATATGAGTGACCTCACTCAAACCCTCAAGTTTTTCAAAATAATTTGCCTTAGGCTAGTATGTTTTTTAAGAAAATAAGCAATAAACACTCGAGGAGCAACGTATGGCCATGCAATAGAGTTTGTGAACCCTTAGGAGCGTCAAATGCTCTCTCTATTCATGGACGAACACAGAGGTTGCTCAAAGCCAAACCGAAAAGAAACGACAAAGCAACAACCATGCATATGTAATGCAATACAAGTAAGTAAAGCTAGGTTGCTTGTCAAGTTTGATCCACGGTTAGGCTTCTTCACTCCTCCAAAGAAGGGTTATCGTAACCGTGTTAAACAAGCCCTAGATGCATTGCGGGAAATTTAGACATGACATATAATACAATGCAATACAGGGGACAACACAAGCTCATTTTTTAAAGTTACTAGAGTCAAGCACATTAAGTTCACTTCTCAACCTACAAAAGGTAGCCTCATGTAAGGGTTTAGTGAAGATATCCGCTAATTGATTTTCACTTCTTACACCTTCTAGTGATATATCATTTTTAGCAACGTGATCTCTTAGAAAGTGGTGGCGGATATCAATGTGCTTGGTGCGAGAGTGTTGTACCAGATTATTAGCAATTTTAATGGCACTTTCATTGTCACATAAAAGTGGCACCTTTTCAAGAACAATTCCATAGTCTAGGAGGGTTTGTTTCATGTATAAGATTTGTGCACAACAAGCCCCCGCGGCAATGTATTCCGCCTCGGCGGTGGACAAAGCCACACTATTTTGCTTCTTAGATGACCAAGATACTAAAGACCTCCCAAGCAAATGGCACCCTCCGGATGTGCTTTTTCTATCAATTTTGCAACCGGCATAATCCGAATCGGAATAGCCAACTAGTTGGAATCTAGCTCCTTTGAGATACCAAAGACCAATGCTTGGGGTGTGCTTAAGATATCTTAAGATTCTTTTTACGGCACTTAAGTGAGGTTCTTTAGGGCACGCTTGAAAGCGAGCACACATGCACACACTAAACATGATATCGGGCCTAGATGTGGTAAGATATAACAAACTACCAATCATAGAACGGTAGAGAGTTTGATCAACCGGTTTACCTCCCTCATCTAGGTCGAGATGTCCATTAGATGGCATTGGGGTCTTGATTGGTTTGCATTCTTCCATCTTGAATCTCTTGAGAAGATCCTTGGTATACTTTTCTTGAGAGATGAAAATCCCTTCTCTCATTTGCTTGACTTGAAAACCAAGGAAGAATGTGAGCTCACCAATCATAGACATCTCGAACTCCTTCGATATCAATTCACCAAATTCCTTGCAATATTCTTCATTTGTTGATCCGAAGATGATATCATCAACATACACTTGACAAATGAAGATCTCCCCATTAAGCTTCTTGATGAATAGTGTGGTGTCGACCTTCCCAATGGTGAAGCCCTTCTCAATGAGGAAGTCCCGGAGACGCTCATACCACGCTCTAGGGGCTTGCTTGAGCCCATATAGCGCCTTGGACAACCTATAAACATGATTAGGATATCTAGGGTCCTCAAACCCGTGAGGTTGATTAACATAGACTAGTTCATTTATGAAGCCATTTAAGAATGCACTTTTCACATCCATTTGATATAGTTTCATATCATGATGTGATGCATATGCAAGGAGGATACGAATGGCTTCAAGTCTTGCAACGGGTGCAAAGGTCTCTCCAAAATCAAGGCCTTCAACTTGAGAGAACCCCTTTGCAACTAGTCTTGCCTTGTTCCTCACTACTATGCCTTGGTCATCTTGCTTGTTGCGGAACACCCACTTGGTTCCAATGACTCTTGCACCTTGTGGATGCTCTTCAAGTGTCCATACTTGATTGCGGGTGAAGTTGTTCAATTCTTCATACATAGCATTCACCCAATCTGGATCTTGAAGAGCTTCTTCTACATTCTTAGGTTCAACACAAGAGACAAAAGAGTGATGTTCAACAAAAGAAGCAAGCTTTTGAGATCGAGTCATTACTCCCTTAGTAGGACTCCCTATGATGAGATCTTGTGGATGTGCTTGAAGTAGAGGTGAGTTTCTTCTATCAACCACTTGAGGAGGAGGATGGGGAGCATCAACATCTTGAGCTTGCGCCTCGGCTTGTTCATGAGAGACATGAGTGTCTTCATTTTCAACTCTCTCATCCTTGTCATCATCTTGAGGCACATGTGATGAAGATGGTAGATCAACAATTTGTACATCGTCTTCATCATCTTTTGGCTTGATGTCTCCCACCAGCATGTTCTTCATGGCCTCCCTCAAGGGTTCATCACCTACATCATCACAATTCTCAATTGCTCCTTGGGAGCCGTTAGATTCATTAAATTCCACATCATATGTTTCTTCAACCAAACCAGTGGCATGGTTAAATACTCTATATTCTTTGGACTTTGATGAGTAACCAACAAGAAAATCAATATCACAACGTCTTTGAAACTTCCCTAGGTGTTGACGCTTCTTGTAGATGTAGCATTTGCAACCAAACACCCGGAAGAATGAGACGTCCGGCTTTTTCCCATTTAGCAACTCATAGGGGGTCTTGCCAAGAAACTTTTGTAGGAAGAGGCGATTTGAAGCATAGCATGCGGTGTTGATTGCCTCGGCCCACAACTTCTCCGGAGTGTTGTACTCATCTAACATTGTTCTTGCAAGGGTGATTAAAGTCCGGTTCTTTCTCTCAACTACACCATTTTGTTAAGGAGTGTAGGTTGAAGAAACTTCATGCTTGATTCCAATTTCATCACAATAAGCTTCAATGTTTGTGTTGTCAAACTCTTTGCCATTATCACTTCTAATCTTCTTTATCTTGACTTCAAATTTATTTTGAGCTCTCTTTGCAAACTTTTTGAAACAATTTGCCACTTCGGATTTGTCATGAAGGAAGAAGGTCCATGTGTACCTTGAGTAGTCATCCACTATCACAAGACAATAGAGATTTCCACCCAAGCTCTTGTAGGTTGTAGGCCCAAACAAATCCATGTGTAGGAGTTCTAGCACTCTTGAAGTTGACATCTTAGCTTTGGTTGGATGAGTGTTTGCAACTTGTTTGTCGGCTTGACATGCACTACAAGGTTTGTCCTTTTCAAACTTTACATCCTTCAATCCTCTCACTAGTTCTTTCTTCAATAGCTTGTTGAGAGTGTTCATTCCAACATGAGCAAACCTCCTATGCCAAAGCCATCCAAGTGAGGTCTTGGTGAACAAACATGTCATCAAGTTTGCATCTTCGGAGGTGAAGTCAACAAGATAAAGATTATTGTATCTAAAGCCTTTGAATATCATTTGCTTGTCATATATCTTTAAAACAACCACTTCATTAGGTGTGAACAAGCATTAGAAGCCAAGGTCACAAAGTTGCCCAACGGATAATAAGTTGAAACTCAATGAAGCAACATAGAGCACATTTGAGAGTGAGTGATCATTTGATATTGCAATCTTACCTATACCCTTGACTTTGCTCTTTGAATTATCTCCAAATGTGATCTTCTCTTGACATACCACATTCTCTTCAATGGAGGTGAACATACGAGGATCACCGGTCATATGTTGAGTGCAACCACTATCAATAACCCAATGAGATCCACCGGTCTTGTAGTTCACCTACACACAAGAGATCAAGCTTTTTGTTTAGGGACCCACACTTGAGAGGGACCCTTGACTTTCTCAACTAGTGACTTGGCAACCCATATTTTCTTAGACCTATTCTTGTTTGGGGGACCCAAGAACATAACTTTCATCTTTCCACTTGAATCTTTTCTTAGCATGTAATGAGCATTGAAGGCAAAGGGTCTAGCATGCTTGGACAAGGGTTGTGGTGGTGGAGTTTTGCACTCATGAGCAAAATGGCCTTCTTGTCCACACTCAATATATCTCTTTGGTTTGGGCTTTGACTTGCTTTGTTGTTGTTGAGCTTTAGCCTTCTTCTCTTGATTTGCCAAATAACCAATGCCACTTCTATCCATCTTCATTACGGTGTTCATGAGTAGCTCACTTTGCAAATATTGGCCTCTTGTGAACTTGCTTAGGCCGGTCTTGAGATGCTCTTTCTCTTGCTTGAGCTTTTTGTTTTCTTCCATAAGTGACTCATTTGTTGTTTGCTTCTCAAGAGCCATCAAACCTTTTAGCTTCTTGTTCTCATTTGCAAGCTTCTCATTTTTACTCTTGATCTTGGCATAATCATCATAGTTGTTTGACTCAACCACACTCTTGCCTTTGCTACTAGAACCTTGCTCAATGCTTTCAATGATCAAGTCATCACATGATGTAGCTATATCAAACTTAACAACTTTGTTAGTAGCATCATGTGTCTTAAGAGGAAGCTCATTAGCTACCACAAGACTATCATAGTCAATTTTTAATGTGGTGTATTTGTCTTTTAGAGAATTATGTCTAGTGATGAGCTCATCATGTTTCTTCTCAAGTTTATCATGTTGATCTCTAAGCTCTTTGTTAGAAGTTTTGAGCTCCTTGAGAGTGGAAGACATAATTTCATTTTGATCTTTGAGCTCACCACTAGCCTTTTGTGCACTTTCAAGCTTAGATGAGAGTGATTCATTTTCATTTTGAAGTTCATCATTTTCATTTCTAGTCCTTCTTATGACTTTAGTGTATTTGTTCAACAATTTTACAAGTTCATCATCACTATCACTATCATCATCATCATCACTATCATGGTTTTATACCTTTCGTTCACCCTTGGCCATAAGGCATAGGTGAGTAGTGGACGATGATGGTGAAGGTGGCGGTGAAGGTGGTGATGAAGATGTCGGTGAAGATGATGGCCCCATCACAAATGCGGCAACCTTCTCTTTCTCATCATCGCTCTCATCACCGGAGGACTCACAAGATGATTCAATGTCGGTGAGCCAATCACCAACAATATATGCTTTTCCTCCCTTCTTCTTCTTATGGAACTCCTTCTTCTTGCCATCTTTCTTTTTGTATGGCTTGTTTTTCTTTTTTTCTTCTTCTTCATCACTTGAATCATTCTTCTTGTCCTTGTTCTTGTTCTTGTACTTGTCTTTTGGAGGTCTAGGACATTGATGAGCTAAGTGGCCAAGTTCACCACAATTGTAGCAATCCATCTCCGAGATTGGTTTTCTTTTGCTACTTGTAAAGAATTTCTTTTTCTTGCCATCGAACTTGATGCCACTCTTGTTGAGCTTCTTTAACATCTTGGTGGTCTTCCTCACCATGAGTGCAAGTGATGCATCATCAATATCACTTTCACTTGGGCTCTCTTGCACCATCATGGCTTGGCCCTTCTTCTTCTTCTTCTTCTTGTCATGGCTAGCTTTGAAGGCCAAGTCTTTCTTCTTGAAAGATGATGAGCCCTCTTCCGGAGTGATGTGCATGTACATCTCATGTGCATTGATCTTCCCCAATACTTGTGTCGGTGTTGCGGTGGAGAGATCACTTTGGTGAAGCACGGTGATAATGTGACCATACTTCTCAACGGGAAGAACACTCAAGATCTTCCTTGCAACATCTGATTGGCTCATTTGGGTGAGCCCAAGAGCATTGAGGTCCTCTACAAGAACATTCAAACGAGTGTACATGTCATTAGCACTTTCTTTGGGAAGCATCTCAAAAGAATTGATTTTCTTTAAAGCAATATGATAGCGTTCCTCACGCTCACTCTTAGTTTCCTCATGGAGAGCACAAAGGTTTTTCCACAATTTATGAGCGTTCTTTGTATTACGCACATGATTGAAGATATCCTTGCCTAAGCCCTGGTAGAGTGCATTTTTGGCCTTTGCATTCCATCAGTCGTACTTCTCCTTGTCACCACTTGGGTTGGCGGGATCCTTGATAGCGGGAAGCCCTTGGGTTGCGGCTCTAAGACACCCAACATCTATGGCTTCGAGGTACGCCTCCATACGGATTTTCCAATATGGAAAATCATCCCCCTCAAAGGTGGAAGGTGGTCCTTCCCCGTTAGACATCTTGCTCTAGGCGGTAAAGCCTAAATTAGGAGCAACTCGGCTCTGATACCAATTGAAATGATCAAGATGCCCAAGAGGGGGGTGAATTGGGCTTTTCTAAAAATTAATTGTAAGAATTAAATCCTACAAGCCGGAATTCACCCCTAGTGCCTACTTGTGTTCCTAGAGATTCTACCGGTAAAAGTTTTGCACCATAGTTTCCAATCCTAGTCTAGCATGTCAATTCTAGGAAAGTAAATCAAGCAATGAATGTAAATACGAGAATATAAATGCTTGAAAGTAAGGGCAAGGAACACGGCGATATTTTCCCGAGGTATCAGAGAGTCGCCACTCTCCACTAGTCCTCGTTGGAGCACCCGCGCAAGGGTGTAGCTCCCACTTGATCCGCGCAAGGATCAAGTGCTCTCGACGGGCTGATTCTTCGACACTCCATCGCGGTGAATCACCCAAAACCGCTCATAAGATGAGTTGGGTCATCTACAAACTCCGCCGGATGATCACCAAACTCCCAATCACCACCAAGCCGTCTAGGTGATGGCGATCACCAAGAGTAACAAGCTAGAACTCTCACTTGACCACAACAGCCTAATGAGAAGGTAGATGCACACTTGCTACTCTCTATTCACTAGTGGAGGACTCTCAAGCTTTGATTCTCAAACCACAATCCTCACTAGAGCTCTTGCACTCCCTTACACTCCAAAGGTGTTTCTCAGCTGAACAAATGAGCAAGAGACCTCTAAAAGAGGTGGTGGGGATGTATTTATACACCCCACAGTCAAATCCAACCGTTACCTGCCAACTCAGCAAAATACGAGGTGACCGGACGCGCCGGTCGAAGTGACCGGACGCGCCGGTCGCTCGTAACGGTCAAAACCTGAAATAACGGCTGAGTGACTGGACACGCCGATCAGGGGTGACCGGACGCGCCGATCGTGCAGGGAGCTTACTGTACTCTGACCTGACGTGCGACCGCGTCCGATCGGTGATGACCGGACGCGTCCGGTCGTCAGAGTACCTTACTGGAACGTGACCGGACGCGCCGATCACACCCCAGTCGCGTCCAATTAGGTGGTTTCCCTCAAGTGACACGTGTCCTCGCAAGGGCCGCGTCCGGTCGTCAGCGCTGAAACACAGTTAGCGGTTAGAACTGACCGGACGCGTCCGGTCAAGTCAGGCACCGCGTCTGGTCAAGGGAAAACGCCTCTAAACACTCCGAAACGCGACGCAATTTGAACCAAGTTGCTTCCAACTGAACTTTGAGCTATTCTAGAGTTTCTTAGTGCTAAGTTTGACAAGTGTGCACCACACCTAAACATAAGACTCACCTAGGTCAAGCTACTTGCTCATGCTCCCCTTTATAGTACGGCCAAAGAAAATACAAAGATCCTAACGACTATTCCGAATGTAACTCAACACCTTGACATCCGAAACTAACCGTCCTTAATCTTGACGTCAATCCTTTGAAAAACCGAAACGATTTTCATCAAGGGGCATAAATACCATAGTGCCCAACCTAACTTACCAAAGTTTCTGCAAAACACACGTTAGTCATGGTAATAAAGCATTGTCATCAATTGCCGAAACCCACTCTCGGGGCCTAGATGCTTTCACACGTGTAAAGAATAAAAAGTTTTCCGGCCGGGTCCGTTTGTCAGAGGATTACATGCGTTGGATCTGTGATATAAGGGACACAAGTTTAGAAGGGTAGCAAACATCAAGGTGAGAGGCTATTTTGAATTCCTTCGCTCTTTTATAATACTAGTTAACATGCACGTGCGACACGCACGTGCCTAGAAAAAAATTGTCGTTTTTGTTTGTCATTTTGTAGCTTGTTTGCGGTTATCATATTATCCTAGTATTTTCATGTTTATTTGAAACCAACATTTTTTATTTTTTTTATTATTTGGAACTATGTTGAAGTGCTAGTGGAGCGTTATCTAGACCGGATGTGTGTGTGGTAGAGTGAATGTAGCCACTAATTGTAAATTTTGGCAGGGCAGGGACTACATGTATTTGTAAGTTTTATTTTATTTTGAATGTAAATTCATTTATTTTTTGATCCTTTGTTTGTATATATGGGATTTTTTGCGAAACTATTGTATTTGTATCCAATTTTCTTTTATTCCTCGTTAATTTTATAGTGATGTGTTGCGACCATATCATTCACTCCCTCAACCAGGATGCAAGGTAGGCCACTTATAATATTGATGCGGCAGTGTATGTTTCAATAGCTAAAAAAGCGATATGTTAGGTCTTCTGGTACGGCTGGGTCCTTTCAGGAAAAAAAGGAAGGTCCATGGCTCAATTCCATGATCTATGAGATTGATCTTTTTTTTTGCATAAGGTGTAAACATAGATACACCCTATAAACATGGATGGCTGAATGGAGAAACACAAAAGCAATGAGAAGAGGACACCGGGAGTCCGATGATCGTACATACACCAAAAATCAACATACGTGTGTGCATATGTCACTAATTAATTCCGTATATCGCAACTCGCAAGGCATGGGAAAAAATAATAAATAAGGTAAGCTGAGATCAGCACATACGCACCTCAGATTCCGTATGCTTTCCAGCTGAAGACCAACGGCTGTGTGCGCGGCTGCGGCGCGACAGAGCAACGCGTCGACACTGCGGATTACGATCAAACTACCTGGAAGAACGGCGTCGATTGGAACCGTATTGGAGTTTTTTTTGGAAAAAAACAATTGAGGAGACCGACGTTCCTAGGGTGTGGGTTGGGTAATTTTTTTGGTGAGAAAAAAATAGCGATATGAGGAACCACACGTATAAACACGCGTAAAGAATTAAAAGTTTTCCGGCCGGGCCCGTTCGTCAGGTTAGGATGGGAGATTAGATACGTTGGATCTGTAATCTAAGGGTCAAAATATAGGGTGGGTAGGATTTTGTCAGGTAACCTGTATTTTACAATTCCTTCGCTCTACCTGGAAGAACGGCGTCGATTGGAACCGTATTGGAGTTTTTTTGGAAAAAACAATTGAAGAGACCGACGTTCCTAGGGTGTGGGTTGGGTAATTTTTTTGGTGAGAAAAAAATAGCGATATGAGGAACCACACGTATAAACACGCGTAAAGAATTAAAAGTTTTCCGGCCGGGCCCGTTCGTCAGGTTACGATGGGAGATTAGATACGTTGGATCTGTAATCTAAGGGTCAAAATATAGGGTGGGTAGGATTTTGTCAGGTAACCTGTATTTTACAATTCCTTCGCTCTTTTATAGTATAGATAGATAGATAGATAGATAGATAGATAGACAAAGAGTTACAATCAAAATTAATGAGGTCTCGAAAGCACAGAGGCGCCTGCCCCAACCATGTTGCAGTATATGTATCCCGTCTAGCTAAATGAGCCAACTCCTAGGCCACCTTGTTGCCTTCTCGCTTCACCTTCTGAAACTTCCAATCCACCAGCAGCTGCAAGTACTCTTTGGCCTCCATAATAGTGCCTCTAATCTCTGATATATCGGCACTTTGAGATGTCATGGCTTTGATAATCCTTGCACTATCGGACTCCACAAGATAGATAGATATAGATAGATAGATAGATAGATTAGATAGGTAAAAAATAAATGATAAAGATAATATTATAGATATGAGGCCTCGTTTAGATCCCAAATTTGGGGTCCAAATTTTGCATAGTAAATGTCCCGTCACACTGTAGCAATTTTGTTTTTATTTGGTAATAATTATCCAAATATTGATTAATTAGACTTAAAATATTCGTCTCGTAAAGTATAACAAAACTGTGCAATTAGTTTTTGATTTCATCTACATTTAGTACTCCATATATGTGCCGACATTTTGATGTGATAGGGAATCTTCTTTTTGCATAGTAAAATTTAGGGGTGAATTTGGGTATCTAAACAAGGCCTGAATATAAATCCTCATCCTCATATGACTGGGAGGCGCTACAGAATCCTTTTCTCATTTTCCTGTCAACTCCTTCCATCATCCGCATGCTTACATGTAAGACTAAGGGGATGGTTACGGAATCCATCTTTTTGCCGTGTGCTATCGAGTCCTTGTATCTCCCGGCTCCGTTCGATGCGATGCCTACACATGTTCAGGTTTGTTTGGACTCGGTGAAGCACATCAGCGACGTATAGACATGGGGCACAGTTATTAACGATAGTTAGGTGAGTTGGACGCGGGTGGATTAACAGACGCGGAAAAAAAGGAAAAAAAGAATAACAAAGTTAGGAAAAGGACCAAAATAAGAAATTATTCGTGATTTTAATATGTCTACAAGAATTCGTATTTGCACTATCGGACTCCACAATTACTGGCCCGGGCACCATTGTGCGTATTGGAGTTTTTTTTAAAAAAAACAATTGAGGAGACCGACGTTCCTAGGGTGTGGGTTGGGTAATTTTTTTAGTGAGAAAAAAATAGCGATATGAGGAACCACACGTATAAACACGCGTAAAGAATTAAAAGTTTTCTGGCCGGACCCGTTCGTCAGGTTAGGATGGGAGATTAGATACGTTGGATCTGTAATCTAAGGGTCAAAATATAGGGTGGGTAGGATTTTGTCAGGTAATTTGTATTTTACAATTCCTTCGCTCTTTTATAGTATAGATGGATAGATAGATAGTGTTTGTTAAACTTTTAACTTCTCAAACAAACACCCCTAAGATGTTTTAGCTGTTGAGATAGAGAATTAGTGAAAAAAAAGTGTAAATCATCCGACGTGACATGCACTGAAGGCAAACCGAACACCCAATTAAAAAAAATACGGGACGTTCACGCCTGGTTCTCCACACGCCCTCTTCTGCTCGATCCTCCACCGTATTCTCCCGGCGACGCCGCCGCCATGTCTTCCCAGTCTTCTGGAGGAGGTCCGGCGATCCATCATCCCCGCCCCAATTACTACCCGTACACCTTTCAGCATGACCCTCCTCCTCTCCACTCCAATTCCCGCCGTCGCCGCCGCGACGATGACGACCCCTATCAACCCTATCTGCCTCTGCCCCACGCGCACCCCTACGGAGCCACCGCCGTCGTCACCGGCACCGTTCCCTGCCATGTCCCCCGGAATCCACTCGTGCTCTCACACCTCCAAGAGTGCCTCTTTCCGCCTCTCCCTCAACCTCACCCGGCCGCGGGTCCACCACCGACGAAGCGGGTCCGCCGCGCGCCAGATACTCGGTGGGATCCGCCGCCGCCAACGCTGCAGCCGGCACTTGTCCCGGTGGCGCCAGAGAGGCCTCGGGATGTAGGAGCTTCCGCCGGGGCGTTGCTTTCGCGGGACGAGATCGAGAGGCGGTCTCCATCAAGGAGGGACGGGATCGATTCCGCGCTTGAGGCCAGGCTGCGTGCGTCCTACTGCGCATACCTGCGCTGCCTCGGCATCCGGCTCGGGCTGTAAGTTCTCTATCTTTTAATTGGTTTTGGTGATTTTCGGGCTGTAAGTTCTCTGTACCGTTTAATCGATTTTGGTGATTTGTTTATTGAACTGTTTTCTTGCCAATCTTGGTGCTTATGTTTGGTGCAGGCCGCAGACAACAATTGCGACGGCTGTGGTGTTCTGCCATCGGTTCTTCTTCCACAGATCTCACGCCTACCATGATAGATTTGTTAGTTGTCTAGTCTTCTACAAGAATTTGTTAGCTGTGCAACTTAATAATTCTGTTAGGTGGCCATCAGATCAATTTATTTCAACTCAGATGAATAAGTTGAAACTGTATCTAGATACCATCAAAAGCACATTCATTTATTTATTTAAATTTGCAACTTAGTGGCTTGAAGGTGTAGATTGGAAGACCCCAAAATTTGTTCTTTTTTAATATAGCTGCAACACTGTTTATTCTGAAATGTCTAGCGCACCCCACCACATGATGACATAATCTGAGTATACTCAACTTCATATAGCCTTGTTGGATATATTTTCTTGCTCATGGTGCTAAGCCAGCACTGTTTCATGTTCATGTGGATCTTATAACTTGGCACATGAAGGCTTTTGTAGCGTATGCCTTTCTGGCTAATGTCCCATACATTATTTACTGTTCTCTTAAAGATACTGTTGTCGAATGCGCATTTGATTTGATTTGACTTGCTCTTCATTATAACCATAATATAAAGTATATGTGCAATGTTGATTTCTGCTGTTATACGCTTATCTGCTTATTATGTTGAGTCTGATTTTGTTGTTTTCATGATGACCAAAGTTTCTTTAAACTTCGCAGTTGGTTGCGACGACAGCCTTGTTCCTGGCAGCAAAGTCAGAAGAAACAGCATGCCTTTTGAATACTGTTCTTAGGGCTTCATGTGAGATTTCTCAAAATCAAGAATTCAATCTGCTTCCTTACATGCTACGTGGTGTAAGTATACTTTATTGACGTACTTCAGTGTTGTGTTTTAGTGTGTTCTTTTGTTCTAAACTAAACAGTCAAGAGCTATATAAGGAACTGCCATTTGCTAATAGTTTGCATCTTTCTCTTTCTTCAGCAGGACTGGTTTGAACAGTACAGAGAGAGTGTAATACAGACAGAGCAAATGATACTTACAACACTTGATTTTGAACTTGAAGTAGCCCACCCATATGCTGCCCTATCCTCTGCTTTGGGCAAACTGGGTCTCTCCCATACTGTTCTATTTAATGTGGCTTGGAATCTGATCAATGAAGGGTAAGTATTTCTATTTCTTAATAATGCATTGGTTGATCATTACTTACTAACGTATTTCCTTTTCTTATAGTTATTATAGAAAACAGCCAAGTTATCTTATAAAACTTTCACTCTAGTTGACACCATGAGAATTTTGATACACATGAGCTTTGTCATATTGCAATCTCCGCTGTTTGGATAGCTTCTCTAAATACTGTACCTGGGCACTATACTTGGGTCTTTATATAACAATCTTTCAAATATTTAGATGGCACTGCACCATATGTGGTTCTTAGTGTTTTGTGGTCAACAATGCTGTTCCAGTCTGGCACAAAGACAAAAGAAAGGAACGTTCAGACAAAAAATTTGTGGATCTGTAGTTAGTTGGACTGGAAAGAAGTTATAATACATGGTTCATAGGATCACATTTTACCCACTAACCACATCTGAAGGACTGCATATTGGTTGTTCTTTCTGCACTCTGCACTTCCAGACTAGATTGTGGACTGTGCAATGCTGGGTGACATTGGATTTGGTAATTGCTTATAGATTTTAAGGGTGGTTTGACTACAATGTGAGATCAAATTATTTTCAAGAATATAATATCCGCGTTGTTCACTCCACTTGTCACAGAATAAGTGCCTATGAATATCTTCAACTCTGGTTTGCTCAATTGCTATCGGTGCCAGCTTGCAGTGTTTTCTTGTTGGTGTTGGCGTGTACGAAAATATGTATGAAACTTCTTGCAAAACTCACTGAAGTTGTGTAATAGGTTTTCCGGATTTGGTCTTTGTGTATTCTTCATCAGCACTTTTTAATTCGTACAATAGTTTTGTCTATCCTGATGTACCTGTACCTTTCATGATTAATAAAAAGTATGTTTTCCACTGTATGGAGATTTATCCAACTGCAGCGAGAATATTAAATTATTAATTCCTATGCTCTACTCCCTCCGTCCCTAAATAACTGTTGTTTTTGGTTTCCGTGCCGTAAGTTTAGAAAATGCGTGCAACATTTGTATCTCCAAATAAATTTATTATTAAAATAGATTCAACGATCTATCTAATATTAATTTTATAGCATAAATATTAATATTTTTTATATATTTTTAGTCAAAGTCGTTTCTCGGGAAGCGAAAACGACAGTTATTTAGGGATGAAGGGAGTATGTTCCATAGTGATGTGAATCTCAGACTTGACAGAACAACAAATTCACCTACAAAAGACAACACTGCTCTCATTGAAATCTTTCATGGGGATGTTGCTCTTTTGATGGTGCGGGTATTGTAGTAAATGAAGTTGCAAATAAAATTGATTATTATTAGGGGAGATGCATATTAAGAAATTGCTGGAATTCATATCAAATCATAGGTGTTCAGGAGCAAACTGAAAAAGCTAGAAAGGTATACATTTGGGAGAAGTGACAATGTATTTGGATGCAAATTTGCTAAGCTTGCATGTCATATGCACTTCTAATTTTGTGCAACATTCATCTTCAGGGGTAACTAACTTCTTCATCTGATATGTAATTGCATTTTTTGACGTGGTTACAAAGTTTGCAAGCATGGCAAAATATTGATGGGGCTGTACTCTTTTGATCAGTAAATAAGATTTTTAAATAATGTCAATTGACAGATGCACTGCTAGATATTAGAAAAACACTGCTGGGCTTTTCATGTGTCAGGTTCAAGTTTGATGAGCCATTTTACTGGATGGCTTGTTTTTATATTCTGTAGTGTGATACTTTTAGAAGGGTATTTTTTTATATTCTACAGCCATTGACGTTGTATTTCACTGCTACTTTACTAAATGTCCACTGTAATTTAATTTACTACATTTTGGGGCAATGAGCGTTTGCATGCAGACAATTTTTTTTCCCGACAACATATTTATGAAAAGCAATATAAAACAAATAATAGATAAGTACATTTGATGATAATTAGTCTATCAATGCCATTCTCAAATATCAAGTGATAGATTTGAATACTTTGATGTATAATGATAATGAAGTAGTGGTAGGAATTTTAAAGTTTGACTATATATGCATTATGGGTCTGTTTGGTTGCCTGCATATTTGCATAACCCATTATCCAGGCCCCCGCAGTGCAATTCGTCCCTGTTTGCTTACCTTCACAGGTCCATATGCAGGCTAGCACTATCCTCAAAGCAAGCTCAACCCGCATGCCACTATTCGGCCAAATCCTGCGTATCCAGCTATGCACCCTTCCTCTTGCACCCGCACTGCAGCCCAAGACACAGTCCGGCCACTTACGCAGGAAACCAATCACACGCAAAGCATTGTATAGCCTCCTATCTCAGCAAACCAAACAACATCAAATTGCATTGCATTGTCCAGGTTAAGAGTATGATGCATAACCTCTAATGCAATGCAATACTAATGTGAGTTACCAATCAGACCCAATGAGATCCATTTTGGACGGACATGGTATAAAATATTCATGATTCACATATTGTGTTGTTGGGTATCTGTCATTTTAATTATTGGATTTTTGTAGCATGCCACATTATTATTCTTTTTGGTGTTTCTATCTACATCTTTGTCACTTCGCAGAAATTCTCTTAAGGCTAGGTGGACATTGTTGTCCTTAAATTTTCTGGTTAATTTGATTCATTGTATTATTACCTCTATCACAACCTTTTCCTTTCATGGTGTCTGAGATGCAAACTCTGAAACTAATTGTACTTTATGGTATGGTGTCTCTGAGTAAGTGATCAATTACAAGAAATTCGATGGCATGATTCCCATAATTAACAGGAATATTTCATTGGCTGGAGCACTTAAATATATTTATGGGTATTTAGCACCAGAATTCCTAGTTCCATTGATTCTTTGATTCATGTTGGCCAACTCAATAGGTTTAGTTCCAATAGGCTGCCTAGAAATTTAGGTCCTTCTGATGTGCGTGAACATCTGTCATGTGGACGCAGCCAGGATAGTCTCCAAGGAGGCACCAGCTGTAGTTAATGACAATTAGTAGTCTAGGGGAAAGGATAGAATTAATGAGAGATGTGGCCAGAAGGGCCAGAGCGGCATCCAAGGAGGTACCAGCTGTAGTCAGCAGCAATTAAGGTTTATGGGGAAGGATTAGAGTAATGAGAGTGATTAGTGGGGAGAGAAACGAGGAGAGCAGAGCTGGGCGCATGAGAGCAGAGCTGGGCACATGTGGCTGGGCTGCTCTATATATAGACCTATGTAATCAGCTTATGAGGAGGCAATGAAGAACCAAGTTATCTCCTAATCTACCTCTGCTACTCTTAATCTCATCCCCTGCTACTCGGTAGCCAGGCAAAAACCCTGGCACCTCCATTACCTGGTTCGAGTTATGAACTGAGAAGCCAAGGGCCTCCAACTCTAGGCGCCCAGGCCCTTGACAACTTGGTATCAGCTAGCCGGTGATTTTCTTCCACCTCCGCCCCGCACTCCAACCCTGCAGCCACCACGCCATCAGCTCCTGCTTCACCCACCGCCTCAGCAGCCTCCACCTCCTTGCCAATGGCTGAGCCGTCCACCGCCGACCTGGCTAAGATGATCCAGGCCCTCACCACCACCATGAACGCCTCCATCAGCAACGTTCAACAGCAGGTCGCCGCTCTGCAGTAGGCACAGCCACTGGCGTTCTCCGGCTCAGTCGCGGGGCTCGGGCCACGGTGACCGTCCACCCCGGTTCTAGAAGCTGGACTTCCCCAAGTTTGACGGGAAATCCGATCCGCTGGCCTCCATCAACCGGTGTGAATCCTACTTCCACCAGCAGCAGATCGCGGTAGAAGAGCAAGTGTGGATGGCGATGTACAACTTGGAAGGAGGCGCCCAGATGTGGTTCCTCCAGGTACAGCAAGACGAAGGAACGCCGTCGTGGCGCCGCTTCACTGAGCTCCTCAACCTCTGCTTCAGGCCGCCGATATGCTCACCCTTTGGGCGAGCTGATGGCGTGCAAGAGGACGAGCTCCGTCACGGAGTACCCAGATCGCTTCGAGGCGCTGCTGCCTCGTGTCAGTACACTGACTGAAGCGCAGCGCATCCAGGCGTTCACCGCGGGTCTTCAGCCTCCGCTCAGCTACGACATGGAGATCCATAACCCGTAGCCCCTCATCATCGCCATGAGCCTGGCTCGCAAGCTAGAACTCCGCGAGCAGTACGCTGCGGTCGCGCCGCCTCCCGCACCACCAAGTGTTTGAATGAATGGACTAGATTGATTAGGCTAACCCTAGAAGGGTAGCTATATAGTGTAGCATACATGGGCCTCATGGGCCTAGCCACATGGGCCACAGACATATACTCCAACACCCCCCGCAGTCTGAACTACCGACGCAGCGGGGTCAGACTGTACACCAGGAAAAGAAAATACACACGAGCCCCCCCACAGACACAACTAGCCACTGGTGACGTTGAGGCTGGAGCGAAAGGCGGTGAAGGTTGACGATGGGAGGCCCTTGGTGAAGATGTCGGCGAACTGGGACGTCGTAGGTACATGTAGGACTCGCACCTCGCCGATGGCCACCCGATCACGGACGAAGTGAAGGTCGATCTCCACATGCTTGGTCCACTGGTGCTGCACGGGGTTGGTGGAGAGGTAGATTGCACTGACGTTGTCGCAGTAGACAAGCGTGCTCCAGAGAAGAGGGTTATGGAGCTCGGCTAGGAGCTGTCGGAGCCAAGAGGCCTCTGCCACGCCATTGGCCACGGCGCGGTACTCCGTCTCGGCACTGGAGCGGGAGGCCACCTGCTGACGCTTGGACGACCAGGACACCAGGTTGCCGCCCAAGAAGACAGCGTAGCCGGAGGTGGAGCGCCGAGTGTCCGGACATCCGGCCCGGTCAGCGTCAGTGTAGACAACCATCTCAGTGGAGGAGGACTGCAGGTGAAGGAGCAGGCCGTAGCCCACAGTGCCTCGGAGGTAGCGGAGGAGGCGCTTGAGGGCAGTGAGGTGGGGCTCCCGCGGATCATGCATATGAAGGCACAGCTGCTGAACCGCATAAGTGATGTTCGGTCGAGTGAAGGTGAGGTACTGGAGAGCACCAGCAAGACTCCGGTACGCGGTGGGATCAGACACCGGGTTCCCCTTGGCCTCAGACATCTTGCCTTGCGTGTCAACTGGAGTGGAGCAGGGGTTACAATCTGTCATCCCTGCTCGTTCAAGGATGTCAAGAGTGTACTGCCGCTGGTGAAGAAGTCCAGCAGGATGAGGCGCAACAGTGACCCCAAGGAAGTGGTGGAGCACACCCAGATCCTTCATAGCAAATTCCCGCTAGAGGTGATGTGGCGAAGGAGTGACTCACTGGAGGCGGTGAGGACAATGTTATCAACATAGAGCAGTAGATACGCAGTCTCAGCTCCATGGTGGAAGATGAATAGTGACGTATCAGACTTAGCCTCCACAAACCCCAGTGATCGCAGAAAGGCAGCAAAGCGATGGTTCCATGCCCGGCGGCCTGCTTGAGGCCGTAGAGAGATCTGTTGAGCCTGCAGACCATGTCGGGACACGAGGAGTCAACAAACCCGGTCGACTGACTGCAGTAAACTGTCTCAGTGAGAAGACCATGCAGGAAGGCATTCTTGACATCCAGCTGATGCACGGGCCAAGAGCGAGTGAGTGCGAGGGAGAGCACCGTGCGGACTGTAGGCGGCTTCACCATTGGACTGAAAGTCTCATCATAGTCAACACCAGGCCGCTGAGTGAAACCCCTGAGAACCCAACGAGCCTTGTACCTCTCGAGAGTGCCATCAGCCCGGCGCATGTGTGTCCAGATCCACTTGCCGGTGACGACATTGGAGCCGGGTGGACGTGGCACCAGATCCCAGGTCCGGTTGGCGAGGAGAGCCGCGTACTCCTCTTCCATCGCGTGGCGTCAGTGAGGGTCCAGCAAGGCCTCGCGGACGGAAGAGGGTACTGGAGAGACCTGCGAGTCCACGGGCATCGCCGCAAGAGCCCGGGGCTGCAGGGTCCCGGCCGCGTGTCGTGTCACCATAGGATGAACATGACGCGGGTGGCGGTGAAGGAGCGGCGGGTGATACACCGGGGGCTCAACGCGAGCAGTGTGGGGTGGCGGTGATGGCCCCGGTGTACCCGACAGAGAGGAGGGCGGCTTCGGTGGTGACGCCGGCGAAGGAGGGGCCAGCGGCGGTGGCGAAAGTGCCGCTGCAGGTCGTGCCCGGCGCTGGTACACGAGGATCGGCCGGGCGAAGCGCGTAGTCGGAGCCGGAGGTGACGGCCGGGGACCCCCGTCAGTCGGAATGACAGGTGCGGGCCTGGAAGGGTCCCCGTCCATGCTCGAACTAGGAGCAGGGTCGGGGGAAGCACCGGCCGACGGCGAGCTGGGGCACAGGGCCGGAGAACCTGCAGGAAACAACGGTAAAGGTGGCTCGACCACCGCATCAGTGGGAAACAAAGAGGAGAGGTCAAGCGCGGAGGTGGAAGGGGTGGTGGTGGTGGAAAAGGGGAAGACATACTCATCAAACACCACATGGCGTGAGATGAGGACCCGACGAGAGGTGAGGTCGTAGCAGCGGTACCCCTTGTGGTCCGGGGAGTATCCAAGGAAGACACAGAGTGGATCGGGGAGCCAGCTTGTGTGGAGCAGTGGCTGTGGTGTTCGGGTAACACGCACACCCGAAGACTCGAAGGTGGTCATACCTCGGAGGGGTACCGAAAAGAGCGTGGTGCGGCGTAGGAGCCGGGCAAGCAGCAGAAGGAAGGCGGTTAAGAAGATAGGTGGAGGTGTGCAGGCTCTCTGCCCAGAAGCGAGCGGGGAGGGAGGCCTGAAGGAGGGTACGCACGATGTCATTGGTAGTGCGAATCATGCGCTCCGCCTTGCCGTTCTGAGAGGTGTATGGGCAAGACATGCGCAACTGGACACCGCGAGAGAGAAAGAAGGCCCGGGATGTGGAGTTATCGAACTCACGACCATTGTCACACTGGACGGCCTTGATGGTGAGGCCGAACTGAGTGGAAACCCAGGCAAAAAAATGGTGAAGCGCAGGGAATGTCTCAGACTTGGCACGTAAGGGAAAAGTCCACGAATAGTGAGAAAAATCATCAACCACCACCAGATAGTACTTATAGCCAGAAATGCTGAGCACAGGAGACGTCCATAGGTCGCAATGTACAAGATCAAAAATGCGAGCCGCATGTGAAGAACTAGAAAAAGGAAGACGAACATGACGGCCCATTTGGCACGCATGACACAAATGCTCATCATGAGCTTGAGTACAACGAATGTCTGAGCTATGACTAAGCTGCATCAAGGCATCACGTCCAGGGTGGCCGAGGCCGGTGCCAAGTGGTAGAAGAGGCGGTGGCGAAGACAGCTGACAAAAGCGAAGATGGCGAGGCAGACGCCGGAAAACGGAGAGTGTAAAGGGGCCCCGTACTGTCACATCGGAGCAGAGGACGCCGGGTAGCCAAATCCTTCACAGTAAGACCACAAGAGTCAACTCCATAGAACACGAATTGTCAGCAGTAAAACGACGAATAGAAAGAAGGTTGTGAACCATAGAGGGAGCAACAAGAACATCGGGAAGACGAAAGGACCCATGAGCACCGGCGGTACCCACAGAGGTGACAGGAAGACATGAACCATTTGCGACCATAATGGACGAGGGGAGAGAAGGAGAATGGATGGAAGAAAGTATACCAGGGTTAGGGGTGGTGTGGTAGGTAGCACCCGAGTCGGCAATCCACTCAGGTCCGACCGGAGGTGTCAAGCCCAAGGTGCTGAACGACCGTGCCAAGGCCGCCTAGTCCCAGCCGGCAGACCCGGGAGGGGTGCCGGGGGGAGTAGCCCACGACGGTGGAGTGGAGCCGGGAGGTGGAGGACCAGTAAACATGGCCACCGGTGGTCGAGTCTCACCCCCGGGAGCGTGGTAGGGCCACATAGAAATGCGCCCTGACCACAGGTTGTGGAAAGAAGGCCATGGTGCCCCCCAGTGGGCTAGCAGGCGGGGTGACACCACCACGGCCTCCCCCACGACCCCCACCGCCCCCACCACGTCGGCGACGACCGCCACGGCCCCCCCACCTCCGCTTGGCCCGGAGGGAGGACCAAGAAGGGACGATGGTGGTGGAGCAGACGGACGAGGGGGAGCAGTCGTGCGCGGCGGAGTAGCAGCCAGGGCTGTCGAGGAGGACGAGGACCCCGGAGTGGCGGTGGACCCCGGCTGGAGGCCCTGAGTGAGCTCCTCCATGACGAGGTCGTCGTGGACCTGCAGGAAGGTGGGGAAGGGCCGCTGACGGGTGATCCATGTCTGGAGGTGGGCGTAGCGGTCGCTGAGCCCGCGGAGCACGTTGAGGACGAGGATGCGATCCTCCACGGGCCAGCCCAGGTCGCCAAGGGAATCTGCCATGGTCTTCATCTTCCGACAGAACTCGCCAAAGGCAAGGTCCCCCTGGACGAAGGTCCGGAAGCTCGCGTCGAGTCGCAGAGCTCGGGCCTCAGCATTGCCCAGAAACTGGCCCTCGAGTGCCAGCCAGGCCTGGCGAGCGGAGGTGGAGGTGCGGACGAGGTCGTGGAGGTCGACGGAGATCGTGCCGAGGATCCAGGAAAGCACGATGCTGTCCAGAGTCCAGACGCAGCCACGACGGAGTCTGGACCATGGGCGTAGGCTCGTCGAGGACGTGGTCGTCGAGGGCGTAGCGGCGAAGAGTGAGGACCACCAGATCCCTCCAATGAGCGTACGGGGGTGACTCGGGGTCGAGAACGACCGGGACGAGGAGCCGGATGTTCTGGACACTGCCGGCCTGGTAGTGGAGCTGCGAGACGAGGGGGTCGGCCGGGTCGTGACGGAGAGCCGTAGTGGTGGAGGTGAGGTGTCCCGTCGAGCCGGAAGAGGTGGCCCCCCCATCCTGGGAGAGAAGCTGCTCCACCTCGGCGATCTGGCGGGCCAGAGTGCCGGCGGCCTCCCGCTCCCGGTGCCACAGAAGGGCAGCCGCACGGACGCGCTCCTGACCGGCGGCGGTCGCGGCACGGGCGGAAACGAGGGCGGCGGCGAGGGCGGAGACGGGCTGGGGGGCGGAGAGGACGGCCAGGCGCTGCCCAGAGGCGGCTGGCGGCCCGCCAGTGGCCGGCCACGCCGCGGGAGGCAGAGGAGCAGCGGCCGGTGGGGCCCGCGCCCGTGCCAGGCGGGGCCCAGGTGTGGCCCGCACCTGCGCCCGGCGGTGCGCCGGCGGCCGGCGGCGCTAGGGGGCGGCCCGCAGCCGCGCCTGGGCTGGCGGCGCCTGGGAAGGCGGCGGCGGCCTGAGGGTCCAGGGGGCGCGGCGCAGGGGAAGAAGCGGCCACCTAGGCTCAGGAGGTGGGGTGGGAGAGGGGAGGAAAGTGGAGGAAGGAGGGAGGTGGGGGCTCAGCCATGGCCGGCCGGTGGGGGCGGCGGCGCCCCTGGCGGCCCGACGGCTGGAGGGAGAGGGAGGGAGGGAGAATGGGAAAAGTTAGGCTCTTGATACCATGTTTGAATGAATGGACTAGATTGATTAGGCTAACCCTAGAAGGGTAGCTATATAGTGTAGCATACATGGGACTCATGGGCCTAGCCACATGGGCCACAGACATATACTCCAACACCAAGCGACCAACAGCAGGGCCTCCTTCCGGCGCCTCCACCACGTCTCGCTCTTCCTGCTCCGCCACCTACAGCAACTGCTGCAGCTGCCACCGTCACGGTGGAGGGCCGCCCCGTCAAGTGCCTATCGATGTCCGAGATGGAAGAACGCCAACGAAAAGTTCGGGCGTGGTCACAACCAAGTGTGCCAGCGCCTGTTCTTGTTGGACCTGGTAGCGGCGGATGATGACAATGACGCCGCCTCCGACGACCCCGCCAATCCAACACCGCCTATGTTGCTCCACGCGATCACTGGTATCCACACCATCAACACCATGCAAGTGTGCCTCCGGCTGGGCGACGTCAACGTCCACGCCCTCATCGACTCGGGCTCGACGCACAACCTCGTCGACGAGAAGGTTGCCAGCCGCACCGGACTACCTATGGTTGGCTGCAGCTCGGCGGCCGTCACGATGGCTAGTGGCTAGCGCGTGCCGTGGACAGGCGTGTATAGGCAGGCGCCGTTCTCCATCAACGACGATCAATTCTTAGCCGATTTCTTCGTGCTCCCCTTGCCGGGGTACGACGTGGTGCTGGGTACCCAATGGCTGGCCACACTCGGCCCAATCCTGTGGGACTTTGCGACCTTCACCATGTTCTTTTGGCACAAGGACCATCCGGTCTGCTGGCTCGTGAAGAAGTCCGCCGAAACCCCTCCAACTGCATCAGCCACCTGGGAGGACATCGACAGCTTCATCGACCACTCTCCAACCTTCCAGCTCGAGGACGAGCTGCTCGTCAAGGGAGGGGGAGATGTCAGGTGGACGTAGCCAGGGTAGTCTCCAAGGAGGCACCAGCTGTAGTTAATGACAATTAGTAGTCTAGGGGAAAGGATAGAATTAATGAGAGAGGTGGCCAGAAGGGCCAGAGCGGCATCCAAGGAGGTACCAGCTGTAGTCAGCAGCAATTAAGGTTTATGGGGAAGGGATTAGAGTAATGAGAGTGATTAGTGGGGAGAAACGAGAGCAGAGCTTGCATTTGGCTGGGCTGCTCTATATATAGACTATGTAATCAGCTTATGAGGCAATGAAGAAACAAGTTATCTCCTAATGTACCTCTGCTACTCTTAATCTCATCCCCTGCTGCTCGGTAGCCAGGCAAAAACCCTGGCACCTCCATTACCTGGTTCGAGTTATGAACTGAGAAGCCAAGGGCCTCCAACTCTAGGCGCCCAGGCCCTTGACAACATCTATAATATTATGCAATATTTTTAAAAGGGCTAGTCTGACGGATGGGCTCTGCATTGCTCCAGGTGTCCGTAGGCGTCAGCTAGGTGTTGCTACACATTTGTACTTTTTTGTGGATGGTTAGTAATGCCATGCAAAATAAAGGAAATTGAGAAAATCTGAAAAAAGTGATATTACCATGCATTCATGAGTAATTTGTTTGTAGTTCATCTTTCTCCATCTCTGACTGTCCCATTTTCACACATATCAAGCTCAAAATATCTCTACCAGGGAAATAGCCAGGACAAAATGCCTAGGTGCTAGCAACACCTAGCGCCTATTGCCACCTTTTTAAACAGAGATATTACATATGGCCCACAGGTGAGGCTACAATGCTGGTGTAGTGTATCAGTCTGAAACTTCACCACTGTGCAAGCCAAAGCATAGACCTGACTCTTTACTGCTTTTGTTATGAGTTAGTACAGATAGTGTTGGCCCTCATGGGTTAGTAATTTCTTGTCTACCAGTTCATGTAACAGAACTATTTGAGATTTTTAAATCTCAGCTTGCATATTTATAAAGAATTTTTCACATTTACAATTGATCAGCTCCTCTTTATTATATCCTTTGCATTGAATACATTTTCTGTTTCATGCAGATCTCCCTGTGATTTTGTGTATTCTTTGTGAGGCCATAAAATTTGCATGTAGTGGTTCCATCATAAATGGGCCACATTTTTCCATGTACCAAAGACTACCTTCTTGAAATGGCAATGGCATTTTGATATGATGTGCTCATGGGTGCTTAACAAGGATAATCTTTTGTAAAGATGATCATATCCTACTTGATTATAGACAATACCAACTCGGGAATCAATTAGCAAACAAAAACACAGCTTAGGCTCTGGCGGTCTTTTGGTCAAGTTTCCTTTAGCCTTCTAGGGGGTGTGAGTGGGTGTCGGGTTGGGCTTCTCTAGTTCGGCCCATTGTACTCTTTTCTCTATCTTAATGAAATGACATGCAACTCTCTCCTGTTTGAAAACAAAATATGCCAGAGTTGGCTTTGTTGTTTCTTTTGTGCCATGCAAATAAAACTGTCATTTTCAAATGACTTTTGCAATTCCAGGAGCGGCATATGCCGCTGGAGTTGTTATATGGTCAAAGAATTGATGATTTATGTGTGGCAAGGTGCATGCCTAATTGCTAGATTTTAGCAATAAGGCAATTTCTGCAGAAGATTCTTCAATAATGTGATGCCTGGCATCTTTTAGTGGTAAGGAGAATTGGATATTGTTTATTTTATCCTTTTTGTAAATTGTTAATATTTGTTGGATCCTTGACCCTTAAGGCCTTAACATCTTTTGCTGACATGGTTGTCATGTTGCACGAAACAAATGACTTCACTTTTCATGTGAACGGTTCTCTAATTGATGGTTTATCCTGCTCTAGTTTGAGTGTTTATTTATTTAGGTATAATCCATCTAGTGTTCTTAGCTATTTCATTAATGCAGGCTACAAAGTTCACTTTGGCTTCAGTTCAAACCCCATCATATTGCCGCTGGGGCTGCATTCCTTGCTGCAAGGTTCCTCCACTATGACATCACATTCCATCCAAATTTCTGGCATGAATTCAAGACAAGTCCATACTTTGTTCAAGGTAACCGAGTGTTCTTTAGTAGCAAGGTGAGTTTTGTTTTTATCCAACGATAGGTTTGACAGCACTATCTGTTGCACTTGCAGATGTTGTCCAGCAGTTGAAGGAGCTACTTTAGGATACAACATTCAATATATTTGTATAATACCCAGAGATCCTCTAGTTTATATGTTGTAGTGAGTAGTAACCACTGCCAAAAGTACGTACACATTGGGATGTGGTCACTTTCATCAATTACTGAACATCTTTCATTTGGTTTTTACAACCACAGAGTGCTTCTATGTACAAAAGGGGAAGATCTTATTCAAAAGTTGCCCTTGAAGTTTTTGGGAAGTAAAAGCAAACAATCTTTATTAGTAGAAAAATTGTGCGATGCCTGAAAATGTTTATTGAATTCCTTTTAGTCTGCATGTTTCTGTGTACATTCCAGCCAGCTTATATATGCATGTTTTCTGCTTGTACTTTCTTTCGGTCTTCTGCAATGTTTTTGTTATGACCGGCGTCTCATACAAGAGGAGGAGAGCTTCAAGTGGCTAGGCGCAGCCAGCCACCAGGGCGTCAGCGTTTGGGGGCTGGAAGCCCAGTTATCTTCATCAATATTATTATTAGGAATATTATTATTATTAGGGAGTATTTTATAAATTATTAGGAGGAGACAAGGCTATATATATTTGTAAAGACTGAGATAATTAAGCAGAAACAATATAATTGTTTCCGGCTTCCTCAGGGAGCCGGGATTTGCCCTAGCTGCCGCTGCCCCTCGCTCTCGCGCAATCACGGCGCCCCCGCGCCGTCTTCCTCGCACGCTCAAGCCTCGCCCTCCTCCCTCCTACTCATATAACCTAAGATCAATCCCCGGTAGGGCTAGGGCACATAGCAGCCTGGTATCGGAGATCTCGGACACGATGACCACGCCTTTCGCTACCTCCGGAGTTTCTGCGGTGACCACGCTGCCGGCTTCCATCGTGCACTCGGAGCTCTCGGAGTCCTCCGGCGCGCCGCTCACCTTGGAAGCCCTGGCTGGTGTCATCGATCGGATGGGCGCCAACATCGACGTGATCAACCGCAATATGGCGGCCATACAGGCGGCTCTGACCAGCCTGCTGCCGCCGCCCGCCTCCCAGCCACCGCCACCACCACCGCCTGTTCCATCTGCGGCGCCGCCCCGCGTTCTAGTTGGCGGCCCGGGTGTGCCTCTGCACATGATGCGGTGGCCGGCGTCACCATCGCCGATCCCGTCATGGGCGTTCATGGGTACGTCGCCGCCAGTCTACACATCAGCAACCACTGTCACCACTTCGGTGGCGTCTTCCTCCGTCGCAGCCTCGGCACCCAGCGCTGGGACCTTCTACGGCGGGGCTGATGGCACCCTGTTTTACAGCGGCGCCCCAGCCCCTGCTGCGGTTGGGAGTGGGGGTCCTCCTGACGGCGCGCAGGGTGGTCCTCCCGCTCCACCCCGGTTCTACAAGTTGGAATTTGCGACCTACGATGGTGCCGTTGACCCTCTCAATTGGCTCAACTAGTGTGAGCAATTCTTCCGCGGCCAACGTACCCTCGCCTCGGACCGCACGTGGTTGGCCTCCTACCACCTCCGGGGCGCGGCACAGACGTGGTACTATGCCCTGGAACAAGACGAGGGGATGCCACCGTGGGAGCGTTTTCGCGAGCTGTGCCAACTTCGCTTCAGACCTCCAACGCATGGCACGCGCTTGGCGGAGCTCGCCTGGCTACCTTTCTCCTCCACGGTCCAGGACTACTCGGAGCGCTACAACGCCGTTCTCTGCCACGAGCCGGACCTCTCCGCCCTCCAGAAGGCCAAGCTGTACGTCGGCGGCCTCCCTGATCACATCCGGCTCGACGTGGAGATGCACCATCCGCCCGACTTACAGTCCGCGATGTACTACGCTCGCGCCTACGAGCAGCGCACGGCGGCCTTCCTGCCGGCCCTACTGCAGCTACAGCAGCAGCGCGGTGGACGCCCTCTCCGAGCGGCGCCAGCGCCCTCGGCTCCTACCCCCAAGGCCAGCCGCCGCCCATGTCGGTGCAGGTGGAGCGACGACGCCAGGGCCTTTGCTTTAACTGTGACGAGCCGTTCGTGCGCGGTCATGTGTGTAAGCGGCTCTTCTACCTCGAGACCGACGACTACATCGACGACGTGCCGGCAGCTACAGAGGCTGCCCACCTGGAGGCGCCGGCCGACCAGGAGCCCCCGGCTAACTCGCTTGTGGTTTCCCTTCATGCTGTTGCAGGTATACGTCCGCCCAATGCCATGCTGTTGCCGTGTTCATCAAGGGCGAGCGCTTCCTCGCCCTCCTCGATACCGGCTCCACGCACAACTTCGTCCAAGGAGCCGCCATGCGACGTCTCGGCCTGTCCCCCACGGGTGGCGAGAAGCTGCGGGTCACCGTCGCTAACGGTGATCGCTTGGCGTGCGAAGAGATCGCGCACGATGTGCCTATCCGCATCGGAGAAGAGGACTTCAGCATCACGTGCATCGGCCTAAATTTGGGCACCTTCGACTTCATCATCGGTTTTGACTTTCTCCGGACGCTGGGGCCTATGCTGTGGGACTGCGACGCCCTCACTTTGTCGTTCGGGAGGAACGGCCGCCGCGTCACCTGGCAGGGTGTGCCGGGACCCACGGTGCCCACCCCACAGCAGGCCCTGGCCGCGGTCTCTCTTGACCCGCGGCTTCCGCTGCTGGACAACCTCCTGCAGCAGTACAGCGATGTCGGTGCCCGCTTCTTCACCAAGCTTGATTTGCGGTCCGGGTACCACCAGGTGCGGATGCACCCAGACGACATCAGCAAGACGGCGTTCCGTACACATCAGGGCCATTACGAGTTCCTGGTAATGCCGTTCGGCCTCTCCAACGCGCCGGCGACGTTCCAGGCACTCATGAACGACGTCCTTCGCCCATATCTCCGCAGGTTCGTCTTAGTATTTTTCGACGACATATTGATCTATAGCTCTTCGTGGGCGGAGCACTTGCAGCATGTGGGCGTCGTCCTCCACGCCCTTCGCGTCCACCGTCTTCATCTGAAGCGCTCCAAGTGTTCCTTTGGGGCCTCGTCGGTGGCCTACCTCGGCCACATCATCTCCGCCGAGGGGGTTGCCATGGACGCCGACAAGGTGGCGACAGTCGCTTCCTGGCCTACACCGCGGTCGGCTAGGGCCCTACGTGGCTTCATGGGCCTAGCCGGCTACTACCGCAAGTTCATCCGCGACTTCGGCATCATAGCGGCGCCGCTGACGCGTCTCTTGCGACGAGACGCGTTTGCATGGGATGACGACGCCGACTCGGTGTTCCGGGCGCTCCAGGGTGCCCTCACCACAGGGCCGGTTCTCCAGATGTCGGACTTCACCAAGGACTTCGTCGTTGACAGCGACGCTTCGGGTGCCGGGTTCGGCGCGGTGCTTCACCAGGGCGCTGGGCCGCTCGCCTTCTTCAGCCGGCCGTTCGCCGCACGCCACCTGAAGCTCGCCGCTTATGAGCGGGAGTTGATCGGGTTGGTGCAAGCCGTGCGGCATTGGCGTCCTTACTTGTGGGGGCGCCACTTCCTGGTGCGGACGGACCACTGCAGCCTCAAATACTTGCTTGATCAGCGCCTCTCCACTGTTCCTCAACACCAGTGGGTCAGCAAGCTATTTGGGTTCGACTTCGCCGTGGAGTTCCGCCCGGGCCGCCTTAACACGGTGGCTGATGCCTTGTCCCGCCGTGACATCGACGCCACGGATAGCCCCACGGCTGCCTCCGCTACAGTTGCAGCGGCACTGTCGGGGCCCTCCTTCTCCTACCTCGACGACGTGCGCCGGGCTACAGCCACCGCTCCCGACGCACTGGCCCTGCTGGAGCGTTTGTGCGCTGGTGACCTCCCGGGCCGCTGGCGTGAGGACGCCGGCCTCCTTCTGCATGGTTCGCGCATCTTCGTCCCGGACGTCAGCGAGCTGCGTCCCCAGGCCCTCCAGCTGGCCCATGGCGTGGGTCATGAGGGCGTCCAGAAAACCTTGCACCGTCTCCGCGCGGATTTTTACATTCCAGGTGATCGTTCGTTGGTGCAGGATTGGGTGCGTTCCTGCACCACGTGCCAGCGCAACAAGTCGTCCGCCCTCCAACCGGCGGGATTGCTACAGCCGCTCGACGTTCCGTCCCGGGTGTGGGCGGATATCTCTATGGACTTCATCGAGGGGCTGCCGAAGGTCAGCGGTAAGTCGGTCATCCTCACCGTCGTCGACCGCTTCTCCAAGTATGCGCACTTCATTGCTCTCGGCCACCCCTACACGGCCACGACCGTCGCTCGCGCCTTCTTCGATGGCATCGTCCAACTTCACGGGTTTCCGACGTCCATCGTCAGTGATCGGGACCCCGTGTTTACTGGCCATGTCTGGCGTGACCTCTTCCAGATGGCGGGTATCAAACTCCGTATGAGTACGGCGTTCCACCCACAGACGGATGGCCAGTCAGAGGTGGTGAATAAGGTAATCGCAATGTATTTGCGCTGTGTCACAGGTGACCGTCCGCGTGCATGGGTGGACTGGCTGTCGTGGGCGGAGTATTGCTACAACACGTCCTTCCACACCGCTCTTCGTGCTACGCCGTTCGAAGTGGTGTACGGGCGTCCTCCTCAGCCCATCCTACCGTACAGTCCGGGCTCGGCCAGCACTGAGGCAGCCGACGACCTCCTCCGCAGCCATGACGAGGTCCTGGCTGAGGTCCGTCAGCGTCTTCTCCAGGCACAGCAATTGGCGAAGAAGTACTACGACGCCAATCACTGGGAGGTGGTGTTCGACGTCGGTTCGTGGGTTTGGCTGCGCCTCCTTCACCGCACGACGCAGTCCCTCGACCCGCGTTCCCGGCGTAAGCTCGGGCCGCGTTGGGCTGGTCCCTTTCGCGTGCTTGAGCGCATTGGGAGCGTCGCCTATCGTCTTCAGTTGCCGGAAGGGTCGCGCCTCCATGATGTGTTCCACGTCAGCCTGTTGAAGCCGCATCGTGGCGACCCCCCAGCCGTGCCCGGCGTCCTGCCTCCGACGCAGGATGGCCGCGTTTTGGCTGACCCGGAACGAGCTCTACGCGCCCAGCAGCGGCGCGGCGTCTGGCGGATTTTGATCAAGTGGCGCGAACTACCGGAGGCTGCTGCTACCTGGGAGCTCCTTGATGAGTTCCGGGACTCTTACCCCGCGTTCCAGCTCGAGGACGAGCTGTTTTCGCAGGCGGGGAGAGATGTTATGACCGGCGTCTCATACAAGAGGAGGAGAGCTTCAAGTGGCTAGGCGCAGCCAGCCACTAGGGCGTCAACGTTTGGGGGCTGGAAGCCCAGTTATCTTCATCAATATTATTATTAGGAATATTATTATTATTAGGGAGTATTTTATAAATTATTAGGAGGAGACAAGGCTATATATATTTGTAAAGACTCTATGAGATAATTAAGCAGAAACAATACAATTGTTTCCGGCTTCCTCAGGGAGCCGGGATTTGCCCTAGCCGCCGCTGCCCCTCGCTCTCGCGCAATCACGGCGCCCCCGCGCCGTCTTCCTCGCACGCTCAAGCCTCGCCCTCCTCCCTCCTACTCGTATAACCTAAGATCAATCCCCGGTAGGGCTAGGGCACATAGCAGTTTTTTCCCATAGTAATGCTGGCGGTTCACCTTATAAAACAAAACCAGGTCAGTTCTGCAACTTCTGTTCTATTGCTCATTTTAATAGTGGTACGTGCTGCCTGTGATGATTGGCTGTATGAGCAGCACAGCATATGTCTGCATTTACAATACAGTATTATGTGTCAAGTCATAACTAATAAGATCCAATTATGGATGGAAGTATAGTGATTAGTAAAAGCATATTTGTATGCAGAGGGATGCTGCAGCTTTTTAATAAGCAGAATCGAAGCTTGAATTGAATAAGCAGCAGAGTAGGCGTGTTTAGTTCAGGGGCTGTAAAGTTTTTGGAGCACTGTAGCATTTGTGTAACTATAGCAATTATTGTCTAATCATGGACTAATTAGGCTTAAAAGATTCGTCTAGCAAAATAATGCAAACTGTGCAATTAGTTATTTTTTATCTATATTTAATACTCCATACATATCTCTAAACATTCGATGGGATGGGGTGTAAAGTTTTTGGGTGGGAACTAAACACCCCCTAGTATACTATGCTTATCACGTTTACGAAAAGGTGAATTTGGCACAATCACTAGGTGTGCCAAACAGTACTAAGTCCTTTTAAGGATGGTTGTGGAGTTTTTTTTAATCTTTTACTTGTAGTTATCTAGAATATCATATATATTGATAATATAAGATTAGTGTTATTATATTTATCATGAAGTTATTTTCATATACCTTTGAAGTAATATAGGTCATATATATGTTGCTAGTTGTATCCTTTGTTTCACTATGTTCATGCACGCCATATGCACAAACTAGCTGAAAAAAATCAAAGTGAAGTGATTCTATACCCTTCAATAAATAACGTGATGCAACATTTTATTTTCCTTTGAAAGCATTTAATAACACTCGGCTGATAGCAGAAATAACACAAGTTTTATATCGAATGGACTAATGCATGTGAGATGTATATACTTGTTCTAGGCCTCAGCTTTCGAACACTAGGCTGTTGCTCAAGTAACCGAAAGCACAAGAATGAACAAACGAAAGGAACAGGGAAAAACAAAAAGGCACTTACAAGCAACTGAGGGAATTAAGTTTTTTCATTCCTCTCCTTTACACAGCTCACTTGGAGCTCTATTTATGCACATCTGAATCTTTTACAAGGACTAAAATGTCCCCCTAAGCGGAATGGACCGAGGATGGCGCCATCCCCTAAGTTGTGAAATGCGCCCTTGAAATATTATGATAACGATTTTCATTTTTGCGTAAATATGTTTTATTTATTCTGGCTGTTATATAGTTTTTATTATATGTATATACATTTATTTATTTTTTTCTTTATTTAATTTTATTGTTTTGTTTTTTTAAATTGAATTGACGCGACATCTAGAGTGCCGGTTTGGTTTCTGTGCTTCTTGGTTTTCATGCCGCGACTCTCGGTCTTCCCCTGGGCGGCTATATAAGCCCCCCCACCCCCCCAATCTGTTGCTCTGAGTTGTGCCTCTTGTGTTCCAGCTTTCAAGCATTTGTCTGGAGCTTCCTGCGCTTTCGGCTTGCGTTTCACATCTTTCGGTAGTTTTCTTGCTTCGCTTTCGGCCGTTGATTCGGTGTCTTAGCTACTTCATTTTTCATCTTCTTCAATGTTTAGCTTTTGTGATGTTGCCATCTCATTAGATGGCACACTCGGTAGAGATGTCTTCGTCATCCGATTCGTCAAGTGGGAGCGGTACCGACTCAAGGTATTCGAATCCAAGGACTGCTGGTGGTTGTGCCGTTGATAGGACAAATGGTGATTCGTCAGGGACTTCAGCTGTCCAACAGTAGGCCTTCCAGCTCGTCCTGCCGAAACATGGATGGTCCTGCTAGGGATTCAGCTGGTGCTCATCCGGCAGATCCGGATGACTCTAGTACATCAGAACAAGTGTCGATTACGAATTCCGTTAACAACTCACCCGATCGGCTCTGGTTGGAAATAGTTTCATTCTTGGACGGTCTTGGGTCATGCACAAGCAACTTCAGGACTTTGTCAACAAAGGGTACATCACTCCGGATAGCTTAGGGCATTCTCAATTTTGGCCTCATGGCATTGAGATTGTGCTGCAGCCTAAGTCATATGAGGCGGTAGTATTTCACGACTTCTTTGTTGCTGGCCTGCAATTTCCTCTTGAGAAGTTTGTTTCCGACATGCTGGAGCGGTTCTAAGTACAGCTCTATCAGCTAACGCCGAATGCTATCGCTCGGCTTAGCATTTTCGTCATGGCTATGAAGATGATGGGTTGCGAACTCCTGGCGGATACGTTTGCTCGGTTTTACAAAATTCAACAATGCCGAAACAAGGTCCAGGATCCCGAAATGGGCAAAGAAGTTTACTCTTATTTCGGTGCTTATATATTTGTTCTTTCTTAGCGGTGGCGCTGGTGATACTAACGTTATTGGGAGGGTGAGTTGGATCTAAAGCCAGGCTTTTGCTTTTTTGTGGTGTTTTGATCACATAGGATTTTGCCTTTTGAAGTCATATCGTCTTCTTATTGACTTTCGGTTGTTTCTGCTGGCAGGTTGGATCGACTTCGCTGCCGATGGCTCCTAAGAAGATTTCGGCTGCTGTTGCCGCTGCTTTTGATGACGAACTATCCGTCATCGACCCCTCGACCTTTGCTAGAGGGGCCCTGAAGAACAAGAACCGTGTGGCAGATGTTGCTGTTCGGGAAGATGGCTCAAAACGCCATAAAACTTTGGTGTCGCGGAAGCCTTCGGAGAACAAGCTTGCTGATTTGGTTAGCGGTAAAGAAAGGAGATCCTCAACCTCAGCGAGCGATAGGGCCGTAGAGCCTATCAAAGGTAAGGGCCGATTCTACCATGAGTCCATTCGTTTAACTCAAGACATGGTGGAAGGCCAACTTTCGGGTTTTGGCCGCTTAGTTCTTGCACCGAAACCGGGGGACTATGGTTAGGTGCGCCTATATTCGGGATCCAGCTCTTCAGGGGACTGGATCCTACGAAGGAAGAGTCTCACCGTGTTGCTCGTTCTCTTGGGGTTCCATCGGATGCACAACTGTAACACCCCTGGTGTTAAGCATCACTAAAATTTGATCATGTCATCATCATGCATAGTAATCATTCATGTTAGCTAATCATGCCTTGCATTCACTAAAATCAATGTTAATTGGTAGTAATGCAATGCATATGTGTGGTGTAATGAGCTAAAACCAAAATTCATTTTAAGGTTGTGACCTTCTAATTTTGAATTTCACCAAAATACTTGGAATTATGCCCTAATAAACTTTGAGGTGTAAAGTATGTACTTTGCACTAGTGTCAAGTGTAGGCTATGAATTACGTCAATCCATTAAAATTTGGGCTTCAAATTTGAATTCAGAATTGGATTTCAGCACTTAACCAATTTTGGCTGTCTTGGATTTTAGTATTGAGTTCAATTTTGTGGGATTTATTAAAATGAATTTAATAAATAAACTTGTGGCAAACAATAGTACCATTTCAAAGTATAAAGTTTGAACTGTGCCATGGTGCTATTGGTTGTGATGCTTGATTGATAATTAATCACTGATTAATTCACCAAAATGAGCTAGTTAACTGATTTTCAAAACCCTAACTGAAAGTGCTGAGTTCAGTTTCAATGTACCCCTGTTCTTGATCCTAGATCTCTCTAACCACTTAGAATTAGGATATGAGCCTTAAAGGAAAGTTGGAGATGGGACGAGCAACTTTTGTTTTGGGAGATTTTCAAGTTTCTACTTGGAATCTGGAGAAAATGGGAGAGGAAGAAGACTGCTTCAATCACTATAGTAGCCAGGAAGCAGCTGCCACGCAGCAGCCTGCTCGCCGCCGGCCGCCGCTCTCGCTCACCGCCTTGTGCGCGCGTGACGTGCAGCTGGTTTCGTGGATGGTTCCCAAGCAGCTATTGGACTGAGCCGGCCGCCATCCTCACCTTACTCTCTTCTCATCGCCACCGTCGAGCCCTAGTTCGCCGGCCAATTTCTTCGCCACCACTCCACCTCTCGCAATTCACCTCGCAGCCACGCCTGCCTCACTGTTGCATACCGTTTGAACCTGCTCGCGCCATCCCTCTCCACGGGAGTCGCTTGCAAGCCATTGTCTTCCTCGGCGATGTTTGCAGTGCCGCCATGAGCCCCCTCGCCGTGGGCAGCCCTCTATTGCACCTCTCTTTCCTGTCCATCTCGTGTTTTGGCTCCGCCTTGTTGTCCTGTTGCCCATCGACTTGATGGTTTTCACAGACGAGCTCCAGACGCGCCAGAATGCCATCATGTCTACGAGTTCACGCCGCCGCCTTCGTCTCCGCCGCCGACCACCAAGTTTCGCCGTGTCCCCGAATCAACCAGCAGGTGCACCAAAGTCACGGTGAGCTCCTGGTTCTTACCGTGCCCTCTATTTAGTCTCTACTAGGCCCTAGTGGCCAGAGCGCCATTGCGCCGGCGTGCTCTGTTCCGTCGAGCCACTGTGGCCGCGGTCGACTGCATTGCTAACCCCAATTCACCCAACCAACCCCTTAGGCCGGTTTGCGTGGTCAAGTGGAACACGTAGACGTAGTTCCCGGTGCCGATGATCTCACCATCTGTCGTCTCCGCCTCGTTGGAGCACCGTCAGGCCACCGTGGTCCCAGCTACGTGTGCTATCATGCGTTAGAGCCTTAACTAATACCACTAACGCATTCACGTGAGTGAGGTGAGTGCGCAAGTGACCTTAGTGTCACCGAAAACCTCGTTGTCGGTCTGGTCCGCCGTGCCGAAGCACTGCCAGGTCTAGGGTCGAGATGACGGACTAGAGGAGGATGAATAGTCCTTTCTAAAATAATCGCACTGGCTAATCAAGATAAATGTGGAATTAAAACTATCAGTCTAGCCAAGACTACAACCCTATCTATGTTCACAAGCACATTATAAATATCCTAATTAGTCAACAAAGGTGCGGGCTAGTTAGAGCTCACCTAACCAAATCTAGAAGTAAGGTTACACAAACCTATGCAACTAGTACTTCAAACACCAGGGGAGCTCCCACACAATCTAGTAAGCAAAAGCACAAAGCCACCTAAGCTCACTAGCAATGCTCAATAATGTTGGTATTTCTTAATGCAAACAGAAAGAATCCGCAAGTGCACGAAATTACCATTGTAGCCTTCACTCGGAAGTATTCAGGGTATCGTATTTCTACAGGGAATGGAGGTATTTCTTCTGGCTAATTCATTCAAGGACAATACAAGGGTAGCTGATAAGGGTAGAGATGGATTCCTATGGCTTTTGGTTCTATGAGAAGATAAACTCTACTTCTACTTGCTTACTTCGGGCACTAGTGAACACCTAGTCTGCCAAGCATTGCTAGCCTACGGCTCTACACTGTACCCAGACGTGGGGGATTACAAGGGACGGACAGGACTATCACCACCTGCCGCCTACCCCTCAACCGTGGGGCACGAGGCAAACGAAGGTAGCCTCTAGCCTAGACACCACATCTACGCTATCAACTACTACTCTAGCGTTAGCTAGGAACATCCGTCTTTATCAGGAGTCCTCTACTAGAGAATCTGCCACGGGGACGGATGATGAACCCGCAAACAAGTAAAAGTATAGCTTAACTACTCAAAGACTTTGAATCATAAGAATCATGAACACTTACTAAATATTTGTAGAGGTACAAAGACGGTGTTCGCCAAGGTACCATCAGGGGAAGGTTGCCGACAAGCCCGACACTTTTTCCCCAAACTCTCCTTCACATCTCTCCTACTAACTGTGCTAGAGCTAGCTAGGGTCTAAGCCCATGAATGGTGTTGCTCTTGCTCTTGCTTTGGTGCTCTTCCTTGTGTGTGTTATTGAAATGAGGAGGAAGCCTCCTTTTATAGGTGGAGAGGAGGGGGTTCCTTGGAATATTCCCATTCTCTTATGGAAATATCAAACCGCCATCCAGCGCATTTATTTTATCACCAAACCTCCTGAACCGACCAAAGAGAGGTGGTATGAACCACCTAGAGAAGGTTGCGCCTGAGGGGACCCACTAGGGTTGTGTCCCACACCATGGGTGCGGTCGCACTCTAGGTGGGCCACCTTGAGTCTAGTTTCATCATGCTGTCTTCTTTGGTCTTCTAGAATGGGCCTGCATAGGTATTGCACTAATTGGTGGTGTTTGGATTGGGCCCTGAATCTTCTGGGGATTGGGCCTCTCTCCTTTGGGCTTATGTAGAATGATATTTATGCTTTGTTTTCTTGCACATCTTCAGCTCTTTTATGTGTATTTCCACAAATGCCCTCCTGCAAATGGTAAATCACCAAAACTCATGGAATTCGTGAGTTATAAGCCCTAATTTTAAGTTTGGTGACCACTTTGCAGATTTTATGTGAGAATTGGCGGTTTGAAATAGGAGTTAAGGACCGCCAACAAATAACAAGGCTACACAAAGCCAAATTAGAGAGCGCAAAATACTTAGCTACACAAATTAAGCAATGTGACTAACAAGGTTACTCAAACCAAATTAGTCACGCAAGGGAGCTACTTCTATGCTACACAAGCAAGAAGGTACCTAGCAAGCTACAGAAGCTAAGTAATTACAAGAGCAACTACACAAGCACAACATATGAAAAGTAAATTCAAGCTTGTGTATGGGGAATGCAAACCAACGAGAAGAACAAGGTTGACACGATGATTTTTTATCCTGAGATTCACTTGGTTGTCACCAAGCTAGTCCCCGTTGAGACAAGCTCCAAGGTAGCTGCCGGTCCTCTTGCTAGTGGTGACCCGCAAGTCACACTCTCCCACATGGAGTGCTTACCACAAGCTCTAGCACTTGACATGGTCGGACCACTTGTCGCTCTTCGTGTCTCGCTCTACTAGAGTTGCTCTTTGCGGCTCCTGCGGGGCAAGCACAACACCCCTCGCAAGCTCTTCTCTGGAGCACCGCATAATCACCACGTGGGCTTCACAATGGAGACCACAATCCACCAAGCTGTCTAGGTGATGGCAATCACCAAGAGTAACAACAAATTCCCCAATCACAAAGATTTCCTAGTGCCACCAAATGCAATCCTCAAATGCACACACACTAGGCTTTCAATCCCTCACTCAAATTAGCACCAAGCTTGAGAGGGAGAGGAAGGGGAAGAGGTGGATCTTTAATCTCTCATCCACACCCACAATGGGCACTCAATCTCTCATAGAAATCTTAGCTCAAAGCATGGAGAGAGAGGGAGGGGATGAACCCTAGCTTCCAATGGCAACAATGGGGAATGGAAGAGGTGAGGAAGGAGGGGAGGAGGCAGCCTTATCCCCTCACGCACACCCTCCCTTAGCCCTCAGCCCCGCACAGAAAATTCTAGTGCGGGAGCGAACCAAATGCCCCCAATGGCTCATTCTCCAACTGTTAGAATGGGAGAACTTTCGCACTGGAAATTTCAGTGATGGCCTAGAATTTCTTGGACGTGGACACACCACACACCAGGTGTGCCTTCCACACTGGAAATTCTAGCTCAGGCAGTATATTATTCCAGTTAATTACACCAAACCAACAGAGCACCCCTAACTAGAATAATAAGCCCAGTGTGCAAGAAATTCCAGTGGTAGTCTCAAACTTCTCCTTTTTCACCCATTCTCAAGGTACTAACTCCTCCAAGGTACTAAACCAAAATTAACACTTGAGTTAGCATTTTCACAAAGATTTTTCTTGGGCTTTCTCATGCACCTCACCACATCACTAAGGGCAATGCATATGCAAATGAAACTCACACTTACTCGCACTAGATAACCGTTGCAACTAAAAGATTTTTCCTCTTTATAGTATGGTTATCTATCCTAAATCTGGACATGCACTTCTCTACACAACCTTTGAGCGGTGAAATGAAATGACCTATAGGTTATACCTTTGCCTTGCGCATTCTATTTCATCTCCTCCAATGTTGATGCAACACATGCACCAACTTCGATCAACAAATGATATGATCCACTTCATATCATCATGTGACCTTATTGGTTCATCAATCTTGACTCACTTGCTCTTCATCATTGCCTTTGTCCATCAGCGCCAAGTCTTGCTCAAGCTTCACCGCCACATGGTCCATCGCTTCAAAGCCTCTAACTTGTCCTTCACGCTTGGAACCGGTCCGTCAAGCCAAGTCCTGCCTTGATCTTCTCGACCTTAGTCACATGACTCCATGTCATGTCTCATATGCAATAAGCTCCTTCATCACATATGTACCTATGGACTAATTTCATGTGTATCTCACATAAACACATATTAGTCCACCTAGGTTGTCATTCAATTACCAAAACCAAACAAGGACCTTTCAATCTCCCCCTTTTTAGTAATTGATGACAACTCTACAAAGATATGGAAATTAAGCGCAAATGGATTTGTGTTGCTTGCCCAAGCAATTTTACCATGTGTAAATGAATTTGGACAAGTACTACAAACCCAAATTGGTAGTATTAGCTCCCCCTACATATGCACTAGTGTGTTTGGTTTGAAGCTCGCACATATGCATAGATTGGAATTGTGGGAGAGTAATTACTACCAAATGATGCTAAGGTGTATTAAATAAACCTTTAAAGTGTGATACCAATCGGAGTTTCACCTTTAGTTCATCCTTAGCACCATGGTTAGCAAGATACCACTTGGAAACAAAACACTAGATAACCCATGAGATCAACATTAGAATCAAGGTACTAGTATTACTTGAAAAACATACCAAGTGTCTAGCTATCTCCTATGCATGCTAGTTCTCATTTCATCAATCAAATTCTATCACTAGCATACACCACACAAGCATGCGTATCAAATTTAAAACTTATGCAAATGCAAGCAAGCACATGAATATGCACAAATCAAATGCAAGCAATCAAAGTTCATGAGCTTGCTCCCCCTACTTGTGTGCTTATCTTGTCCAAGAATTTGTGATCCTTCTCCATTCTTCAATGTTGCTCCCTCTTTGTCCATGTCCAACTTCTACTTCTCCCCGTGATGCATTTACATATCTTTGTTCCAACTTCTCCCCCTTTGTCATCAATTTCTATAAAGGGTGTGCTACTTATTGATACAAAGGATTGCATAGGGGTAGATGGTTGATACTTGAATCTTGCATTTTTATGGACACTTCTAAATATTGGAATGACACCACTTGTAGCCCTTGAGATACCTCATGTAGGATCTTTGACCTTGATGCCAATTGGTGGGGCACCTCCCCTATGTCATAGCATGGGTCATCCGCTTGATAAACTTGAGCTCTTGTATTTGAGAGAACTTGCTTCACTTGATGATTGCTTAAAGTTGAGGATTACTTGCAGAACCACCATTTGATGTACTAGATACCACTTGTATGAATGCTACTAGTAACAAAGTGACAATCTAGATACCACGTGTAAGAACAATCATGGAACCACTTGTAGGATTTGTCAATTATAACCATTTCTTAGACACTTGTCTTCATGAGCACCACTTGTAGGATATCACTTGTAAGTTGATCCAGACACCACATGTAAATACCACTTGAAGAGATCAATTGAGTCTAGTACCACTTGAAACAAACTAGATATCTGCATTATTGTCCTTTTGCTTGTACTCTTATCATCGTCATGAGCTTTTGATATGACTTGAATTAAATTGATTTGCCTAAGCTTCCAAGTCTAGTTTGAACCCTTTCTAAGCTTCTTCACACTTATTTTGAGGTCATCTTATCAAGGTTGTACTTGTCAATTATTGGCAATCCAAAATAAATCAAGTACTTGGGTTCACTAGCTCATGAGCAAACTCATATACTGCCACTAGATCAATTAAGCATTCAAGCAATAGTGGTAGGCTATGAATTTAAACTTTTCATTTGTCATGCATGATCCTAATAAGCATGTACTATATTGTAACAGAACCGCCCAATTATACGAGATTAAGTAAGAAAATCATCCAACGAGAGGACAATTTAACAAACTCAAGCCCGTATAACCCGGTAGTCCGTGAAATCCCGACGGATTTCAAACCATTTCATATAACAGCCAAGATCGTACTAGGTTTAGCGGTCACTGTCATAAGTTACATAAAAGTTCACGGCACAAAATACATTGGAGTTTAAACATAGTTATTACAAACCAGGTTCGGATAAAAGTAGCGGAAGCAGTAGTTCAAATCACGCACACACACCGCTTTGAAATAAAGTGCCAGCTTATGATCATCTCTAGCAAAAGCATCAGATGGAATGACACCACTTGTAGCCCTTGAGATACCTCATGTAGGATCTTTGACCTTGATGCCAATTGGTGGGGCACCTCCCCTATAGCATGGGTTATCCGCTTGATAAACTTGAGCTCTTGTATTTGAGAGAACTTGCTTCACTTGATGATTGCTTAAAGTTGAGGATTACTTGCAGAACCACCATTTGATGTACTAGATACCACTTGTATGAATGCTACTAGTAACAAAGTGACAATCTAGATACCACGTGTAAGAACAATCATGGAACCACTTGTAGGATTTGTCAATTATAACCATTTCTTAGACACTTGTCTTCATGAGCACCACTTGTAGGATATCACTTGTAAGTTGATCCAGACACCACATGTAAATACCACTTGAAGAGATCAATTGAGTCTAGTACCACTTGAAACAAACTAGATATCTGCATTATTGTCCTTTTGCTTGTACTCTTATCATCGTCATGAGCTTTTGATATGACTTGAATTAAATTGATTTGCCTAAGCTTCCAAGTCTAGTTTGAACCCTTTCTAAGCTTCTTCACACTTATTTTGAGGTCATCTTATCAAGGTTGTACTTGTTAATTATTGGCAATCCAAAATAAATCAAGTACTTGGGTTCACTAGCTCATGAGCAAACTCATATACTGCCACTAGATCAATTAAGCATTCAAGCAATAGTGGTAGGCTATGAATTTAAACTTTTCATTTGTCATGCATGATCCTAATAAGCATGTACTATATTGTAACAGAACCGCCCAATTATACGAGATTAAGTAAGAAAATCATCCAACGAGAGGACAATTTAACAAACTCAAGCCCGTATAACCCGGTAGTCCGTGAAATCCCGACGGATTTCAAACCATTTCATATAACAACCAAGATCGTACTAGGTTTAGCGGTCACCGTCATAAGTTACATAAAAGTTCATGGCACAAAATACATTGGAGTTTAAACATAGTTATTACAAACCAGGTTCGGATAAAAGTAGCGGAAGCAGTAGTTCAAATCACGCACACACACCGCTTTGAAATAAAGTGCCAGCTTATGATCATCTCCAGCAAAAGCATCAGATGGAATGACACCACTTGTAGCCCTTGAGATACCTCATGTAGGATCTTTGACCTTGATGCCAATTGGTGGGGCACCTCCCCTATGTCATAGCATGGGTCATCCGCTTGATAAACTTGAGCTCTTGTATTTGAGAGAACTTGCTTCACTTGATGATTGCTTAAAGTTGAGGATTACTTGCGAAACCACCATTTGATGTACTAGATACCACTTGTATGAATGCTACTAGTAACAAAGTGACAATCTAGATACCATGTGTAAGAACAATCATGGAACCACTTGTAGGATTTGTCAATTATAACCATTTCTTAGACACTTGTCTTCATGTGCACCACTTGTAGGATATCACTTGTAAGTTGATCCAGACACCACATGTAAATACCACTTGAAGAGATCAATTGAGTCTAGTACCACTTGAAACAAACTAGATATCTGCATTATTGTCCTTTTGCTTGTACTCTTATCATCGTCATGAGCTTTTGATATGACTTGAATTAAATTGATTTGCCTAAGCTTCCAAGTCTAGTTTGAACCCTTTCTAAGCTTCTTCACACTTATTTTGAGGTCATCTTATCAAGGTTGTACTTGTCAATTATTGGCAATCCAAAATAAATCAAGTACTTGGGTTCACTAGCTCATGAGCAAACTCATATACTGCCACTAGATCAATTAAGCATTCAAGCAATAGTGGTAGGCTATGAATTTAAACTTTTCATTTGTCATGCATGATCCTAATAAGCATGTACTATATTGTAACAGAACCGCCCAATTATACGAGATTAAGTAAGAAAATTATCCAACGAGAGGACAATTTAACAAACTCAAGCCCGTATAACCCGGTAGTCCGTGAAATCCCGACGGATTTCAAACCATTTCATATAACAGCCAAGATCGTACTAGGTTTAGCGGTCACCGTCACAAGTTACATAAAAGTTCGCGGCACAAAATACATCGGAGTTTAAACATAGTTATTACAAACCAGGTTCGGATAAAAGTAGCGGAAGCAGTAGTTCAAATCACGCACACACACTGCTTTGAAATAAAGTGCCAGCTTATGATCATCTCCAGCAAAAGCATCAGACGAGAAGTAGTGAATGACCATTGCCCATGGTCCTAAGCTTCGCCCATCGCAGGATAGAGACAGTTGATACAGTAGCCGTAATACATCTGCCCATCTGCAACAAGTGGGAACAAAGCCCTGAGTACGAGAAGGTACTCAGCTAGACTTACCCGACAGAACCAAAATAAAATGACACCAAGGATTATGATAGGCTTTCTGGTGGGGTAGCTGACTCATTTGCAAGAAAAGCATTTTCAACTTAACAATTATTTTCTAAAAGTATGCAGTAATTTAATCTTTATTACCCTGTCAACTATGTTTGCATCTGTGCTAGAGTAATATGTAATTAAGCAAGTAAGGATTACCAATGATCATTAACAATAGTTATCATGTCATCTTCCACATAACTATCCAAGTGTTTCATCAATATTACTACGATGAAGTAGCTCAAGTCAAGTGTTCACTATCCAGTGAACGATGGCGATTCGAATCGATTATTAACCAGCTGCTAATTTATTCCTCACACAAACCTCACTCACTCACTAAAGTGAGGTATTGGTCACCGAGTCAACCATTCAGGTAAAGTCGCGAGTTTGCCAGGAACCACATGTACCCGGGGGCCGCCCGACTGCTCTTTGGCCTTATCATCGCGCCCCCGTAACCTGCCACTACTGCTCCGGTACAGTGCGTTGCGGGCAATACACTCGGCCCGAATAATCTCCCAGCTTCGTGGTCGAAAGGTACATTATTCGGCCAGCTAAATGTGAGGCATGCGTTCAACATGACTCGAGGCCCAACAACGGTCGGTCCTTAATCGACTCAGACGGAGAACACTACAGTTCGAAACCCTGCAAGTCTCCGCCCGGTCTCAATCCCGTTCGACACTTAGTTATTCTCAATGACACATCTTTCACATAGATCAAAGTAAGCTCCTATAGCTCGTGGATGACAGGCAATCACCCGACTTCTACCGGTCTAAGCAAACTAAGCAAGTATTGACCGCGGACACCAAGGTAACAAGGATCGGGGTAAAGCAAGGTGAAACAAGGTATAATGCAGCAACGGTTGCAAACAACTCCTAAACGTAATGCATCAAATTAAGTAAGTTCAATAATAAATTATTTGCAAACCGGGAGAGAAATGCTCCGGGGCTTGCCTCTCTCAAAGGAGCTCGGACGGTGGTCGGGGCACTCTGGAAGATCTTCACCGACCTCCTCTTCGGCTTCGGTCGCCTCCTGCTCTTGCACCTCGGACTGCTCTTTCGGGTCCTCGGGAACTGCTACCGGGGTCACTTCCTGCGATCCTGTATGATGCAGAAGCATAAGTGCTCATGCCTAGGTGCATTGCAGGGATGACATGAGGTGATGATGATGAATGAAATGTAAATGAGCATGTTACTTTATTTGGATTACGTGGAGCTTACGACTCTTCTACAAGGTAGTCTACATCATCCAAGAACATGTACTCATAAACTACCACAACTATTTTCTATCAGGCAAAGGCACTTGGCACTTGAGATGCTTCAAAGATACACCAAAGCATAGTTTACTAACTAATCTTGCATCAAAGATTGAATGTAAACCCTAGTTAGCACTAGGCTTGAACAGCAACACATATTTTGGTAGCACAGAAAAATCTTAGAAAATTACAGTGGATTACTAACATCAATTCTAGCATGCCACAAAATTTTTATTGCATTTGGATTACTAGAACTGCCTATACAAAAATAACAAGTTAAGGCCTAAAAACGAGCATGAAAATACTTTGCATTATGAAAAGTATCAAACAACAGATTTAGAAATTTTCCTACTTTCTACACAGTAAACAATCACTGTAGAAAAATTATTACTTGCATGTTTTATTTACATTTATTTAATTAACAAAAATAACAAATACTAGTAACAAAAAGCATTTGAACTACACATAGAAATTTTTCTACAGAACAGACATGATATATAATTTTCCTAGCAAGTGTATTGCACAAAAAAATTAACAAACTGGGAACCACATTTTTCTGATTTTTCTATAATTTATTATCAATTTTTCAAGAAAACACCAATTTCAAGGATTAAATAAAACACTACAGAAAAGTAATGAAATATTGACATGCAATATTTTTATATTGTAGATCTGGTTCCAATGAGTCCATAGAAATTTATTTCACAATTTTTGGAGCTGAAATGACTACAAAAACATTTTCCAAAGTATTTTTCCCCATGAATAATAAAAGAAAACAGAAAACAATTTTTCATTATTGACACTAGGCCGGCCCGTGAAAGTTAACCAGCCCGTGGCCATTTTCGGCCTGATCGCGCGCGCGGGAGAAGAGGCGAGCCGGCCCGCTCGGAGGCGCGGCCCACAGGCTCGGTGGCCCAGTGGAAACCGAGGGGGGGAACAGGGGGCGGCCTCGTCGGCGTTCGGGACCGCGACGGCGTGGCGGTGGCCGACGGCCAACGGCCATCTCCGGCCACGATCTGACCAGCGAGCGCGCGCACAGTGACTGCGAGGAGATGGCGAACTCAGGAGAGGGGCTCAGGGGGATGGAGAGGGAGCGAGGGAGACGGTGGGCGGAGCGCGAGCTCGGCGGCCCGGCTCGGTGGCGCTTGCGGGAAGAGCTCGATTGAGCCTTACCGTAGGTGAGCAAGGCAAACGGAGGTCTGTTCGGAGGAGAGGAGAAGGTGGCGGAGCGTGGAGCACAAGCAATCGGGCGGTGGTGGTTCACCGGCGTCGGAACGCGACGGTGGAGGCGAGGAAGTGCGGTGGCGAGTGGCTCTCCCGCTCGGGTTCTCCGGAGGAAGGAGAAAGGGAGCGAGCGAGGGGGCGAGTGGGATGGAGGCCAGACGCGCGTGGTGAATTGAGGCGGAGCGCGCGGGGTCCACGGGCGGCCACGCGGGGGCATCGCCGGCATGCGGCCGCCACGCGGCGAGCGTGTCCTGCCGCGGGCGCCAGCGAGCCGCGCGCGATGGCGGGAGGGAGAAGAGGGAGGCCGGACTGGGCCGGGCTGAGGCGGGGCGCGAGCGTGGGCGTGCGCGCGCGCGGAGGCGGGCCGCTTCCAGCCGCGGGCCGAAACCGAGGTGGCGGCCTGCTTAGGTTAGGTTTTGATTTTTCAAATTTCTATTTTCAAACAAATTTCAAATACAGTTTTCAAACCTCATTTTGAACAAGAAAAGGACCTTTTCTGGAAATGGCCCAAAAATAAAAGTTGCTTAGAATTTAATCCTCTACAACTTTGATTAAGGGGCCAACTCAAAATTCTCAACAGATTTTGAATTGGGGAATAAAAGCTAAATAGGGAGGATTTTTGAATATTTTTAAATAACATTTTTGAAACAAGTTTTTGACAAAACTTTGAGTAATTTAGTTGCTCCAAAAATTTGACCTATAATTCTAAGTGATATAAAATTTGTAGTTACACAATTTTGATGAATGTAATTAGCACATTATCATATTACATCACGAATACTATTTTCCAAGCTTTTATTTCACTCAAGTTATAATCTTACTATATATGATTATGAATGATATGACATGTCATGCTTATGATTGCAATGTAAATGCTTGCGTAACACCGGGGTGTTACAGCGCTCCCCCCTTATAAAAATCTCGTCCCAAGATTTGGGTTACGAACCATTTATTATAAAAATCTTCGTATGCTTTTTGTAGGTATTCACCCGTTTCCCAAGATGCATCCCCTTCATCATGATGACTCCATTGTGTCTTATACGTTTTCACCACACTGTTTCGAGTAGCCCTCTCCTTGGAATCCAAAACTCGAATTGGCTGCTCACGATACACCAGATCTGACTTAAGTTTTATGCCTCGAGGTTCAATTCTTTCCTCTGGAACGCACAAACACTTCTTGAGATGTGATACGTGAAAAACTAGAAATATAGCACTCATTGCTTCCGGTAATTCCAATTTGTAAGCCACTGGACCCTTTCTTTCCAAGATTTTGTAGGGTCCTACAAATCTGGCGGCAAGCTTTCTGCGTACTCCAAACCGCTTCTTCTTCATTGGCGTGACTTTTAGATAAACATAGTCACCAACTTCGAACACAAGCGGTCTCCTTCTCTTATCTGCATAACTTTTCTGACGTGACTGAGCTGCTCTCATATTTTGCTGAATGATATGAACTTTCTTTTCGGCTTCTTCCACGAAGTCAATACCATAATACTTTCTTTCCCCTAGCTCAATCCAGTTTAAAGGTGTTCTACACTTTCGGCCATACAGAGCCTCAAAAGGTGCCATCTTGATACTTTCTTGATAGCTATTATTATACGCGAACTCTGCTAAGGGTAACCATGACTCCCATGAACCTCTGGAAGACAACACACAAGCTCTTAACATATCCTCTAAAACAACATTAACTCTTTCAGTCTGACCATCGGTTTGAGGATGATAGGCAGTGCTACGAATCAGACTAGTCCCCAAACCTTTGTGCAAGTGCTCCCAAAAGTGAGCAGTGAACTGTGACCCTCTGTCAGACACTATAGTCTTCGGTATGCCATGCAACCTCACAATCTCCGCAATATACTTCTCGGCATATTGAGGTGGTCTATAATCTGTCTTGACAGGCAAAAAGTGGGCTACCTTGGTAAGACGATCCACGATTACCCAAATCGAATCATGGCCTTTCTGAGTAGTGGGCAATCCCGTAATGAAATCCATACTTATATCATCCCACTTCCAACTAGGTACTGACAAAGGTTGCAACAATCCGGCAGGTTTCATGTGAATAGCTTTCACCCTACAACATGTGTCACATCTGGCTACATAAGCTGCAATTTCTTTCTTCATCTTTGTCCACCAATAGCGAGGTCTTAGTTCTTGATACATTTTACTACTGCCAGGATGAATGGACAACTTAGAGAGATGAGCTTCATCCATAATTTTATTCTTAAGCTCTCTATCCTTTGGAACAACAAGACGGTTGTCGAACCACAACACGTCCTGTTCGTCCACTCTGAAGTGTTTCGAGGGTTCTTCTCTAATTTTCCTTTTTATGTGGAATATTCCTTTGTCTGCTTTCTGGCTTTCTATTATCTTACTCTCCAAGGAGCAACTGATCTGAATACTATGTAACACGGCAGGGTGCATTAGATTAAAACCATCCTCGAGTAAGGGTTACATATTCAAACAATGTGACTTTCTACTCAAAGCATCGGCTACCACATTGGCTTTCCCAGGGTGATACTGTACATTCAAGTTGTAATCTTTGATTAGTTCTAACCATCTTCGCTGTCTCATGTTCAATTCTGGTTGGGTAAAAATGTACTTGAGACTCTTATGGTCGGTGAAAATATTGCATACATTACCAAGTAAATAATGTCTCCAAATCTTTAAGGCATGCACTATGGCGGCAAGCTCAAGATCATGTGTCGAATAATTGATTTCATGTTTTCTCAATTGACGGGAGGCATAAGCAATGATTCTTCCTTCTTGCATCAGAACACAGCCTAATCCGGTTTTTGATGCGTCGCAGAACACATCAAAAGGTTTTTCGATGTCGGGCTGCGCAAGAACTGGAGCAGTGGTTAACAGTTTCCGCAAGGTGTGGAAAGCTGTCTCACACTCCCCTATCCACACAAACTTGTGGTCTTTCTGTAACAGACTTGTCATTGGTTTGGCAATCTTCGAGAAGTCTGGTATAAATCGGCGATAGTAACCAGCTAACCCTAGGAAACTCCTGACTTCTGACACTGTGGTTGGAGTTTTCCAATCCATAACCTCTTGCACTTTTCTCGGATCTACCGAAACTCCATTCTCAGATAGAATATGACCAAGGAAAGGAACTTTCTTCAACCAAAATTCACATTTGCTGAACTTAGCATACAACTTATGATCTCTCAGTCTGATCAAGACAATTCTCAGATGCTCTTCATGATCTTTCTCATTCTCAGAGTATACTAGAATGTCATCAATGAAGACAACTACAAACTTGTCCAACTCTAGCATGAAAACCATATTCATCAGATACATGAAATAGGCAGGAGCATTTGTTAAGCCAAAAGACATAACAAGATACTCGTACAACCCGTATCTGGTAGAAAAGGCGGTTTTCAGGACATCTTACGGCCTAATCTTTATCTGATGATACCCTGATCTTAGGTCTATCTTGGAGAACACTCTGGCCTTAGCCAACTGATCAAACAAAACGTCGATATGAGGCAAAGGATACTTATTCTTAATAGTTACAGCATTAAGAGGTCGGTAATCCACACACATTCTCAGAGTACCCTCTTTCTTTTTCTTCACGAACAATGCAGGACATCCCCATTCAGACTTACTAGGTTGGATAAACCCCTTCTTTAATAATTCCTCTAGTTGCTTCTTCAGCTTAGCTAACTCATCCGGAGGCATCCGATAGGGTCTCCTTGAAATAGGAGCTGTCCCGGGGATCAACTCGATTCCAAACTCAACATCTCTATCTGGAGGAAGGCCAGGTAACTCGTCTGGAAACACATCCGGGAACTCACACACTACCGGGATCTGGTGGATAGGAACAACTTCCATAGCACAGGTCACACTCACAAGGTCTGTTCTTCTAAGCAATGGTACCAAGAAAGTACCCTCTGCCTGGGGATCCTTAAGGGTAAGCATCCGACTGCTTGTATCTATGACTGCCCCCCAGTTCTTCATCCAGTTCATTCCTATTATTACATCCAAAACTAGTCCAGGCATAACTACCAGGTTTACTCGAAACTTTCGACTACCTAACTCAAGGGTTGCCCCTCTAACCATCTGATTGGTTAACACATCAGCCCCTGCTGAACTTATGCGATAACCATAACTCAATTCTGTGCATAGTTGTTCATGCTTCCGTGCAAATGCTTGACTCATAAAAGAATGCGAGGATCTAGAATCAAATAGAACAACTGCAGGGTGATGGTTAACAAGAAACTTACCGGCAGTTACAGGCTCTCCCTCAGGAATCTCATCCACGGTGGTGTGGTGTACACGAGCAGTGTAAGTTTGTTGCTTCTTTTTAGGCGGATAAGGGCAGAACTTTGAAAAGTGGCCGGGCTGACCACAATTGTAGCAGGGCCCCTTCACTGTACCAGCAGATCCTATAGCTCCCTTGGAGTTGCTCTGTTCTGCAGCTACGGTGGTCTTTGCTGGCGGCACGACCATCTTGTATGGCTTCTGTGGTCCCTTGTAGTTCTGGGTTTTATGCTGTGGCGGCCTGAACCTTGCACCAGGTGCGGACGGATGATAAGAAGAACGATTTGCAGTGACAACTCTGGACTGTGATGGTCCTGACTCAAACACCCTCTTGCGATTCTTGGATGCAGTGTAGGTGTTGTTGTTCTTTTCTTGTTTCAAACAATCACTGACAAAGTCATTGAATCTGGCGCGGGTATTGGTACCCACATGCTTCGTCATCTTCGGACTTAACCCTCTCTTGAAACTAGCAATTCTCTTTGCATCTGTGTCGACCATGTCTGGAGCATAACGGCACAAGTTGTTAAAGGCATGCAGATACTGTGTCACAGTCTTGGTACCCTGATTTAAGGCCAAGAACTCTCCGAGCTTCATCTCAACCAACCCTGGGGGAATATAAACTCCCCTAAACGCTTCAGTGAATTCTCTCCAAGTAATCTGGGCATTGGGAGGAAGGGTGGTGCGGTGATGCTTCCACCACATCCCTGCCGGTCCCTGTAGCTGATGTGCAGCATATTCTGTCTTCAGAACTTCAGTCAGCCTCAACACATGGAACTTATCTTCCATAGTGTTGATCCATTCTTCCGCGTCGAGTGGCTCTGCTGCTTCCTTAAAAATAGGTGGCCTAGTATCCATGAAGTCCTTGAAGTTGCTGTACTGGTTCACCCCATGACCGCCACCTTGATTATTACCTCTCTGAACATTTTCAGCGATGGTACGCAGAAAATCTTCCATATTCCTCTGTGATTGCTCGGTGTTGCGCTGGCTTCCAAGGAACTGTGCGAAGAATACCTCTGCAGTGAGCGGCGGAGGAGGGGGCTATTGTGGCTCTGGCTGTGGCTCCTGGTGGTTGACGTTGTTTGCACCACCCCCACCAGCCCCTGCACCATTGCCACCAGTTTCAGTGGCCTCATACGTGGCACGGCGGGTGTTTGCCATCTGCATTTTTCAGCAACAAGTAATAATTGAGCGAAGTTGTAGTAATTGTATTCGAATGAACAATCATGCCATACTGAATTCATTGGAGAGAACAAGTCATACAATAAAACAGAGGCACAATAATCACATTCCAATTAAAACAACATCACTAATCAAGTTACTTCGAATGCAACATCGCGTCCAATACAACCACGTTGCCAGCATACATACACTGGACTTTTATGCGTTCGGGCATCGCATAACAATCAAGTTCCAAAAGATCGCCAGTCTCAAGATCGAACAGGATACAACACGATACATGGAAACCAAAAGAAGGCCATCACGACAGAGCCTAGCTACTAACGCAGGGCACTATCCTACTCTTCGGGGCCATCGTCGAGGTCAGAGGCGTCACCACCGCTACCTTCAGTAGCAGCGTCATTGTCGACGTCCATATGGGCGGTGTCCGGAGGAGCATATGGGCCCATCCCGTTGTAGAGGGCATGAAACTCTTCATGCAAGTTGGCATTATACTCTTCTAGCTCCTCGACCCTCTGCCTCAGAAGGTCCCTCTCGTTCCAGGCTTCATTCCTTTCCTGCACTAGTTGTCCCATCATGCGGTCTGCATTTCTGTTAGCCTGAGTCAACGTCTGCACCCGCTGCATGGCACTCTCACCTCTCTCGAGAGCCCGGTCTCGCTGCAAGCTCATGTCGGCCAACTGCTCCTGCAAGCTAGCTATAGCACATGCTTGCTTCTTCTTCTGCTTCCTTGCTTCAAGCCGGTCATCACCACCCAGGCCAGTCAAGGTCCAATAGGTACTCTCAAGACCCTGGTATGCTCTGATGGCTGCATACATGGCACTCATGGTGTGGTTGTCGCTAGCCCGTCCTTCACTTGGGCCTCTAACCAGGGCACTTCCTTGCGGTTGCACCCAAATGGCATCACGAGGATCATCTCTCGGGAAAGTATCGGCCAAAGCGGCTGCCAACTCATTGGGAAACCTGCTCATTATGTCTTGGATGACGCGAAAGGCTGCGCCCTCTGCACCCTCAACTGGAGTGCGTCCTTCAAACTCCAAATGCCAACCATCCCATTCTGGCGCATCACCAAGAGCAGGGACGGTGATTTCCACTACTGCAAGTCCATCCTCAGCTAGCTTGCTCTCACTCCAAGAGTACACCGGCTCTTGACCCTCTGGGTACCCCACATCATGGAGCACTCTCCAAAGCAAGGTGGGCATGCCAAACTCGCTTAGAAAAGTGTCCGTGCTGCGGTGCTCCCGTGGGGCCATCTGACGACGGGGTGCTCTTCCGCCAGTGGACTTACGGGCAGTCTGCTTCGTGCGGGCCATCTGTAGCACAAGTTTTAATTACCCGGTGAGAACATATTTTAAGTTGATATCACTTTTATCAAAATGGGATAATCCTTTTATAAGGGGAGGAAATGCATGTTATGAATGAAATGCACAAGCAATATGATGCATGCGCGAGTCTTACGTTCTCACAAACTTAGCAATTAAGAACATCTAACGATGAATTCGGTGGCATACAAATGATCCCTCATATACGTAACTAATTCGTTCTACGCGAAAACGCTGTTATGTACCTGCAGAAAATTCATTTCAGCCCATTTCCCATGAATGCATGAAAGCAGTAAATCTACCTACACGCTCTACACGAATCCCCAGATGCGTGTACAACGGTAGTATCTACCCAAACGCATCGTCCTATTGACGGCATCACCTCAACGGACGGAACACCCATACATGCGATACTTTCATAAAAACATGTGTAAAACATGTAATTATTCTAGTATCATATACGCACTCTCCCTAGATCGGCGGTGTATCCGATCATGCTCTCTCATCTCACACTTACCGAAGCGTAGAGGTAACTGATCCATACATTACCACTCAATTAAGTGGCACTCATACAATAGCACGCCGTATGAGCAACGAAAGAGAAATATGGTGCAAAAACCCCAAGTTAGTACTTAAATAGCCACCTAGAGTCCTTAACTGGGCATACAGGATATGACCACTGGCACACTTTTAGTTTGAAAATCACACTTTGTTAAACAGAATTTTGTTTTAAATACACTTATGAACAGTAATCACGCTAACCTTGCTCCGATGCCAGCTGTAACAGAACCGCCCAATTATACGAGATTAAGTAAGAAAATCATCCAACGAGAGGACAATTTAACAAACTCAAGCCCGTATAACCCGGTAGTCCGTGAAATCCTGACGGATTTCAAACCATTTCATATAACAGCCAAGATCGTACTAGGTTTAGCGGTCACCGTCATAAGTTACATAAAAGTTCGCGGCACAAAATACATCGGAGTTTAAACATAGTTATTACAAACCAGGTTCGGATAAAAGTAGCGGAAGCAGTAGTTCAAATCACGCACACACACCACTTTGAAATAAAGTGCCAGCTTATGATCATCTCTAGCAAAAGCATCAGACGAGAAGTAGTGAATGACCATTGCCCATGGTCCTAAGCTTCGCCCATCGCAGGATAGAGACAGTTGATACAGTAGCCATAATACATTTGCCCATCTGCAACAAGTGGGAACAAAGCCCTGAGTACGAGAAGGTACTCAGCTAGACTTACCCGACAGAACCAAAATAAAATGACACCAAGGATTATGATAGGCTTTCTGGTGGGGTAGCTGACTCATTTGCAAGAAAAGCATTTTCAACTTAACAATTATTTTCTAAAAGTATGCAGTAATTTAATCTTTATTACCCTGTCAACTATGTTTGCATCTGTGCTAGAGTAATATGTAATTAAGCAAGTAAGGATTACCAATGATCATTAACAATAGTTATCATGTCATCTTCCACATAACTATCCAAGTGTTTCATCAATATTACTACGATGAAGTAGCTCAAGTCAAGTGTTCACTATCCAGTGAACGATGGCGATTCGAATCGATTATTAACCAGCTGGTAATTTATTCCTCACACAAACCTCACTCACTCGCTAAAGTGAGGTATTGGTCACCGAGTCAACCATTCAGGTAAAGTCGCGAGTTTGCCAGGAACCACATGCACCCGGGGGCCGCCCGACTGCTCTTTGGCCTTATCATCGCGCCCCCGTAACCTGCCACTACTGCTCCGGTATAGTGCGTTGCAGGCAATACACTCGGCCCGAATAATCTCCCAGCTTCGCAGTCGAAAGGTACATTATTCGGCCAGCTAAATGTGAGGCATGCGTTCAACATGACTCGAGGCCCAACAACGGTCGGTCCTTAATCGACTCAGACGGAGAACACTACAGTTCGAAACCCTGCAAGTCTCCGCCCGGTCTCAGTCCCGTTCGACACTTAGTTATTCTCAATGACACATCTTTCACATAGATCCAAGTAAGCTCCTATAGCTCGTGGATGACAGGCAATCACCCGACTTCTACCGGTCTAAGCAAACTAAGCAAGTATTGACCGCGGACACCAAGGTAACAAGGATCGGGGTAAAGCAAGGTGAAACAAGGTATAATGCAGCAACGGTTGCAAACAACTCCTAAATGTAATGCATCAAATTAAGTAAGTTCAATAATAAATTATTTGCAAACCGGGAGAGAAATGCTCCGGGGCTTGCCTCTCTCAAAGGAGCTCGGACGGTGGTCGGGGCACTCTGGAAGATCTTCACCGGCCTCCTCTTCGGCTTCGGTCGCCTCCTGCTCTTGCACCTCGGACTGCTCTTCCGGGTCCTCGGGAACTGCTACCGAGGTCACTTCCTGCGATCCTGTATGATGCAGAAGCATAAGTGCTCATGCCTAGGTGCATTGCAGGGATGACATGAGGTGATGATGATGAATGAAATGTAAATGAGCATGTTACTTTATTTGGATTATGTGGAGCTTACGACTCTTCTACAAGGTAGTCTACATCATCCAAGAACATGTACTCATAAACTACCACAACTATTTTCTATCAGGCAAAGGCACTTGGCACTTGAGATGCTTCAAAGATACACCAAAGCATAGTTTACTAACTAATCTTGCATCAAAGATTGAATGTAAACCCTAGTTAGCACTAGGCTTGAACAGCAACACATATTTTGGTAGCACAGAAAAATCTTAAAAAATTACAGTGGATTACTAACATCAATTCTAGCATGCCACAAAATTTTCATTGCATTTGGATTACTAGAACTGCCTATACAAAAATAACAAGTTAAGGCCTAAAAACGAGCATGAAAATACTTTGCATTATGAAAAGTATCAAACAATAGATTTAGAAATTTTCCTACTTTCTACACAGTAAACAATCACTGTAGAAAAATTATTACTTGCATGTTTTATTTACATTTATTTAATTAACAAAAATAACAAATACTAGTAACAAAAAGCATTTGAACTACACATAGAAATTTTTCTACAGAACAGACATGATATATAATTTTCCTAGCAAGTGTATTGCACAAAAAGATTAACAAACTTGGAACCACATTTTTCTGATTTTTCTATAATTTATTATCAATTTTTCAAGAAAACACCAATTTCAAGGATTAAATAAAACACTACAGAAAAGTAATGAAATATTGACATGCAATATTTTTATATTGTAGATCTGGTTCCAATGAGTCCATAGAAATTTATTTCACAATTTTTGGAGCTAAAATGACTACAAAAACATTTTCCAAAGTATTTTTCCCCATGAATAATAAAAGAAAACAGAAAACAATTTTTCATTATTGACACTAGGCCGGCCCGTGAAAGTTAACCAGCCCGTGGCCGTTTTCGGCCTGATCGCGCGCGCGGGAGAAGAGGCGAGCCGGCCCGCTCGGAGGCGCGGCCCACAGGCGTGGTGGCCCAGTGGAAACCGAGGGGGGGAACAGGGGGCGGCCTCGTCGGCGTTCGGGACCGCGACGGCGTGGCGGTGGCCGACGGCCAACGGCCATCTCCAGCCACGATCTGACCAGCGAGCGCGCGCACAGTGACCGCGAGGAGATGGCGAACTCAGGAGAGGGGCTCAGGGGGATGGAGAGGGAGCGAGGGAGACGGTGGGCGGAGCGCGAGCTCGGCGGCCCGGCTCGGTGGCGCTTGCGGGAAGAGCTCGATTGAGCCTTACCGTAGGCGAGCAAGGCAAACGGAGGTCCATTCGTAAGAGAGGAGAAGGTGGCGGAGCGTGGAGCACAAGCAATCGGGCGGTGGTGGTTCACCGGCGTCGGAACGCGACGGTGGAGGCGAGGAAGTGCGGTGGCGAGTGGCTCTCCTGCTCGGGTTCTCCGGAGGAAGGAGAAAGGGAGCGAGCGAGGGGGCGAGTGGGATGGAGGCCGGATGCGCGCGGTGATTTGAGGCGGAGCGCGCGGGGTCCACGGGCGGCCACGCGGGGGCGTCGCCGGCATGCTGCCGCCACGCGACGAGTGTGTCCTACCGCGGGCGCCAGCGAGCCGCGCGCGATGGTGGGAGGGAGAAGAGGGAGGCCGGACTAGGCCGGGCCAAGGAGGGGCGCGAGCGCGGGCGTGCGCGCGCGGAGGCGGGCCGCTTCCAGCCGCGGGCCAAAACCGAGGCGGCGGCCTGCTTAGGTTAGGTTTTGATTTTTCAAATTTCTATTTTCAAACAAATTTCAAATACAGTTTTCAAACCTCATTTTGAACAAGAAAAGGACCTTTTCTGGAAATGGCCCAAAAATAAAAGTTGCTTAGAATTTAATCCTCTACAACTTTAATTAAGGGGCCAACTCAAAATTCTCAACAGATTTTGAATTGGGGAATAAAAGCTAAATAGGGAGGATTTTTGAATATTTTTAAATAACATTTTTGAAACAAGTTTTTGACAAAACTTTGAGTAATTTAGTTGCTCCAAAAATTTGACCTATAATTCTAAGTGATATAAAATTTGTAGTTGCACAATTTTGATGAATGTAATTAGCACATTATCATATTACATCACGAATACTATTTTCCAAGCTTTTATTTCACTCAAGTTATAATCTTACTATATATGATTATGAATGATATGACATGTCATGCTTATGATTGCAATGTAAATGCTTGCGTAACACCGGGGTGTTACATATATGCACTAACCGCATACTAGTAAGGGATAAAAATGATCATGCACATCACAATGATACCTTTGCTTTGTTGGAGTAGAGGATAGTCATTTGGTTCCAATTAAACTCTGCAATAGCAATGTGAAGTCCAATTATAGCTTGGTGAAGACCAGCCATCAATATTGAAATCCATTCTTCACCCATATAAATTGAGAACCACTAGTATGATTAAGTGCACTATCTTGTTGTCATTGGCTTGCTTCTTTTCTTGATCAATGCTTGCACAAGAGCACTAAATGTGAGTAACCACTTGAATTCCAATGATTTGCTTTCTTTTGGGTGTTGCTTGCTCTCTTGATCCACCCTTTAGATTGCTTCAACTAAGCATCTCAAATGTCCTTTAGATTACCACTTCCATGTTAGCTTTCCAAGTACCACACTTGGTTTACCTACCAAAGGTGGCATGCCCCTACACATAGGGAGAAGTGATCTCTCTCCAAAGAACCATCCTTGATACCCAGTTGAAATAGCTTTATTTGATTGATCCAAATGATGGACTTAACTTGATGTATGAACCATAAATCCTTCTTTAAGTCCTTTTCTTTCTAGTTTAAGCTGCTTGCAACTCAATAAGTTTCAGCTAGTTCTAGTTGCTTTCAATTGATTTTAAGTATTTCCAACTGATTGTAACTCATTGTTACTACTTGTAACTGCTGAGGTCAACTATTTTCATCTAGTTTCAATTTGTTTCAGCTGCTGTTTCTGAAAAACTGCAACTGATTTTTTTAGTTCCAACTAGTTGCAACTCCTTACAACTCCTTGTAGCTGATCTCTAAGATGGTTGCAACTAATTTCATTTGCCTACAATTGCTTTTAGCTTGTTCCAGTTGGTTTCAACTACTTGTTGTTGCTTGCTTGATTGTAGCTCCTTTCAACCCTTGTTTGAGTCCTTTTTTTACCAAGTGATCCCCAATAATCACTAGAATTTAAACTTCATCTTCATCTTGAGTTTGATCTTGATCTTCACTTTGAGTACCAAATATGTGCCAAGTACACTCTACAATCAAATGGCCTTGTACTCTTTGCTTGTCATGCTTCTAGATCAATTCAAAACCAAACTTAGGTACCTCAAACACTTATAGCATGTTTCGAACTTGAGGACATTTCAACCAAAGTGACTCTAGATCAATCCAATAGTTGTCATTTTTCTGATAGATTATGTACCCTTCAAAGGATAATCTATAACTTCCAATGTACAGATCCAATGACCACAAAATTTGGTGGAGATGTGACTCACTAAGTCTTCTAGCAGCTATAAAAATTTGGGCTCTATTTGACTTCTAGATTGCTGCCATATTTCACATCTTCCCACACTACTACATGCTGAAAATTGCTGCACTATAGCTGACAAGATCCACTCCAAAACAAAAGCATCTCTTATCCAATTCTCATGAAATTTAAAAAGCAACTAATATCATAAGTCCAGAGAATGCATACCAAATTTCAAGCCATTCCAATAAGATTTGGTCACTCGAATTCAGACTTGATCTTAGCTAGCTCAGATTTTCAATAAATGATAGATTTCAATCAATTGAGCTTTCTATCTTCAATTTGAACCAAACTTGAAATCAACTTGTTTGAATACTTTCACAAGGCATAATCTATTCAATCCACTGATTAAAAGTCATCTTATGAATTTATCCAACTCAAATCAATCCAAACATGATTACTAATCAATTGATCCATTCAATCATCTCTTAGCAAGCAACATATGCATATATATCCAATGCAATCAACTTATATGCACCCAAAAGAATAAGATCAACAAACATATACCTTTATAGCTCATGACCATCCAATAGCAAGCTTCAACTCATATATTTGCAAGCCATCAAATATATCCAATAAATCACCACAATCTTGAATATTGCACTTGTATGTTGTAGCACTTGGACTTCACTTATTTTGACTTGGCATTGGGATAGTATATGCACTAGCTTAATAACTTGATTCAACATATGATGAACAATAAGGACTTCATTGAATCAAGCCTCCAATGCCATGGTACCTACACACATTCATCCACTTTTTGATGGTACCCAAACTAGTTTGGGTCCTCTCAAGTTAGGAACAACATACTTAGGTATAACCTTAGTATGAATAGCGGGATGTTTTGCAATTGTAACCAATGAGGTACCATTGTCATCCTTTCTAAGCACATTATTTTTCAACAATTGAAATAGGCTTAGAAGACTTACCAAGGAGACATGAATTAGCCATGTGTCCCCTTTCCCAGCATGAGTAGCACTTTCTCTTGGATTGAGCCTTCTCTTTCTTGCTCATGTGGTGCTTCTCATTGTCTTGCTTCACCTTGTTTGCTTGAGCCTTCTTCTCAAGCTTATTTGGGCAACCCGAAGCTAGGTGACCCAATGTGTCACAACTATAACACCTTATGTGAGCAATCTTCTTCATCTTCTCTTCTTTGTTCTTGCTCACTTGCTTTGCGTCTTGATTCATTCTTGGATGAATTGCTCTTTCTCTTGCCTTTCCACCCCTTCCTATTTTCTTCTTCTTCATCAATAAATTATCATCATCTTCATCGTTGATCTTGATTTGCTCTTGGGGTGTCTTTTCTTGCTCAACTTGTGGCTTTGATTGAGGATTCACTTGTTGCTTCACCAATTGCTTGGTTGGGCACATAGAGGTAAGATGACCCATGTGCGGCACTTGAAGCACTTGACATGCTTTAGCCTCTCTTCATCTTTCTTCAACTTGAGCTTTTCTTCATTTGGGCAACAATTTGCAAGATGTCCCGTTTCATGGCATTTGAAGCACATGAAATGAGATAGCTTCATTTGTTCTTGGTTCTTCATTTCTCTTTCACATATTCTCTTGCCCCATCTCTAGCCTTGATCTTGCTCTTGTTGAATCCAATGCCACTCTTGTCACCATATCTTCTTTTGTTGTTCAACATATGTTCAAAGGTGACTTTGGAGTTGTAGCACCTCTCTAACTTTTTGCTCAAATTCTTCACTTCACTTTTGAGCTCATTGTTCTCCTTCAAAAGGTTAGTCTCACAAGATATAGAAGTAGAACAAGCATCTATATATGAAGAACATGGCATAGCTAATAAATCATCACAAGAGGTGGATACATGCTTCTTGCCTACATCACAAGGGTTAGTAACATTATGTAATTGATCATTTCACCCATGTGAAGAACTCTCACTAGTTTTAAGTTTTTCATTGGAAAGCTCTTTAGTGAGAAAAGCATGGTCTTGTACCAAGTTATCATGAGCAACACTAAGTTCCTCATGAGCCAATTTTAGCTCCTCATGTGAACAATTAGTAACATAAAGTAGATGTTTTTTATTCACATGTGTTCTTTAGAAATAAGTTTTAAATTCTTCATTTTAGCCATCTCATTTTCTAAAGCTTTGATCATGCAACCATATCTATCTAGAAGCTCCTCATATGAATCAAGATCAATCACATTAGCATTAGATACCTTGGTGTCACCTTATGACATGAAGCAATGTGATGTAGTGGATGAGCTTATAGAGACATCACTCTCATATCCATCATCATCATCAACAAGGGTGCATGGAGTAGCATCATTATTTGTATCACTTGTGGCATCATCATCAATCTTGTTAAGTGATCTTGTGCTAGAATCATTATCACCATCATCACTTGACCATGAGGTGGAGCAATCTTCCATAATCACTAAATTGTGGTCATGCTTGACACACTCATGCACCTCCTTCTTGGGATCCTCATCATCATCATTAGGAGACCATCCCATATTTCTTATTGAGATAACTTCAAATCTCATGAGTGGTTTTCATGTTCATGATCTCTCCAAGATGCAATCATCCAAAGAACTATACATGATGTTAGTAGCTTGGATGTCGAGATCTAGGCATTTCTCTTGTGCTTGAGTTAGATTATTTTCATCGAACACATGAGAAAATCTCACATCTACCATCCACCATATTTGAGGGCAAATAAACTTAAAGTTGCATATCATCCAATTTTTCCACCGTGCAAAGTGTGTGCCATAAAAAATGTGTGGACAACCAACATCTAGTCCACAAGTCACCATCCTCTCGGGTCGGTGAAGACCACAAATGAGAGATCTCAACTCTGATACCACATATAGGGTCGAGATGGTGGACTAGAGAGGGGGTAAATACTCCATTCTAAAATAATCACACTAGCTAACCGAGATAAATGCGGAATTAAAACTAATGGTCTAGCCAGGGCTACACCACTCTATCTATGTTCACAAGCACCTTATAAAGATCCTAGTTAGGCAACAAAGGTGCCGGGTTAGTTAGAGCTCACCTAACCAAATCTAGAAGCAAGGTCACATAAACCTATGCAACTAGTACTTCAAACACCGGGGGAGCTCCTACACAATCTAGTAAGCAAAAGCACAAAGCCACCTAAGCTCACCAGCAATGCTCAATAACAAGGCTACACAAGCCAAATTAGAGAGTGCTAAATACTTAGCTATGCAAACTAAGCAATGTGACTAAAAAGGTTACTCAAACTAAATTAGTCACGCAAGGGAGCTCCTTCTATGCTACATAATCAAGAAGGTAACTAGCAAGCTACAAAAGCTAACTAAATAGAAGAGCAACAACACAAGCACAATATATGAAAGTAAATTCAAGCTTGTGTATGGGGAATGCAAACCAACGGGAAGAACAAGGTTGACACGATGATTTTTATCCCAAGGTTCACTTGGTTGCCACCAAGCTAGTCCCTGTTGAGACAAGCTCCAAGGTTGCCACCAGTCCTCTTGCTAGTGGTGACCCACAAGTCACACTCTCCCATATGGGGTGCTTACCACAAGCTCTAGCACTTGACTCGGCTGGACCACTTGTCGCTCTTCTTGTCTTGCTCTACTAGAGTTGCTCTTCGCGGCTCCCACAGGGAGAGCACAACACCCCTCACAAGCTCTCCTTCGGAGCACCACATAATCACCACGTGGGCTTCACAATGGAGACCACAGTCCACCAAGCAGTCTAGGTGATGGCAATCACCAAGAATAACAAGAAATCCCCCAATCACAAAGATTTCCTAATGCCACCAAATGCAATCCTCAAATGCACACAGACAAGGCTCTCAATCCCTCACTCAAATTAGCACCAAGCTTGAGAGGGAGAGGAAGGGGAAGAGGTGGATCTTCAGTCTCTCATCCACACCCACAAAGGGCACTCAATCTCTCATAGAAATCTTAGCTCAAAGCATGGAGAGAGAGGGAGGGGATGAACCCTAGCTTCTAATGGCAACAATGGGGAATGGAAGTGGTGTGGAAGAAGGAGAGGAGGAGGCAGCCTTATCCCCTCACGCACACCCTCCCTCAGCCCTCAGCCCCACACTGGAAATTCAAGTCAAAGCGGCCTGGAAATTCCAGTGCAGGAGCGGAACAAATGCCCCCAACGACTCTTTCTCCAACGGTTAGAATGGGAGAACTTCCGCACTGGAAATTCCAGTGACGGCGTGGAATTTCTTGGGCCCGAACGCACCACACACCAGGTGTGCCTTCCACACTGGAAATTCTAGCTCGGGCAGGATATTATTCTAGTTAATTACACCAAACCAATAGAGCACCCCTAACTGGAATAATAAGCCTAGTGAGCAAGAAATTCTAGCGGTAGTCTCAAACTTCTCCTTTTTCACCCTTTCTCAAGACACTAACTCCTCCAAGGTACTAAACCAAAATTAGCACTTGAGTTAGCATTTTCACAAAGATTTTTCTCGGGCTTTCTCATGCACCTCACCACGTCACTAAGCGCAATGCATATGCAAATGAAACTCACACTTAGTGGCACTAGATAACCGTTGTAACTAAAAGATTTCCCCTCTTTATAGTATGAGTGAAATGAAATACGGTCATGCACTTCTCTACACAACCTTTGACCAGTGAAATGAAATGCCCTATAGGTTATACCTTTGCCTTGCACATTCCATTTCATCTCCTCTAATCTTGATGCAACACATGCACCAACTTCGATCAAAAAATGATATGATCAACTTCATATCATCACGTGACCTTATTGGTTCATTGATCTTGACCTCACTTCTCTTCACCATTGTCTTCGTCCATTGGCGCCAAGTCTTGCTCAAGCTTCACTGCCACACGGTCTATTGCTTCAAAGCCTCTAACATGCCCTTCACGCTTGCAACCGGTCCGTCAAGCCAAGTCTTGTCTTGATCTTCTTCACCTTAGTCACATGACTCTACGTCATGTCTCATAAGCAATAAGCTCCTTCATCACATTTGCACCTGTGGACTAAGTTCCTGTGTATCTCACATAAACACATATTAGTCCACCTAGGTTGTCACTCAATTACCAAAACTAAACAAGGACCTTTCACCAGGCCGCTACGGCCACCGGCGTGCTTGCTGCCATGCCCTAGGTGTTCAACTAGTGCCACCAGCGTGTGCGCAAGGGAGAGGGGAGTCCGCTGCGGTAGGTCTCGTCGCCGGCGAGGTCACCGTCGGCGAGCACCCGCCGATCAACGGCCATGCGCCGTGGTCAGCTTGGGCATACTGTGCACGAACCCTAGGCCCATTTGTTAGTCTCTATGGGTGAGAGAGATGAGTGACAAAGGATTCATCCCTTTTTGTTTTTTCTGAAAATGCTAATTAGGGCTGAATCTTGTTGAATTCATAACTAAATAATTAATGATGATAAAAATGTGAAATTAATTTTGTGGCTTTGTTATGATGTACTCTATCTAGGAAAAGTATGAGTGGGGCATTCTCAATAGTTTTGCTATGCCTAAAAATTACACCTTTTAATTATAAAATGGACATTATATGATTTTTATAGGCTAAAATTAAAATCCAAAAATCATGAAACTTGTTGTCTATACTTTATATGCTTAGATCTACCTTCACAAAAATTTTGGTATTGTTTTAGTGAAATTGAATTATCCACTTAATTTTGGTGTGTTTAAAAATGTTTTTTTATTAATTAAATAAATACTATTATGATTAAGATAAATACTTAAATGACTTGGGTGAATTTTATACCTTGATTGTAGACCTTGGAACACTAACACCCGGGCTGTTCCTTGGCAACTTAATTACATTTTTGTTGTGCCCACAATTAACTTTTTAATAATAATAATTAAATTGTTTTAAGAGTAGTTAACCTAATTAAACCACAAAGGAAAGTTGTGCTCAAGTTAATTAATCTTGTTTGATCATCATAATCCATGTTGCATCCTTCATTCATCATGCTAAGTACATCATCATTCTAAAGCATGCATCTTTATTTGCGCTTAGTGAACGAGAGTGGTGATTCTATAGTCGAGTAAGTTTCTGAGGGTTTTTAGTCCGTGGAGGATGGATTTGACATTTATGGATTTTCTGACATGACTAACAACCCCAACACTGTAGGCAAGCTCCGGAGTATACAACCCATTCCTTGTGTTTTACAAATGTTATTCATGTAAGGCTTATCCTTGGTGCATTAAGTAAAAAAGGAATTTGTTGAATACCAACTACTGCATGCCTGCCTTGTGATTTCAATATTTATCCTTGTCACCCTTTTAGTATTAATAGACTAGTAATGCTTAACCATGCTTAGCTGATAGGAGACAAGTGGTGAGTTCATCTTTCGCTATGAATCTGTACTCGGGAAATGTCCTAAGGGTTTAATAATAAATTTAGTTAAACTAGAGACTGGACGGGGCATGGGTTATGTCTCTAGTGGTTAAGCCGACAGGGTTGCCTGGTCGTGCTTGTCCCATCTATGTTAGTTGGGGATTGTTCATTTTAGGCCACCGTGTGGTCAGGACTTTGTAGTACTAACCACATACCCCGGTAAGCCTGATACCTCGGCTATTCCATTATGTGAAAAGATAACCGCACACTAGGAGTGGGAGATGGTGAGAGTAGCAAGTAGCCACCCTATGGAAACATCTGAGATGTCATAGGGTGGTGGAGTATGTTACCCTTAGGTAGCGTGGACCGGTTCACATTTTGGAGGATCTGAGTGAGTGTTGGTTTAATCGATTCGAATCGCCGTTGCTTCTCGAAGGAGACCAGATCCTCTAACTTACATCGTAGTTAATCAATGCAATAATGGTATTTGTGAATATGGGAAGTGTTAACTTAAGAAGTGATTGATTTAGATCAGGTGCAAACTGAAGACTTGTGATGATTTAACTTGAGCTAAAACATTGAAAGTAAGGATCAATCATTAGTAAGCTTTTATGCGAAAGGTAATCTTGATTCTTGCTACAGATTTACCTTAATTCCCATAAGCCTGCATATCCATGGAGTCTTTACTTTTTGTCAGTTAAGTCTTGTTGAGTACCCTCAAGTACTCAAGGTTTGTTAAACCCTTGTTGCAGGTGAGCCTCATCAGTAGTTAGGCTTTTGCCCCTGCTGCATGATAGTTCTAGAGGAAGAGAGCTAGCAGTAGAGAAAGTTTGTCGTGCATCCTTGGGCAGGGTGAACCTCTTTTGATGTGTTGTAATATGTGGTACCTATCATACTACCCTACTGCCTTGATGGCTAAAACTTATGGTTTGTAATAACTAAATAAATGGTTTGTAAACTTATGGTTTGTAAGACTTCTGCTGTTTATTTTGATGTAATATATTTGTATATTTGTATAAACTACTGTAATACTGTAATGCCTTCTGTGATGTATCCTGCTCGGAAAGATAAAGTGGATGATTTGGGTTTCCTGAGGACACCCGACAGACTACTAAGATTGTGTGGCTTATGTGTGCAGCAGTCAGAAGTCAATGAGACAATGACAGGCGCACGTCGGCCATATAAATTGGGTGGTTCTGCCACAGCTAGTATTGGAGCATGTCATTACATAGGTTGTTGTAGTACTACTTTATAAAACTTCAAAATGAACAATGCAAATTAGTTTCAAGCCTATTTTGGTCAAAAAGGTTGCTTCTAACTCATCCTTATTCTTGCTTAAGATGCCTCGAGGAGTATCATTCATCATGATCACAGCTGAGGGTACTAAGGATTTCTAGCCATGCTGCGAGAGCTTATGTGGTGTGCCAACTTCTCCTACGCGCCAGAATACTTTGTCTACAATACAACGAATGTGGGTATAGGACTTCATTCACACTCCTGTTGACTCGGTAAGGGAAGTAGGCAAAGGTATAGGAGTTGTTAAGCTTTAAGTATCTATGTCTAAGCCTAGTAAAAGCACAATAGGCGTAGGCTTGGACTGTAGCTTCAGACACTTCTGCATCCCTGACTCATGACCGGTCCACCAGAGAGGTCTCATGTTTTCTCTTATATTGGAAGTTCTCCTGAAGTTGCAGTCCAAGCCTATGCCTATTGTGCTTTTAATAGTCTTAGACGTAGATACTTAGAGATTAACAACTCCTATACCTTTGCCTACTTCCCTTACTGAGTCAATAGGAGTGTGAATGAAGTCCTATACCCACATTCATTGTATGAGGATAACACCCAGAGTTGTAGGATGTTTGAGATTATCCGAGCTCTAGATGTCATGTACTAATGCATCTCCTCAGAGTTGAATGCATCTCAGAAGCAGTTGGGGCAGTAGATAGCGGAGCTAGAAAATCTTTGTGCGTGTCACTCATATCCTTCTAGGGAGATGGAAGCACCACTTATCTTTGGTGCAGCAGATTTGTTGGATGATCCCTACCTACACCCACCTATTGGAGGAGAGCATTATACTATCCTTCCCCAGCATAACCGCTATATGCCCCAGAATGTGCTGAGAGAAGCAATGGGAGAGCTAGGAAACCTTACCCATTCCGAACCTCCATGAGATACCGGTCATCCTACCTTCTATTATCTTCCTCCTTTCCCCGTCGTCGTTTTGCATGTTTTCCTTATCACCATGAGGGTGGTGGGTACGCCTAGAAGAAGTTGTGTAAAGTGGGGTAGCATGTTTAATATCGCCCTTTGTTGTAAAACTGAGTGTGTTGTCACTCGCTTGTGTAATATGTAAAACTAAGCAATCAAGTTATGTAAGCAGGTTCGTAGTAGGCGTAAGATCATTCATACACCATGTCATTAATAATCTTTTAATTTCCCTCCCATTTACAAGTAGTTTGGGGTTAAGTACGCTACCAATCCCATTCATGCTATCTTGTCCTGTTTAACACTCTATCTGTTTGTGGAATCCGGTAACTAAAGGATTGTTACTCCCCTACAGTATGATGACTCGCTCTGGAAATACCAATACACCCATTTCTTCATGTGGTCGTGCTGACATGCCTCCACCTATTCCACCATCGGCACCCACACTTGCTGATGCGGTTGCCACTTTGATAAATGTTAGTGCCGATAATGCACAAATTCTCCAAGCTTTGGCACAAAACAGAATGCCTGCTCCTCAGGGACGTCAAGATCCATTCACCAGTAACACTTATGCTGGCTTTCTCAAAACCCATCCTCCTGTGTTCCTTAAAGCTGAAGAACCTTTAGAGGTAGGTGATTGGATCTGTACCATTAAACAGAAACTCGGTCTTATCCGCTGCAGTGATGTTCAGAAGACTCTGTTTGTAGCGCACCAACTCTAGGGCCATGCGGGCGCCTGGTGTGGAAATTTCCTCGCAACCTAGCCAGCAGGACATCAGGTTCCATGGGCTGCCTTTCGCACTACTTTTTGAGCACACCATATTCTAGAGCATGTGATGGAGATGAAACTGGAGCAACTTCTCAAGTTGGAGCAAGGAAGCCAGAGTGTGATGGAATACTTGGGCAAATTTAATCATTTATCCTATATGCTCCAGAGCATGTTAGTACTGATGCTAAGAAGAAGCGTTGGTTTATACGTGGTCTTAACACCAAGATTCAGACTATGCTGACCGCCTGTACCACGGTCAGCTATAATGAAAATGTCAATATTGCTATTGCTTCTGAAGAAAAGAACCGCTTGCACAAGGAGGCAAAGAAGAGGAAGAATGTGCACATAGGATTCTTGGGTGGCAATAATCAGCGTTAGAGGGTTGTTTATCAACCTAGCATCGTCCTCCTTATCGTCCACCATAGCAACATGGCCAGCAGCAGTCATTTGTCTGACCTGCTACAGTCCCTTCCTATCAATGCCGGCTGAATGCCCCTGGTGTTCGTCCCAATAACCCACCGAATAATAACCTCCCATGTTACAATTGTGGTAAGATTGGGCATTTTTTTGAGATTGCTGTCTTCCCAAACAGAACAATGCTCCCAGGCCACCAATGAACTAGTAGTACAATAATCAACAACAGAGTAATCAACAGAATACACAAAAGAAAGGACCTAGTCCAAAGACGGGTCAAGTTCATTATATTCTAGGTGAAGTCATTCTTGAAGGTGAACTGTCATGCCAAGTATGTTTTCTATTACCCATACCTTGTAGTTATATTCTTTGATTCCATGTGCATGGCATATTTTTCTTTAATAAGGCATTTGTCATGGAGTATCAACTATCCTTGGGAACTACAGAGAATTACCCGGATTCCTTTGTCTTTAATTGGGTCACTAACTCCTCCACAGTTATAACCTTTCTATAGGAAGTTGGAATAGTAGTGTAGCTTTCCCTTGTTGTTTTATGAAACACCTAGCCAGTAAATGTGTTTGACACATTTCCTTTTCCATTACTCAATCCTAGGCTTTAGGTGTTGCTTAATCTTGGGGCGAGGTTTCTATAAGTGGGGAGGAGCTGCAACACCCCTGGTGTTAAGCATCACTAAAATTTGATCATGTCATCATCATGCATAGTAATCATCCAAGTTAGCTAATCATGCTTTGCATTCATTAAAATCAATGTTAATTGGTAGTAATGAAATGCATGTGTGGTGTAATGTGCTAAAACCAAAAATCATTTTAAGGTAACTTTGTGACCTTCTAATTTTGAATTTTACTAAAATACTTGGAATTATACCCTAACAAACTTTAAGGTGTAAAGTATGTACTTTACACTAGTGTCAAGTGTAGGGTATGAATTCAAGTCCAATCCATTAAAATTTGAGCTCCAAATTTGAATTCAGAATTTGATTTCAGCCAATTTTGGCTAAGTCTTGGATTTTAGTATTGAGTTCAATTTTGTGGGATTTATTAAAATGAATTTTAATAAATAAACTTGTGGCAAACAACAGTACCATTTCAAAGTATAAAGTTTGAACTGTGAAATGGTGCTATTGGTTCTGATGCTTGATTGATAATTAATCACTCATTAATTCACCAAAATGAGCTAGTTAACTGATTTTCAAAACCCTAACTGAAAGTGCTGAGTTCAGTTTCAGTGTACCCCTGTTCTTGATCCTAGATCTCTCTAACCACTTAGAATTAGGAGATGAGCCTTAAAGCAAAGTTGGAGATGGCATCAAGATGAACAACTTTTGTTTTTGGAGATTTTCAAGTTTCTACTCGGAATCAGGAGAAAATGGGAGAGGAAGAAGACTGTTTCAGTCGCTACAATTGCCGGGAAGCAGCTGCCACGCTGCAACCTACTCGCCACGGATCGCCGCTCTCGCTCATAGCCTTGTGGACCGCGTGACGTGCAGCTGCTTCCGTGGATGGTTCCCTAGCAGTTGCTAGATGCCCAGAAGCCATGCCCTGCCCTTAGGACGCCGAGCCGGCCACCATCCTCGCCTTTCTCTCTTCCTTCGCCGCCATTGAGGTCTAGTTCGCTGGCCAATTTCTCTGCCACCGCTCCACCTTCTCGCAATTCACCTCACAGCCATGCTTGCCTCACTGTTGCGTACCATTTGAACCTGCTCATGCTGTCCCTCTCCATCGGAGTCGCTTGCAAGCCATCGTCTTCCTCGGCGATGTTCGTAGTGCCGCCGTGAGCCCCTTCGCCGTGGCCAGCCTCTGTGGCACCTCTCTTTCCAGTCCATCTTGTGCTTTGGCTCTGCCATGTTGTCTTGTTGCTCATCACTTGACAGATTTCACATACAAGCTCTAGACATGCTAGAACGCCATTGTGTCCACGAGTTCAGGCTAACGCCTTTGTCTCTGACGCTGACCACCAAGTTCTGCTGTGTCCCTGACTCAACCAGCAGGTGTATCGAAGTCATGGTGAGCTCCTGGTTCTAACCACGCCCTCTGTTTAGTCTCTACCGGGCCCTTATGGCTGAAGCACCACCGTGCCAGCATGCTCTATTCCATTGAGCCATCGTGGCCATGGCCAACTGCGTTGCTAATCCCAATTCACCCAACCAACCCCTTGGGTAGGTGTAACACCCTAAAATTTGCTTCTTTGAAAATAGAGTTAAAATGATTTAATTATGAATGTTTTGTGCTCATGAAACATTGTAAAACAAAATTTTCATTGAATTAAAATTCATCTTAGGATGTAGCAATATTGTTGTGCATACATGCTGATGCATTTGTGTTTTTGTATTGCTTGGTTTTGACCAAAGATCAAAATGAATTCAAGTTGTTTTTTTAAAATACGTTTAGGTCGATTTTCCTTCTCTGATATACATATATCATTTTTCTACAATCAAATTCCTTGTTTCTCATCCGTCAATCAACCTCTACAAACTTCTCGAGAATTTTTCCGACTTTTTCTGTAGCTTATTTTCACTTGTCCGTGAGCATAATCTAATTTTTAGATGCTCCAAAATATCTTATCATGAGCTCCAAATACCTTATTTGGGTTCCTCATGTTCCATAATGTCTTTGGAAAATTTCCCTGAATTTTCGGAGCTTTCAGAGTATTTTTCGCGGCTTAAATAATAATTCTAGACTTTTCTAGAATTATTTTATCCATGAAAATAATTAATTCCGAAAATAATAAATCTCTCATTTGTTTTCCAACGCTCAAAGCCCATGTGCAATAATCCTAATAAATCTCAAAGGCCCATACATTTATTTACTAATGGACTTAAATGATTACTTAGGCCTATTAGCGGAGGTGGATGGTGCAACGTCAATTAGCACCATATCGCTAGTTGACATAGAGGTGGAGAGTTTTCCTCCCTATATATACGTACCTACCCCATGGGCAAAGCACACCAAAACTACCATAGAGGAGCCCCTAGTTTGGGAAATCTCTCGTGTAGTAAAATAGAATTTTCTCTCTTCTTGTCGCCGTCGGCCCACTCCAACAACTTCTCCGTTGAGCTTTTCCGGGCACCTCGAGTCTCCAGCGAACACCACCGCCATCACAAGGTACTTCTATTCATTCTCTACATCTTAGCATCCTTGTTTGCATCAATCCATTGTCATCAACTTCATCTCTGGCAGTGCATGCGGACCATACATCGTTTCAGTGTGATGCTGTGCCTGGTCTGCCGATCTACCTTGTGTTGCCTGTGCCGTGCTGATGGACATCCCCATCCATCATCTCTCATCTGTTGCGCCGAGCAGAAGCATGCATGGTTCCTGTGCACGACTAGGACTGCTGCACCCCCACGCCGAGGAAGTTAAAGAGCCCAGATCACGGAGAAATTTGGCCGATCGAGCTTCACAACTCCACGGCGCTGCTTTGCACTTGGTCATCGCCTCTGCTCACCATGAATAATGACCGTCACACAGTCTGCTGTCATCACGGATCGGCTATGAGGAAGCCAACGCATTCTATTTTCTTTGTGTCCAGGTTCATATCTATTCTATATCCTTTTACTATTATTTGTGACTGGAACATACCTGCACCTCGTTTCATTTAATCAGTTCTGTACAAGTCATGCTACGATCATTTAGCAAGTTCGTTGTATTCTCTTTGTCATCTTATCAGCCTTGCAAACCAGTCTAGGATCTTTAATTTCTTTACACAAAAGCTAACCCTGCATGACCGTTCCATCCAGCTGTAGTTCTTTCCGTGGTGATCCTATGCATGTTAGCGACCATATTTATCATGTCAAATATCTCCGAATCTTATAATTTAAATATTAGTTTGATTAATATGGATGTCAGTAGTTTTAAAATTAAAAACAATATAAGTGCTGTATTTGATATTTTATATGTAAAAGTTAATATGATATGATTAATTGTTAACATAAATGTGTTTTTAAATTATAATTTTCTAGCCCAAGCACGTATCACATATAATTCTAATAGTTGTTCTCACATGTTCTTTTCTTTTGCAAAGTTAAAGTTTAACTGGCATAAACGATATCAAATTATGTATGAATAAAATATGATCAGCTCCAACACGCATCATGTATAATTTGAATAGATGTTCTCAAATTTTATTGTATTTTCTATTTGAAAAGTTAAAGTTTACTTTGATTAAAATGATACATGCATGTTTATATTTAAAATATGATTATTGATTAAATAATATGAGACATTTTCATAAATGAAATATGACCAGTTTTAACTTGTTTCTAATATTAAAATATAATTTGACTAATCTGAATTAGTAGGTTCCACATGATTTTTCTTAATTAAAATTAATCAAGCTCGTAATTGTTTCCTTTATAATATAAAAACTCTCAATAGTATTATTGTTTAGCATGTTTTAATTTATGCGTTCAAATAAAATATTAATCTATATGCAATTAGTTTTCCAATTAAGAGCAACATAGGTTTTACATCTCGATCCTTTATAAATATAATATGATTAGTTTTATCTTGTTTTTTTAGTCAAAATATAATTTAACTTAATTCAATTTAGGTATTTCTCTAAAGTCTCTTATACATATTTTATATACTTATTAAAATCAATGAAGCATGTAGTTTTCTTTTTCTCATATAGAGTGAATCTTACGGTGGTCATTTCTTTTTCATCGTAGCTTCGATTAGCGTGTTTCTCACGTTTGTTTGTTCATAGCAATGCGAAAATTAGTTTTCAAACCATTTTAATTGATTGGTGTACTACTCTAATCTATAGTCTTTGTTTGCTATGCATGTTGGAATCTTGTGTGGTGCTTTATAATCATGCCCAGTCGGTGAGATTTACGTGGTAATCAAGGGATTGTTCTTTGGAGGTTACGAATGTACAAAAGAAGGATCTCAGTTTAAGGCAAATATAGCATGGGATCATCCTTGTTTCCTATTCACCTTTAATATATTTAATTCATGTGCATGTGTCTACCTTGTTACCACTAAGGATATCCTAGTTTTTGTATCTTGTACCTTGACACCCATGGGACATTGCATTGGGTAGTGATGCTAGTGCTCTTTTTGAATAACCATGATCTGTAACTTGACTAATGGTATATGCAATAAACGTTTAAAAGATGCTTTATAGAAACATGGCTCAAGAGGGCTAGAGCATATTTGGTTGTTTTTATGGTGCTCTAGTTTCTCTCCATAAGGACTCATCTGTAAGTGAACATCCGGGACTTACAGTACAACTGTGAGGGCTATATGGCTCTGGCTTTAGTCAAGTATGAGGACCTTTTCTAGCTTGTTAGTGGTAACCTTCATGGCGTAAGAATGGCTTGACGAATCGGGTATAGTGCGGCCTCTGTCCTTATGTGTATAGGCTGCGCGTCATTGTGCCATTTGGAAGGGGGGCTCTACATCTGTTTGCCGAGTGAATCTAATGGCCCTAACTTGTTAGACGAACCTTTGAAAGACTTCATAGTGAACCCTGCCGACCTTCCTTGGAAGTGGGTCAAGAGATTAGCTTCCTCGGGCGAAAGGGTAAATCACGACTCACAGTGAAAGTGTACAACCTCTGCAGAGTGTAAAACTGTTATAACAGCCGTGCTCACGGTCACGAGTGGCTTTGGACCCTTACATAATAAATGATGACACTGATGATAATGATAATACTGATGATATTGATGCTCACTAATGATTATTGTTTCTTGCTATACATTATTCTCGTTTACATGATCATGAGGTTATTTGGGCTTATGGTAAACTTGTTGCTACTCAAATGCTAAAAAGATGACTCACTAAAAGCTATTGCAGTAAACCCGTGTCAAATCTTTTGAGCCTCATGAACCCCATGATATATTTGCTGAGTTCGACATGGACTCACTCTTGCTATTTCCCACACCTCAGGATAGTCTCTGGAGTTTTTAGGCTTGTGATCAACCAGTCAGTTTGTTCCTGGAGTGAAGTCTACACCCGGTGTTCGGAGTTGTCTTTCCGCTGTGTTGCTCTCTAAGGTTATATCTTATACTATTGTATTATGTTTATTAAGCATTTGTCTATTGATAGTACACTTATCTGCGGCTATATGTGAGATTTGACTTCTTTATTTCACATATAGTGTATATCTGGTTTTGTCCTTAAAACTAGGTGTGACAGTAGGTTCACGTGGTCAAGTGGAATGCGTAGAAGTAGTTCCTGGCACCGGTGATCTCACCGTCGGTCATCTCCGCCTTGCCGGAGCACCACCAGGCCACCACGGTCACAACCGCGTGTGCTGTCTTGCGTTAGAACTAATACTGCTAACGCATTCATGTGAGCCGAGTGCATCAGTGACCTTAGCATTGTCGAGAACCTCATTGTTGGTCTTGTCCACCGCGCCGAAGCACCGTCGGGCCACCATGGCCACCAACGTGCTTACTGCCATGCCCTAGGTGTTCAACCAGTACCACCAATGTGTGCGCAAGGGAGAGGGGAGTTCGTCGGGGTAGGTCTCGTCGCTGGTGAGTTCGCTGTCGGTGAGCACCCGCTGGTCAACGACTGTGTGCATCATGGTCAGTGCGGGCGTACTATGCACGGACCCCAAGCAAGTTTGTCAGTCTCTATGGGTGATAGAGAGATGAGTGAGAATAGGATTTATTCCTTTTTCATTTTTCTAAAAATGCTAATTAGGGCTAAATCTTGTTTAATTTATAACTAAATAATTAACCATGATAAACATGTGAAATTATTTTTGTGGCTTTGTTATGATGTACTCTATCTAGGAAAATTATGAGTTGGGCATTTTCAATAGTTTTGCTTTGCCTAAAAATTACACCTTTTATTTATAAAATGGACCTTGTATGATTTTTATGGGCTAAAATAAAAATCCAAAAATCATGAAACTTGCCATGTATACTTTATATTCTTAGATCTACCTTCACAAAAAATTTGGTACTATTTTAGTTAAATTGAATTATCCATTTAATTTCGGTGTGTTTAAAAATGCTTTTTATTATATTAATTAAATAAGAGACCTTTTATTTGAATTCCTAATTCTCTCAGCTTGGGAGGCGTTGAGAGGCGTTACGGCGCATATGGGCCCACCGACCATATACACAGCCAACGCCTCCTGATGCCTCCCTCATTGACGCCTCTCAACGCCTCTCCTCATTTGGGCCCACCAATCATAGACACAGCCAACGCTTCCTGATACCTCCCCAACCATTGTAAAATTTCTCTTCTTATTTATGCCAAAATCAGCCCTGCTGGCTTAATAATTTTATGTAGGGAGTTCCTTTTGGTAACCTTGGCTCAAATTTTTACGGTATTCTCCTGGTAGTGCATTGTATTCACTGTAATTTTTGTAGAATTTTCTGTATAGTTTGCATCTATGTTTATTTTCCCACTTAATTAACTAATTAAATTAAAAAAGGTATTAAAATAAATGAATTGGGGTTGCACACCTTACTTTCTGGTGGTTTTGTGTTATATGTGAACTAGTGGTTCCATTAGTTTGGCCAAAATTTTGGTTTGGCACATAAGTAAATAATTCATTTTAGCAATTATAGGCCTTCTGGACAGCTGGTAACATTTCTAGGATTAGGCTTTGATAAAAGTATTTTCTGAGAATCTTGTGAATACCAAAGTTGTAGTAAACTTCTTAAACTATGTTATGTCAAAATTTGGTGGCATTTAGCTAAGTAGTTTAGGAGATATGGCTGCTGGAAGTTGGAGTCCAGTTTTGGCTGCTCTCTGTCTTGAAATGACAGATTTCTGTATTTCTGTGAATTCGACCAAGTAAACCTTGGAATCAGGTCTTGAGTTCTGAAATTGAATTGTAGAACATTTTATAAGATTTTCAGATTGTCTTGTGTCATATCATTTCGGGTTTTGAATCTCCAGTTATGGTTGAAATACCTAGCTGCTGTCCAGATTTCAGTTTCACGGAAATGTGTTTATGTTAGTGATGGCTTAAGTGACTTTGTTCTTGTTACTTGTTAGGTGCTAGATCTTTGACTGCAAATGAGCAATTGTATCTTAGGTTGTGTAAACTTGGTAAGTGCTTCTCTACCGGAGAAGAGATATGCAAGTCTTGTTAAAGTGATTTGAATGGAGCGTCTTGTATGTTACTGCAGTTCACATTTGCATTCGCCGAGCATGTGCATTCATCATTATGCATCCATGAGATTTATCTATACATCCATGCAATAGGTGTGCCAGAGGGGGTCACGCTGCTGGAATTCGAGGGAGCACGTCAGGAGGAGCAGGAGCAGCTGGAGGAGCCTGAGGTGCCGGCAAGTGAAGAAAGCGTCGTTGAGGAGTTACCAGAGTGCCCTGATCACCGACCTTCCTCCTTTCTAAAAGGCAAGCCCCGGTGCATACTAATCCAGCATGTTTATCAAATCAATTTGAGTACTTTTATATTGTTTATTGCATTAAGTGGTAGGAGTTGATTGGAAACACTTGTTGCATATGTCCTGTCTTGTCTAGAAAGTTATCCAGAAATCTTATTTGTAGCTCAGGTACGAGTTATATGCTTAGCCATGCTTAGTGCGGTAGAAGTTGGGTGATTTCCTGTCATCCGCGAGCTTTAGGTGAAAGTGGGTCACGGTTGGCTATATTTGCTATCGTGAAAAGAACCATGCTTTAAAATGAAATTGAGACCGGACGGGAGTTCGATAGTGCAGCCACAAGACACTTCACGTCTTGGGTGCGAAGCTATGCCCGTATGAGTCATCTAAGGACCGATTCGCTATACGTCCTTGAGTCAGGTTGAACGCAGTCTAACACTTAGTTGGCCAGATAAGTCATTCAGACCACGAAGCCGAGTAATACAGTTCAGGCCAAGAATCGGGGGGTCAAGTGCGCATTCTGGAGGAAGTAAGGATGTGCTTGGGAACATCAGCGTAAGACCGGGAAGGGGTTAGAGTCCCTATCACCCGACAGAGTGTTTCCCTTGGGGATACAACATCAGTTGAACCAGTGATTCCTGAATTGTACCAAAGGTGACCTGAGCAGCTTTCGCGAGGCGTGTCTCGATGAGTGTTAGAAATACCCCTCCAGCTAGATAGGAATTCAATTTGAATCGTCATCACTCCCGGTTAGTGAGCACTTGACTTGAGCAGTGACAACGTAGATTCAATTAAATGGAACAGATGATTAATTGGATGATGATTAAATGTTGCCTCAATTTTATACCTGCTATGGTTAATAATGTTTGCTTAATAATCGAGTGATTGTTTAGTACAGGTGCTAAGATAGACGACAGGTAATAATAATAAAAAGCACTGCTAGTACAGGATAAAAATGGTTACTATTACTTATGCTTTTAAGCAAAATGAAAGGTCAGCCAGCACCACTTACATACAGCCTTGCATGATCCTTGTGTGTCGTTGTTTCTGTTTCGATGGGTAAGTCTAGCTGAGTATATTCTTATACTTAGGGTTTATCCCTTCCTGTTGCAGATGACATGCTTTATCAGGGCTTCTGCAAGTACTGCCTCCACCCGGGGGGTGACGAGGACTAGATCACTTGGGCGTGATCGTCTTTTAGTTCCCTTTCCTAAATGCTTTTGTGGGATGTGAACTCTTGTACTGGCTTTAAGAATTTGAACTAAGCATTTGTGTAAACTGCTTCCGCTACTTTCAAAACTTGTGTTGTAATAAATTTGAGACTCCGATGGATGTAATCTCCTACTTGAACTATTTGTGAAATGTTGTAACATCGATGAGTTATGTTGAATGATGCGATCTTGGTTGTAATCAAGTTGGTTTGAAATCCTTCATGATTTTGATTGACTACTGAAATTATATGGGCTCAAGTTCGAAAATTTGAGCGTTTCGACGCTTGTTTTTGTACTTGTGCTCTTATAATTTGGACGGTTCTGTTACAGTATTCCCCTATGATAGGTCTAGTTGTTAAATCATAGGGCTCATGGTGCTTTGTGCCCAATCAACCCTTTGGGTGAGTTTAGGGCAGGTACGCCTCAAGTGCTATTGCATCCTACCTTCCATTATCTTGGTTTATCTGTATAGTCACAGTCGCTAGCTAGAATAGTGCTTGAATGGAAGTAACTTAGGATTCTAGTGTTCTCTTTATTATTATTGTCCTGCTATTTAGTTATGATTCCAATTTACCTTTTCATGATTGGATCTTTATGTGTCACCCCAATTTATTATATTTCACTTACCCCTACTTTAGTCTAGTCGGTATACTAGTTAGTACATACGTGATGGTTAACTATCACTACCTTTAACTCTTTCTTCCCTATGGTAAAATATAAATAACGATACCTGGAATACTCCCAAGTGAAATGCTACAGTAATATTATGTGCACTTGCGAAATTATCTACTTGAGCATAAGAAATATCCACAAACATTTCTAGCACCGTTGCTAGGGGCTACAAAGCTTGGTAGCGACATGAAGAAATGTTTAGATTTCTCAAGCACTGAACTCTTCTTTTCTGGCACCTTGTTAGACCTCCTGAACACCGTTGGCCCTCTTGCCGAACATACTCCTTTTCTTCATCATGATCGGCCCAATTTTGATCATGGACATGCTTGCCTAACCGATCATGAACTCCTTTATTTTTTATGCACTGATCCATGTTGTTAGGTTGATAATTCAAATGCTCATGGATGGATAGGCAGTTGGACTGAGATTGCCTGAATTCTGCATACTGATTGCTGCACTCTAGGCAGTTACGTCTTGTAGGCAATTTCAATCCTTTGTTCCAACAGTGCCTGAAGAAAGGACAACTCCAATGTAGCTCGACTTGTTCTCTTTCATACCTTTCTTCTTCACACCGATGCTCATATTCTTCTTTAAGCCAGTGCTGATAGTCCTCCTTCTGGCATTGCCACTTGTTTAACAAGATCCTAGAAGTGACCCGAGGACGTAAAGCACCAGCTCGGGATGTCTCACCTTGTTCGTATCGACTCTTTTGCGGATCGCGTTGCTTCTTAGCTTCTTCATACTCATTAGCCGATATTTGAACTTTGGGGTCGACTGACCTATCTTCTTTGGCCTTAGCCAATGTTAAGACCCTGCAACACCCCAATGTTATGGTTGCATTAAAACACTTGCTTCACATGAGTATGTGCATCATCATCTCATTCATAAGCATCATACCTTGATAAGTGTTATCATTTCATGCTTGTTTCTTTATGTTTTGCTTGGTTATATGCTTGTATGTGTGTATGCTCAGGTGTGATCCATGCAAGTGGGTGTCAATTGTCTTCTTAAACAACTTAACTACACACTTAGAATGTTATTAGGAACAATGTTCATGAAGGTCATTGGTCCTAAATGCGCTTCTAAATACTAGTTTGACTTGTGTTGAACCCTAGAGCTCTTTTGTTTGACTATTTAAAAAGTGCAGCTAGAAGTCAGTGCATGTTAGTGCACCCTTAAGCAAAGTTGTAGTCAATTTCATGAGCAACAAAAGTTGTTTAATGACCATCTCTTGAAAATGAATAGAACACTCTCAAAAGTGGCCCACAAGTCAGGTTTGGGGTGCTGTTTCAGCACTTAGAATTTTTCTAAGTCTAAACTGCATTCCAGTTTTCTTGTGCACCACTTCGGAGTCCTGTAACTTCTAATCTAGGTTGATCCAGCTCAAACTCACTTTGACAAAGTTGGAGATCTCACTTCACTCTACAATTTTGCTAATTGTCTCTTTCACTAATCATAACTGGTTTGGGAGATGGAGGCCGTCGAAATCGCTCTGACAGTCGTCATCCATGAGCTCTGAATCAGAGCTAATCGGGGCATGGTGGCCAACCAGTCTCAGGCCGCGCGCACCACTTGGTGGCCGTACGCTGGCGCTGGCCCCATCCGTCAGGCCGAGGCAAGCTTCAAGACTGCCACGATGCCTCTGCCTCACTCCCATGCGCTCACATCACCATTTCCGCCCTCCCTCTCACGAGCACAGCAGCCACAGCGGAGCGCCCCGCCACTGCAAGCTCTGTCACCATCGCGCATGTGCGCCACCGCACCACAGCCCGCCAAAGCTCACCCATAGCTTTGCCACCATCTCCTCTATCATGTCATCCTCTCCGTTGAGCCATCCAAGCACCGGTGAGGCTGCATTGCCAACTCTGCCACCACGGGAAGCTCGCCGGAGCTCCGCCATGCTCGCCCTCATCACGGCTGAGCTCTCTGGCACCCTTCTTTCCTCTTCTTCATAGTGTAGCAGGAGCCCTAGGTAGCCTAGATGCTCACACCAAAGCTTAGGTCAGGCCGCCATGGCTAGAGTTGGCCGACGCACCTTGCGCAGCACCACCGTACCCGCCATTGCCACCGACGACCTCTTCCTCTGTAGCTAGGGGGTCCATTTTCTCCACCAATTGGTGTGGGACAACGAGCTAAGCATGTTGGTGCCACCCCCTTCGCCGGTTTCATCGCCGTCATTGAGCTATGGCTGGTCAACGACCGTCCCCTGCTCCGGCTGTGACTTGCCGGTGGGGCCATTGACCCCGTGGGCCCCGCCTATCAATGGCTCAGTTAGGGTTTATGGTTAGATTTAAATCTAGTTTTTGCTGTGTTTTTGTAAAATTCATATCCAGAGTTTGGTAGATCCAAATTGAGTGGTTCTAATTTTGCTGTGCTCAGTGTGTTGTCTAGTTTTTATTAAAAATATGAAACATGCCATGTTCTATAATAAAATAATTAGTTATTATTTATCTCTTTTATTCATGGATAAAAAGGGGGGAAATCATATCTCTCATTCTATAGCTCCAATTGCTATGAAAATTTTATGAGGTTCTACTCATGCTATGTATTGGCTGTAGTTAAAGCTTCATGATTTTTGGGTACTATATGATTTAGTTGTGAATTTCACTTGTTTAATTAGGTAATTCTTGTGTTAATTTCATAATTAATCTATAAAGCCAGTAAAGGTGAAACTTGATGAACAATGCTCTTATGTTAGTAAGAAGTTAAGAAAAATATGAAATCTGTTGTTTGATACTTTTCAATAGGATTTCTTATTTACGCCAAAATCAGCCCTACTATTTGTTATTTTTGATACAGAAAAAAATTGCTTGTTCAAATGCTATGAAAATTTTATGGTAGCCTACTAGGAGCATATGCTAGCTGCTGTAATTTTTGTAGATCTTGCTAACAATCTTGATGTATGTTCATAATTACACCTTGTTATCCAAATAAATTAAGAAATGTATTAAATAAATGTTTTTGGTGGTAGACACTATGTTTCATGGTGTTCTTTTGATATGTGTGATGAGTTAGTAAAGTTGGTTTTGTCCAAATATATGTTCGCAACATAAGTTAATAATTATTTCTTGCAATTATTAGTTTCTAGATAGTTTTAGGGGCAACGTAAATTAGCCCATGTTAATGACGTTTTCTGGGAAACTTGTGAATACAGAAGTTGTAGATAATTCATGTATCTAGCCTCCATTAAAATTTGGTGGAATTTGGCCAAGTGGTTTAGGAGTTACAGCTGTTTAAAGTTGGGTTATAGAATCGGTTGCTCTCTGTCTTGTCAGGACCAGATTCTATAAATGCATATATTAGACTTATTTAACTTGGGAATCATGCTTAGGAGTCTAAAGATGAAATGTATACAATTTCATAAGCTTTTCATATTGTCTTACTGCAAGTCATTTGGGTTTATGAATCTCCAGTTATGAGTAAATTACTTGACTACTATTGTATGCTCTGAGTTGCTGAAATTGCCTGATGGCTTGTTTGCTTTGCTTAAGCATGATTGGGATGTTTAGATGCTTAGGCTAATTGAAATAAGTTGATAGATGCAGGTGCTAGGCCTCTAACTGAGGATGAGCAATTATACCTTAGATTGTGTAAACTCGGTGAGTGTGCACTCTTGCTCTACAGAGAGGAGATTTGCACCTACTCTTTAAAGTGATTTGAATGGAGCACCTCATGCAATTAGTTAGCGAATAATAATCACGTGGAGTTATCTTGCTGTAATTCTCAAACATGTTCATCATGTCATCTCATCCCTTTTGCATACATGATATTGATTCTATGCATATGCATGCAATAAGTGTGCCCGATGGTGTGACCCTACTAGAATTCGAGGGAACGGGTCAGGAGGATCAGCAGCCCCTGTCATAGGAGCCACAGGTGTAGGCACCAAGAGAAGTGCCAGAAGACGTCAAGGTTGATTGTCCATATTACACGCCTTGTAACTTTGTGAAAGGCAAGCCCCGGAGCATTATAAGCCTCCTAATTTCTAAAATCAATTGAGTATATATGTTATATATATTGATGCATTAAGTTATAGGTGTTGATTGAAAACACTTGCGGCCAGAACCGACCAAATTATAAGAACGCAAGTACAAAAACAATCACCGGAGTGATCAAATCCTTGTACTTATGCTCCCATAACCTCGGTAGTCCATGAAATCACAAAGAATTTCAAATAACTTACAACAAGCCAAGATCGTACATGATTCAACACAACATACCATCTGTTATAATAGTTCACAAGTAGCTTACAACATACAACCATCGGAGTTCAAATAAAATATTACAAACCAAGTTTGAGTAGCAGAAGCAACATAGTTTAAAAACATAACTTCAGTAGTTCAAATACATTGCCAGATCATAGTCACGTCCCACAAAAGCATATCAGATGAGAACTCTAGCAGAGACCGCGCCCAACGGCCTAGTCTTCATCCCCGGCAGGGAGAAGGCAGTACTTGCAGCAACCATGATAGAAAAGGTCATCTGCAACAGGTGGGAAATAAACCCTGAGTACGAGAAGGTACTCAGCTAGACTTACCCGTCAAAAAACAGAAATAAAAGACACAAAGGGACATGCAAGGTTGATATGGAGTGGAGACAGCTAGACAACACTTTGCATAAAAGTTGATGTAGCATAAGTATCTAATTAAATTTAGCATAAAGTTAATAATCATTAACCTGTCCTCTAGCTTAGCACTTGTATGATAGCATTCACTTGATTAGGAGCAAATAATATTAACCATAGCAGTTATAATAAGGCCATCATCATATTCATCATTCCTGAACCTTCCATCATTTAGTGTATCTACTATGGAGAGAGAGAGAGACCCGTCAAGTTATCACTAACCGGGAGAGACGGCGATTCGAATCGAATTACAACTCAGCTGAGGGGATATTCCTAACACTCACCTGGCAAACCCCGCTAAAGGCAGCTGTAGATCACCTTTGGTACAACTCAGGAACCAACTTCACAAGTCTGATCAGTGCCAGCATTCTCAGGGATTATCCTTCTGCTAGGTCATTTAGGACTCACGCCTACGGCTCTCTTCCGAGGCGCACTTTATACTTGCCGGGTCCCTGCCTGAGTTGAACTACTAGGTTTCATGGTCGGTCACCAGACCCGGCCAACTAAGTGTTAGGCATGCATTCAACATGACAAATGAAAGGCTCCAAGAATCAGTCCTTAATCGACAAGATGGAGTCACTATAAGCATAACAATCCTACAAGCCTCCGTTCAGTCTCCATTTTAATTAACTAAGTTCTTTTTCATAATAGCAAATATAGCCAACTGTGTCATATATGAATATCCCTAAAGCTCACAGGTGATAGGAGATCACCCGACTTCTACCGTTTAAAGCAGGACTAAGCAATCTACTTGATCTTGACCTACATAGGCGTAAGGTATATTTTCTGGACAAGGATTGGATATAAATGTAGCAAGGGTTTTCAATCAACACCTATAACTTAATGCATCAATATATATAACATATATACTCAAGTGTATTTTAGAAATTAGGAGACTTATAATGCTCCGAGGCTTGCCTTTCATGAAGTTGCAAGGCGTGTGATCCGGACAGTCAACCTCGACGTCTTTTGGCACTTCTTCTGGTGCCTGCACCTGTGGCTCCTGTGGCGGGGGCTGCTGATCCTCCTGACCCGTTCCCTCGAATTTCAGTAGGGTCACTCCCTCGGGCACACCTATTGCATGCATATGCACAAGATAAATATCATGGATGCATAAGATATGACATGATGATCATGAATGAAGAACAATGCTTAGCATAACATCATTGGATACTCATTGACCGAGTAGGTGCAACGCTCTATTCGAATCACTTTAAAGAGTAGGTGCAAATCTCCTCTCTGTAGAGCAAGAGTGCACACTCACCAAGTTTACATAATCTAAGGTATAATTGCTCATCCTTGGTTAGAGGCCTAGTACCTAAATCTATCAACTTATTTCAATTATCCTAAGCATTTAAAACATCCCAATTATGCTTAAGCAAAGCAAATAAGCCATCGGACAATTTCAGCAACTCTGAGCATACAAAAGTAGTCAAGTAATTTACTCATAACTGGAGATTTATAAATCCAAATGACTTGCACCAAGACAATCTAGAAATCTTATGAAATTATCTACATTTCATGTTTAATCATGAAAGCATGATTCCTAAGTTTAGTAGGTCAAGAACATGCATTTACAGAAACTGGTCTAAATAAGACAGAGAGCAAAGAAAATTGTAACATAACATTAAACAGCTGTAGCTCCTAAACTACTTGGCCAAATGCCACCAAATTTTAACATCTACTAGATACATGAGTTCTCTACAACTTTTGTATTCATAAGTTTCCCAGAAAACATAATTGACATGGGATAATTTATCTTGCCCCCAAAACTTCCAGAAACTAATAATTGCAAGAAATAATTATTAACTTATGTAGCAAACATGAAATTGGACAAAACCAACTTTACCAACATATCACACATGACCCATGAACACCAGAAAACATAGTGTATACCACCAAATAAATTTATTTAATGCATTTCCTAAATTATTTGGATAATAAGGTGTAATTATGAACATACATAAAAAATACGCATTAAAATCTACAAAAATTACAGTAGCTAGGATAAGCTCCTAGTAGAACACTGTAAAAATTTTTATTGCATTTGAATATGTATATCACTCTATACCAAAAATAACAAAATAGCATGTCTATGTGAGCATAAATAGGAAATCATATTGAAAAGTGTCAAACAATAGATTTCAATTTTTTTCTAGCTTCATACTAACATAAGAACACTATTTACCAAGTTTCACCTTTATTGGATTTATAGATTAATTATGAAAATTAGCACAAGAATCACCTAATTAAACAAGTGAAATTCATAACTAAATCATATGATATCCAAAAATCATGAAACTTTAACTACAGCCTATACATATCATTAATAGCATCTCATAAAATTTTCATGGCATTTGGAGCTATAGAATGAGAGATATGATTTTCCCCTTTTCATCTATGAATAAAAGAGATAAATAAAAACTATTTATTTTATCACAGAACATAGCATGTTTCATATTTTTAATAAAAACTAGGCACCTAGTAGAGCACAAAAAAATTAGAAACACTCAATTTGGATCTACCAAACTCGAGTTATGATTTTTACAAAACAACATTCAAATCTAGATTTGAATTAAACCCTAAAATCTAACAGAGCCATTGATAGTTGGGCCCCATGGGTCAGTGGACCCCATCTGCCAGTGAAACGAAATAGGGAAGGAGGAATCAACGGCGAGAGCTCGCCGCCGGTGAGTCGGTGGGTGAAGCCAAAGGCACCATCGTCGTCGATCCGCATCCAGAGGTAGGCTTTGGGGTTCCTAGGGTTAGCTGGAAGGGCACACCGCCGTCAATGGCAGACGACGGAGCTCCGATTTGGTGCACTGGCGTGCTCAGGCCCTAACCGAGCTAGAGGAGGACGGATTCAGCTACACCATGACCGAAGGAAGAGAATAAGCCTATCTAGGGTTCTGGCGGAGGCCCCGAGCATAGCCACCAATGTGCATGCCGATGCGGAGCGGTGAGCGCGGTGGCGGTGGTTGTCTTGTTTAGCTCCAGCGAGGCTACGACACACGGTGTCATCATGCCTCCACCTAGACTATGACCTAAGCTAGCGCTAACATGAAGAAGATGACCAAAAGGGAGAGAGGATGAGCCGGCGGTGAGCTCGTCGTGACGGTGTTTGCACTGAATTTTGGATAGCGGGAACATCAAGGAGAGACAGCTCAGAATGAATCGGCAAAATGATGATATCGGCTAAAGCAAAGGTTCAGCAATCTAGCCTCGAGGACAGTATTGACGATTAGGAATTGACATATCGGACTCTACAAGAAGGGAAAGAGTAGAGCCTAAGTTACCTTTTAATTTAGGAAAGTATTGTCTTAGGAGTCGTAATAAGGGTTCATGTTCAGTTAGGACTCGTGTCAAGTCTAGGGTATAAATATAAGCCCCGGCTATTGTAATTAGGGATCCAATCTCTTACAAACAAACACAACCCGACGTCACGCCACCCCTTAGGAATAGTAGATGTCGGCGAGTTCTTCTTCAAGTTAGGCTGCATCATTCGACCTCTAGCTTGCTTGTAAGTTCCATCATGGTTCATGTTTATGCTTTGTAAGGCTGCAATGGCCTCGTCTGATCTCTTATAATGTATGAATGAGCTAGTTATCGTTGATGGTGTGTTGATCGACTTGTCTTTTGATGCATTATCAATAGTTATCGAATCTATCTTGGTTAGCTTGCTTTACAATCTTAGATCGATTTAGTTATCTTAAGTGTGTTATGGTTAATGTTTCATTAATTATAACATACTTCCCGACTAAGATTTAGATGGATCGGCCTTATACCATATTGTTTGATCATTATCTAAGCTTATTCATGTAAAATCTTATTACATAATGATTAAACCTGCTAGATCGGCTGTTTCATCTAGATCTTATGTCTCACATGATCTGCATTCATTGATATGGCCAGATTTGTTGTTATGATTTGCTAATCCCTTCTAGGGGCTTTATTATGGCTGCATCATATGATCTCCACTGTTAAAGTTGCTTAGATTCAGACATTGTCGGTTAGTAGATCTTAATAACGATGGTAGTCATATACTCTGTTTGTTGGTCATGTCAGCTTCAGCTATTTTTGCTGATTGTTTGTGCCTTGACAAATACAATGCTTGGTTATGAGGCACCTAGTTTTATTCATAAATGTTGCTTTTAATACATTGTTATAAGTATAAGTAGATTTGTTAATCTCTTCAAACCGTCTTAATATGGCTGCATCTCATGACCCCACTATTAAGGCTACTTAGATTCAGACGATGTCGATTAACAAGTCTATTTGTATGAAAGATGGTGTGTTAACGGTTGGCATGCATGCATAGGCTAGATTGCCGATTTCCTCAAACATTGTAATCCTCTACCTAAAATAAATCATGAATTGATTGTCTTAGTCAGTTTAATCAATGATACTGAGCATATACATCTTATCTTGACATGTTATAACTGTTTTATATCAATTATAGACACTCATCATGTTATTCAATTCAATCGGATATCTTAAGCTTTATATACACATACATATGAAATAGCCGATTGTGTATTGAAACTACCGATTCACTCAAGGTGTCAACTCTCTAGTTGATAGCTCTTTTGATCTGGCTATCTGAGCCGTATATTTGGAACTATCTAGTAACACCGACATGTTCCACCCTTTTGTTACTGATGTGCTTTCATCCCTTGTCAATTGCAGGTCAAATTGACTGACACACCTTGGTCAAAGCTAACCGGCCTACTGAAGAAACCTCACGGATCGGGAGTCGCACAGTCTCGGTTCACTCAGTTGTAGGCATGTCAGCGTGAACACATTTTCGCATCGACACGCTTTTTCGCATGCCTGGTGGGACAACACAGTCGTTGTCATCATCAATGGCTCCTCCTACTCCACATGATAACACGACCATTCTCAACATGGCCATGGAAGACCTCAATGATGCTGATAGAACCATCATCGAGAAGGCAGCTAAAGAATTTAAAGAAAAGTGCCTTATGTCATTCAGCAAGACTAGAGACAAGGTGATTCAGAAGACTAGTTTGCCAAGAATTCTATTGGCAGGAAGTAAGACAATGGAGACGAACAAGATCTCAAGAGAATAGAAGACTCCATTACTTTGATAGTCAATCAAGCCATGAGAAATCATAACTGAGTTTTTCTGACAACTTTTGGCAACATCATGAAAGTGACCTTTGTTGGGTTTCTTGTTGATCAATTGGGGCCTTGCTACTTCAATATTCCAAACACTGAGATGGACCAGTCCCCACCTGCAGGATCAGAAACTATAAATAATGGTAATGGTGCTAGTAGTAGTGCTAGAGCAACGGTAGCACAACAGCCGAATGGTGCAAAGACTGGATTCCGTACAACTCCTCAAATTCCACATTTGGCTCAAAAAATGTCTCCATTAGCAAAGAAGCTTGTGAACAATATCAATTATCATGTTGACAATGCAATCTAAGCTGGATACAATCCTCAGCCAGGAGTTAATCCTCCAGGTTATCATCAGGTCCCAGGGATGACACCACATCTGGGATATTCATATAGGGATATGGGGATGCTACGCTAGCCAGAAAACAAAATTTTTGACCCCATAAACCAGGAACTACAGCTAGTTATAGATCACAGGATTACCACTAGACACGCAGGTGCAGCGGAAGCGACTCGATATAGTCGTACGTGTCATAGCAGTGTTGTGCAGTTGTGAGGTTGTCCGTCCGTTCATCCCCTTCGTGTGGTTTGTCCTTGTGCTCTAGATGTAGCACCTCCGAGGTATCCACACGTACAGGAAGTGTTGCACCTCCGGACTGCTAGGTCTGCGAGGAGCAGCAGGCACGGGCGTGGGATGGGTAGCGGTGGCTACCAAATGGCATCTCTTAGCCCTGGCCGCGCCCACCCCTTGCTTATATAAGCATCCTAATGAGCTGCCGAGTTGGAGGCCCATTAGTAACCCTAAGCCTTGTCTAATTTGAGTCCAACCTGAATCAGGCTTCCAGCCCCTTAAGCGTGTTACCCTATGGGTTCACGCACACATAGACACGCCCTAAGTACTCCTACTTGACCAATAGTTGACAGCGGCCTCTAGCAAGACGTGTCAACTCCTATGTATACGCAAAGATCATATTAGACAAACCACCACAAACCACATACATGCTATTCCCTTGCCTCACGATATTTGGTCCAACTCATAAGTTAACACTTAACCCAAGCACGGCCATGCATTTCTTGATTCAATCATTCGAGTGGTCCAGTGATATCTCTCTCACATGGAGAGGGGCAAATTCCTTCTTGATTGTCTATGTCTCATAGCATGTTTCCCGACAAACCCAAAAACCACCTTTATAACTACCTAGTTACGGAGTAGCGTTTGACAGTCCCTGAGTAGGTCATTTCACATCTTGAGTATATACGACAATCTTAGGTCTAAGGACATAACGTACATGATGTGTAAAGAGATAATAAGAACATCTCACTTTGGGTCAGTCCAACCCCATGTCATACATGTGCCCACATTATTAGTTCAACATCTCTATGTCTATGACTTGTGAAACATAGTCATCAACTAATACATGTGTTGATCTAATATTCATGTGTGTCCTCACACGAACTCTAATCTGGGACAACTTTAGAATAACCATACAAGTAAAAGAGTTTCACTAACAATTCACATAATTGCCAATTGATACAAGTTGTCTTTAATAGATATTCAATGAACACATAATATATCATGGATATAGTCGCAATATCATCATCTCTATGATTACCTCTAGGGCATATTCCCAACAGTCTCCCACTTGCACTAGAGTTAATCTCAAAGATATCTAATACCCATAGCTCTCATGTGCGCCTCATGGTTAGGCTGTGGAAGAGCCTTTGTCAAAGGATCTGCTACTTTCAAATCCGTGTGTATCTTGCACATCTTAATCTCATCTCGTTTAATGAACTCTCGAATGAGGTGAAATTTCCATAGTACATGTTTGTTCTTCTAGTGATTCCTTGTCTCCTTAGCCTGCGCAATCGCCCCATTGTTGTCACAATGTAGATTCAATGGGTTGGACGCATTTGGAAACACACCAAGTTCTATGAGGAACCTCCTCATCCAAACACCTTCCTTTATAGCTCTAGAAGCCGCAATGTACTCGGCCTCTGCTGTAGAATCGGTCACCGTCTTGTGCTTGGAACTTTTCCAGCTTATAGCACCACCATTTATTGTGAACACAAAACCTAATTGAGACTGTGAATCATCCATGTCTGTTTGGAAGCTAGCATCGGTGTAACCATTTACAACAAGCTCCTCCTCACCTCCATAGACTAGGAACGCATCTTTAGTCCTTCTTAAGTACTTAATAATGTTTTTAACAAGTGTCCAGTGACTCTCACCTGGATCAGCTTGGTATCTGCTCGCAACACTTAGAGCATATGAGACATCTGGGCAAGTACATATCATGGCATACATAATGGAACCAATTGTCAAGGCGTATGGAACCTTACTCATGCACTTCCACTCATCAGCCGTCGAAGGACACTGTTTGTCGCTAAAGCGCATACCATGTGACATAGGCAAGAACCCTTTCTTGGACTGTTCCATGTTGAACAATTTCAACACCTTGTCAATGTACGTATCTTGGCTTAATCCTATAAGCCTCCTCGATCTATCTCTATAGATCTTAATGCCCAAAATATATGATGCTTCTCCTAAATCCATCATAGAAAAACTATTATTCAGTGAAGTATTTACGGATTACAACATCGGAATATTATTCCCAATCAATAACATGTCATCTACATATAAGATTAGAAATACTACAGCACTCTCACTTTCCTTCTTGTAAACACAAGGTTCTTCTTTATTCTAACGGAAGCCAGACCCTTTGACCACTTCATCAAAATGAATGTTCCAACTCCAAGATACTTGCTTTAACCCATAAATGGATTTCTGAAGCTTGCATATTTTTCCAGCATTGTTAGGATCAACAAAACCTTTAGGTTGTATCATATACATGTCCTCTTCCAAATTTCCATTTAGAAAGGCTGTTTTAACATCCATATGCCATATCTCATAATCAAAATATGTAGCTATTGCTAGAATGATCCCGATAGATTTAAGCATTGCTACCGGTGAGAAAGTCTCGTCGTAGTCAATTCCTTGAACTTGCCGAAAACCCTTTGCAACAAGTCGAGCTTTATAGACGTGAATGTTTCCATCCATATCCTTTTTCTTTTTATAGATCCATTTGCTCTCTATGGGTCTAACCCCATCAGGCGGGTCAACCAAGTTCCAAACTTGATTGTTTCCCATGGAATCTATCTCAAATCTCATGGCACTTTGCTATTTCTCATAATTTGGGTCCATCATTGCCTCCACATAAGTCGCAGGTTCATCATCGTCTAACAATAATGAATCCCCCATGCAACTCACGGATTCTTGCTGATCTTCGTGGTTGCGGTGGTGTTTCTATTGCCACGGGTATCTCAACTTGTTCTGCTACATTAGCATTACTCGTAGAGTCCTTCCCTGTTGGCTCATCTTAAACTTCTTCAAGATACACCTTATGTCCACTTTTCTCTCTTTTGAGAAACTCTTTCTCTAAGAAAACACTATTTCGAGCAACAAACACTATGCCCTCTGATCGGTTGTAGAAGTAATACCCTAAAGTTTCCTTCGGGTATCCCATGAAAAAGCACTTGTCTGACTTGGGTGCTAGTTTATCTGACATAAGTCGTTTGACATAAACTTCACAACCCCAAATTTTCAGAAAAGACAAACTAGGACTCTTACCAGTCCATATCTCATATGGTGTCTTAACCACGGACTTAAACATCACCCTATTTAATGTGAAAGCGGCTGTTTCTAGAGCGTATCCCCAAAACGATAAAGGTAGGTCCAACTGGCTCATCATAGACTGAACCATGTCCAATTACATCGCTCGGACATGCCATTTCTCTAAGGCGTTTCAAGTGGTGTAAGCTGTGAAATAATTCCGCAACTCTTTAGATGATTGCTAAACTCGTGGCTCAAATATTCGCCTCTATAATCAGATTGCAAGGCCTTAATTTTCTTGCCACGTTGATTCTCTACTTCATTCTAAAATTCTTTGAACCTTTTAAATGTCTCAGATTTATGTTTCATTAAGTAGACATAGCCATATCTACTAAAATCATCAGTGAAGGTTATGAAGTATTGGAATCCGCCTCTAGCTGTTGTACTCATTGGTGCACATACATTAGTATGTACAAGTTCCAACAAGTTAGATGCCCTCTCAGGAAAACCTATGAAAGGTGCCTTGATCATCTTGTCCAGTAAACAAGCCTCACATGTCTCGTATGATTCAAAATCAAACGAAGTTAAAAGCAGCATGGAGCCTCTTCATGCAATTCTCACTTATATGACCTAAATGACAATGCCACATATAGGTAGGACTTAACTCATTAAGCCAAGGCCTTTTAGCACTTATATTATAGACAGGTGCATCATCAAGATTTAAAATAAATAACCCACTCACAATGAATGCAGAAGCCACAAACATGCCATTTTTAGAGATCACACAACCATTGTCTTCACTCGCAAATGAATAACCATCCTTCATCAAACATGAAGGTGACATAATGTTTTGACTTAAACTAGGAACAAAATAACAAATATTCAACTCCATAATAAATCCTGACGGGAGGTGGAGTTGCATCATCCCGACGTTCAACGCAGCTACTCTTGCATTATTGCCCATGTGGAAATCTACTTTTCCCTTTTTCACGCTTCTACTTCTTATCATTCCCTACATCATATTGCAAATATGAGCAACCGATCTGGTATCAAATACCCAAGAATTAATATAAGAATTAGCAAGAAAAATGTCCATAACATAAACAACAAGTGTACAAGCTACGGGAGTACCTTTACTGCCGTGATCCTTCACGGATTCCAAGTATAGCTTGTAGTTCCTTTTCCAGTGACCTTTCTCCTTACAATGAAAGCACTCATCACCAGCAGTTGGTCTAGCCTTGGGCGCAAGTGGGTTTGTCTTAGAGATCTCATCTTTAGCCTTGCCCTTTTTCTTCTTCCAAAAATTGCCCCTCTTCTTAAACCTAGGCTTGTTTTGGACCGCCATCACATGGCTACTGCCAGCACCTTTCTTGATGTCAGCCTCTACTATTTTAAGTATGCCACATAATTCATTCAAGCCCTTCTCCACCCCATACATATGGTAGTTCGAAATGAAGTTTCCATAGCTGGGCAGAACAGATGCAAGAATGAAATCAGTAGCCAACTCTTGGCCAATTGGGAAGCCTAGCTTCTCCAACCTCTGAGTGTAACCAACCATTCTGATCACATGTGGCCCAGCTGCTACACCCTCTGCTAGCTTTGTTTCAGCAAAATCCTTTGAGACATTAAACCTTTCAGTCCTAGCTTGAGTCTGGAACATATCATTGAGCGCCATGATCATATCGTACGTTGCATGGTTATTGTCAAACTGCATCTGTAGATCTGGTTCCATACAAGCAAGCATAAGGAACTCACTTCAAGATCAGCATCACATGCTCTCTTGTAAGCATTTTTCTCTGCAACAGGTGCATTATCAGCAGGTGCATCTGGTAATCGGGTGTCTACAATTTCATCCTTTTTCTCAACCCTGAGAACAATTCTCAGGTTGCGGATCCAATCCGCATAGTTTGTTCCATTCAACTTATCTTTCTCAAGAATTGAACGCAAAGTAAATGGTTGATTGCTAGGCGCCATTTATCTACAACAAAAGTAATGCAAAATACTAAGACAATGTATCCAAGACAGAGTAAACAATATTAAACCTTTAATAGAATTTACTCCCACTAAAATCAATATCCCTCTATTGAAACTTAGTGATTCAAGACCCACAACTAACAAGTCTACTAGTGAGCTTTAGCATCACCGCTAGAAGACATGGTAGATCGGTAAGCAACACTTTGCTAATCATATCACATATGACTCTTGTTGTTGGGTAGCATCTCTATGCTGTGGTGCCCAACTCCTTATGCTCCAAGGTCCCTAACCGTTAGGATGACCTTGTTCAAGTAACCAACCCTTCTGCAGTAAGTATCCGATATGAACCTGCCTAGTCAAGGAAAACTAGTGGCACCCTAATTTCATAGACCCACCACCGATTGTACAAGACACATGACAGTGCAAGGTTTGGGGAAGCATATAACTTAAACATTGCTGAGGGATCGTTCTACTTCACTATCGCATGTAGACAAAAACATGAATCGCATGTGAAAGTAGAACATAGTAAGAATGGCATTAACATAGATATGACTTGTGTCGGTGTTCAGACCAGGGAGGGCCCTAGACCGATGAGTGAATTTGTGCTGCGTGCTCCCTAATCCAGATGGTGATGCAAAGAGAATACATGGGGGTTTATCCTGGTTCGGACAAAGAAGGCCCTACGTCCAGCGGGGGGAGAGTATTATATTTCCTTGCATCTAAGTGCTTGCGTAGGGGTTACAAGCTGTAAGAGAGGGAACCGGTCCCAAGTCTCAAGAAAAGAGTAAAATGGAGTATTGCTTGAGATGTTGATCTCGGAAGTGGAGAAAATGTCTATCTTCATTGTCCTCTGTCTGAAGAACCCTCTGCCCTCTCTTTTATAGAGTCAAGTGAAGGCCGAGGGGTCCCTAAAACCCTAAGGCGATGCCTTAGAGGTGAAGGTGTGGTGGGTGCTGTAGCGACATGCCCCGGTAATGGCCGGCCATACCTGGGGTACCGGGCTGACATTGATGATGGGACGGTGAAAGGCCCTGGGTCCTATGGTGAGCATGTGATCCCCTGTGGTCGACGTACAGGCATTGTTCCTCTGTTGACCGACAGCACTCGAGGCCTGGTCGAGACGTGACTAAGGGGGGTCAACGAGGAACGGATAATACCGAGCCCCAGAAAACCCGGGCGTGGTGGTTGTCGTCTTGTGAGTCAAGGGGGCGTCGATGGTAGAACAGTGCTTGACATGGCATGAATAGTGGCAGCCTTTTTCACCATCCACCCCGGGATGGGCAGTAAAAACTAGGATTAGACATGGGTGCAGTTCCCACGCTGGTGGCGCTATAACCATGTTAGAGGGAGTGGTTGCATTGAATGATTTGTCAGTGAGTAGGCGGATAAGGGAGGGTCGACCGGCTCGACCCCTGGTCGTGCGAGTCGGAGATTTTCTGGGGTCGAGGCTTCCCATCGAGCGGGCCTTGTGAGAGTCGAAACGCAGTTGAGGGTGCCCTGTCTTCACACATATGCGGGGTGGATCGGCGCATCCGTGTCGGTGGAGCCTTAATTCGATTTTTGGGGGTTTTCAGGGCGCGGATTCCTTGGGGCTTTACTCTTTTTAATCCTTGGTTTTGTGTACCCCTAATTCAGGTACCCGACAGTAGCCCCCGAGCCTTTGCGGGAGTGTGGACACTCTTGCAGAGGCTCAGCGAGTTATGAACTGGAGTTGTAGCATCGTCGCTCTTCCGGTGGGTGCATGCGAGCGCACCTGCCGGGTGTAGCCCCCGAGGCCTCGAAGGAGTGGGTGACTCCTTCGAGGACTTTCAGCATGTTATGTTTGAGGGATGCTTCTGTGCTCGAGGCCCTGTGATGCGTTTGGTCCTCTTTCGTCGAGGCTAGCTTATGGCGAGCAAGCTCCCAAGCCTCGTGTGCGTGAGGTCAATCAGGGTCCTACCCGTCTTTCATCGTACGACCCTCACGCATCCTTTAAGTGAGGAGGAGGGACGTGAACGCCATACTACCCCTGATGGGTGAGTTCTGACGATCTCTGGTGAGCTCCTAGAGGGAAATTCAAGTGGGAGCCCATGCCCCGTTTGATAGGGGTCAGCTGGCGGCCGCGGAGGCGCTCTCTAAAAGTGCCAAAGAGTTGTCGTGTGGATCTCGGTTCCGTTCGATGGGATCCGAGGGCTCGATGCCTCCCTCCGAGGGGATTCCACCACCGACCTCTCCTTTAGCCTTGAATATGTCTAAGGGCATCTTGAGAAAGCGGCTCGAGCCCTGGCCTTGTACGGGCCCGCTCTCAGTCATCCCTAACTCTATTTACTCGAGGGCAGCTGTCGAACCCCGGTCGAGGGCTAGCTTTCGAACCCTCGAGGTTTGTAGTGGGCTCAGAGCCCATGGTTCCTTCGCCTAGAAGTGTCCGTCTGTGAGCTTTCCTTCCCGCCTGTTGGGGTGCGTCTTTTTAGGGAGGAAGTGGAAATAGCGTGGTAGTGAGCGGCATGGCAGGCGGTCGGCGAGCAAATGGCTAACACGTGCCTGTGCATGCGGGTTTTGAGGGAGCGGTTAGGTAATGGCATTAAATACAGAAACTTTACTTGCCTCTTCGCTGGATCCGCCCGTTGGCCTTCCGTCGGGGTATAAATACAGAGCCTAGGGTTTCGTTTGTTCCTTCCTAGCCCCTTTGCAATCGCCTCCTCTTTCCTTTGCCTCCATCAGCCATTCTCTGCTGCCACCATCATCCCTTCCCTGCTGCCACTATATTCCAATCCCTGCACCCATGGCGGGAAAGAGCCCAGTCCTCTCCGTAGACCCATGGATTCGATCCTCGGTGACAGAGAAGAAGTTACAGGAGCTCATGCGCGATGGTCTCCTGCGTCCAAGGACAAGCCGAGACCTACTGGAGTGGAGGGTGCCGCTACGCAACCACCAGGAGCCGACGCCACTGGAGGGCTATGTGGTTAGCTTCGTCGCCTTCCACGAGAGGGGGCTCAAGGTGCCGCTGAGCCAATTTATGCGGGCCATCCCACATTACTACAGGGTGGAGAACCATCATCTCATCCCCAACTCCATCTTGTAGGCCACCATTTTTGCGGCAGTCTTTCGAGGGGTACTTGGGGATCGAGCCCCACTGGAAGTTGTGGCTCCACCTCTTCAAGGCGGAGCACTTTACCAAGAAGGCGGGCGAGAAGGGAGTTCGGCGAGCGGTGCATGCCGGAAGCTGCACTATCCAAGTGCAGGCGGGTCGAGGCAATCTCTACATCCCGACCTAGCTTCTCGTCGAACAGCGGGTGTCACGACGGTTGGTTCTACCTGAGCAACGATGACGACCGCCTGCCCTGCTTCACCGGGCAGGTGCTGATGTCCTGGAAGGACAACTGGTCATACGGCGTCATCGAGGAAAACCAGCCAAAGCTACAGCCGCTCCTCGACACGCTGAGACTTCACCTGCGTGGACTGACCGCGGGCATGGTGGCTGCCTCATTCCACCGCAGGAGGGTTCTGCCCTTGATGCAACGTCGGCTGCGACTAGACAAGATGAAGCTAGGTGTGTCGTTGGAGGGGAGTCAGATGTCACACGAGACCCTCCCCCTTGACGAGGTCGTCCGGCGCGCTCGGTGGTGGTGGGCGGCTTCAAGCAAGAGGACATTGACAAGGTCCCGATGTGGCCCAGCCAGGGATTCGAGCCCCTGGTAAGTGTTGTCTTGCTAGTCTCGAGCTCCCCTTTCTTCTAGGCCTCGTTGATTTAGCCCGTCGAGTTTTTTGTGCAGGATCTATCAGTGGTTAAGGACTCACCGCCACCGGTCCCGGAGGATCGTGTCGCTCGGCAGGTGAGACGCTTCTCCGTGACTCAGGAGAAAAAGGAGAAAGATGCCGCGAAGAAGTGGTGCAATAGGAAGATCCTCGAGCGCGGGGCATTGATAAAACGTCGTCGCTAGTAAAGGCTCGAGGGTCTCCCTAAGGAGGAGTCCCCCTCTGAGATGGCCTTAGAGGAGGAGGATGACGATAGCGACAATAACAACGTCGGGTCGCAGTATGATACCGTGACTTTCCATGCGCACCTCCCTGACGTATGGTCCCTGCAGGGGCCCATCAGTGGGGGGTCGACCTCCCAGGCATCGAGGGAAGCCTCAGCGCCCGTCGAGAGGGAGGAGGAGCGAGTGGAATGGAGGGCCCGTGAGGGGCCTTTAGAAAGGGGATCCGCCGAGCCTGGGGTCCTTCCGACGACGTCGGTGGCACCGCGCCCTCATGCCCAGTTGCCTCGGACCTCACCGGTGGGCGGGTCAGCGATGTTGACGCCTAAGACTAGGGTTCCATCGTCAAGCGTGAGGACCCAAGGCCAGAAGGTGTCAACAACGCAGAGGACCCCAGAGGCCTTGTCAGCCTAGGCTACAAGGAGCTTCGGGCCAACAAGAGGCTCGACGGAGGAGCTGTCGCAGAAGCCCTCATGTGCTTCGGGGAAGCCAGGGGCAAAGCCCCTGATCCCTATATTTGGGTAAGTATTTTGCATTGTCTTTCTAACAATTTCATTTCGCTTCTCGTTGTCACGCTCTTGTTCGTTGTGCAGCCGTAAGTGCAAGGCGGAGCCGATGGCCAAGAGACCTGCCAAGGCACTCAAGGCTAGCACCACTCTGATGATGTGAACGCCGGCTGACGCCGCCGCCTAGGTCGCAAGGTGCTAGACAGTGATGGAGGGGCTTAAGGAGAAAGAAGCCGCCATCAAGGCTGGCGCGAGCGCTCAGGACGGCGCCGAAGCTGGGGACGCTGCTCAGCAGCCGGAGCGGGTCGAGGCAGCCCTGGGCGCTACCGGGCTCGACTGGTCTAGAGGTGACGGACAAGAGCCGGGGTTGACCACGAGGACCCTGGAGACCATCGAGGCTGGCAAGGCCGCAACATCCGCCCATGATGCTGGGCAGGCGGATGTTGAAGAGACAAGGGACATGGTGGAGACCCCGCAAGATGCGGGGAAGGAGGAGGAGCTGCCAAAACTATAGACAGAGTGGGAGGAGCTGCAACAGCAGCCGTAGCACCAACAGCAGAAAGAGCGGTCGCTGTAGCCGCAGTCGGAGGCGGAGCCGCGTGAGTTGAGCCAGCCGGAGAGGCGGGTGTTCGAGGCGGAGTGGGAGGTGGCCACGCCACGACCCAGCACTTAGACGGAGGTGTCGGCTAGCGGGGGGCAGCTTTCGAACCAAGGGCCAATGCCTACCATGATCGACCTCACATCCGACGATCCCCCGTCTGATAAGGGGAAACAGAAAGCGGACATCGAGATGGTCGACGCCTCGGATCGGCCTGGAACTTCTGTGGCACCAGACGGTGACATGGTGGAGGCATCTACTGGGTGGCCCGACTTCGCGGAGCTGGCGCTCGTGCGAGCGGAGAAGGAGCTCCCGCGCTAGGGTCGTTCGCCCCTCGAGTTCAGGGATACGGCCAATCCCGACGCCGAGCCCTTCTTCGTCCTCGACAACAAGGATGAGGTGAAGTACTAGGAGTACGCCGAGGGGCTCCACAAGCACTCCCTGCAATCTCTGCGGATGGTCATGGATACCCTGGTGCGGCATATGTTGGAGGCCTTTGAGGTAGGTTACATTTATCTTGGTGTTTTATTTAGCTCGACCCCCCTTTTTCCCTTGATTCTGATTTTGGTTTTGACTATGACCAGGACCTCAAGGAGCGATTGTCCACGACAAGGACAAGGCTCTCCAAGCAGCTGAAAAGGCACGTGATGAGCTGCGCGATGAGATTGTGGGCTGGTAGACCCATGCTGAGGGTAAGCTTTTGCCCAACTCTAACCCTAACTCAGAACTCTTGTGTTTTTGCTGACTTGATCTCGTGATTCAGAGCTGGAGAAGCAACAGCGCAAGGCCCAAGTGACCACCACCTCGTTTCAAGCCCTCCTTGAGGCCAAGGTTGGGCGGAACCAGCTACTCCAAGGTGCCATCACTATGGTGTGCGACAGCCTGGGGGTCGAGCCCGATGCCGACACCGAGGAGGACACGTCGGGGAACTCCTTCGTGCACTGGATGATGACGCTGGGTAGCCTCGTATGCGAGAAGGTGCGGCGCACGTTGTACCATGGTGTGAAGAGGGCCATGGTGGTCATCCGCTCCGGCTTCAAGTACAACATGGGCCTCGTCGCTAATGGCTTCACCTCCGACCTAAGCAAGACTAAGGAGGAGAACGAGGCAACCTGCCTGGGGCTGATCGAGGCTATGGAAGAACCTAGGGGTTGACTCGCAAGGCTATTCGAGGATGAGGTGCTCCCGCCTACTGACGATGAGGGCCTGTGAGCCAAATCTAGGCATGAAGGCCCATGTAATAAGTTAGTTTTTGTTCATTACTCATATTGTCGTGGCCCGAGGGGCCTTAAAACATTTAGATGTAAATGTGTACTAAATGTCTTATTTCGTTTAAGTCTTTCATTCCCTTTTCGTTTGAATCGTGTTCTTATGCGGCCTTCTTGGCACGTGGTTGCACCCCTTGGCGCGGGGTGTGAGTGGAGATACCGTAGCCCGGAGGCATAGGTGGTGTCATGGCTCGATAGCCCCTTGTCCTTAGGATGGCCTTGCAGCCTCGTTGACTATGTAAGAACTCGTATCGAAGTGTATAGGAATGTCAGATGTCTATTTTCAAAATCGTACGCTTTTACTAGGTCCTCTTAGCGTGCGGTTGCACACCTTGGCGTGGGGGAGTGAGTGGAGGTACCATTAGCGTGGGCATTTAGGCGATCTCATGGCTCGATAGCCCTTGAGCCTTAGGGTGCTCTTGCTACTTTGTTGACCATGTAAAAGTTTTTTGAAAAAGATCTGAGTTTTGTAGGGGCACAGGGGGTTCCCCCTTTCCAGCCCTCGAGGGAGGTTCGACTCTGTGAAAATAGCTTTGAGCTCACCTACTTTTATGAAAGAACGCTTTGAACATAGATGTACTTTTTATTCATTCTTGTAGCTGAGAAAAAAGGTACAAAACCTCGAGGCTCTAGGGGTAAAAGTGACGTAGTTGTTCAATGTTCCATGCGTTGGTGAAGATCTTGCCCTTTTCATTTGAAAGCTTGTAGTCCCAGGCTTCAACACCTCTGCGATGATGTAAGGTCCTTCCTACGGTGGGGTGAGCTTGTGTCGTCCCTTGTTGCTCTGGCTTCGCCGAAGCACCAAGTCACCAACATGGAGGTCTTGACTACGCACGTGCTTGTCGTGGTAGCGTCGAAGATTCTACTGGTATCTTGCGGAGTGTAGTAAAGCTATATCTCAAGCCTCCTCGAGCTGGTCAAGGGTGTTCTCTCTCGTGGCATCGCTGCTTTGTTCGTTGTAGGCTTTCAGCCTCGAGGATCCATATTCTAAGTCGGTTGGAAGTACAGCCTCGGACTCATAAACTAAGAAAAATGGAGTGAACCAGGTGGCTCGACTCGGTGTTGTTCTTAGGCTCCATAGGACTGAGAGGAGCTCGGCGGCCCATTTCTTGCCATGTTTGTTCAATTTGTTGAAGATCCTCGGCTTTAGGCCCTGTAAAACCATGCCATTGGCATGTTCTACTTGGCCATTTGTCTTTGGATGAGCTATGGCTGACTAGAGCACATGGATGTGATGGTCATCGTAGAATTCCAAGAACCTTTTGCCGGTGAACTGGGTGCCGTTGTCTGTGATGATGCAGTTGGGAACCCCAAAGCGATGGATGATGTCAGTGAAGAACAGCGTGGCTTGCTCTGACCTAACATTGGTGACGGGACGGGCCTCGATCCACTTGGAAAATTTGTTGACAGCGACGAGCAAGTGGGTGAAGCCCCTGGTTGTTCTCTTTAAGGGGGCGACCAAGTCGAGCCCCCAAATGGCGAATGGCCATGTGATGGGGATGGTTTGCAGGGCATGAGCCAGGAGATGGGTCTGCCTTGCATAGTACTAGCATCCTTTGTAGGAGCGTACCAGCTTAATGGCATTAGAGACCGCAGTTGGCCAATAGAAGCCTTGTCGAAATGTGTTTCTGACAAGGGTTTGAGGCACCGCGTGATGACCACAAGCCCCCGAGTGTAGATCTCTGAGTAGATTCCTGCCTTCCTCGACTATGATACAACGTTGTAAGATGCCCATGGGGCTGCATCGATAAAGCTCCTTATCACTGCCGTATATCACAAAGGTTTTGGCCCCACGAGTGATCCGTCAAGCCTCGGTCTTATCCGGACGGAGCTCCCCTTGAATGATACAGTCGAGGTACAGAACACGCCAGTCGGGCTCGAGGTCGGTTGGTGGAGTCAAGCCTTCTATCTACATGATGTCAGCCCTGGTCGAGGGGGCCTCTGCCTTAGGTGGGGGGTCGAGTGATAGACCATTGACCCCCTGTCGCTCTGAGGTCGATGGAAGGTTCATGAAGATCCCTCGAGAAAACGTCAGGTGGAACCGTGGTTCGACTAGACGCGATTTTCGCGAGTTCATCGGCAGCCTCATTGTATCTGCGCGCGATATGGTTGAGCTCGAGGCCATGGAACTTGTCCTCAAGGCGCCGTACCTCCTTGCAGTATGCTTCCATCTTAGGATCGTGGTAGCTTGAGTCCTTCATGACCTAGTCGATCATGAGCTGGGAATCACCACGAATGTCGAGGTGTCAAACTCCGAGCTCGATGGCGATATGCAAGCTGTTGATGAGGGCCTCATACTCAGCTACATTATTGGAGGCAGCGAAGTGGAGTCAGATCACGTAGCACATGTGAATTTCGAGGGGTGAGACGAAGAGCAAGCCTGCGCCCACTCCTGTTTTCATCAACAACCCATCGAAGTACATAGTCCATAGCTCGGCTTGAATATGAGTGGGAGGCAGTTGGGTATCAGTCCACTCCACCAGAAAATCTGCCAGCACTTGGGATTTGATTGCTTTGCGCGGCGCGTAAGAGAGGGTCTCGCCCATGAGCTCAACCACCCACTTAGTTATCCTTCCTGAGGCATCCCGGTTCTGGACTATCTCCCCCAGAGGGAAAGAAGAGACCACGGCCACCAGGTGGCTCTTGAAGTAGTGTCGGAGCTTGCGCCGCATCAACACAATGGCGTATAGCAGCTTTTGGATTTGTGGGTAGCAAACCTTGGTTTCTGAGAGTACTTCATTGATCAAGTAGACAGGCCTCTGAACGGGTAAGGCGTGCCCTTCCTCTGCTTTCTCAACGACTATGACTGTGCTGACCACTTGTGTTGTCGCGGCAACGTAGAGCAACAGGGGTTCCCCCGTGGCCAGAGGGACGAGGATTAGAGGGTTGGACAACATTGCCTTGAGCTTGGAAAGAGCTTCTTTAGCCTCGAGGGTCCACGAGAAGTGTTCAGATTTCTTCAGGAGACGATACAGAGGGAGCGCTTTCTCGCCGAGGCACGAGATGAAGAGACTAAGGGCCACAAGGCAACCCATGGCCTTCTGTATGCCCTTTAGATCTCGGATGGGGCCCATTTTGGTGATTGCAGAGATTTTTTTCTGGATTGGCCTCGATGCCACGCTCGGAAATGATGAACCCTAAGAGCATGCCTCGCGAAACACCGAAGACACATTTCTCGGGATTGAACTTGATGTTTTTCTCTTTGAGGCACTTAAACGTGATGTCGAGGTCGTCAACCAGGTTGTTGACCTTCTTGGATTTGACCACAATGTCATCAACATAGGCCTCGACGGTTGGCCCAATGTGTTTTCCAAAAACGTGTTGCATGCATCGCTAGTACATAGCCGCTGCGTTCCGGAGACCGAAGGGCATAGTAACGTAGCAATACATGCCAAATGGGGTGATGAATGAAGTCACGAGCTGATCGGACTCCTGCATTTTAATCTGGTGGTAACTAGAATATGCATCTAGAAACGATAGAGTTTCACATCCCGCAGTAGAATCGATGATTTGGTCAATGCGTGACAAAGGAAAGGGAACTTTTGGACATGCTTTATTTAAACTAGTATAGTCTACACACATCCTCCATTTCCCACTCTTTTTCTTAACTAGTACAGGATTAGCTAGCCACTCAGGATGGTGAACCTCCTTGATGAATCTGGCCTCCAAAAGCTTGTGAATCTCCTCACCAATGACCTTGTGTTTCTCCTCATCGAAGCGGCGCAAGCGTTGCTTCATCAGTTTGGAGCCAGCCCGGATCTCCAAGGCATGCTCGACGACTTCCCTGGGTATGCCCAGCATATCCGAGGGACTCCACGTGAATATGTCGGTATTCGCACGGAGAAAGTCGACGAGCACTGCTTCCTATTTGGGATCGAGGGTGGCGCTGACATTCAACGCCTTCCCGTCTGAGCTAGTGGGGTCGAGGGATACGAGCTTAACGTCTTCTATGGGTTCGAAATTGCTGGTGTGGCATTTGGGGTCGAGGATCTCCTTGGCCAAACTATCAAGGTCTACAGCTAAGGTTGCCGACTCCAAAACGGCCTCTCCGTGCTCGACGCACTCCACATCACACTCGTAGACGTGCTCGTAGGAGGGCCCGATGGTGATGACACCTTTAGGGCCCAGCATCTTGAGCTTGAGGTAGGTGTAGTTGGGAACCGCCATGAATTTAGCATAGCAGGGATGCCCGAGGATGGTATGATAGGTCCCATGGAACCCAACCACCTCGAAATTGAGGGTCTCCTTCCTGAAGTTGGAGGGGGTGCCGAAGTAGATGGGCAGGTCGATCCGCCCGACGGGCTCTGCTCGTCTCCGTGGCCGAACTCCATGGAAGCCCCCGACGCTGGGTCGGAGCTGCGTCCTCTTGATCCCCAGGAGGTCAAGGGTCTAGGCATAGATGATGTTGAGGCTGCTGCCTCCGTCCATGAGAACCTTGGTGAGTGTCACACCTAGTTTTAAGAACAAAACCAGATATGCACTATATGTAAAATAAAGGAGTCAAATCTCACATATAGCCACAGATAAGTGTAATACCAAGAGACAAATGCTTAATATACATAACTCAATAGTATAAAATATACCTTAGAGAGCAACATAGCGGAAAGACAACTCCAAACACCGGGTGTAGACTTCACTCTAGGAACAAATTAACTGGTTGATCACAAGCCTATTAACTCCAGAGACTATTCCTGAGGTGTGGAAAATAGCAAGAGTGAGTCCATGTCGAACTCAGCAAATATATCATGGGGTTCATGAGGCTCAAAAGGTTGACACTGGTTTACTGCGATAGCTTTTAGTGAGTCATCTTTTAGCAATTGAGTAGCAACATGTTTACCATAAGCCCAAATAACCTCATGATCATGTAAACGAGAATAATGTATAGCAAGAAACAATAATCATTAGTGAGCATCAATATCATCAGTATTATCATTATCATTATCATCAATATTCATCATTTATTCTGTAAGGGTCCAAGGCCACTCGTGACCGTGAGCACGGCTGATATACCAGTTTTACACTCTGCAGAGGTTGTACACTTTCACTATGAGTCATGATTTACCCTTTCGCCCGAGGTAGCTAATCTCTTGACCCACTTCCAAGGAAGGTCAGCAGGGTTCACTATGAAGTCTTTCAAAGGTTCGTCTAACAAGTTAGGGCCGCTAGGTTTCATTAGTCAGTCTGTGTGATACAACCACGCGGGGATCCACAGTCTGCTTTCCCCCAATTGCGCCACAAGGGTAACCTCTAACAAGCTAGAAAAGGTCCTTCTATATGACTAAAGCCAGAGCCATATAGCCCTCACAGTTGTACTGTAAGTCCCGGATGTTCGCTTACAGATAAGTCCTTAAGGAGAGAAACTAGAGCACCATAAAAACAGCCCAATGCTCTAGCCCTCTTAAGCCATGTTTCTATAAAGCATCTTTTAAACGTTTATTGCATATACCATTAGTCAAGTTACAGATCATGGTTATTTATCTTGAGCACTAGCATAAATACTACCCAAAACAATATCCCATGGGTGTCAAGGTACAAGATACAAAAGCTAAGATATCCTTAGTGGTAACAAGGTAGACACATGCACATGAATTAAGTATATTAAAGGTGAATAGGAAACAAGGATGATCCCATGCTATACTTGCCTTAAATTGAGATCCTTTCTCTGATCCAAATCTTTAATTAATAGCTTCTTGAATCTCCACGTAAATTTCACCGACTGGACTTGATCAATAAATCACCACACACACATCGAGCAATCATACGAAGCAAACAATGAATAATAATTAGAATAGTACACCAAACAATTAAAGAAATTTGTAAACTAACCTATGCGTTGCTACGAACACATAAACGTGGAAAACACGCTAATCGAAGCTACGGTGAAAGAAATACATACACCGAAAGATTTTGTTGTATAAAACGGAAAATTATAGGTCTCATTTGTTTTAACTATATAAAATCATATAGTTCATTTGTTTTAAAATACTTTTTATAGATATGCAAAAGTGGCTTAGGCTAAATTACATTTAAATTTAGAAAACTAAAGGAGAAATCAATAATATTTTATTTATAAATCTAGTTGCACAGTTATTAATCAAGTTAGATCTAAACTATAAAATTCTAGAGATTTTGATAAAGAAAACATTAATACTAATACGTAGTTCATGTTGTTATAAATCCATTGCAATTTGAACGGACTAATTCGGAATTAAAACAAATAAGTTATGAATTAAACGAGATTTTCTTTAGTAAAATAATAGATTAAATCTAACATCGAATCTTAAAGGTAGAAAACCTAACCAACAGTAGCACTAACAGTGTAAAAAGTTTGTAAAACTCTTCTACACGTTACTACGATCACACAGACATAAAGATCACAAAATTCGGATTTAAAACGTGAAAGTTATGAATTTTCTAAGATTTTCTATAGATAAATAATTACTTTTATATAAACTCGAAAATTAAATTTTCCAAACCTACTGTATAGTACTACCAACATGTAGAGCTCGCAAATACGAATCTAACGCAATTTGAACAGGTCAAATCGGAGTTAAAACGTAGAAGATATGGCCTAAACAAGATAGTGGCAGTTTTGTAAATACCTAGTTTCGAAAATAAATTAAAATCTGGTTTTTAATGTGATCTAGACGGTGGAATTCTAGTAAATACCTCTTCTTCTTCTTGGAGTAGAACGCCTGGTGGCTTCGTCGGACGGTGACAAGAGAAGGAGGAGAAAATATAATTTACTACACGAGAGATTTCTCAAACTAGGGGCTCCGCTATGGTAGTTTTGGTGTGCTTTGCCCATGGGATAGGTACGTATATATAGGAAGGAAAACTCTCTACCTCCATATCAACTAGCGATATGGTGCTAATTGACGTTGCACCATCCACCTCCGCTAATAGGCCTAAGTAATCATTTAAGCCCATTAGTAAATAAATATATGGGCCTTTGAGATTTATTAGGATTATTGCACATAGCCTTTGAGCGTTGGAAAAAAATAAGAGATTTATTATTTTCGGAATTAATTATTTTCATGGATAAAATAATTCTAGAAAAGTCCAGAATTATTATTTAAGCCGCGAAAAATACTCCGAAAGCTCCGAAAATTCAGGGAAATTTTCCAGAGACATTATGGAACATGAGGAACCCAAATAAAGTATTTGGAGCTCACTAAAAGGTAATTTTGGAGCATCTAAAAATTAGATTATGCTCATAAACAAGTGGAAACAAGCTACAGAAAAAGTCAGAAAAATTCCCGAGAAGTTTGTAGATTGATTGATGGACGAGAAACTGAAAGGAGTGATTCGGGTTATAAAGAAAAGATTTTGAGAGGCTCCAAACGAAAACTTGAGCTGAGAAACATGGAATTTGATTGCAGAAAACGATAAAGGCTTGCTAGAGAAGGAAGATCGACCTACTAAACGCATTTTAAAGACTTTGCTCACCCTCAACACATAAAGAAACAATAAGCAAACATCACATCAAATCATATGCACCAGCATGTATACACACAATGTTGCTAAACCCTATGATAAATTTTAATGTAATGAAAAATATTATTTTCCTATGTTTTCATGAGCACTAGAATGCAAAAATTAAATCACTTTGCATCTATTTTGAAAGAAGCAAATTTTAGGGTGTTACAGTGAGGCACGTATTGGTGATGATGGGATCGACGACGAGCGGGTAGACCCCAGGATTGGGAACATAGTCCGAGTGGTCATCACGATCGAACGTGATGGCAGTCTCGGACCAGTCAAGGAAGAGGGGAGTCGCGAGTTGTACAGAGAAGATCTCTCGACACTCGTGCTTTCACTGGCGCGTGGAAAGGCTCATCGAGGGTCCCCCATAGATCATAAAGTAATCGTGGATCTCGGGAAACCCCTCTTCCTTGTCACCGTCCTTTTCCTTGGGGTCCTCCTTCTTATCGTCTTTCTTGATGCTTAGGCTTTCAAAGTATTTCCAGAGCATGTGGCAGTCCTTGAGGTTGTGGTTTGTGGGTCCCTTGTGGTAGGGACACAGTTCCTTGAGCATTTTGTCGAAAATGCCCCCGCCGGGGGGGCTCGAGGCTTCTTGCGGTCAGCAGCATTTTGTCGTGCTTGCCCTGCTAGTTCTTCTTCTTCCTGTTGTTCCTTTTGGTGCCTCAATTGGAGCCCTTAGGTTCCTTGTCCTTGTGCTTCCCCTTATCCTGGTCGCCACCGAAGATGGCGCCCACCGCCTCCTCACCGGCGGCATAGTTGGTGACGATGTCCATCAACTCGTTGGCAGTGGTAGGGGTGTTACGGCCCAACTCCTGGTCCAGCTCCTTGCAAGTGGTTCTAGAGAGAAAAGCCATGATGATGTCGGAGTCGATGATGTTGGGAAGCTCAGTGCGTTGTTTGGAGAAACACCAGATATAGTCACGAAGGGACTCGCCCGGCTTTTGTTTGTAGCTCCTAAGGTCCCAAGAGTTAGCGGGGCGCACATAGGTCCCCTTAAAGTTCCCTTCGAACACCCTCTCCAAGTCATTCCAGTTGTGGATTTGTCAAGGTGGGAGGTCCTCGAGCAATGCTCGAGAAGTGTCCGATAGGAACGGGGGAAGCTGTTGGATGATGACTCGGTTGTCGGTGTCCCCGCCCAATTGACAAGCCAAAAGAAAATCAGCGAGCCAAAGTTCAGGTTTGGTCTCGCCGTTATACATGGTGAGAGTTGTCAGGGGGCGAAACCGGCCGGAAGCTGGGTCCTACGAATGGTCTTGCTGAAGACTTGAGGGCCCAGCGGCTCAGGGGATGGACTGCGATCCTCCAAGCTATCGTAACGCCCGCCCCTGTGCTCGTGGTAGCCTTGGGATGCACCGTCACCGCTTATACGCTTCCGGCGTTCATTGATGTCATCACGGGCATCTCGGGGCTCGTGGTTATCGATGATGCGCTCACGGACAGAGGCTGCCTTGTTCTTTTACGGTGCGGGCTCGAGATGAACCGAGGCCTCTTTCTCCTGTCATGAGGGCTCCGTAGGCTGCTTCGAGGCAAGCCCGCGGTGCCTCGAGGCGGAACTCTTGGCTTGCTGCATGGCTACAGTCTAGAGGAGACCTCGAATCTCATCGTGGGCCCGCCAGGCCTTGTGTGTAGATGGCTCAGACATGTTGCAAAGAAGCATGGCGGCGGCGACAACATTCTGGCTGGCTCGGTTGAAGACTAGGGGTTCGCCCGCTCAGTCCTCGATGATGCGATGATTGATGTCGCGAGCTCTCTCTCGAGCCCCTCCGCCATGTGTGCATGCCACACGCTCCCACTTGAGGGTCTGCTACAGTAGGCGCAGGCACTCTCGCTCCTCGTCGAGTTTGGCCTATAGTTCTTGGATCAGCACGAGTTGTGCTCCCTGGTCTGCTTCAAGATGTTGGGCTTTGTCCCGCGCTCTAGGGTGCGCGGCATGAGATGGTGTGGCGTTCCCTCCTCCAGTGGTCACCTTTGCTTCCGAATCCGACGCAATGGCCCCATCAATATGGAAGCACTCGTGAGTCAAATCATAGCTATCATCGGTAAAGTCAGAGTCGGGGGCACTGAAGTAACAGTATGACGGATGCATGTGGGGTCATCGATCCATGGAGCCATAGTGGTGGGAGGCGATCGCACGGAGCTCCGTACCAGGGGTCTCCATAGAGTCCAGGTACTCGAAAGCTGGCGTGGGTGCCACGAGGTCGAGGGTGGAACGTAGATGGTGCCCAAGGAGCTCCTCATAAACGCCCATGTTGGTGCTTATGGAGGAAGCATACCCCTAGGTAGCCGTGTTCAGCCCATACGGGAATGCCCACGGCTGCATTGTCCCTGCCACCGGGGAAACCGATCCTGATCCAGCTGGAGGCGACGCCGCGCCGGACGATGGGATGACGGGGTGCCCTACCAGCATCTTACCTGTAGCCAAGCTCATCCTACGCAGATCCTCACCGAGAGACTCTGTGTCAGTGTCTGGCTGAGGGGCGCTAGAACAGGGCACACCGTGACCCTCCACAAGGCGATGGTGATAGGTATGTTGGGCACGCCATCGCTTGGCTACACGAGCCCAGCGAGAATGGTGGTGCCGGCGCAGCACTCCCCCAGGCTAGGAGAGCTCATGGTCATGGTCAGTCGGGTACCTAGGCAGGAGGAGGACCATGTCGTAGCCGTAGCCAAGGGACATGAACTCCAAACTCCCAAACCAGATCACTGTAGCCAACGGAAGTGGACGTTCAGAGTCAGCCATCCAGAAAAATGGCAGGAAACCAATGTTGGCACGCAGTGGACCCCTACCTAGCGCGCCAACTATCGGTGTTTGGACCCAGGAGGGCCCTAGACCGATGAGTGAATTTGTGTTGCGTGCTCCCTAATCCGGATGGTGATGCAAAGAGAATACACGGGGGTTTATCCTAGTTTGAGCAAAGAAGGCCCTACGTCCAGTGGGGGGAGAGTATTGTATTTCCTTGCACCTAAGTGCTTGCGTAGGGGTTATAAGCTGTGAGAGAGGGAACCGGTCCCAAGTCTCAAGAAAAGAGTAAAATGGAGTATTGCTTGAGATGTTGATCTCGAAAGTGGAGAAAATGTCTATCTTCGTTGTCCTCTGTCTGGAGAACCCTCTACCCTCTCTTTTATAGAGTCAAGTGAAGGCCCTCCCTAAAACCCTAAGGCGGTGCCTTAGAGGTGAAGGTTCGGTGGGCACTGTGGAGGTTGCTGTAGCGATGTGCCCTGGTAATGGCCGGCCATCCCTGGGGTACCGTGCTGACGTTGATGACGGGACGGTGAAAGGCCATGGGTCCTGTGGCAAGCGTCCGATCCCCTGTGGTCGACGTACGGGCATCGTTCCTCTATTGACCGATGGCGCTCGAGGCCTGGTCAGGACGTGACTGAGGGGGGTCGACGAGGAACGAATAATACCGAGCCCCAGAAAACCCGAGCGCGGTGGTTGTCGTCTTGTGATTCAAGGGGACGTCGATGGTAGAACAGTGCTCAACATGGCATGAATAGTGGCAGCCATTTTCACCGCCCACCCTGGGATAGGCGATAAAAAGTAGGATTAGACACGGGTGCTGTTCCCACGCCGGTGGCGCTGTAGCCATGTTAGTGGGAGTGGTTGCATTGAATGCTTTGTCAGTGAGTAGGAGGATAAGGGAGGGTCGGCCGGCTCGACCCCTGGTCGTGCGAGTCAGAGATTTTCTGGGGTCGAGGCTTCCCATCGAGCGGGCCTCGTGCGAGTCAGAACGCAATCAAGGGTGCCCTGTCTTCACACATATGCGGGGTGGATAGCGCATCTGTGTTGGTGGAGCCTTAATTTGATTTTTGGGGGGTTTTTAGGGCGCAGATTCCTCAGGGGTTTGCTCTTTTTAATCGTTGGTTTTGGGTACCCCTAATTCAGGTACCCGACAACTTGGTATAGCCCATTATCCCTTGGGAATCTCTCTCTGTAACACCTCAAGTGTTTAGTCCTTAATTGCATTGCATTTGCATAAGCATGACATGCATAATCCATGTTTAGTATTTCATGTAATGCAATTCATGTTTTTGTTTAGGGTTTGCTTGATTGATTTCATAAAGTATTTGTTAGTTGGTGTAACAAAAAGGTAAAGTCATCAATCATGACCTACAACACCTTAGCTATACTTAGAGTAACATTTGGATCAAGGTTCATGTTGACCAAAATTACAAAATTTCCCTCCATGACAAGTTTGACTTCCATTTGACCATAGAAAGTTCTAGTTTGACCAATTAGAAAGTCTAATTTAGAGATCTTGCATGGAAGAGCACCCTTAAGCAAAGTTGTAAAGAAATTCTTGGGGAACAAAAGTCTCAATATGACCATCTCATGAAAATGACCACAACATGCTCAAAAGTGGCCCACAAGTCAGCTAGTAGTGTAATTCCAGGACTTAGAATTTTTCTAAGTCTGGAATTGGACTTTACAGTTTCACTGATGCCTACTTTGGAAGCTTGTAGTTTGCAAACCAAGCCAAACTAGCCTTCACTCATATTGACAAATTTGTAGATCACATGTAGCCCTACAACTTTGCCAATATCACCCAAGCCTGGTTCTCAATGGTTCAAGAGATATTGGGCCATGAAAATGACCTGTCAGTCGGCACCTTTGACTGAAACTTGGTTTCAGTTTCACCAAGCACTACTTTGAGACCATATAGTTTCATTTACAGACCGATTCAGCTCGAGCTCCAGTGGGCAAATTTGTAGACGATATGTACCTCTACAACTTTGCTAATCACGGCTTGTACTAAATCGGTCTAGATTGGGAGTTATAGGTCGCCAAAGTCCCGCTGTCAGGCCCGGTTTAACTGACATCGCGATTTCAAAAGTTCAGTCGAACGACACGGCGTGTCGTGGCGCCTCGGCAGAAGAACGCCGCCGCGTGTCCTCCACGCGCCGCGCGCGACCTGGCGATGCGGCCAGCTGCCGAGCGCATGAAGAGCGCCTCTGCTGCCGCTCCAACCTTCCCCATTCATTTCCTTCTCCTCCTTCCTTCTCGTTTTCAAAACGCAAAGAACCGAGCCGCCATCCCCTTCTTCTCCGACGAGCCCCAGCGCGAGCCACGCCACACCACCGGCCGTTTGCGCTCGCCATCACCTCCGCCTCACCACCCTCCATCCCCTTGACCCACTGGAGCCAGCGATTGAACCCTAGGTGAGCCGCATTGTCTTCTTCTCCGCATCCGAGGGGTCGCCGGAGCCCGCCATGGGACCTCACCGTGGCCGGGTGTCTCGGGACCTTCTCCATCTCCCCCTAGTAGTAAAATGGAACCGCCTGGACTCGGTGAAGCTCGTACCGAGCTCCAACCGCACCGCGCTTCTTCACCGGCGACGGTGCGCCGCCACCGGAGGTCACCGGCCGCCACGCACGGCGGCAGGCCCTCTCCTCCCCATCCCCATCCGTCCTACGGGTGCCAATCGATGCGCCGGGTGACGGAGATCACGAGGCCGTGCTCGGTTGGCCGCGCGAGCTCTTCTCCGGCGAGCGCGAGCTCACCGGAGCTCGCCGGGCGTCGGCTCCCCTGCTCCCGGTCGCTGACCGCGGGGGCCCGCGTGTCAGTGCCGCGCGCGGGCGGGAGAGCCGAGCGGGCCGAACGCGCGCGAGTGGGCCGGATTCGTTCCCGGGCCGGCCCAGTTGTCCGAAATAAAAATAGATTTTTATTATTTTGATACTGATTTTTGTAATACTTGGAAAAATAGGAATCTAGGGTTTTAGTGATCCAAAAATCATGAAATAAATTTTGTTAGAATCTACTGGATGTGTAGTATTTTATAAAAATATAGATCTGGCTTGAGATGTTTAAATTCTGTAAGATTTTATTAGATCCTTTAAATGTGTTTTGGAATGTATACAAATTTGTTTAATTTATAGCTTGAGCTGTAGAGTTCCATAAATTATGAAATTTGGTGGGTAGGTTACTCTATGCTAGTCCTAGCTATGGTAAAAATTTGGGCCTCAGTACTTAAGTAATTTTCAAGTTATAAGGCTATCATTTTATTCTAGGAAATAATTGAAGTAATTTTTATAATTTTTCTACATGTGCAATGTTATTGTAAATTTTTGGAGAATGTCTTGGTACCCTAGAGTGTCTAAGAAAAATATGAAATCTGTTGTTTGATACTTTTCAATGTGATTTATGATTTATGCAAAAATCAGCCTTTTGGGCTTGTGAATTTTGTATAGGGAGTTTCTGTGAATAAAACTTGTTCAAATTTTTACTGTGGTCTATTTAGAGGTCAGAGAGTCCCCTGTAATTTTTGTAGAATTTTAGGAGCAGTTTACATATATGTTTGAAATTCTACCTAAATAATTAAGTAAATTAAGAAATGGGGTTAAATAAATATTCTAGTTGGTTCCACCTTACTTTCTGGTGTTTTTATACCTAATGTGAACTGTTAGTAACAGTAGTTTGGTTTTAGGAGACTTTGGTCATATCAACAAATATGTAACCTTTGTAATTTTAGGTTTTCTGGACAGCTAGAAGTATTTCTAAGTTTGACCTTTGATAAAATTTGTTGTGGGGAAACTTGTAAATACCAAAGTCACAGTAAACTTGATGAACTAGCTTGTGTCAAAATTTGGGAACATTTGGCTTAGTAGTTTGAGAGTTACTGTTGTTTTAAGTGGCAGTTCAGAATCTGCTGCTCTCTGTTTTGAGAGGACAGATTCTGGAACTTGTGAAGTTTGATGTGGAAAACTTAGGAGTTTGGGGTTGAGGTCTGAAAATGTTTTGTAGAGCATTTCTTAGGCTTTCCAGATTGTCCTAGATCATATCTTTTGGGTTTGTAAATCTCCACTTATGATAAAAACAAGTAGCTGCTGTCCAGTATGCTCTACTGTGATGCTTTGCTGATTGATATGGTGTGATATCCTAAGACAAGTTACTTTTGTAATTGTTAGGTGTTAGGGCTTTAACTGAAGATGAGCAACTTTATCTTAGGCTAAGTAGATTAGGTGAGTACTCCTCTACCGGAGAGGAAATTTGCACCTACTCTTTTGAAGTAATTTGAATAGAGCGCTAAATTGTTGTAATGCATTTCATTCCGAGCATTTCATTCCGAGCATATTGCATCTTTCATTATGCATTCATGAGATTTATTATGCACTCATGCAATAGGTGTACCGGAGGGGGTAACGCTCCTCGAGTTCGAGCAGACAGTCCCAGAAGAAGTGCTGAGTCAACCAGCGGAGCAGACCGAGCCAATCGGCGAAGAAGTCTCCGAAGAAGACCTTCAGGAGTGTCCTGATCACCGGCCTTCCACCTTCCTGAAAGGCAAGCCCCGGTGCATGCTGAACCCATTATTTGATAAAAGATATCTTGAGTACTTTTATTTGTTTACTGCATTATGTAATAGGAGTTGTATGAAACCAACTGTTGCATTACACCTGTCCTTGTCCAGATACTATGCCCTAATCCTATATTAGGTGTAGGCACGTGTCAATGCTTAGCCCTGCTTAGTACGGTAGAAGTCGGGTGATTTCCGGTCATCCGCGAGAGATAGGACTGGGTCGCGAGTGGCTTATGGCTATCGTGATGGAACCATGCTCTAAAATGAAATTGAGACCGGGCGGGAGTTCGATGGTACAGCTGCAAGACACTTCACGTCTTGGGTGTGGAGCCATGCCCGTCTGAGTCGTTTAAGGACCGATTCGCTGTACGTCCTTGAGTCATGTTGAACGCAGTCTAACACTTAGTTGGCCGGATAAGTCGTTCCGACCGCGAAGCCGAGTAATGTGATTCAGGCCGGGAATCGAATGGTAGGTTGCTTCTTGGAGGAGAGAAAGGATGTGCTTGGGGACATTGGCGTGAGACCAAGGGGGGGGTTAGAGTCCCTATCACCTGGCAGAGTGTCGCCCTTGGGGTCGCGACATCATTCGGACCCGCGATTCCTGAATCATACGAAAGGTGGCTTGTGCGACCCTGGCAGGGGCCTGCGCGGTGAGTGTTAGAAATACCCCTCCAGCTGGATAGGAATTCGATTCGAATCGCCGTCGCTCCCGGTTAGTGAGCACTTGACTTGAGCAGCGGCAACGTAGATCTCATTAATTAAACAGATGGTTAAGTGAATGATACAATGTTGCCACAATTTATACCTGCTATGGAATAATCTGAATAATTGTTTGATGATAATCAAGTGCATGTTTAGTACAGGTGCTAAGATAGATGACAGGTAAATGCTAAAAATAACTGCTAGTACAGGTTATAAAAGTTTCAGCTACTTATGCCTTTATGCAAAATGTGGTGTCAGCTAGCCTCTTGTGTAAGCCTTGCATAATCCTTGGTGTCTACTTTATTTCTGGTTTTTGACGGGTAAGTCTAGCTGAGTACATTCCAGTACTCAGGGTTTATTCCCTCCTGTTGCAGATGATATGCTGTACCAAGGCTTCTGCAAGACTTGCCTTCACCCCGCGGGGGATGAGGACTAGATCACATGGGCATGATCATCTTTATGTACTTACCTCGTTCTTTTGTGGGATGTTGATCTATCCAAACTGGCAGTATTTAAGTAACTTCAGTGTGTGTTAGACTTCCGCTACTTTCAAACTCAGTTTGTAATAATTGCTACTCCGTGGTGTTAACTTATTTCTGAACTATTTGTGAAATGTAACGTATGATGTGTATGTTGAATGATGCGATCCTGGTTGTAAGCAGTTTGGTTTGAAATCCTTCGTGATTTCGATTGACTACCGGGATTATATGGGCTCAAGTTTGAAAATTTGAGCGCTTCGGTGCTTGTTTTCGTACTTGTGCTCTTATAATTTGGTCGGTTCTGTTACAGCTGGTACCGGAGCATAATTCAACATTAAGCACATCATTACGAGTAATTAAAAACAAAAGTATTTGTTTGCGAAAAGGGTTAAACTTTAAAAAGTATTTTTATAATTATGCCAGTGATCCCATCCCTTAGCCCAAATAAGGACTCTTAGGTGGCTTATTATAAAGACTAACTTGGGGGCCTTGTTTGTTTTTGTTTCGTCGTCCATACGGCGTGATATTGTATGGATGCCATCCACTTGGGTGGTAATGTATGGATCAATTACCTCGACGCTCTGGTAAGTGTGAGTTGTGAGAGCATGATCGTCCAACCGGCGGTCTAGGGGAGAGTAGTTTTGGTGGTTTGCATATTTACATGTTCAAACCATGTAATTATGTAAAAGCACTTAATTGTGGGCATCTATCCATCGGGTAGCTTTGATACTGAAATATATACATCCGGGGATGTGTATATGGAAAGTATTTAGTTTACTGCTTTCTTGTATGTTATTTTGGGAATTGTTGGGCTGCAATGGAAATTTTCTGCAGGTACACTAACAGCGTAACGTGTAGACCGATAGTTTCGCTTATATGAGAGAACGTATGTATGCCACCGTTTAGCGTTAGCATATTAGTTTTCTACTAAGGTGAGAGGACGTACGGATCGTGCATGCATCATGTTTAATTATATCATACATGTCATTTACTCCCTCCTTAAAAATTTTAATAGTCCCGACTAAAGAAAAATTTCGTATCCCCTAAATGATTCTCACTTTAAGTCACATCTTGTTGATACAGATGGCTCGTACCCGGATGACAGCCCGTAAATCAACTGGTGGAAGGGTCCCTCGCCACCAGTTAGCTCCACGGGAGCCCCGTCCTGAGCCCTCCGAGGTGGAACAGTTACGGGCTGAGCTGGCTGAGGTGACCGCTGCCAGGGATGCAGCACGGCAACAATTGGAGCAAGTAATTCATGATAGAGATCAAGAAACACTTGCAGTCCAAAGGTTGACAGTGGCCAATCGCAACTGTCAGCGTATGTTGGTCCGTGTAATGGAACAGAGGGATGAAGCCTGGTACGAGGAGAACGTTCTGAGAGCTCGCCAGTTTGAGCTCGAACAACAGTTGGAAAATGCTGAAGAATACAATGACAATCTTCATGAAGAAGTGCACCGCCTGAACAACCAGCTAAATCCTCTGCTACCTAGGAACAACAATGTTGATGAGGAGATGGGTTCCGGAATCTTCATGGCAGAGGATGATGATGATGAAGTGGAGGTCAATGGGCCACAAGATGCTCCACCTGCGGAAGCACCAGAGGAAGAGCCAGAAGAAGAAGAAGACGAAGAGTTAGAGCCTGTCAGTGATGAGGACGGCGGGGAGATCCTTGACATGGACTCGGAGGATGATGCTTAGAGTAGTCGTCACGTACCTTTAATGTTAGGATCGTCTTTTGTGCCTCCCTATGTAGGAGTGAGGCCTTGTAATAATTTGACGTTGGGATGTAAGGCTGAACCATATGTTTCCTAAATGTAGTTTGAACCTGTTAATTTCGATCGCAATGAGATGTCTTATTGTGTTGTGTTCGGTGATGGTGTCACGATTAGCACCCTTCGGTGCCGCGACGAAACCGAGGGCCTCCTATGGCGCGCGACATAAGGTTGTGCTGCTTGGCACGCGCAGGTATCGAGGTGGCTAGTCCTGACCCAACATAGAACTTTCCATTGAGAAGTCTCTTTGTGGTCAGTTTGAAGTAGCCTTTCACGGTCACTAACAACCTTGAGATCAAATCAAAATACCGGGCAAAAAGGTCAAAATCACGTAGATAGCAACGTAAACGATCCGATAACCGTTGTGCTCCCTGTAAGTGAGCCCTTATCGAAGAACGTCTTGATGGATTACCAAGTACGAGTTCGGCAATTGATGCGCTTGAATGGATTGTGCGGTTGTGATGAATTATTGTGCCTTATTTATTATGAGAATTTTATTCTTGAAGACAGTTTGACATTTCGCAATAATTCATCTACAAATTTCCCACATCGTCAGTGCTCATTGGCTATGCATTTTGCAGATGTCGTACAATCTTCGTAGAGGTCGTGGAAATGAGGAGGAGGACCAGCCGCCCCCTCCGCCACCACCCACTCCGGCGGAGTTAATGCAAACAGTAGTTGAGGGGCAGCGGATGTTGGCCGACGCATTGCGCCAAATGGCCAATCGTGAGGCTCGGCATGGTCGTCAGGGCCCGGAGCCAAACCAATATAGTGACTTCAAGGACTTCCTGGATACAAAGCCCCCGCTTTTTAAGGAAGCGGAAGAGCCCCTGCAGGCTGATGAATGGTTGAACACAATTGAGCAAAAGTTTCGTCTGTTACGCCTAACTGATGAGCTGAAAACGGAGTATGCCTCCCATCAATTGCATGGTCCAGCAGGCATCTGGTGGAGTCACTATCGCTCCACGCTCCCTGCTAATGTCCCGATCGCTTGGGATCAGTTTAAGGCGGCCTTCCGGGGGAATTATATCCCTCCAGGTCTGATGGCAATCAAGCACACAGAGTTTATGAGGCTGTCACAAGGAAACAAGAGCTTAACTGAGTACTTGCAGACCTTCAACAATTTGGCAAGGTACGCCACGGAGTTTGTGGATACTGATGCCAAAAAGATTGCTAGTTTCAAAAGGGGCCTCGGCCCAAAGCTAATGAAGACTATGGGTACTAGCAAGTGTACCACTTTCAATGATTTCATCAGTGATGCTTTGACACAAGAGAACAATAATACTATTTATTCTGCTTCTAAGAGCCGGAAAAGGGCCCTTGAGGCAAGTGCTTCTCAGTCAAGGGCCTCAGCAGCACCCAGGTCTTCTCCACGCCCGCCTGCCCAGAATGCAAGGTTCCGTCCGCCACAGAAAAAGACGGCTGCGAAAACTGGGTTCCGTAAGGCATATACTGTAGCTCTGCCCAAGGGGACTTCTGGTCAGAGTAGTTCTAGTGTTCCTCCTAGCAATATGCCTTGCTGGAATTGCAACAAGCCAGGTCATTGGGCCCGGAACTGTCCGTACCCTAAGAAAAATGTCAATCAAGGTGGTCGTCAGGGGCATGCTCACTATAACAGCATTGAAGAAATTCCATCTGGTGAGGTAGTCACGGCTGGTAAGTTCCTAGTTGACCAACACCCCGCAGTGGTACTTTTTGATTCAGGTGCTTCGCATTCCTTTATCAGTCCTAAGTTTGCATCCAAATTTGCACACAAGTTGCATACTGTTGAAGGTGTGGGTTATTGTATTAGTGCTGCAAGTGGGAATATTTCCACAAACAAAGTAGTGGGGAACCTTAAGTTTGAGATAGAAGGGCGAAGTTATTCGCTTGCTCTATTGGTGTTACCGGGGTTAGACATAGATGTTATCTTGGGAATGAATTGGATGAGTCAGAATGGGGTACTCATTGACACATCTGCTCGGGTAGTTATGCTCAGAGATCCTACCGATCAAAAGGGTTTTCTAGTTCAACTTCCCAGAAAAGTTGAATTGTCGGGAAAAATTCATGCTGTGCAAGCAAAGGCGTTGGCTGAAATTCCCGTAGTAAATGAGTTTCTGGATGTTTTTCCCGATGATTTGCCGGGACTTCCTCCGGATCGGGATGTGGAATTTAAAATCGAGTTGCTGCCTGGTACCGCACCCATCTCTAGGAGACCCTATAGAATGCCTCCAAATGAGTTAGCTGAGCTTAAGGTACAATTGAATGAACTTCTGAAGAAGGGGTTGATCCGTCCTAGCTCATCTCCGTGGGGTTGCCCTGCTATCTTTGTAAAGAAGAAGGATCAAACCTTGCGGATGTGCGTGGACTATAGACCTCTGAATGCAGTCACTGTCAAGAATAAGTATCCTCTGCCGCGTATCGACATCTTGTTCGATCAATTGTCCAAAGCCAAAGTCTTTTCCAAGATTGATCTAAGGTCTGGGTATCATCAGATTAAAATTCGTCCTGAAGATGTTCCAAAAACAGCCTTCTCGACGAGATACGGCCTTTATGAGTATCTTGTCATGTCCTTCGGTCTGACTAATGCCCCAGCGCACTTCATGTGCTTGATGAATTCGGTGTTTATGCCCGAATTGGACAAGTTTGTGGTGGTGTTCATTGATGACATCTTAGTGTATTCTGAAAATGAGGAAGACCACGCGGAACACTTGCGTATTGTCCTCAGCAGATTGCGTGAGCATAAACTGTATGCGAAGTTCAGTAAATGCGAATTCTGGCTTCGGGAAGTACCTTTTCTTGGGCATGTATTGTCCGATGGAGGTATTATGGTGGACCCCACCAAGGTAGAAGAAGTATTGAATTGGAAGGCTCCTACTTCGGTTCATGAGGTCCGGAGTTTTCTTGGGTTGGCTGGCTATTATCGTCGCTTCATCCCGGATTTCTCAAAAATAGCCAAACCCATGACTCGGTTGCTGCAAAAAGACACCAGGTTTGTCTGGACTCCTGAGTGTGATGCGGCTTTTCACCAACTGCGAACCCTCCTAACCTCGGCTCCGGTTTTGGCACAACCGGATATCGAGAAACCTTTTGATGTTTACTGTGATGCCTCAGGCATAGGTTTGGGAGGTGTTCTGATGCAGGAAGGCCGAGTAATTGCATATACTTCACGGCAACTTCGGAAACATGAGGTGAATTATCCAACGCATGACTTAGAACTGGCCGCAGTTGTTCATGCTTTGAAGGTGTGGCGGCATTATCTGCTGGGCAATGTCTGCAATATCTATACAGACCACAAAAGCCTCAAATATATCTTTACCCAACCCGAGCTAAATATGCGTCAGAGAAGATGGCTTGAGTTGATTAAAGATTATAATCTCCAAGTGCACTATCACCCAGGCAAGGCAAACGTGGTTGCGGACGCCTTGAGCCGTAAATCTCATTGCCATTCCTTAGTTGAAACTGATTTTCACCGATCCCGCCTGTTACATCCGGCAGTCTTGTACAACATCACTGTCAGTGGTACTCTCAGAAATAAAATCATCGAGCTCCAAAAGACTGATCCGGGTATATTTCACATAAAACGGAAGATGAAAGAGGAAGAAACTAAGCATTTCAGGTTAGATGACGAAGGTGTGCTGTGGTTCAAGGATAGATTAGTGGTACCTAAGGATCGAGAGCTTAGAGATCAGATCCTGTCCGAAGCACATTCTTCCAAGTTGTCCATCCATCCTGGTAGTAATAAGATGTATTATGATTTGAAGCCACTTTATTGGTGGACCAAGATGCGGAAAGAGATAGCTGCATATGTTGCTAGATGTGACACCTGTTGCAGAGTGAAAGCTGTGCATATGAAAGCTGGGTTGCTTCAGCCACTTTCCATTCCAGGCTGGAAATGGGAAGAAATAAGTATGGATTTCATTGTCGGACTTCCTCCCACAGTCAAAAATCATAACTCTATCTGGGTAATTGTTGACCGTTTGACCAAATCCGCTCATTTCATCCCCGTGAGAGTGGACTATCGTCCTACTGACTATGCTGAGTTGTACTTCAATCAGATAGTCCGGCTTCATGGGATACCTCGTACAATCGTTTCTGATCGGGGTCCCCAGTTCACTGCTCGCTTTTGGGAGCATTTGCATCACCTTCTGGGAACCAAGTTAGTGAGAAGCTCTGCTTATCACCCCCAGACATCTGGTCAGACGGAACGAGTTAACCAAATCTTGGAAGATCTGTTGCGAGCATGCGTCATTTCGTCCAAGGGTTCTTGGGAAAAATGGCTACCTTTAGCCGAATTCTCGTACAATAACAGTTATCAAGAGAGTATTAAGATGGCTCCATTCGAAGCTTTGTACGGTCGTAAGTGCCGAACCCCACTAAACTGGGTAAAAGCTGGGGAAAGAAGGTATTATGGCATTGATTTTGTTCAGGAAGCCAAGGAACAAGTCCGTACTATCCAGAAACATATGGCTGCAGCCCAAGCTAGACAGAAAAGCTATGCTGATCGTCGCAGAAAACCACTCGAATTTGAAGTTGGAGACTTCGTTTATTTGAAAGTTTCTCCAATGAAGAGTGTCCAACGTTTTGGCGTTAAGCGGAAGCTTGCACCAAGATACGTGGGTCCTTTCCAGATCATAGGCAAGAGTGGAGCTGTTGCATACAAAATCCAGTTGCCTCCTGAGATGAGAGCCATATTCAATGTTTTCCATGTCTCTCAGCTTAAAAAGTGTCTTCGAGTTCCTGAGGAACAAGTTCCGTTAGGAGATATCAGGCTGGAATCCGACTTAACCTATGAAGAAAAACCAGTCCGAGTGATCGATACTCAGGAACGAGTAACTAGAAGTAAAGTGGTTAAGTGGTACAAGGTGATGTGGAGCAATCAGGGTAGTGAGAGTGATGCTACGTGGGAACGGGAAGATTATTTGCGGGATGGTTATAAAGAATTCTATGACAAATGGTACGCTTTCCAAATCTCGGGACGAGATTTTTTATAAGGGGGGAGGGCTGTAACACCTCAAGTGTTTAGTCCTTAATTGCATTGCATTTGCATAAGCATGACATGCATAATCCATGTTTAGTATTTCATGTAATGCAATTCATGTTTTTGTTTAGGGTTTGCTTGATTGATTTCATAAAGTATTTGTTAGTTGGTGTAACAAAAAGGTAAAGTCATCAATCATGACCTACAACACCTTAGCTATACTTAGAGTAACATTTGGATCAAGGTTCATGTTGACCAAAATTACAAAATTTCCCTCCATGACAAGTTTGACTTCCATTTGACCATAGAAAGTTCTAGTTTGACCAATTAGAAAGTCTAATTTAGAGATCTTGCATGGAAGAGCACCCTTAAGCAAAGTTGTAAAGAAATTCTTGGGGAACAAAAGTCTCAATATGACCATCTCATGAAAATGACCACAACATGCTCAAAAGTGGCCCACAAGTCAGCTAGTAGTGTAATTCCAGGACTTAGAATTTTTCTAAGTCTGGAATTGGACTTTACAGTTTCACTGATGCCTACTTTGGAAGCTTGTAGTTTGCAAACCAAGCCAAACTAGCCTTCACTCATATTGACAAATTTGTAGATCACATGTAGCCCTACAACTTTGCCAATATCACCCAAGCCTGGTTCTCAATGGTTCAAGAGATATTGGGCCATGAAAATGACCTGTCAGTCGGCACCTTTGACTGAAACTTGGTTTCAGTTTCACCAAGCACTACTTTGAGACCATATAGTTTCATTTACAGACCGATTCAGCTCGAGCTCCAGTGGGCAAATTTGTAGACGATATGTACCTCTACAACTTTGCTAATCACGGCTTGTACTAAATCGGTCTAGATTGGGAGTTATAGGTCGCCAAAGTCCCGCTGTCAGGCCCGGTTTAACTGACATCGCGATTTCAAAAGTTCAGTCGAACGACACGGCGTGTCGTGGCGCCTCGGCAGAAGAACGCCGCCGCGTGTCCTCCACGCGCCGCGCGCGACCTGGCGATGCGGCCAGCTGCCGAGCGCATGAAGAGCGCCTCTGCTGCCGCTCCAACCTTCCCCATTCATTTCCTTCTCCTCCTTCCTTCTCGTTTTCAAAACGCAAAGAACCGAGCCGCCATCCCCTTCTTCTCCGACGAGCCCCAGCGCGAGCCACGCCACACCACCGGCCGTTTGCGCTCGCCATCACCTCCGCCTCACCACCCTCCATCCCCTTGACCCACTGGAGCCAGCGATTGAACCCTAGGTGAGCCGCATTGTCTTCTTCTCCGCATCCGAGGGGTCGCCGGAGCCCGCCATGGGACCTCACCGTGGCCGGGTGTCTCGGGACCTTCTCCATCTCCCCCTAGTAGTAAAATGGAACCGCCTGGACTCGGTGAAGCTCGTACCGAGCTCCAACCGCACCGCGCTTCTTCACCGGCGACGGTGCGCCGCCACCGGAGGTCACCGGCCGCCACGCACGGCGGCAGGCCCTCTCCTCCCCATCCCCATCCGTCCTACGGGTGCCAATCGATGCGCCGGGTGACGGAGATCACGAGGCCGTGCTCGGTTGGCCGCGCGAGCTCTTCTCCGGCGAGCGCGAGCTCACCGGAGCTCGCCGGGCGTCGGCTCCCCTGCTCCCGGTCGCTGACCGCGGGGGCCCGCGTGTCAGTGCCGCGCGCGGGCGGGAGAGCCGAGCGGGCCGAACGCGCGCGAGTGGGCCGGATTCGTTCCCGGGCCGGCCCAGTTGTCCGAAATAAAAATAGATTTTTATTATTTTGATACTGATTTTTGTAATACTTGGAAAAATAGGAATCTAGGGTTTTAGTGATCCAAAAATCATGAAATAAATTTTGTTAGAATCTACTGGATGTGTAGTATTTTATAAAAATATAGATCTGGCTTGAGATGTTTAAATTCTGTAAGATTTTATTAGATCCTTTAAATGTGTTTTGGAATGTATACAAATTTGTTTAATTTATAGCTTGAGCTGTAGAGTTCCATAAATTATGAAATTTGGTGGGTAGGTTACTCTATGCTAGTCCTAGCTATGGTAAAAATTTGGGCCTCAGTACTTAAGTAATTTTCAAGTTATAAGGCTATCATTTTATTCTAGGAAATAATTGAAGTAATTTTTATAATTTTTCTACATGTGCAATGTTATTGTAAATTTTTGGAGAATGTCTTGGTACCCTAGAGTGTCTAAGAAAAATATGAAATCTGTTGTTTGATACTTTTCAATGTGATTTATGATTTATGCAAAAATCAGCCTTTTGGGCTTGTGAATTTTGTATAGGGAGTTTCTGTGAATAAAACTTGTTCAAATTTTTACTGTGGTCTATTTAGAGGTCAGAGAGTCCCCTGTAATTTTTGTAGAATTTTAGGAGCAGTTTACATATATGTTTGAAATTCTACCTAAATAATTAAGTAAATTAAGAAATGGGGTTAAATAAATATTCTAGTTGGTTCCACCTTACTTTCTGGTGTTTTTATACCTAATGTGAACTGTTAGTAACAGTAGTTTGGTTTTAGGAGACTTTGGTCATATCAACAAATATGTAACCTTTGTAATTTTAGGTTTTCTGGACAGCTAGAAGTATTTCTAAGTTTGACCTTTGATAAAATTTGTTGTGGGGAAACTTGTAAATACCAAAGTCACAGTAAACTTGATGAACTAGCTTGTGTCAAAATTTGGGAACATTTGGCTTAGTAGTTTGAGAGTTACTGTTGTTTTAAGTGGCAGTTCAGAATCTGCTGCTCTCTGTTTTGAGAGGACAGATTCTGGAACTTGTGAAGTTTGATGTGGAAAACTTAGGAGTTTGGGGTTGAGGTCTGAAAATGTTTTGTAGAGCATTTCTTAGGCTTTCCAGATTGTCCTAGATCATATCTTTTGGGTTTGTAAATCTCCACTTATGATAAAAACAAGTAGCTGCTGTCCAGTATGCTCTACTGTGATGCTTTGCTGATTGATATGGTGTGATATCCTAAGACAAGTTACTTTTGTAATTGTTAGGTGTTAGGGCTTTAACTGAAGATGAGCAACTTTATCTTAGGCTAAGTAGATTAGGTGAGTACTCCTCTACCGGAGAGGAAATTTGCACCTACTCTTTTGAAGTAATTTGAATAGAGCGCTAAATTGTTGTAATGCATTTCATTCCGAGCATTTCATTCCGAGCATATTGCATCTTTCATTATGCATTCATGAGATTTATTATGCACTCATGCAATAGGTGTACCGGAGGGGGTAACGCTCCTCGAGTTCGAGCAGACAGTCCCAGAAGAAGTGCTGAGTCAACCAGCGGAGCAGACCGAGCCAATCGGCGAAGAAGTCTCCGAAGAAGACCTTCAGGAGTGTCCTGATCACCGGCCTTCCACCTTCCTGAAAGGCAAGCCCCGGTGCATGCTGAACCCATTATTTGATAAAAGATATCTTGAGTACTTTTATTTGTTTACTGCATTATGTAATAGGAGTTGTATGAAACCAACTGTTGCATTACACCTGTCCTTGTCCAGATACTATGCCCTAATCCTATATTAGGTGTAGGCACGTGTCAATGCTTAGCCCTGCTTAGTACGGTAGAAGTCGGGTGATTTCCGGTCATCCGCGAGAGATAGGACTGGGTCGCGAGTGGCTTATGGCTATCGTGATGGAACCATGCTCTAAAATGAAATTGAGACCGGGCGGGAGTTCGATGGTACAGCTGCAAGACACTTCACGTCTTGGGTGTGGAGCCATGCCCGTCTGAGTCGTTTAAGGACCGATTCGCTGTACGTCCTTGAGTCATGTTGAACGCAGTCTAACACTTAGTTGGCCGGATAAGTCGTTCCGACCGCGAAGCCGAGTAATGTGATTCAGGCCGGGAATCGAATGGTAGGTTGCTTCTTGGAGGAGAGAAAGGATGTGCTTGGGGACATTGGCGTGAGACCAAGGGGGGGGTTAGAGTCCCTATCACCTGGCAGAGTGTCGCCCTTGGGGTCGCGACATCATTCGGACCCGCGATTCCTGAATCATACGAAAGGTGGCTTGTGCGACCCTGGCAGGGGCCTGCGCGGTGAGTGTTAGAAATACCCCTCCAGCTGGATAGGAATTCGATTCGAATCGCCGTCGCTCCCGGTTAGTGAGCACTTGACTTGAGCAGCGGCAACGTAGATCTCATTAATTAAACAGATGGTTAAGTGAATGATACAATGTTGCCACAATTTATACCTGCTATGGAATAATCTGAATAATTGTTTGATGATAATCAAGTGCATGTTTAGTACAGGTGCTAAGATAGATGACAGGTAAATGCTAAAAATAACTGCTAGTACAGGTTATAAAAGTTTCAGCTACTTATGCCTTTATGCAAAATGTGGTGTCAGCTAGCCTCTTGTGTAAGCCTTGCATAATCCTTGGTGTCTACTTTATTTCTGGTTTTTGACGGGTAAGTCTAGCTGAGTACATTCCAGTACTCAGGGTTTATTCCCTCCTGTTGCAGATGATATGCTGTACCAAGGCTTCTGCAAGACTTGCCTTCACCCCGCGGGGGATGAGGACTAGATCACATGGGCATGATCATCTTTATGTACTTACCTCGTTCTTTTGTGGGATGTTGATCTATCCAAACTGGCAGTATTTAAGTAACTTCAGTGTGTGTTAGACTTCCGCTACTTTCAAACTCAGTTTGTAATAATTGCTACTCCGTGGTGTTAACTTATTTCTGAACTATTTGTGAAATGTAACGTATGATGTGTATGTTGAATGATGCGATCCTGGTTGTAAGCAGTTTGGTTTGAAATCCTTCGTGATTTCGATTGACTACCGGGATTATATGGGCTCAAGTTTGAAAATTTGAGCGCTTCGGTGCTTGTTTTCGTACTTGTGCTCTTATAATTTGGTCGGTTCTGTTACACTCTCCATCAAAATGTTCATCATAATGATCTCCATCTCCATGATCCATGTATTCCATCCTCCAGTGGTCCACCAAGACTAGCTATCACTAACGCAAGGACGTGAAGTAATATTACACAGTCACGGATAGGATCATCACAGTTTGGCACGCAGGCCATTACATTAAATTGACAATATCTATGTGGCTCCAGCCATATTGTCATACTCATGACATGCAAGCCATGAATTAATTACATACATTCATCACATACACATAAGGGCTATACCAGTCATGAATTCCTGCAAAACAGAGTTAACCGATTCCGATGTCTAAACTTAAAACATCCAGAATATCATTTTCCCAGCTATTTTTTGCAAATCTAAATTCAGTGATACCGTCGTTGGTTGTTTTCTCTCTTTAAAATTTTCTATAGATACAAATTCATATATTATGGGTCTCTAGCCGAATCCATATGCAGAAGTTATGGTCTTATCGAACAGCACATATCCATGGCATCTAGCGGCGCCTAGCAACAGATCTAGTCTACCATCGCCGCGCATCACATGCGCTCGATGCTTGATCTAGGTTTGATTTGATCAATCTGATTGATCTCCAACTCACCATGACTGGATTTACATGTATCACTTAACTCGGATGGTGGAATTCCGACCGGTACGAGTAGATTGTTACAAGACCAACACAGCAAGATTACAAACTATGATCAAAGACTCATGTACAACCACGCATATCTCCATAAGCACACATCCGAACCTATAACAAAGCAGCTATGGCTCCGATACCACTATAGGGATATGGGGATGATATGCTAGCCAGAAAACAAAATTTTTTGACCCCATAAACTAGGAACTACTGCTAGTTATAGATCACGGGATTACCACTAGACGCGCAGGTGCAGCGGAAGCTACTCGATGTAGTCGTACATGTCGTAGCAGTGCCATGCGGTTGCGAGGTCGTCCGTCCGTTCGTCCCCTTCGTGCGGTACGTCCTTGTGCTCTATATGCAACACCTCCAAGGTATCCACACGTACAAAGAGGAAGCGTTGCGCCTCCAGACTGCTAGGTCTACGAGGAGCAGTAGGCATGGGCGTGGGATGGGCGGCGATGGCTACCAAATTGCGTCTCTTAGCCCTGGCTGCACCCACCCCTTGCTTATATAAGCATCCTAATGAGCTCCCGAGTTGGAGGCCCATTAGTAACCCTAAGCCTTGTCTAATTTGGGTCCAGCCCGAATCAGGCTTCCAGCCCCTTAAGCGTGCGACCCTATGGGTTCGCGCACACATAGACACGCCCCGAGTACTCCTACTCAACTGATAGTTGACAGCGGCCTCTAGCAAGATGTGTCAACTCCTATGTATACACAAAGATCATATCAGACGAACCGCCACAAACCACATACATGTTATTCCCTTGCCTCACGATATTTGGTCTAACTCATAAGTTAACACTTAACCCAAGCACACTACAAGAGGAACACCCTTCTAGCAATGCATATGTGTTGCTAAAAGCCCAAATAAGTGTTGTTATAATCTATACCAACGCATGTTATATGCGTTGCTAAAAGTGGCGTTGCAAGGTTCTATTGCAACACATATATATGCGTTGGTAAGTGATGTATTTAAGTGTTGCAAGCTAGCAACGGATGTGTCTATGTTTCACCAACACATGTATGTGTTGCTGTGAAAATATGCCATATGCTTTCAGGATTTATTATTATAATTATATATATGCTGCAAAATAATAATTCTTTTCCGCCAAATAGCTTGGCCAATTAAATATACTTTATACAACAATCAGCCACAGCTATAAACTACAGATCTCTAGACAAAACCAAATAATATTGAATATTTTTATTAGACAAATGATTCTGTACATAGAAAAGAATTGCACAAAGTGTTATTGTATATACAATGGTTGACTAATTACAAAGTTCACTGAAAATAAAATACACACTATATCTAAAAAATTAGTCTCTAGAGAAAAATGTTGTTCTTCGTCCTTCAATCATCTGAAATGTTGTTCTTCATCCTTCAAGCATCTGAACATCCCAATATATTATGTACTTGTCCTCTGTCAAAATATAGAGTGCTTTTGTAAGAACATATACATTTAGAAAATACATGCTATTTTTTCCAATGAATGTATATATGTCACTGAAGGAAAATACAGAGTCAATGCGCATATATACCTGTTCCTAGGCAACTGTCAGAAAACTAAAGAATCCTTCATATCCTTCATCTACATCCCGCCATAAAAGCAGTTGAACTGAATTAGCACTTATAAGCCACCCAAAAATAAATTGAATCTCACTGAGGTGCTCAAATTCATTACCGCCAAGTAATCTCTCTTTTCTAAATACAATAAAGCTTTCTGCCAGATCAGAGACTCCTGGTTATTCAGATCTGAAAAAAAACAAAAGTGTTCCTTTGGGTATGTACACTATATATCAAGAGCATCAAAGAACTTTAGCATCGTACAATACTATTAGTTATGTCTTAGCATGGAGGAAGCATCGAGAAGTTACGTTACATAAACCTTTTTTATATGCAAATTACATGAGAATAAAATGTACCCGTATTTCTGTCATGTCTGTTGTATATCCAACTGACTAGTCATCAAAGATAATTTAGAAAATAATTAGACGGACAAAAAAATATAAAGCAAAATTTAGAAGCAATATAAAGTAGATATCAGGTCCGCAAAAATATAATAACTGAATATTAGAATCAAACAATGCTAAAATTATAGACAGCAAATCGTATATACTTGGGATAGCCTTACCTTGCCAAACCTTAGTTTCTTAGTAATTATTTGTTCTTTGGTCTTTCATAGCTCGTACCTATATATCACAGATTCACATATTCAGAGAACGAAATTCAGAAGATTTCCCTTTGCTTTCACAAGTTTGAGAAAATAAAAACTCACAATAATCACACAGAAATATCATAAATTCAATAAAAAAATCATGTAAAAAAGAATATGGGAGAAGTAAAAAAAATATTAAATTTACATGATGACCTATCAAACCATCGGCCCCATCTCTACAGAGTACCACTGTCGTGGGTAGTGCTTCTCTAATCTGCTGCTCAAGCAAATGACACCAACTATGATTATACGAGGCTGCTGCAATAATTACTAGTTTACCACAATGCATGAACCGAGCAAGGTTTGAAATAGCGATTAGTGATTTGAGGAAGTACTCTATGATGGGAAGATGATCGTACCGAGGGCAATATAATCAACCAGATCTTTCTGATCCAACCAGAAGGAGGCCACACAATGGATCTAGCATATAGGACACAAAGGTTTGAGGAGATCAGATCAGAACTTGTCTATTTGCAGATACGGTGGATGCGGAGTGGATTGCCCTGCGGATGGCCTCAGCAAGTTGTCACCGCCGCATCTCCCAATCTCGGCTAGTAGTGCAGATTGGTCTGCTGCTGCTCATTATGTCCTGTGAGGCCGTGACGCTAGCCGCACTTGGCCAGCGGGCGGCGGTGGCTGTGTGCCCGTGCGGCTGCCACGGCTCCACACGACTCGAACGGCAGCATCTGGGAGGGGTGAACAAAGTTGTAACCTAATAAAGGATGGGAATAGGAATAATAACTGGCGAACTACCGTTGTGAGGAGCCGAGGACTACGAAAGATAGAATATAATGATTGCTTCGCAGGGCGGTGTGGGAAGTGGAGGAGGTTGGCAACACCTGCAACGCATTTTGGTACCGTTCCAAGACATATGTTGCAATATGGGGGTTTGTGTTGTAGTGGCACGACCATGCATTTCTTGATCCAATCATTCGAGTGGTCCAGTGATATCTCTCTCACATGAAGAGGGCAAATTCCTTCTTCATTGTCTATGTCTCGTAGCATGTTTTCTGACAAATCCGAAAACCACCTTTATAACTACCCAGTTATGGAGTAGCGTTTGACAGTCCCTGAGTTGGTCGTTTCACATCTTGAGTACATACGACAATCTCAAGTCTAAGGACATAATGTACATGATGTGTAAAGAGATAATAACAACATCTCACTTTGGGTTAGTCCAGCCCCATGTGATACATGTGCCCACATTATTAGCTCGACATCTCTATGTCTATGACTTGTGAAACATAGTCATCAACTAATACATGTGCTGATCTAATATTCATGTGTGTCCTCACACGAACTCCGATCAGGGACAACTTTAGAATAACTATACAAGTAAAAGAGTTTCACAAACAATTCACATAATTGCCAATCGATACAAGTTGTCTTTAATGGATATTCAATGAACACATAATATATCATGGATACAGTCACAATATCATCATCTCTATGATTACCTCTAGGGTATATTCTCAACAATTCAGGCACTGCTCCAGATCCTAATGATGAACTTCTTTGCAAGATGGCTGACATGATGGAGAATCAATTCAGGATTAAGAAAAGCAACACATTCACGTATAGATGTCCATATCCTGAATGGTACAATCAAGTTTCTCTTCCTTCCAATTACAAAGTTCCAGATTTCACCAAGTTTTCTGGGCAAGACAATACTAGTGCTATGGAGCATATTAGCATATATCTAGCTCAGTTAGGTGATATATCGAATCAGGAAGTTTTCAGGGTTCAGTTCTTTTCCTTGTCATTGTTAGGGCCAGCCTTCACTTGGTATACATCATTGGCAAATGGTTCAGTGACTGGTTAGGAAGACCTTGAGAAGAAGTTTCATGCATATTTCTTTACTGGGACAGGAGAAAAGAAGATCACAGATTTGACTACTATGAGGCAAAGGAACAATGAATCAGGCCTAGAGTATCTTCAGAGATTTAGACATACTAGGAGCATGTGTTTCACATTGACTTTGCCTGATGACCAGTTAGCTGCATTAGCCATTCAAGGCATGTTGCCATACTTAAAGGATAAGCTAATTGGATAGCATTTTGATAATCTTGGGCTTCTGACATAGAAAGTTGTAGCTTTGTCTGAACAGTTGTAATATCGACGCAATAAAGCCAAGTATCAGAAAACTACAGCAGTAGCCGATTTCTATGATTTAGTATTAAATGAAGAATCAGATGAAGAGGACATAGACACTATTGAATGGAACTGGGGCAAGAAATAGGTAGTCATTCCTAATCCTTGGGGAAGGTCACAAGAAACTTATGATTTTGATATCACCAAGGCTAAGAAGATCTTTGACTATTTGTTTGAGAAAGGCCAAATTAAACTGTCACATGGCCAAGTAATATTGAAGCCTGAAGAGAGAAGAAGCAAGAAATATTGCAAGGTTCAAAACTCTCCTACTCACTCCACCAATGAGTGTAAGGTCTTCAGGCAATAGATTCAGAGTGCTATTGAGCAAGGTAGGCTAACATTTGATAAACCTAATAAATCTAAGATGAAGATAGATGAACAGCCTTTCCCACAGAATATGGTTAATGTAACGGAACCGTCCAAATTATAAGAGCACAAGTACAAAAACAATCACCGAAGTGATCAAATTCTCGCACTTGAGCCCCTATAACTCCGGTAGTCCAATGAAATCACGAGGGATTTCAAACCAACCAACATACCAGCCAAGATCGTAGTGATTCAACATAACAAGTCACATGTTACAACCATTTCACAAGTAATTAAATATACATCGGAGTTCAACATAGTTATTACAACTTAAGTTCAAAAGTAGCGGAAGCAAAGTAATTTAAAACTAACATTAATCTTATTTCAAATACATGCCAGTACCAAGGTCGACTTCCAACAAAAGCATTAAGAGAAAAGATAACTCAGAAGGATCATGCCCGTGATCACACTCCGCCTCTACGGCAGGAGCCAACCAACTCTTGCAGTCGCCAAGATACATCACAACCTGCAATAAGTGGGGATAAAACCCTGAGTACGAGAAGGTACTCAGCTAGACTTACCCGTCAGAAACCAGAAATAAAGTGACACCAAGGATCATGCAAGGCTGATATAAAGTGGGCTAGCTTGACAACATTTTGCATAAAAGCTTATTATGAATAAGTAATCATTAATGCTTAAGCATCAAGTTAATTATCATTAACCTGTCATCTATATTAGAACCTGTACTAGAGCACTCACTTTATTAGGAGCAAACAATATTAACCATAGCCGGTATAAATTGAGGCAACCTTTCCATCGTTATCCAATTAACCATCCGTTCAATTTAATGGAATCTACGTTGCCGCTGCTCAAGTCAAGTGCTCACTAACCGGGAGCGACGGCGATTCGAATCGAATTCCTATCCAGCTGGAGGGGTATTTCTAACACTCACCGAGACGCGCCTGGCGAGGGCTGCTCAGGTCATCTTTCGTACAGTTCAGGAATCGCGGGTCCGAATGATGTCGCGACCCCAAGGGCGACACTCTGCCAGGTGATAGGGACTCTAACCCCCCCTTGGTCTCACGCCAATGTCCCCAAGCACATCCTTTCTCTCCTCCAAGAAGCAACCTACCATTCGATTCCCGGCCTGAACCATACTACTCGACTTCGCGGTCGGAACGACTTATCCGGCCAACTAAGTGTTAGACTGCGTTCAACATGACTCAAGGACGTACAGCGAATCGGTCCTTAAACGACTCAGACGGGGATAGATCCACACCCAAGACCTCCATGCCTTGTTGCTTCACTATCGTCATCCCGCCCGGTCTCATTTCATTTTATTAACACATGGTTCCATTCCACGATAGCAAATATAGCCAACCGTGCCATATATGAATATCCCTACATCTCGCAGGTGACAGGAAATCACCTGACTTCTACCGCTTAAAGCAGGGCTAAGCATCTACTCGATCCTAGTCTATGTAGGATTCAGGGATTCATATATCTGGACAAGGAATGATATAATGCAGCAAGGTTTTCAACCAACTCCTACCACTTAATGCAACAATACTTTATAACATATATATAATTAATTGCTTTGAAGGTAGGAGGCTTATAATGCTCCGGGGCTTGCCTGGGATCCGACTCAAGTTAGAGTATGTCAGATGAAGTCACTTGGCGAGCAACCTCCAATCTATCACTTGTCAGGTCCTTCTATCTTCGGGATAGATCCACCAACTCCATCTTCGGGTTTGGCTCCACATCAGGTCCTTCTCGTGTTCAGCTAGCGTACCTAAATGGGGTGCAATAATGCATATGCATGAATGCATAGAAGTGAAATAAACAAAGCAATCAAGCAAACATACCAAAGTTCACATAAGCACCTAGAGCTAATTAACTAAATCCCCAAGAAGGCATAACATAGAAAATGGCAATCACGTCAATCAAGGCACAAGTATCATAAGATTACAGGGTACCACCCAAGTATCATCAAAGATATGAGTCACACTTTAACACACAAGCATGACAAAGTTAATCAAAGTATTAGAACTAGAAATTGCTACCTTCTAGACATCAGACCAGCAGCTGAGTAATTTAATCATAACTGGAGATCTACAACTCCAAATGACTTGCAAGAAGACATTATGGAAAGCTTATGAAATTATCTATATTTCATTTATAAACATCTAAACCTGATTCTAACATTTACCAGGTCGAAATATAGAAGGTACAGAATCTGTCCTGGAGGGACAGAGAGCAACCTAAATCTGAACCCAAATTAGAACAGCTGTAGTTTCTAAACCATATGGTCAAATGCCACCAAAATTTAACAGCAGCTAGATCATGAAATTCACAACAACTTTGTTATAGCACACAAGACATGAAAACATCATTTGCATAGGGTAATTAACAATATTCTCAATTCTGTTCAGAAACCAATAATTGCAAGAAATAACTATTAACTCATGTTGCAAACATATAATTGCATAAAATCAACTTTACCAACATTTCATACATTACTAAAGAACACCAGAAAATATAGTGTCAATTACTAAATAAATTCTTTTAATACATTTTCTTAATTTATTTAGATAATTAGGTGGAATCATGATAACCTATCAGAAGTATACAATAAATTCTACCAAAATTACAGTGGCCTACATATGCTTCCAAAAGTCTACTGTCCAAATTTGAGACCATTTGGACATGTATATCAACCTCTATGAAAAAGATAAATTGCTATAGCAATAAATCATGTAAGAGCAAATTAAACCTAAAACTCAATATTTTGTGTGAACACAAGGCCATATTATAATTCAATATGATAGAGAAACATCATACTAAGGTAATGGAACAACATTTTCTATTTTATCATTTATATTTTATTTATAAGCTATTTATCAAGCTATAAACAAGTTAAATCAATAACTTGAGCATACAGTAACCAATGACCATGAAATTTATACCACAGCACATCCCTAGCATGACAATCCTACCATAAAAATTTCACATCAATTGGAGCATCATATCTCAAGATATAAAATGACAAGTAAAATAATATAGATTTCCTTATTTATCAAGGTCCAATTCAAAACCCTAAGAAAACAGTGACAACTAGGGTGTTTAATATTTTTCCTAGCAAGTACATGTCATCACAAAATTAACAAAACAAGAATCATCATTTTTGGAGTTCTAAAACTCCAGATCTTGCTCTGGTTACTTTTTAAAGGCATTTTTAGAGCATTTTTAAAGCTTAAATAAAGACATTAGAAAATACCTACAAACATGTAACATATTATGACTCCACTGCGTAGATCTTTTCTCAGGTTTTCCAAAAAGTCCCCATTTACTATTTTTGGACTTTTCTATCATGAGATATAGATTTTCAAAGACTAACATTAAATTGAAATTCAAAATCAGAATTAAACCAACCCTATTGCAATTGCTAGGCACACCCGATAACGCACCCAAGACAGCCACCCTTTAAACCGACAAATGGGACCCTTCGCTCAACCGGGCCCGCCTGTCATATAAGAGGAGGCGTACACAGCACACCGTCTTCTTCTTCCTGGAGACAGAACAGAGGAGGGGGGGGGAACGAACTCCGGCGAAGGGAGCGGCCGACCTACGGCCCGCCGGCGGCGGATGAACGGCCCGGCAGCAGCGCGGCGGTAGGGCGCGCCTGTGGCCACCCGAAGCAGGGCCGGTGGACGTCTGTGGCCTTCTGGCCACACGAGCCGGGCTCACGGCGACGGCCTCGCCGCGGCGACCGCGCGGAGGTGCCCTGCGATGGCCGGAAAAGGGGAGCCGAAGGGGCGGCGCACGACGTGGAAGGTGTTGGCGCACACGGTAGGACTCGAGGGAGCTCGGGGCGGTGGAAACGCGGCGGCGGCAAGCTTGGCCAGCCGGCCATGGCGGCCGTGCTCCAGCACGCGCACGCAGGCGCTGTAGAGCGAGGGAGAGGCGAAAGAGGAGTGCAGGCGAGTGAGGAAGCAAGTGGAGAGCTCGGCCGGGGCTCTCCTCATCCACATCGGGCGCAAGGGCACGCGGCATGGAGGTGGGACGCTGCTCGCGCATGGCAGCCACGTCTACGGACAGGTGCCGCCCGTTGAGGCATTTCACCGAGCACGTGGCGGGCAGCGACGTGGGCAAGGTGGAACGCCGTTTTGGGCCGCTTCCAGGCCGAATTAGACATTGGGCCATAAACGAAGTTTGTTCACCTCGGCCTGCTCTACGTTTCTTATTTAAGGTGCCCGGCCATTTGAGCTTTGTAACAGCGGATAATTAAGCTCCAAAATGATAGTGTCAATATGTTAACAGCGATCACGGAAACTCGCTTTCGGAGGTCGAAACTCGATCAAACTTCGTGCAACTTTTTGCATTCTCTTCTCCATAACATAATCTTGAACTTTTATTTTTGGACTAACTCAAGTTGCTTAGCAAAATTTGGAGAACGCGGGATGTCAACATCGAGGTCACCGGAATTAGGGCTTAAAAATGTCTAAGTGCTGAAATCAGCCCTAAAACTGCCTTGTGGGCCCTGTTTGAGCATGTTCCACACATTTTCATGACTTGACTCTTAAACAAAGTTTGTTCCTTATAAAATTCTCTACAACTTTGTAAAATGGTGCACAGTCATGCAAAGCTTCTAGGTCACACTTTTGAAACGGTCAAACAAATGTGTTCTAGGGTCCATACCTGGTCAACCATCACTTAGAAGCACATTTAGGCAAAATGATCAACATGAACATTATTCCATTAAATGTCCTAAGTGTAGTTAAGGTGTTGTAGAGGCCAAACATACCCACCATGCATAGGTTGCATAAAAGTGTAGGCCTCACATGCCTTGAAACATAGAACTCAAGTGAAATGCTATAGTTGTTTCAAGATACATGTTACACATGTTCCACTAGGGTGTTCCACCTGTGTCCAAGATGTGTTGCACATATTGCATTTGTATGTTGCACAACACTAGCGCCCATGGGATGTAAGGCAGGTTTTAGTCATAATCCAAACAAGCATATAACTTATCATTTCATGTGACTTTTTGATTCCAAACTTCATGAAACTTTTCCAGGGACCAATATAGATAGGTACCAAGGTGAGACACATGAAGATATGGCAACAACACCATCCGAACATATATCTTTGAACATGGTCTATATGTAAAGCAAAGGAGTAACATCCAAGTTTAAATTAGGCTCTTCTTCGTAGGTTGACCTTGACATTGTCATCTCGACTTAATCTATCATATTTGAGCTCAAACCCACTGCCTAATTGGTGATAAACACCTGGGGTGTTACAGCCCTCCCCCCTTAAAAGAATCGCGTCCCGAGATTCGGAATGGAAGACCTTTTAAGGAAGAGAGACACGTTATCTAGTTCACAACATCTGCTATAGCATTCAGGTATAAAGCTTCAACATCGGTGAACAGTTTGGTCAAAAGCACTTTCTGATACTTACTCTTTATGGTAAAATTTGTCTGAAGAATTTCCTTCATTGACTTCCATGAAGCATTGTTACTTTGGGAGGAATCCAAGTTAGCACGTACTGCATTCTCAGAGTACGGAGATCATTTGGCCCATGAGTGAACCACTCACAAGTATCTGACTCTCTAATGAGTGCCACATAGGCCATATGAACTTGACATTAGACCAAAATATTCAGAAGTATACTCGTTGAAATGACTCTATGTTCACAACGTTTGAAAAGCAGTCCTCTACCAAAATAGCTTGAGCACAACTTTCCAAAAGGGTGAGATCATAGGCGACAAATATACTCTGAGGCTATAGGATACTGACTAACCAATAGACAGGTCTATGTTGGTCGTAAAAGTTCATTCATTTAGACACCAACTAAAGGAAAACTACTTGAGATTCCATGTGTGCAGTTCTCTTTCTCTGATGACAACAATGTATTATCTGATTCTGTCGAGGGGTTAGTGAATGTGATAGCTGACTCTGTCGACTTTCTATTTCTACCAACAGCTATCTAAAAGATCCTTTTATCCAAAGAAAATAGTTGCTGGGTTGAATCAGATGCAACCTCTTGGATAAAAAAAACATTTATAAGGTACCAAAGTATGTCATCATTGGAAAATAATTCCCAAAGAAAGACGTAGCGAGGCCTTAAGGACAACAAAAGTTGTAATCTTTACTAAACCGCGGGGAGTAGTCTACCACCAAGTGATTGAGTAAAATTTTCCTTGGTGACTTAGTTGTACTGTAAGTTGAGTTGACTTGCAGCGTAACAACTTTGTCAGGCCAACTTTCACCTTGAGGCTTCCTCTTTGGGATCAAACAGCAGCTCTAAGATAGGAAATCTGTTGTTTGACTCTTTTCAATTTGCTTTTGAATTGCAAATTTACTCGGAGAACCCTTGATTGTCCCAATAATTGTTGATGAGAGGACATAAAATCAAGGCGAAAGGGTGTACAACAGGATCCTTAAGACCACTTAAGAGATCGTCCAATAGAGTGATGAACAAACCATTTGTGGCACCTAAGGGCACATGGATACTAATTTGAAATGAGGTCATGCTTTCTCTAATTCTTTGCTTTAGCTGATAGAACACCTTGCAATATCTGTGTGATTGTCCAAGACGGAATTGACTTGATCACAATGGCTCTAGAAGATAGAGTATCACTTAAGTTGGTGGTTAGTTGATTAACTTCTTGTTGGTTATTGCTTTGCATGACATATTCTTCGTAGCTACCAAAGAGTCGTTACCTAGCTGGAGACTAACCTTCCTATTGGTAACTAATCAGTTGTCTCTCAACACTATAAAGTTCCAAATCTTCACTCTTGACCACAACAACTGTGGTTGATGCAGAACAGATGGTTGCCATCGAAGTCAGTAGATAAGGAGTCACACCAGAGATGGTTGATTTCGATTGTATGACCATTATGCATACAAAGGTTAAAACTTTCATAACGTGATGATCGAGTCTTATCCAACGGATGACTTGTCCACAGTAAGTGTTGTGGGTCCTGGTTATCCAACAGAGATGAGATACTTTGCTTACTAGATGACGTTCGTCAATACTGGGACAACTAAGTAGAGTCACTTGACTACCACATATTGTAGTCTGTTAATGTTTATGTCGATGACATGTTCTTCAAAGGTTATCCTCTTAGCAACTTCAGGAGGAAGCTCTACTACTTTTGGTCCAATATAAGAGTCTTTTGATAAGATATAGGAAGACAACCAAGGACGAAGGTCACGTGAACATCACATCAGTGTTGTTCTGCATTGGATTATGATTAGAAACCATGATACCAGCGCGTGCCAAGCAGCACTACCTTGTGTGTGCACCCACAGGAGGCTCTCGGTTTCGTCACGGCACCATTAGTTGCTACTCATAACACCATTACTGAACATACACCCGATGAGAAATTTCAAATGACACAGATTGGTGGTCCGAACAAGTACCATACAAGGAGGGATAGCAAGCAAAGGTAGTCACAAGGCTTAGAACCAACAGGGAAACTATTCGCAGATCAAAACACCTCACAAGAGAACATAGCTAAATTGTCGAATGCGATTAAGCGCGAGATTTTTGTTTAATTCCACGTACGCCTAGCATTCGCCACTATGAGGACAAAACGAAAGATTACCATGAGATTTGGTCATGTTGGACCACAACATGAGATCAAGACTGGTAAACATCTCGAGACTTGAGAAGGTTGGGGATGGATTAAGAAAATTTCAAAGGCGAAAACCGATATGTAGTCATAAATTGAGTTGATAAGGTAGATGCACAAATTGGCAAGCACACGATTTAGAGGCCGTAGCAGAGAGATACATTACGTCATACTAGCTAACCTTTGGGAGAGGTAACCGGAAGGTCCAACATGGATTTGGGTACGGTCTCCACAATAGGCAACGTACGAACCATGGTCAAAGGCTAGCATTGATGAGAGTTAACTCGGTTGGTCAGTCGATAAGGGTCTTCACAAAAAGGGTTGGAAAACAGCCACGGCTTAAGCAAACATATAGGAGAACTCAACTTTAGGCTTTCAGTCAAGCAAAGGCATGGATACAAACATTCAAAGGCTAACCACCAAGTCTACAGGCTCAGGCTCCTAAGAGAGGAAACCTAATGGAAGACAACAACCATACAATTACGTACGTGAGTGTTGTTCTAGGATAAAGCTATGCGACACTCGTATGCTCACCGAGGACAAACGAGGTGACAACTAGGGCACTACCTAGATAACAAGCATACATACAACATCACAATCAAGCATTTGAGAGATTCTATCAAATTAGTTTAAGCAACCATTACTAAGCACCAGACTCACCCATAACAAACATTTATCTAAAGCAAGAACTAACTACGAGTTTAGCCTAAGACAAATGCTAGTTAAGGTGGCTAACTTAGCATGTGCACAGAATCTGGACAGCAACGCAGTAGTTACTTGTTTCAACCATAACTGAAATTGTAGACATCCCACAAAGGTGATCCTAGACTTTCTAGAAAGCTTAGGAAGATGACTACACGTTAGTTATTCATACCAACAGCTAATTCATAGATTAACATGACCAAAAATGCTAATGTTTTAGATCTGTACCAATATGGACAGAAAACTGACAAGAACTTCGAAAATGCGTAACTGGAGTTCTAGGGACCTAACAAGGCTGAGCCTTAAGTTTATGTAAAGCTTATTAAGTTGTCTATAACTTTCTTAATATCATATTAATATGATTCTACAGCTAACAAGGTTAATCAACACAAAGAAGACATTTCTGTCCAAGTTTGGACAGATTCTGTCATTCAACTTCACAAGCTCATAACTGGTGACTTACACCATCAAAAGTAGTGATCTTTAGCATTTTGGAAAGCTTAGAAAAAGTACTACACTTCCTATAATATTTCCAAGACATGATTCTATAATCACATAGGTCAAATAAAGCAGACATTCAGATCTGTTCTGAACATGAGCAGATTCTGACAACAAACTTCTAAAATTTATAACTCCAAAACCATAAGACCTAGGGTCATGAAATTTTGGGACAAGCTAGAAAAGTAAGTTGGCTACAACTTTGGTATTCTCCATAACTACAGAAAACACCATTATGACAACAAAAGCATCACTACAACAGAAAACGTTCTAGCAGCCAACATTCAACAAGCAAAACAAAGCTTGCCCTTGTTCTACTTAACAAGAGAGCGTACAAACACGTTATTCTAGTAGCTCTAAATATTGTTACCTTAGACCAACCAATTTAATTCATTCATGAGAATCCATAATTACTTAAGGGAGGTCTAAAGCATTTGCAATTATTGGTATGACCAACATATCCACTACTTAGCTAACTAGAGGGCCTCTATAGGTTCAAGCAGATACCCACACTTATTTCTAGCAAGGCTAAGTACACATTTTTTTTTTCTCAAGCAACATGGAACCAGGCATTCTTGTTTAGCTTCACACAAGAACGATAGGGTACTACGTTGATCACAAGTTACTTATCATTTGAAGAAAGGTGAGAGGAACATAGCCATGTATAAGGCAACAATCATGAATATGCATGCTTCGTCCTATTCGTCCTCACAAGATTGCCAACCTAAGGTGGCGATCACGTTCTATGTCGGTGGCATAACACGCACTCTCTCGATATATATCTAGTCGTCAACTACATTCGACTTACGCATTCGTGGTTAGCGTACCTGCAGAAAAGTTTCATTGCAGCCCAACATTTCCCCAATAAAGCACACAATGAAAGCAGGAAAGTAAAATTCTAAGTACTCCCATATACATATACCCCCGTATATATATATGTAGCACCAAAACTACCCGAATCATCAATCACCCACAATTAAGTACCTTCATATATACATGTATGTAACATGTAAATAATCCAGTAACCAAAACTAGCTCTCCCCTAGACCGCAGGTTGTACGGTCATGCTCTCACAACTCACACTTACCTGAGCGTAGGTGCGATATTGCATAAAAGTAAACTAGCGACATATATGGCTATTTCATATTTGAAGGCTACCTCTAATCTAACACACCGGGTAGCATAGTGTGAAAGAGTCATCACACATACATACCTTGTCCTGGGCGTAGATGCATAAATAAAAACCCCCCAAGTTAGTACTTATATAAGCCACCTAATAATCCTTATATGGGCATAAGGAAATTGACCACTGGCATACCTAGATTTAGAATTCAGTTTTCACAAACCTATATATAGCTATAAGTTGATAAAACTGATTTTATAAAACAAAACCTTTGTTTTAAATACACATACGACAAGTTTAATGTTGAATCTTGCTCCGATACCAGCTGTAACGGAACCGTCCAAATTATAAGAGCACAAGTACAAAAACAATCACCGAAGTGATCAAATTCTCGCACTTGAGCCCCTATAACTCCGGTAGTCCAATGAAATCACGAGGGATTTCAAACCAACCAACATACCAGCCAAGATCGTAGTGATTCAACATAACAAGTCACATGTTACAACCATTTCACAAGTAATTAAATATACATCGGAGTTCAACATAGTTATTACAACTTAAGTTCAAAAGTAGCGGAAGCAAAGTAATTTAAAACTAACATTAATCTTATTTCAAATACATGCCAGTACCAAGGTCGACTTCCAACAAAAGCATTAAGAGAAAAGATAACTCAGAAGGATCATGCCCGTGATCACACTCCGCCTCTACGGCAGGAGCCAACCAACTCTTGCAGTCGCCAAGATACATCACAACCTGCAACAAGTGGGGATAAAACCCTGAGTACGAGAAGGTACTCAGCTAGACTTACCCGTCAGAAACCAGAAATAAAGTGACACCAAGGATCATGCAAGGCTGATATAAAGTGGGCTAGCTTGACAACATTTTGCATAAAAGCTTATTATGAATAAGTAATCATTAATGCTTAAGCATCAAGTTAATTATCATTAACCTGTCATCTATATTAGAACCTGTACTAGAGCACTCACTTTATTAGGAGCAAACAATATTAACCATAGCCGGTATAAATTGAGGCAACCTTTCCATCATTATCCAATTAACCATCCGTTCAATTTAATGGAATCTACGTTGCCGCTGCTCAAGTCAAGTGCTCACTAACCGGGAGCGACGGCGATTCGAATCGAATTCCTATCCAGCTGGAGGGGTATTTCTAACACTCACCGAGACGCGCCTGGCGAGGGCTGCTCAGGTCATCTTTCGTACAGTTCAGGAATCGCGGGTCCGAATGATGTCGCGACCCCAAGGGCGACACTCTGCCAGGTGATAGGGACTCTAACCCCCCCTTGGTCTCACGCCAATGTCCCCAAGCACATCCTTTCTCTCCTCCAAGAAGCAACCTACCATTCGATTCCCGGCCTGAACTGTAACAGAACCGACCAAATTATAAGAGCACAAGTACGAAAACAAGCACCGAAGCGCTCAAATTTTCAAACTTGAGCCCATATAATCCCGGTAGTCAATCGAAATCACGAAGGATTTCAAACCAAACTGCTTACAACCAGGATCGCATCATTCAACATACACATCATACGTTACATTTCACAAATAGTTCAGAAATAAGTTAACACCACGGAGTAGCAATTATTACAAACTGAGTTTGAAAGTAGCGGAAGTCTAACACACACTGAAGTTACTTAAATACTGCCAGTTTGGATAGATCAACATCCCACAAAAGAACGAGGTAAGTACATAAAGATGATCATGCCCATGTGATCTAGTCCTCATCCCCCGCGGGGTGAAGGCAAGTCTTGCAGAAGCCTTGGTACAGCATATCATCTGCAACAGGAGGGAATAAACCCTGAGTACTGGAATGTACTCAGCTAGACTTACCCGTCAAAAACCAGAAATAAAGTAGACACCAAGGATTATGCAAGGCTTACACAAGAGGCTAGCTGACACCACATTTTGCATAAAGGCATAAGTAGCTGAAACTTTTATAACCTGTACTAGCAGTTATTTTTAGCATTTACCTGTCATCTATCTTAGCACCTGTACTAAACATGCACTTGATTATCATCAAACAATTATTCAGATTATTCCATAGCAGGTATAAATTGTGGCAACATTGTATCATTCACTTAACCATCTGTTTAATTAATGAGATCTACGTTGCCGCTGCTCAAGTCAAGTGCTCACTAACCGGGAGCGACGGCGATTCGAATCGAATTCCTATCCAGCTGGAGGGGTATTTCTAACACTCACCGCGCAGGCCCCTGCCAGGGTCGCACAAGCCACCTTTCGTATGATTCAGGAATCGCGGGTCCGAATGATGTCGCGACCCCAAGGGCGACACTCTGCCAGGTGATAGGGACTCTAACCCCCCCCTTGGTCTCACGCCAATGTCCCCAAGCACATCCTTTCTCTCCTCCAAGAAGCAACCTACCATTCGATTCCCGGCCTGAATCACATTACTCGGCTTCGCGGTCGGAACGACTTATCCGGCCAACTAAGTGTTAGACTGCGTTCAACATGACTCAAGGACGTACAGCGAATCGGTCCTTAAACGACTCAGACGGGCATGGCTCCACACCCAAGACGTGAAGTGTCTTGCAGCTGTACCATCGAACTCCCGTCCGGTCTCAATTTCATTTTAGAGCATGGTTCCATCACGATAGCCATAAGCCACTCGCGACCCAGTCCTATCTCTCGCGGATGACCGGAAATCACCCGACTTCTACCGTACTAAGCAGGGCTAAGCATTGACACGTGCCTACACCTAATATAGGATTAGGGCATAGTATCTGGACAAGGACAGGTGTAATGCAACAGTTGGTTTCATACAACTCCTATTACATAATGCAGTAAACAAATAAAAGTACTCAAGATATCTTTTATCAAATAATGGGTTCAGCATGCACCGGGGCTTGCCTTTCAGGAAGGTGGAAGGCCGGTGATCAGGACACTCCTGAAGGTCTTCTTCGGAGACTTCTTCGCCGATTGGCTCGGTCTGCTCCGCTGGTTGACTCAGCACTTCTTCTGGGACTGTCTGCTCGAACTCGAGGAGCGTTACCCCCTCCGGTACACCTATTGCATGAGTGCATAATAAATCTCATGAATGCATAATGAAAGATGCAATATGCTCGGAATGAAATGCTCGGAATGAAATGCATTACAACAATTTAGCGCTCTATTCAAATTACTTCAAAAGAGTAGGTGCAAATTTCCTCTCCGGTAGAGGAGTACTCACCTAATCTACTTAGCCTAAGATAAAGTTGCTCATCTTCAGTTAAAGCCCTAACACCTAACAATTACAAAAGTAACTTGTCTTAGGATATCACACCATATCAATCAGCAAAGCATCACAGTAGAGCATACTGGACAGCAGCTACTTGTTTTTATCATAAGTGGAGATTTACAAACCCAAAAGATATGATCTAGGACAATCTGGAAAGCCTAAGAAATGCTCTACAAAACATTTTCAGACCTCAACCCCAAACTCCTAAGTTTTCCACATCAAACTTCACAAGTTCCAGAATCTGTCCTCTCAAAACAGAGAGCAGCAGATTCTGAACTGCCACTTAAAACAACAGTAACTCTCAAACTACTAAGCCAAATGTTCCCAAATTTTGACACAAGCTAGTTCATCAAGTTTACTGTGACTTTGGTATTTACAAGTTTCCCCACAACAAATTTTATCAAAGGTCAAACTTAGAAATACTTCTAGCTGTCCAGAAAACCTAAAATTACAAAGGTTACATATTTGTTGATATGACCAAAGTCTCCTAAAACCAAACTACTGTTACTAACAGTTCACATTAGGTATAAAAACACCAGAAAGTAAGGTGGAACCAACTAGAATATTTATTTAACCCCATTTCTTAATTTACTTAATTATTTAGGTAGAATTTCAAACATATATGTAAACTGCTCCTAAAATTCTACAAAAATTACAGGGGACTCTCTGACCTCTAAATAGACCACAGTAAAAATTTGAACAAGTTTTATTCACAGAAACTCCCTATACAAAATTCACAAGCCCAAAAGGCTGATTTTTGCATAAATCATAAATCACATTGAAAAGTATCAAACAACAGATTTCATATTTTTCTTAGACACTCTAGGGTACCAAGACATTCTCCAAAAATTTACAATAACATTGCACATGTAGAAAAATTATAAAAATTACTTCAATTATTTCCTAGAATAAAATGATAGCCTTATAACTTGAAAATTACTTAAGTACTGAGGCCCAAATTTTTACCATAGCTAGGACTAGCATAGAGTAACCTACCCACCAAATTTCATAATTTATGGAACTCTACAGCTCAAGCTATAAATTAAACAAATTTGTATACATTCCAAAACACATTTAAAGGATCTAATAAAATCTTACAGAATTTAAACATCTCAAGCCAGATCTATATTTTTATAAAATACTACACATCCAGTAGATTCTAACAAAATTTATTTCATGATTTTTGGATCACTAAAACCCTAGATTCCTATTTTTCCAAGTATTACAAAAATCAGTATCAAAATAATAAAAATCTATTTTTATTTCGGACAACTGGGCCGGCCCGGGAACGAATCCGGCCCACTCGCGCGCGTTCGGCCCGCTCGGCTCTCCCGCCCGCGCGCGGCACTGACACGCGGGCCCCCGCGGTCAGCGACCGGGAGCAGGGGAGCCGACGCCCGGCGAGCTCCGGTGAGCTCGCGCTCGCCGGAGAAGAGCTCGCGCGGCCAACCGAGCACGGCCTCGTGATCTCCGTCACCCGGCGCATCGATTGGCACCCGTAGGACGGATGGGGATGGGGAGGAGAGGGCCTGCCGCCGTGCGTGGCGGCCGGTGACCTCCGGTGGCGGCGCACCGTCGCCGGTGAAGAAGCGCGGTGCGGTTGGAGCTCGGTACGAGCTTCACCGAGTCCAGGCGGTTCCATTTTACTACTAGGGGGAGATGGAGAAGGTCCCGAGACACCCGGCCACGGTGAGGTCCCATGGCGGGCTCCGGCGACCCCTCGGATGCGGAGAAGAAGACAATGCGGCTCACCTAGGGTTCAATCGCTGGCTCCAGTGGGTCAAGGGGATGGAGGGTGGTGAGGCGGAGGTGATGGCGAGCGCAAACGGCCGGTGGTGTGGCGTGGCTCGCGCTGGGGCTCGTCGGAGAAGAAGGGGATGGCGGCTCGGTTCTTTGCGTTTTGAAAACGAGAAGGAAGGAGGAGAAGGAAATGAATGGGGAAGGTTGGAGCGGCAGCAGAGGCGCTCTTCATGCGCTCGGCAGCTGGCCGCATCGCCAGGTCGCGCGCGGCGCGTGGAGGACACGCGGCGGCGTTCTTCTGCCGAGGCGCCACGACACGCCGTGTCGTTCGACTGAACTTTTGAAATCGCGATGTCAGTTAAACCGGGCCTGACAGCGGGACTTTGGCGACCTATAACTCCCAATCTAGACCGATTTAGTACAAGCCGTGATTAGCAAAGTTGTAGAGGTACATATCGTCTACAAATTTGCCCACTGGAGCTCGAGCTGAATCGGTCTGTAAATGAAACTATATGGTCTCAAAGTAGTGCTTGGTGAAACTGAAACCAAGTTTCAGTCAAAGGTGCCGACTGACAGGTCATTTTCATGGCCCAATATCTCTTGAACCATTGAGAACCAGGCTTGGGTGATATTGGCAAAGTTGTAGGGCTACATGTGATCTACAAATTTGTCAATATGAGTGAAGGCTAGTTTGGCTTGGTTTGCAAACTACAAGCTTCCAAAGTAGGCATCAGTGAAACTGTAAAGTCCAATTCCAGACTTAGAAAAATTCTAAGTCCTGGAATTACACTACTAGCTGACTTGTGGGCCACTTTTGAGCATGTTGTGGTCATTTTCATGAGATGGTCATATTGAGACTTTTGTTCCCCAAGAATTTCTTTACAACTTTGCTTAAGGGTGCTCTTCCATGCAAGATCTCTAAATTAGACTTTCTAATTGGTCAAACTAGAACCTTCTATGGTCAAATGGAAGTCAAACTTGTCATGGAGGGAAATTTTGTAATTTTGGTCAACATGAACCTTGATCCAAATGTTACTCTAAGTATAGCTAAGGTGTTGTAGGTCATGATTGATGACTTTACCTTTTTGTTACACCAACTAACAAATACTTTATGAAATCAATCAAGCAAACCCTAAACAAAAACATGAATTGCATTACATGAAATACTAAACATGGATTATGCATGTCATGCTTATGCAAATGCAATGCAATTAAGGACTAAACACTTGAGGTGTTACAGCCCTCCCCCCTTATAAAAAATCTCGTCCCGAGATTTGGAAAGCGTACCATTTGTCATAGAATTCTTTATAACCATCCCGCAAATAATCTTCCCGTTCCCACGTAGCATCACTCTCACTACCCTGATTGCTCCACATCACCTTGTACCACTTAACCACTTTACTTCTAGTTACTCGTTCCTGAGTATCGATCACTCGGACTGGTTTTTCTTCATAGGTTAAGTCGGATTCCAGCCTGATATCTCCTAACGGAACTTGTTCCTCAGGAACTCGAAGACACTTTTTAAGCTGAGAGACATGGAAAACATTGAATATGGCTCTCATCTCAGGAGGCAACTGGATTTTGTATGCAACAGCTCCACTCTTGCCTATGATCTGGAAAGGACCCACGTATCTTGGTGCAAGCTTCCGCTTAACGCCAAAACGTTGGACACTCTTCATTGGAGAAACTTTCAAATAAACGAAGTCTCCAACTTCAAATTCGAGTGGTTTTCTGCGACGATCAGCATAGCTTTTCTGTCTAGCTTGGGCTGCAGCCATATGTTTCTGGATAGTACGGACTTGTTCCTCGGCTTCCTGAACAAAATCAATGCCATAATACCTTCTTTCCCCAGCTTCTACCCAGTTTAGTGGGGTTCGGCACTTACGACCGTACAAAGCTTCGAATGGAGCCATCTTAATACTTTCTTGATAATTGTTATTGTACGAGAATTCGGCTAAAGGTAGCCATTTTTCCCAAGAACCCTTGGACAAAATGACGCATGCTCGCAACAGATCTTCCAAGATTTGGTTAACTCGTTCCGTCTGACCAGATGTCTGGGGGTGATAAGCAGAGCTTCTCACTAACTTGGTTCCCAGAAGGTGATGCAAATGCTCCCAAAAGCGAGCAGTGAACTGGGGACCCCGATCAGAAACGATTGTACGAGGTATCCCATGAAGCCGGACTATCTGATTGAAGTACAACTCAGCATAGTCAGTAGGACGATAGTCCACTCTCACGGGGATGAAATGAGCGGATTTGGTCAAACGGTCAACAATTACCCAGATAGAGTTATGATTTTTGACTGTGGGAGGAAGTCCGACAATGAAATCCATACTTATTTCTTCCCATTTCCAGCCTGGAATGGAAAGTGGCTGAAGCAACCCAGCTTTCATATGCACAGCTTTCACTCTGCAACAGGTGTCACATCTAGCAACATATGCAGCTATCTCTTTCCGCATCTTGGTCCACCAATAAAGTGGTTTCAAATCACAATACATCTTATTACTACCAGGATGGATGGACAACTTGGAAGAATGTGCTTCGGACAGGATCTGATCTCTAAGCTCTCGATCCTTAGGTACCACTAATCTATCCTTGAACCACAGCACACCTTCGTCATCTAACCTGAAATGCTTAGTTTCTTCCTCTTTCATCTTCCGTTTTATGTGAAATATACCCAGATCAGTCTTTTGGAGCTCGATGATTTTATTTCTGAGAGTACCACTGACAGTGATGTTGTACAAGACTGCCGGATGTAACAGGCGGGATCGGTGAAAATCAGTTTCAACTAAGGAATGGCAATGAGATTTACGGCTCAAGGCGTCCGCAACCACGTTTGCCTTGCCTGGGTGATAGTGCACTTGGAGATTATAATCTTTAATCAACTCAAGCCATCTTCTCTGACGCATATTTAGCTCGGGTTGGGTAAAGATATATTTGAGGCTTTTGTGGTCTGTATAGATATTGCAGACATTGCCCAGCAGATAATGCCGCCACACCTTCAAAGCATGAACAACTGCGGCCAGTTCTAAGTCATGCGTTGGATAATTCACCTCATGTTTCCGAAGTTGCCGTGAAGTATATGCAATTACTCGGCCTTCCTGCATCAGAACACCTCCCAAACCTATGCCTGAGGCATCACAGTAAACATCAAAAGGTTTCTCGATATCCGGTTGTGCCAAAACCGGAGCCGAGGTTAGGAGGGTTCGCAGTTGGTGAAAAGCCGCATCACACTCAGGAGTCCAGACAAACCTGGTGTCTTTTTGCAGCAACCGAGTCATGGGTTTGGCTATTTTTGAGAAATCCGGGATGAAGCGACGATAATAGCCAGCCAACCCAAGAAAACTCCGGACCTCATGAACCGAAGTAGGAGCCTTCCAATTCAATACTTCTTCTACCTTGGTGGGGTCCACCATAATACCTCCATCGGACAATACATGCCCAAGAAAAGGTACTTCCCGAAGCCAGAATTCGCATTTACTGAACTTCGCATACAGTTTATGCTCACGCAATCTGCTGAGGACAATACGCAAGTGTTCCGCGTGGTCTTCCTCATTTTCAGAATACACTAAGATGTCATCAATGAACACCACCACAAACTTGTCCAATTCGGGCATAAACACCGAATTCATCAAGCACATGAAGTGCGCTGGGGCATTAGTCAGACCGAAGGACATGACAAGATACTCATAAAGGCCGTATCTCGTCGAGAAGGCTGTTTTTGGAACATCTTCAGGACGGATTTTAATCTGATGATACCCAGACCTTAGATCAATCTTGGAAAAGACTTTGGCTTTGGACAATTGATCGAACAAGATGTCGATACGCGGCAGAGGATACTTATTCTTGACAGTGACTGCATTCAGAGGTCTATAGTCCACGCACATCCGCAAGGTTTGATCCTTCTTCTTTACAAAGATAGCAGGGCAACCCCACGGAGATGAGCTAGGACGGATCAACCCCTTCTTCAGAAGTTCATTCAATTGTACCTTAAGCTCAGCTAACTCATTTGGAGGCATTCTATAGGGTCTCCTAGAGATGGGTGCGGTACCAGGCAGCAACTCGATTTTAAATTCCACATCCCGATCCGGAGGAAGTCCCGGCAAATCATCGGGAAAAACATCCAGAAACTCATTTACTACGGGAATTTCAGCCAACGCCTTTGCTTGCACAGCATGAATTTTTCCCGACAATTCAACTTTTCTGGGAAGTTGAACTAGAAAACCCTTTTGATCGGTAGGATCTCTGAGCATAACTACCCGAGCAGATGTGTCAATGAGTACCCCATTCTGACTCATCCAATTCATTCCCAAGATAACATCTATGTCTAACCCCGGTAACACCAATAGAGCAAGCGAATAACTTCGCCCTTCTATCTCAAACTTAAGGTTCCCCACTACTTTGTTTGTGGAAATATTCCCACTTGCAGCACTAATACAATAACCCACACCTTCAACAGTATGCAACTTGTGTGCAAATTTGGATGCAAACTTAGGACTGATAAAGGAATGCGAAGCACCTGAATCAAAAAGTACCACTGCGGGGTGTTGGTCAACTAGGAACTTACCAGCCGTGACTACCTCACCAGATGGAATTTCTTCAATGCTGTTATAGTGAGCATGCCCCTGACGACCACCTTGATTGACATTTTTCTTAGGGTACGGACAGTTCCGGGCCCAATGACCTGGCTTGTTGCAATTCCAGCAAGGCATATTGCTAGGAGGAACACTAGAACTACTCTGACCAGAAGTCCCCTTGGGCAGAGCTACAGTATATGCCTTACGGAACCCAGTTTTCGCAGCCGTCTTTTTCTGTGGCGGACGGAACCTTGCATTCTGGGCAGGCGGGCGTGGAGAAGACCTGGGTGCTGCTGAGGCCCTTGACTGAGAAGCACTTGCCTCAAGGGCCCTTTTCCGGCTCTTAGAAGCAGAATAAATAGTATTATTGTTCTCTTGTGTCAAAGCATCACTGATGAAATCATTGAAAGTGGTACACTTGCTAGTACCCATAGTCTTCATTAGCTTTGGGCCGAGGCCCCTTTTGAAACTAGCAATCTTTTTGGCATCAGTATCCACAAACTCCGTGGCGTACCTTGCCAAATTGTTGAAGGTCTGCAAGTACTCAGTTAAGCTCTTGTTTCCTTGTGACAGCCTCATAAACTCTGTGTGCTTGATTGCCATCAGACCTGGAGGGATATAATTCCCCCGGAAGGCCGCCTTAAACTGATCCCAAGCGATCGGGACATTAGCAGGGAGCGTGGAGCGATAGTGACTCCACCAGATGCCTGCTGGACCATGCAATTGATGGGAGGCATACTCCGTTTTCAGCTCATCAGTTAGGCGTAACAGACGAAACTTTTGCTCAATTGTGTTCAACCATTCATCAGCCTGCAGGGGCTCTTCCGCTTCCTTAAAAAGCGGGGGCTTTGTATCCAGGAAGTCCTTGAAGTCACTATATTGGTTTGGCTCCGGGCCCTGACGACCATGCCGAGCCTCACGATTGGCCATTTGGCGCAATGCGTCGGCCAACATCCGCTGCCCCTCAACTACTGTTTGCATTAACTCCGCCGGAGTGGGTGGTGGCGGAGGGGGCGGCTGGTCCTCCTCCTCATTTCCACGACCTCTACGAAGATTGTACGACATCTGCAAAATGCATAGCCAATGAGCACTGACGATGTGGGAAATTTGTAGATGAATTATTGCGAAATGTCAAACTGTCTTCAAGAATAAAATTCTCATAATAAATAAGGCACAATAATTCATCACAACCGCACAATCCATTCAAGCGCATCAATTGCCGAACTCGTACTTGGTAATCCATCAAGACGTTCTTCGATAAGGGCTCACTTACAGGGAGCACAACGGTTATCGGATTGTTTACGTTGCTATCTACGTGATTTTGACCTTTTTGCCCGGTATTTTGATTTGATCTCAAGGTTGTTAGTGACCGTGAAAGGCTACTTCAAACTGACCACAAAGAGACTTCTCAATGGAAAGTTCTATGTTGGGTCAGGACTAGCCACCTCGATACCTGCGCGTGCCAAGCAGCACAACCTTATGTCGCGCGCCATAGGAGGCCCTCGGTTTCGTCGCGGCACCGAAGGGTGCTAATCGTGACACCATCACCGAACACAACACAATAAGACATCTCATTGCGATCGAAATTAACAGGTTCAAACTACATTTAGGAAACATATGGTTCAGCCTTACATCCCAACGTCAAATTATTACAAGGCCTCACTCCTACATAGGGAGGCACAAAAGACGATCCTAACATTAAAGGTACGTGACGACTACTCTAAGCATCATCCTCCGAGTCCATGTCAAGGATCTCCCCGCCGTCCTCATCACTGACAGGCTCTAACTCTTCGTCTTCTTCTTCTTCTGGCTCTTCCTCTGGTGCTTCCGCAGGTGGAGCATCTTGTGGCCCATTGACCTCCACTTCATCATCATCATCCTCTGCCATGAAGATTCCGGAACCCATCTCCTCATCAACATTGTTGTTCCTAGGTAGCAGAGGATTTAGCTGGTTGTTCAGGCGGTGCACTTCTTCATGAAGATTGTCATTGTATTCTTCAGCATTTTCCAACTGTTGTTCGAGCTCAAACTGGCGAGCTCTCAGAACGTTCTCCTCGTACCAGGCTTCATCCCTCTGTTCCATTACACGGACCAACATACGCTGACAGTTGCGATTGGCCACTGTCAACCTTTGGACTGCAAGTGTTTCTTGATCTCTATCATGAATTACTTGCTCCAATTGTTGCCGTGCTGCATCCCTGGCAGCGGTCACCTCAGCCAGCTCAGCCCGTAACTGTTCCACCTCGGAGGGCTCAGGACGGGGCTCCCGTGGAGCTAACTGGTGGCGAGGGACCCTTCCACCCGTTGATTTACGGGCTGTCATCCGGGTACGAGCCATCTGTATCAACAAGATGTGACTTAAAGTGAGAATCATTTAGGGGATACGAAATTTATCTTTAGTCGGGACTATTAAAATTTTTAAGGAGGGAGTAAATGACATGTATGATATAATTAAACATGATGCATGCACGATCCGTACGTCCTCTCACCTTAGTAGAAAACTAATATGCTAACGCTAAACGGTGGCATACATACGTTCTCTCATATAAGCGAAACTATCGGTCTACACGTTACGCTGTTAGTGTACCTGCAGAAAATTTCCATTGCAGCCCAACAATTCCCAAAATAACATACAAGAAAGCAGTAAACTAAATATTTTCCATATACACATCCCCGGATGTATATATTTCAGTATCAAAGCTACCCGATGGATAGATGCCCACAATTAAGTGCTTTTACATAATTACATGGTTTGAACATGTAAATATGCAAACCACCAAAACTACTCTCCCCTAGACCGCCGGTTGGACGATCATGCTCTCACAACTCACACTTACCAGAGCGTCGAGGTAATTGATCCATACATTACCACCCAAGTGGATGGCATCCATACAATATCACGCCGTATGGACGACGAAACAAAAACAAACAAGGCCCCCAAGTTAGTCTTTATAATAAGCCACCTAAGAGTCCTTATTTGGGCTAAGGGATGTGATCACTGGCATAATTATAAAAATACTTTTTAAAGTTTAACCCTTTTCGCAAACAAATACTTTTGTTTTTAATTACTCGTAATGATGTGCTTAATGTTGAATTATGCTCCGGTACCAGCTGTAACAGAACCGACCAAATTATAAGAGCACAAGTACGAAAACAAGCACCGAAGCGCTCAAATTTTCAAACTTGAGCCCATATAATCCCGGTAGTCAATCGAAATCACGAAGGATTTCAAACCAAACTGCTTACAACCAGGATCGCATCATTCAACATACACATCATACGTTACATTTCACAAATAGTTCAGAAATAAGTTAACACCACGGAGTAGCAATTATTACAAACTGAGTTTGAAAGTAGCGGAAGTCTAACACACACTGAAGTTACTTAAATACTGCCAGTTTGGATAGATCAACATCCCACAAAAGAACGAGGTAAGTACATAAAGATGATCATGCCCATGTGATCTAGTCCTCATCCCCCGCGGGGTGAAGGCAAGTCTTGCAGAAGCCTTGGTACAGCATATCATCTGCAACAGGAGGGAATAAACCCTGAGTACTGGAATGTACTCAGCTAGACTTACCCGTCAAAAACCAGAAATAAAGTAGACACCAAGGATTATGCAAGGCTTACACAAGAGGCTAGCTGACACCACATTTTGCATAAAGGCATAAGTAGCTGAAACTTTTATAACCTGTACTAGCAGTTATTTTTAGCATTTACCTGTCATCTATCTTAGCACCTGTACTAAACATGCACTTGATTATCATCAAACAATTATTCAGATTATTCCATAGCAGGTATAAATTGTGGCAACATTGTATCATTCACTTAACCATCTGTTTAATTAATGAGATCTACGTTGCCGCTGCTCAAGTCAAGTGCTCACTAACCGGGAGCGACGGCGATTCGAATCGAATTCCTATCCAGCTGGAGGGGTATTTCTAACACTCACCGCGCAGGCCCCTGCCAGGGTCGCACAAGCCACCTTTCGTATGATTCAGGAATCGCGGGTCCGAATGATGTCGCGACCCCAAGGGCGACACTCTGCCAGGTGATAGGGACTCTAACCCCCCCCTTGGTCTCACGCCAATGTCCCCAAGCACATCCTTTCTCTCCTCCAAGAAGCAACCTACCATTCGATTCCCGGCCTGAATCACATTACTCGGCTTCGCGGTCGGAACGACTTATCCGGCCAACTAAGTGTTAGACTGCGTTCAACATGACTCAAGGACGTACAGCGAATCGGTCCTTAAACGACTCAGACGGGCATGGCTCCACACCCAAGACGTGAAGTGTCTTGCAGCTGTACCATCGAACTCCCGTCCGGTCTCAATTTCATTTTAGAGCATGGTTCCATCACGATAGCCATAAGCCACTCGCGACCCAGTCCTATCTCTCGCGGATGACCGGAAATCACCCGACTTCTACCGTACTAAGCAGGGCTAAGCATTGACACGTGCCTACACCTAATATAGGATTAGGGCATAGTATCTGGACAAGGACAGGTGTAATGCAACAGTTGGTTTCATACAACTCCTATTACATAATGCAGTAAACAAATAAAAGTACTCAAGATATCTTTTATCAAATAATGGGTTCAGCATGCACCGGGGCTTGCCTTTCAGGAAGGTGGAAGGCCGGTGATCAGGACACTCCTGAAGGTCTTCTTCGGAGACTTCTTCGCCGATTGGCTCGGTCTGCTCCGCTGGTTGACTCAGCACTTCTTCTGGGACTGTCTGCTCGAACTCGAGGAGCGTTACCCCCTCCGGTACACCTATTGCATGAGTGCATAATAAATCTCATGAATGCATAATGAAAGATGCAATATGCTCGGAATGAAATGCTCGGAATGAAATGCATTACAACAATTTAGCGCTCTATTCAAATTACTTCAAAAGAGTAGGTGCAAATTTCCTCTCCGGTAGAGGAGTACTCACCTAATCTACTTAGCCTAAGATAAAGTTGCTCATCTTCAGTTAAAGCCCTAACACCTAACAATTACAAAAGTAACTTGTCTTAGGATATCACACCATATCAATCAGCAAAGCATCACAGTAGAGCATACTGGACAGCAGCTACTTGTTTTTATCATAAGTGGAGATTTACAAACCCAAAAGATATGATCTAGGACAATCTGGAAAGCCTAAGAAATGCTCTACAAAACATTTTCAGACCTCAACCCCAAACTCCTAAGTTTTCCACATCAAACTTCACAAGTTCCAGAATCTGTCCTCTCAAAACAGAGAGCAGCAGATTCTGAACTGCCACTTAAAACAACAGTAACTCTCAAACTACTAAGCCAAATGTTCCCAAATTTTGACACAAGCTAGTTCATCAAGTTTACTGTGACTTTGGTATTTACAAGTTTCCCCACAACAAATTTTATCAAAGGTCAAACTTAGAAATACTTCTAGCTGTCCAGAAAACCTAAAATTACAAAGGTTACATATTTGTTGATATGACCAAAGTCTCCTAAAACCAAACTACTGTTACTAACAGTTCACATTAGGTATAAAAACACCAGAAAGTAAGGTGGAACCAACTAGAATATTTATTTAACCCCATTTCTTAATTTACTTAATTATTTAGGTAGAATTTCAAACATATATGTAAACTGCTCCTAAAATTCTACAAAAATTACAGGGGACTCTCTGACCTCTAAATAGACCACAGTAAAAATTTGAACAAGTTTTATTCACAGAAACTCCCTATACAAAATTCACAAGCCCAAAAGGCTGATTTTTGCATAAATCATAAATCACATTGAAAAGTATCAAACAACAGATTTCATATTTTTCTTAGACACTCTAGGGTACCAAGACATTCTCCAAAAATTTACAATAACATTGCACATGTAGAAAAATTATAAAAATTACTTCAATTATTTCCTAGAATAAAATGATAGCCTTATAACTTGAAAATTACTTAAGTACTGAGGCCCAAATTTTTACCATAGCTAGGACTAGCATAGAGTAACCTACCCACCAAATTTCATAATTTATGGAACTCTACAGCTCAAGCTATAAATTAAACAAATTTGTATACATTCCAAAACACATTTAAAGGATCTAATAAAATCTTACAGAATTTAAACATCTCAAGCCAGATCTATATTTTTATAAAATACTACACATCCAGTAGATTCTAACAAAATTTATTTCATGATTTTTGGATCACTAAAACCCTAGATTCCTATTTTTCCAAGTATTACAAAAATCAGTATCAAAATAATAAAAATCTATTTTTATTTCGGACAACTGGGCCGGCCCGGGAACGAATCCGGCCCACTCGCGCGCGTTCGGCCCGCTCGGCTCTCCCGCCCGCGCGCGGCACTGACACGCGGGCCCCCGCGGTCAGCGACCGGGAGCAGGGGAGCCGACGCCCGGCGAGCTCCGGTGAGCTCGCGCTCGCCGGAGAAGAGCTCGCGCGGCCAACCGAGCACGGCCTCGTGATCTCCGTCACCCGGCGCATCGATTGGCACCCGTAGGACGGATGGGGATGGGGAGGAGAGGGCCTGCCGCCGTGCGTGGCGGCCGGTGACCTCCGGTGGCGGCGCACCGTCGCCGGTGAAGAAGCGCGGTGCGGTTGGAGCTCGGTACGAGCTTCACCGAGTCCAGGCGGTTCCATTTTACTACTAGGGGGAGATGGAGAAGGTCCCGAGACACCCGGCCACGGTGAGGTCCCATGGCGGGCTCCGGCGACCCCTCGGATGCGGAGAAGAAGACAATGCGGCTCACCTAGGGTTCAATCGCTGGCTCCAGTGGGTCAAGGGGATGGAGGGTGGTGAGGCGGAGGTGATGGCGAGCGCAAACGGCCGGTGGTGTGGCGTGGCTCGCGCTGGGGCTCGTCGGAGAAGAAGGGGATGGCGGCTCGGTTCTTTGCGTTTTGAAAACGAGAAGGAAGGAGGAGAAGGAAATGAATGGGGAAGGTTGGAGCGGCAGCAGAGGCGCTCTTCATGCGCTCGGCAGCTGGCCGCATCGCCAGGTCGCGCGCGGCGCGTGGAGGACACGCGGCGGCGTTCTTCTGCCGAGGCGCCACGACACGCCGTGTCGTTCGACTGAACTTTTGAAATCGCGATGTCAGTTAAACCGGGCCTGACAGCGGGACTTTGGCGACCTATAACTCCCAATCTAGACCGATTTAGTACAAGCCGTGATTAGCAAAGTTGTAGAGGTACATATCGTCTACAAATTTGCCCACTGGAGCTCGAGCTGAATCGGTCTGTAAATGAAACTATATGGTCTCAAAGTAGTGCTTGGTGAAACTGAAACCAAGTTTCAGTCAAAGGTGCCGACTGACAGGTCATTTTCATGGCCCAATATCTCTTGAACCATTGAGAACCAGGCTTGGGTGATATTGGCAAAGTTGTAGGGCTACATGTGATCTACAAATTTGTCAATATGAGTGAAGGCTAGTTTGGCTTGGTTTGCAAACTACAAGCTTCCAAAGTAGGCATCAGTGAAACTGTAAAGTCCAATTCCAGACTTAGAAAAATTCTAAGTCCTGGAATTACACTACTAGCTGACTTGTGGGCCACTTTTGAGCATGTTGTGGTCATTTTCATGAGATGGTCATATTGAGACTTTTGTTCCCCAAGAATTTCTTTACAACTTTGCTTAAGGGTGCTCTTCCATGCAAGATCTCTAAATTAGACTTTCTAATTGGTCAAACTAGAACCTTCTATGGTCAAATGGAAGTCAAACTTGTCATGGAGGGAAATTTTGTAATTTTGGTCAACATGAACCTTGATCCAAATGTTACTCTAAGTATAGCTAAGGTGTTGTAGGTCATGATTGATGACTTTACCTTTTTGTTACACCAACTAACAAATACTTTATGAAATCAATCAAGCAAACCCTAAACAAAAACATGAATTGCATTACATGAAATACTAAACATGGATTATGCATGTCATGCTTATGCAAATGCAATGCAATTAAGGACTAAACACTTGAGGTGTTACATGAACCATACTACTCGACTTCGCGGTCGGAACGACTTATCCGGCCAACTAAGTGTTAGACTGCGTTCAACATGACTCAAGGACGTACAGCGAATCGGTCCTTAAACGACTCAGACGGGGATAGATCCACACCCAAGACCTCCATGCCTTGTTGCTTCACTATCGTCATCCCGCCCGGTCTCATTTCATTTTATTAACACATGGTTCCATTCCACGATAGCAAATATAGCCAACCGTGCCATATATGAATATCCCTACATCTCGCAGGTGACAGGAAATCACCTGACTTCTACCGCTTAAAGCAGGGCTAAGCATCTACTCGATCCTAGTCTATGTAGGATTCAGGGATTCATATATCTGGACAAGGAATGATATAATGCAGCAAGGTTTTCAACCAACTCCTACCACTTAATGCAACAATACTTTATAACATATATATAATTAATTGCTTTGAAGGTAGGAGGCTTATAATGCTCCGGGGCTTGCCTGGGATCCGACTCAAGTTAGAGTATGTCAGATGAAGTCACTTGGCGAGCAACCTCCAATCTATCACTTGTCAGGTCCTTCTATCTTCGGGATAGATCCACCAACTCCATCTTCGGGTTTGGCTCCACATCAGGTCCTTCTCGTGTTCAGCTAGCGTACCTAAATGGGGTGCAATAATGCATATGCATGAATGCATAGAAGTGAAATAAACAAAGCAATCAAGCAAACATACCAAAGTTCACATAAGCACCTAGAGCTAATTAACTAAATCCCCAAGAAGGCATAACATAGAAAATGGCAATCACGTCAATCAAGGCACAAGTATCATAAGATTACAGGGTACCACCCAAGTATCATCAAAGATATGAGTCACACTTTAACACACAAGCATGACAAAGTTAATCAAAGTATTAGAACTAGAAATTGCTACCTTCTAGACATCAGACCAGCAGCTGAGTAATTTAATCATAACTGGAGATCTACAACTCCAAATGACTTGCAAGAAGACATTATGGAAAGCTTATGAAATTATCTATATTTCATTTATAAACATCTAAACCTGATTCTAACATTTACCAGGTCGAAATATAGAAGGTACAGAATCTGTCCTGGAGGGACAGAGAGCAACCTAAATCTGAACCCAAATTAGAACAGCTGTAGTTTCTAAACCATATGGTCAAATGCCACCAAAATTTAACAGCAGCTAGATCATGAAATTCACAACAACTTTGTTATAGCACACAAGACATGAAAACATCATTTGCATAGGGTAATTAACAATATTCTCAATTCTGTTCAGAAACCAATAATTGCAAGAAATAACTATTAACTCATGTTGCAAACATATAATTGCATAAAATCAACTTTACCAACATTTCATACATGACTAAAGAACACCAGAAAATATAGTGTCAATTACTAAATAAATTCTTTTAATACATTTTCTTAATTTATTTAGATAATTAGGTGGAATCATGATAACCTATCAGAAGTATACAATAAATTCTACCAAAATTACAGTGGCCTACATATGCTTCCAAAAGTCTACTGTCCAAATTTGAGACCATTTGGACATGTATATCAACCTCTATGAAAAAGATAAATTGCTATAGCAATAAATCATGTAAGAGCAAATTAAACCTAAAACTCAATATTTTGTGTGAACACAAGGCCATATTATAATTCAATATGATAGAGAAACATCATACTAAGGTAATGGAACAACATTTTCTATTTTATCATTTATATTTTATTTATAAGCTATTTATCAAGCTATAAACAAGTTAAATCAATAACTTGAGCATACAGTAACCAATGACCATGAAATTTATACCACAGCACATCCCTAGCATGACAATCCTACCATAAAAATTTCACATCAATTGGAGCATCATATCTCAAGATATAAAATGACAAGTAAAATAATATAGATTTCCTTATTTATCAAGGTCCAATTCAAAACCCTAAGAAAACAGTGACAACTAGGGTGTTTAATATTTTTCCTAGCAAGTACATGTCATCACAAAATTAACAAAACAAGAATCATCATTTTTGGAGTTCTAAAACTCCAGATCTTGCTCTGGTTACTTTTTAAAGGCATTTTTAGAGCATTTTTAAAGCTTAAATAAAGACATTAGAAAATACCTACAAACATGTAACATATTATGACTCCACTGCGTAGATCTTTTCTCAGGTTTTCCAAAAAGTCCCCATTTACTATTTTTGGACTTTTCTATCATGAGATATAGATTTTCAAAGACTAACATTAAATTGAAATTCAAAATCAGAATTAAACCAACCCTATTGCAATTGCTAGGCACACCCGATAACGCACCCAAGACAGCCACCCTTTAAACCGACAAATGGGACCCTTCGCTCAACCGGGCCCGCCTGTCATATAAGAGGAGGCGTACACAGCACACCGTCTTCTTCTTCCTGGAGACAGAACAGAGGAGGGGGGGGGGAACGAACTCCGGCGAAGGGAGCGGCCGACCTACGGCCCGCCGGCGGCGGATGAACGGCCCGGCAGCAGCGCGGCGGTAGGGCGCGCCTGTGGCCACCCGAAGCAGGGCCGGTGGACGTCTGTGGCCTTCTGGCCACACGAGCCGGGCTCACGGCGACGGCCTCGCCGCGGCGACCGCGCGGAGGTGCCCTGCGATGGCCGGAAAAGGGGAGCCGAAGGGGCGGCGCACGACGTGGAAGGTGTTGGCGCACACGGTAGGACTCGAGGGAGCTCGGGGCGGTGGAAACGCGGCGGCGGCAAGCTTGGCCAGCCGGCCATGGCGGCCGTGCTCCAGCACGCGCACGCAGGCGCTGTAGAGCGAGGGAGAGGCGAAAGAGGAGTGCAGGCGAGTGAGGAAGCAAGTGGAGAGCTCGGCCGGGGCTCTCCTCATCCACATCGGGCGCAAGGGCACGCGGCATGGAGGTGGGACGCTGCTCGCGCATGGCAGCCACGTCTACGGACAGGTGCCGCCCGTTGAGGCATTTCACCGAGCACGTGGCGGGCAGCGACGTGGGCAAGGTGGAACGCCGTTTTGGGCCGCTTCCAGGCCGAATTAGACATTGGGCCATAAACGAAGTTTGTTCACCTCGGCCTGCTCTACGTTTCTTATTTAAGGTGCCCGGCCATTTGAGCTTTGTAACAGCGGATAATTAAGCTCCAAAATGATAGTGTCAATATGTTAACAGCGATCACGGAAACTCGCTTTCGGAGGTCGAAACTCGATCAAACTTCGTGCAACTTTTTGCATTCTCTTCTCCATAACATAATCTTGAACTTTTATTTTTGGACTAACTCAAGTTGCTTAGCAAAATTTGGAGAACGCGGGATGTCAACATCGAGGTCACCGGAATTAGGGCTTAAAAATGTCTAAGTGCTGAAATCAGCCCTAAAACTGCCTTGTGGGCCCTGTTTGAGCATGTTCCACACATTTTCATGACTTGACTCTTAAACAAAGTTTGTTCCTTATAAAATTCTCTACAACTTTGTAAAATGGTGCACAGTCATGCAAAGCTTCTAGGTCACACTTTTGAAACGGTCAAACAAATGTGTTCTAGGGTCCATACCTGGTCAACCATCACTTAGAAGCACATTTAGGCAAAATGATCAACATGAACATTATTCCATTAAATGTCCTAAGTGTAGTTAAGGTGTTGTAGAGGCCAAACATACCCACCATGCATAGGTTGCATAAAAGTGTAGGCCTCACATGCCTTGAAACATAGAACTCAAGTGAAATGCTATAGTTGTTTCAAGATACATGTTACACATGTTCCACTAGGGTGTTCCACCTGTGTCCAAGATGTGTTGCACATATTGCATTTGTATGTTGCACAACACTAGCGCCCATGGGATGTAAGGCAGGTTTTAGTCATAATCCAAACAAGCATATAACTTATCATTTCATGTGACTTTTTGATTCCAAACTTCATGAAACTTTTCCAGGGACCAATATAGATAGGTACCAAGGTGAGACACATGAAGATATGGCAACAACACCATCCGAACATATATCTTTGAACATGGTCTATATGTAAAGCAAAGGAGTAACATCCAAGTTTAAATTAGGCTCTTCTTCGTAGGTTGACCTTGACATTGTCATCTCGACTTAATCTATCATATTTGAGCTCAAACCCACTGCCTAATTGGTGATAAACACCTGGGGTGTTACAGTTAATGCCACTTTCCCAAAAGCAAAGTAATGATTCTCACGTCAGACAAGGCTAAGAAATTTGGGATAGTTGAATCAAGTCTACAAATGACAACTGAAGAATGTCAGGAAATTTAGCAGAGACGTGAGGAACAAAAGAGCCGATTTAAATAAGGAGAGTCATCTAGAACTACCAGTTTGCATCCTCGAGTTACATCTCATATTCTTTTGAATAAATGGCAAAGACAGAAAGAGAAAGATTACAAAAGGTGGCTTGAAGAGCAAGAATATCAGCAACGGCTAGAAGATGAAATGTATGAAAGAGAACAAGCAAAGGCTCATTGGAATTGTCCTTTCTTCAGACATTGTTGAAACGAAGGTTTGAGACTGCCCACTAAAGATAACTGTCCTGAATGCTACAATCAGAGTAGAGAGTGTAGACAATCTCAAACCAACCATCGATCTATTCATGAAAAAATCAGATACAATCCTATAGATTGGTGTGCAAAAAATTATGATATTCATTCTAACAAGGAGGTCATTGAACATAAAGATGAAGAGTATGTTTGGCAAGAGAATCAATTGTGCCCTAGAGGTCTTACAAGAAGTCAAAAGAGAAGGGTACAATGCTTGAGGAATAGAGAAATCGAAGAAGCTAAAAGATCTAAGAGAACTCAAGTGTGGCGTGCTAAGCAAACAACTGATTTTGGTAAGCCATCGGCTAATATTCATATGGCTTTATTGTTACCTAAAGAATTCAAAGCTCCAGGAGATCAAGAGGTGTACTCTGACTTTGATGAATCAGACTATGAAGAATTAGTTGCTAGATTGGCTTTTAATGCTCAAGCTATATTTGATAAGCCAGTTAAGCATAGACATCTAAAAGCTCTGTATCTTAGAGGATTTGTTGATGGCAAACCAATGGGAAGGATGCTTGTTGATGGTGGAGCTTTAGTCAACCTTATGCCTTACACTACATTTAGAAAGTTAGGCAAAGGCCCTGAAGATTTGATCAAGACAGACATGAAGTTCAGAGACTTTGGAGGGAATCTGTCTAACACCCGGAGGGCAATTAATGTTGAATTGACAATTGGAAGTAAAACCTTGCTCACTACTTTCTTTGTCATTGATGGTAAAGGATCATACAATCTGCTCCTTGGAAGGGATTGAATTATGCCAACTATTGCATTCCATTAACAATGCATCAGTGCTTAGTCTAGTGGTTGGATGACAATGTGGAGATTGTTCAAGCTGATGACTCAGTTTTGGTAGCAACAGTTGATCCAGCCTACTGGGATTTGGAGAATTGTGAATGCTTCTTTGGAAGAGATTCTTAAGAAGACTTCATCAACATCAATGATGAGAGTCAACAGCCAATTCACACAGTCAGCTCTGAAAAAAATAGTTTGATGGATAATAAAATTGATGGTACTAAGGGAAAGTTGGGGCATGGATTTACATCGGCCGATATACTAGAAGAAGTTGACATTGGACCTGGAGATAGACCAAGGCTGATGTTTATTAGCTCCAAATTAGATCCTGAATATAAGCAAGAGCTAATAAAATTATTGAAAGAATATAAAGATTGTTTTGCATGGGAGTATTATGAGATGCCTAGTTTAGATAGATCCATTGTTGAGCATCGATTACCAATTAAATCAGGATATTGACCTTTCAAATAGTCTCCAAGAAGATTTAATCCAAATGTCCTTGAAGATATAAAGAAAGAGATTGAATGATTATTGGAAGCTAAGTTTATCAGAACTTGCCGATATGTGGAATGGATTTCAAGTGTGGTACCTGTTTACAAGAAAAATGGCAAGTTAAGAGTATGCATTGATTTTAGGGATTTGAATAAAGCAACTCCAATGGATGGATACCCAATGCCAGTAGCCGATATGTTAGTTGATGCAGCTGCTGGGCACAAAGTTATTAGTTTTATGGATGGTAATGATGGTTATAATCAGATTTTCATGGCAGAAGAAGATATATCAAAAACAACATTTAGATGTCTAGGATTCATTGGTTTGTTTGAATGGATAGTTATGACTTTCAGTTTGAAGAATGCTGGTGCAACTTATCAGAGAGCTATGAATTTTATCTTTCATAAGTTGATTGGCAAAATTGTTGAGATTTATATTGATGATGTAATAGTGAAATCTAAAGGTTATAAAGAGCATTTAGCTGACTTGAGAGAAACTTTGGAGTATACCAGGAAACATGGCCTTAAGATGAATCCTTATAAGTGTGCTTTTGGAGTGTCTGCCGATCAATTTCTAGGATTCATGGTTCATGAAAGAGGTATCGAAGTCGACAAGAAAAGTATGACAGCTATAGATGAAGCAGTCCCTCCAACTAGTAAAGTAGAATTGCAATCCTTGTTGGGCAAGATCAATTTTATTAGAAGATTTATTTCCAACCTATCAAATAAGGTATTGCCATTTTCTCTTTTGCTGAAGTTAAAGGATGATGAAGAATTCAAATGGGGTAATGCACAACAAAAGGCATTCGAGGAGATCAAGGAATATATGAAGAATCCACCAGTTCTGGTTACTCCTCGAATAGGTAAACCTTTTAAGTTGTACATATCAGCCGATAACCTAACAATTGGATCAGCTTTAATGCAAGAATTTGAAGGCAAAGAAAGTGTAGTCTTTTATTTGAGCAGGAGATTATTGGATCCAGAAGCAAGATATTCTCCAATTGAAAAATTATGCTTATGTTTATATTTCTCCTGCACCAAATTAAGACATTACTTGTTATCTACTGAGTGCATGGTGGTACCCAAGGTAGATGTGATCAAGCATATGCTTTCTATGCCAATTTTAAGTGGAAGACTTGGTAAATGGATGTTGGCTCTATCAGAATTTGACTTGAGGTATGAGTCGGCTAAAGCAGTGAAGGGACAGGTAATGGTTGACTTTATAACTTAGCATCATGGAACCAACCTAGTAGAAGTCATGCCTTGGACATTATTCTTTGATGGATCCACATGCAAACAAGGTGGTGGTATTGGCATTGTTCTTATTTCCCCTCGGGGGGCAACTTCTGAGTTTGGTTTCCAGATTGCACCAACTTCTATAAATAATCAAGCAGAATATCAAGCTATGCTTAAGGGACTTCAACTTCTTCAGGAAGTAAAGGCTGAATCAATTGAAATATTTGGTGATTCTCAATTAGTAATTAATCAGTTGATCAGCCTATATGAATGCAAAGATGAGATATTGAGAGGATACTATGATGAATGCAAGAAGTTACTGGATCAATTTCTTTTAGCAACCTTTTAGTATATTCCAAGAGAACAAAATCAGTAAGCAAACAGGTTGGCTCAAGATGCCTCAGGATATCGGCTAATTCCATAAGTCTACACTAATGAAGTAATAGATGATTGGAGGACTGAAATTATTGATTATCTCAAGGATCTGTCATAGAAGGTTTCTAGAAAATTCAGATATAAAGCAATCAAATTTGTTTTGTTGGATCAACAGCTATATTATAGGACAGTTGATGGAATACTTCTGAAACGCCTAAGTCAAGAAGAAGCTAAAGATATAATGTCAGAAGTTCATGAAGGAATATGTGGAGCTCATCAGTCTTCCTATAAGATGAAATGGGTTATTAAAAGAGCTAGATATTTTTGGCCTACAATGTTAGAAGATTGTTTCAAGTATTACAAAGGGTGCCAAGAATGTCAATGTTTTGGCAATGTTCAGAAAGTGCCTGCATCAGCCATGAATCCAATAATCAAACCATGGCCATTCGGAGGATGGGGCATTGACTTGATTGGCCAGATTCATCCACCTTCTAGTAAAGGACATAAGTTTGTATTGGTAGCAACAAATTATTTTACTAAGTAGGTGGAGGCAATTCCTTTGAAGATTGTTACATCAAATAATATGGTTGATTTTGTCAGGGAACACATAATTTACCGATTTGGTATTCCTGAGACACTGACAACCGATCAAGGCTCAATGTTTACTTTAGAAGAATTTATAGACTTTGCAGATGACATGGGAATCAAACTGTTTAATTCTTCTCCATATTATGCACAAGCTAATGGCCAAGCAGAAGCTTCTAATCAAATTCTGATCAAATTGATTAAAAAGAAGATTGATGAGCAGCCCAGAAGATGGCATTTAACTCTACATGAATCTTTATGGGCTTATAGGATGGCTTGTCATGGATCAACCAAGGCTTCACCTTATGAATTGGTATATGGCCATAATTCAGTGCTTCCTTGGGAAATTCAATCTGGATCAAGGAGAATTGAATTACAGAATAAATTAACAGCCGATGAATACAAAAGCTTAATGATTAACAGTTTAGAAGACTTACATTATCATCAGCTAAAGACTTTGGAGAATATTGAAGCCAATAAGATGAGGATTGCCAGACATTATAATAAGAAAGTTAAGAACAAACAGTTTGAAGAAGGAGATTTGGTCTAGAAAGTTAAGTTGCCGATTGGTTCCAAAGACAACAGATTTGGCAAATGGTCTTCAAATTGGGACTGGCCTTATCGTATTAAGAAAGTTGTGCCTGGTAATGCTTATATTTATGAAAATCTACAAGGAGAAGAGTTTGAAAGAGCAATCAATGGAAAATTTTTGAAGTACTATCCTAGCATTTGGGCAGGAGCATGATAGCCAAATTCACAACTTGGCTGAGAATAGTCGATATTTAACATATCACCTTCAGAACAAAAATAGCTGATGCAACAAGCATCGCCTTTAGAGCAAAAATATAAATAAAATAAAATCCAGAGGTAGGTGATTAAAGCAGGATAAGAAATGTCTCAGATAGTATCAACAAAAGATATTGTTCATCCACAAATACTTGCTATCCTATTACATGAAGACCCTGTTGACTACATCAGTGGAAGAGGTTCCATTGGCAATCGCCTCTGCTGTAGACTCAAAGTCATCAATGATGGCTTCGATCTCCTCATCCTCCTCCGGCAGCGTGACATTCAGGCCACGCAGGCTCTGGCCGGTGTAGACTTGGGCAACAGCGAAGACGAGAGCAGCGCCGTGGCAGACCCCGTGTAGCGCCACCTCGTGAACACGAGCGTAGATGTTCTCTATGCGTTCCACGACCGTCTCCCCGACGGCATTAATGTTGGCGGCTGCAGTATTCCTGGCTAACTAGAGATCCTCCAGTTGCATGGTCAAGGCTACAAAGAACATTGAGGTTACAAGATGAGTTGATTGAAGACAAGAAGGACAAGAAGTTAATTCAAGAAAGCAGTGAAGATCAACTCACTAGTGACTCTTGCGTCCGCCTCAGCCAAACGCTCTTGGAGGGTGCAGGCCTTCTCCTCGACTGCGGCGCGAGCGGTCCTCTCTGCCTCGATGCGGTGCTCCAGCAGGCCATTCTCTTTGGTTGCTTCAGAATAGTGCTTCTGCATATCAATAAATTTCCAATGATAGTGACGACCATCTGTGGCGGTGTAGGAGTCCCTGGAGTCATCCAAAGAGGCATCGCCGGTCTCCTCCTACACAATCACCACCGGCGGGACCTCCTCCACTGCAGGAGCCGCAGGTGCTCCTGTTTCCACCACAGCTACTAGAGGTACATGACCTCCAGCATTGGAGGACTCTGCCCGCTCACGCCTGAGCCAGGGGCGGTGATCGGCAGTGGAGATGGCCACACTGCAAGAAAGGAGATCAAAACAAGAAACTTAAAGATATCAATGCAATCTTGAACTTACTGATCTTGGAGAAGACGGCAGTGAATAGGACGGAGGTTAGCATCATCAGCAGCCACGCGCTTGCCACAGTCATCCGCCACTGAAGATGAGAATGAGGGAAGAAGATTGAACAGGAATTGTTGTTTGGATGATTAGAAGGCTTTGATGCAGGAAGAAGAAAACCCTAAGGCAAAGACATAGATAAGATTGGGGAGAAAAGGCCTTTTAGTTTTATAGGCGAAAGAAGAAGTTGGAAGGCCACAGATATTGGAATACAACAACCGTTTGGCTTACACAAGATGGCGATTAAATCGGAGAAGGTGGAGAGTTTCTCAGTGAACAGTTCCATTTTGTATTGATTGGTCAACTCACATTCAGAGAGCACTACTGAGAAGTCAAAGTCCCACAAATTTAGAAGCAAATGAGATAAATTTTGGAATAAATTAATTTATCCCAAAATTGGGGGGCAGGTGTTTGCATCGAATTTTGGATAGCGGGAACGTCAAGGAGAGACAGTTCAGAATGAATCGACTAAATGATGATATCGGCTAAAGCAAAGGTTCAGCTATCTAGCCTCAAGGACAGTATTGCCGATCTGGAATCGACATATCGGATTCTACAAGAAGGGAAAGAGTAGAGCCTAAGTTACCTTTTAATTTAGGAAAGTATTGTCTTAGGAGTCATAATAAGGGTTCGTGTTCAGTTAGGACTCGTGTCAAGTCTAGGGTATAAATATAAACCCCGGCTATTGTAATTAGGGATCCAATCTCTTACAAACAAACACAACCTAGCGTCATGCCACCCCTTAGGAATAGTAGATGTCAGTGAGTTCTTCTTCAAGTTAGGCTGCATCATTCGACCTCTAGCTTGCTTGTAAGTTCCGCCATTGTTCATGATTATGCTTTGTAAGGCTGCAACGGCCTCGTCTGATCTCTTATAATGTATGAATATGAGCTAGTTATCATTGATGGTGTGTTGATCAACTTGTCTTTTGATGCATTATCAATAGTTATCGAATCTATCAAAGATTGTTTAGCTTGCTTTACAATCTTAGATCGGTTTAGTTATCTTAAGTGTGTTATGGTTAATGTTTCGTTAATTACAACATACTTTCCGACTAAGATTTAGATGGATTGGCCTTATACCATATTGTTTGATCGTTATCTAAGCTTGTTCAAGCTAAAATCTTATTACATAACAATTAAACCTGCTAGATCGGTTGTTTCATCTAGATCTTATGTCTCACATGATCTGCATTCATTGATATGGCTAGATTTGTTGTTATGGTTTGCTAATCTCTTCTAAGGGCTTTATTATGGCTAAATCATATGATCCCCACTGTTAAAGTTGCTTAGATTCAGACGTTGTCGGTTAGTAGATCTTAATAACGATGATAGTCATATACTCTATTTGTTGGTCATGTCGGCTTCGGCTATTTTTGTCGATTGTCTGTGCCTTGACAAATACAATGCTTGGTTATGAGGCACCTAGGTTTATTCATCCATGTTGCTTTTAACACATTGTTATAAGTATAAGTAGATTTATTAATCTCTTCTAACTGTCTTAATATGGCTGCATCTCATGACCCCCACTATTAAGCCTGCTTAGATTCAGACGATGTCGGTTAACAAGTCTATTTGTATGAAAGATGGTGTGTTAATGGTTGGCATGCATGCATAGGCTAGATTGCCGATTTCCTCAAACATTGCAGTCCTCTACATAAAATAAATCATGAATTGATTGTCTTAGTCAGTTTAATCAATGATACTGAGCATATACATCTTATCTTGACATGTTATAACTATTTTATATCAATTATAGACAATCATCATGTTATTCAACTCAATCGGATATCTTAAGCTTTATATACGCATACATATGAAATAGCCGATTATGTATTGAAACTACCGATTCACTCGAGGTGTCAACTCTCTAGTTGATAGCTCTTTTGATTTGGCTATCTGAGCCATATATTTGGAACTGTCTGGTAACACCGGCATGTTCCACCCTTTTGTTACTGATATGCTTTCATCTCTTGTCAATTGCAGATCAAATTGACTGGCACGCCTTGGTTGAAGCTAACCGGCCTGCTGAAGAAACCTCTTGAATCAGGAGTCGCACAGTCTTGATTCACTCGGTTATAGATGCATCGACATGAACACATTTTTGCGTCGACAGACGACGGCCATGGCGGAACTCCACTCCGGCTAGCTTCGAATGGGCGATTACCCTCTACCTTCACATGCACGTGCAGCAAAGGTGACGATGATGACGAGCAGAGCAAGGTAGAGCTATGGATGAGATTTGATGGGCAGCGATGCGGTGGCGAGTGCGCACAAGCTCGGTGGAGCTCACAGCGAGAGTGGTGGTGCGTTTCTCTGCTTCGGTGAACGTGAGGAGAAGAAGCGAATGAAGGCAGTGGCAGCGCATCGTGGCGGTCTTGAGGTGGTCCTCAGCTTGGCCGGTGGGGCCAATGCCGGCATATGGGTGCCAAATGTCAACCGCGGCCTGAGCCCGATCGGCCACCACAGCCAGCTCTGCTCTGATTCAGAGCTGATGAAACCGACTAAACCCGCCCCCTTCTCGCTCCTATATCTTCTAATCCAGCTCAATTTAGTCCAAACCGTAATTAGCAATTTATAGAGCCATATGAGATCTCCAACATTGTCAATACAAGTTCAAGCTGATTCGGCTTGGTTAGGAAGTTACAGTGCTCCAAAGTAGGGCCCTTTGAAACTGCAATGCAGTTTTGACTTAGCCAAAATGCTAAGTGCTAAACAGCATGTTGTTTCTGCCTTGTGGGCCCTATTTGAGCATGTTCCAGCCATTTTCATGAGATGGTGATTATACAACTTTTGTTCCTCTACAAAAGCACTACAACTTTGCTTAAAGGTGCACAAACATGCATAAAACATCTAGCTGCACTTTTTAAGCAAGGAAGCAAAAGAGGTCTCTAGGTCAACATAAGTCAAAATACCACTTAGGAGCTAAATTAGTCAACATGGTCAACATCAACATTGTTCCATTAGGTGTCCTAATTATAGTTAAGGTAGTAATGAACATGTTTGACCATCACTTGCATTATCTATAGATGATCATAATCAACACATAAGGAAACATAGAATAAACAAGCATTGTTTCACTAGTTACAAGCAAGTAAACACATACATAGAGATGATGCATGGATGAATGATGCTTATGCTCATGTAATGCAAGTGCAATAGAGGCAAGATAACACTAGGGTGTTACAGTTTGTAGGTAATCTTAACTGCGCTTCTTCTCTAGCAGCAAGTCAAAGATCTTGTCGACTTTCTTAACATCGAAGTTGTAGGTGTTCTCTAACTCCTTCACCCATGGACAAGATACAGGAGCCTGCCCCATGTCCATTCAGTGATCTTGACTTCTGGATCATCCCCATCAGAATCTGCATCATAGGGATCAGTCATAGCAGCAGTACCCTTTAAATACTTGTCTTTGGGCAGGGTCCGGTGCTAACTCTCAAAGGCAGACACTCTTTGAACTAAATGGGCCAAGCTTTCAAACTCCTGGCCATCAAATTTCTCTCTTATTAATGGAGACATCCCTTGAAGGGTCAATTTAGCCAATTGGTCATCAGATAGATTCAATGAATAGCAATGCCTCCTTACTTCTATGAATCTTTGGATGAACTCAGAGCCTGACTCATTGTTCTTCTGCCTCATGCTTGTCAAGTCTGTAATCATCTTCTCACCTATCCTACTGTAGAAATATGCATGGAACTTGTTCTCTAGATCGGCTCACCCAGTGATTGAGTTTGGTTCTAGCAATGAAAACCAATTGAAGGCCGGTCCACATAGGGACAAGGGGAAGAATCTAACTTTATGTGCCTCCTCAACAGATGCTTCTCCAAGCTAAATGAGATAGCGGCTGATATGCTCCATGATTGTCATCTCATCTACCCTAGTGAATATGGAGAAATCTAGGACTCTGTAGCATGGTGGGAGTTGCACAATATCATACTAGGTCAGGTATGGGCACTGGTAAGAGCCAACGTGTCCTTTAGGCTTTAAACCAAACTGGCTTTGTATCATAGCAGTTATTCAGTTGACAAACTCTTCAGCATCCATGCTGGCAACTTCTTATCTCGGTGGCCCTTGAGCCTAAGCTTGAGATCCTTGTACTTGGACTTGTTGATTCTAAGCCGGAGACTGCTGGAGTTGTTGTGCATTCTGATACCTAGGATGTGGCATAAGCTCATATGTACTAGCATCATAAACTAAGTGGTATCCCTCTGGATAGTCGATCTGAGCATTATGAGTTGTGTATCCCTACACTCAACTATTGAAGCAGTTAGGATCAACATTCCTAATAATCCTCTGCACTAATGGAGCAATTCTTTGGGCCGACTGAGGCGTTTGATAGGAAGCACTAAATCTTTTCTGAGCCGGCCATTGCACAACCTGCTTAGTAGCTAGGGAGGTTGGCTGCTGGACTATCTATGTGACAGGGGCACTTGGTGATTGCTATGTTGGTGGCTGTCGCTTGTCTTCTGAGCTTGCCCCTGTGGTCGACAGAGTTTGACCTTGCCCCTTGCTATGCACAGGGTCTGATTTTGAGCCTGCCCTCCTGGAAGCTGCTGTACTAGTGGCTACTGCCGCCATTCGGCTGTTGACTAGTACCAAGTATGTTTCTTCCCACAGCCAAAGGATTCAAGCCATTAGAGTATGCTGGCCCAACTTGATCAACTAGCACTCCAAAGAAGATCTCTTTCAAAACATTGCCGATCATGTTGTCCAACACCTTATTATGGTTTGTAAAGGCTTCATGGATAGTCTTGTGGACCAAATGAGCAGTGGTCCTTGCTTTAACATCTTCACTTTGACCATGCAGGAGAACACTTCGTAGGGGAGTCTTCTGGATAACTGAATCACGCGTCCTACTGTAAGACAACATGCTCTTCTCTCTTATTTCCTCTATCGCTTGCTCAATGAGCTCCTTCTGGCCGTCAGGCAAGTCTTCAAGGTTGACATTGAGGATCGTCTGATTATCCATGTTGACGATTGTGGTCGACTTTTGATCAGGCGATTATGGGTTCGAGTCCCACTGGGTGTGCCAAATCTGTGTCGATGGCAAAATAGGGTGACTGGGGAGTCATCGACACAAAGCAAGCCGAGAGAAACCACATGGAGCAGATCCTAAGCTCTCTCTGGACTTAGGGATGGCACCAGACCAGATGGTCATGACCAAGGGCATGCCAGTCAATTTGACCCTGCAATTGACAAGGAGAGAAAGTTGATCAGTAATTTTAGGTGGAACATGCCGGTGTTTGTCCAGATAGTTCTGAATATACGGCCAAGTGGCTAGCATGATAAGGCTATGGACTAGAGAGTCGATATCTATCATGTTCATGATGTAATGTAAGCAAAATGAACATATCGGCAATTATTATTTACTCAGTAACATGGATCTAACTTAGTCGATGATCATGAAAAACATGCAAAAGATGTAAGGATAGGCATGTAAGCGAACACGTGACGGACATACTAGCTTTTAACCAAGATAAAAACAAGTAAAAGCATATAAATAGCCAATGCATCCTCATCAAAGCGGACTATTGGCTAAAACAACCGATTCTAGTGATCGTGTCATATGGCATACGATTACTCATCTGTTGGATACAAGTAAATCTACCAATAGCCAGACTCGATCTATTGCACTGCCAATAGGTCAAGTCGTCTGATGCAACATTAACAATAGGACCCTAGATCAGAGACCAGCAATCGATAGACCTACTTGCATCGCAAAGGAATCATGAAGGCATGTCATATGTGTTAAGGCTTAGGCCATCGGCTAAATAGCCGATGGGAACATAGCGGGTGGCTGACGCCATGCTCTTCTTAACAGATAGATCTACTAACCGCCAATGTCCAATCTGACACGTTGTCAACAGGTTGAGTCATCTGATGCAACATTGATAGTGGAACCATACCGGATACTAGCGATCAATGGATCTTTCTCCTAACAGAACACAACTTCAAACACCCACCATGTACGATCAGGACTGAGTTAGATTGGTCATTAAAATAGGATCTAACTCAGAAATTGAATTCAACTGTGATAGCAATCAGCAGATGATAGATCAAAATAGATGAGATCAATGAATCTCAATCTAGATCGGGCAATTGGTGATATTATGTTAAACAGTAAACTACTTAACACAATATCAACAACTTTGATTAATACCAACATTTACAAGAGATCAGTCGTCTGTTGCAGCCTTACAAATAACAATATAGATCGATAACTAACTTATATCGTGACTCGCAAGAGATTAGTCATCTGTTGCAGCCTTGCAAGTAACAATATAAGTCATGACGGATACTCACAAACAAGCCAGAGGTTAGGTCGTCCGATGTAGCCCTGCTTGCCCAAAGAACTCGTCAAAATCTACTCTACTCCTACTCCTAAGGGGCGACCGGAGCTGAAAAGTAAATGTACTTGATTTGGTTGATCGATGTGAGATGTCTATTACAATAGCCGGGGTTCAATATTTTTACCCGAGGCTTGACTACGAGTCATGGTCGAATAAGACTGGTTACAAACTTGGCAAAGAAGATAAAAGCCATCCTAAATTACGATAACTTGGACCTCAATCTTTCCCTTCTATGAAGTCTGACGTGTCTTCTTATTACATGCCTTGCTGATCCTGCTGATAGGGCCCACTCCCTTGGAATGACGATGTTTTCTTTATCCAGCCCTTGTCGATTGGGCCCATCCTTTTGAGGTGATGACAGCATCTTACTTGATTGATGGCAACTTTGGTTAGCCGATCTCGTTGAATATTTTAGCTTTCCTTTGACAAAAATTAACTTCGGGGTCCTTTCCTCTCAAACCATATTTTGGTGTCAACAATGTGTTGCCTCTACAACCACCTTTGGGAGCCAACCAACACTGTAGGATGCAAAGATGGTGCATCCTAGGGTTGATCGGTGTCCCCTTGCTGCCACTAGGCGCCCTAGGTGCTCCACCGACCTCCTGGCTGCCTACAAATACCCCCGCTGCCTCTCCACACTATAAATAGGAGGTCTGGAGCTCGGTGGAGAAGTGCCCCATTCATTTCCAAGCTCTCTAGCTTAGTAGCTTAGAAGTAGAAGTAGTCTAGTAGTGGAGTAGAACAAGAGCAGGAGCTTCTCTCAGAGTCCGGAAGAGTCTTCTGGGTCTGGTACAGCTCCTTTGTAATTTTTTCATTTAGCATTTACTTTATTTAGTACTTTATTTAGTAATTATTGCTTTGCTTAGTTCAAGTCTTTGTTCATCATTAGTGAGCTTAGGTGCTTGTTACTTGGCATTAGTAACATAGGTTATCTTTTAATTAGTAGTCTTTCGTTAGTACCGGTTCCACCATCTGGTTAGGGTACTTTGATCCCATTTCATTGGAGCTCAGATCAAAGTAGTAAGTTTATAGATTAAGCGAGGTGCTTAGGCTATAGATTACCTGTGGATACGACTAGGCCTCTGGATATATTGTGGTAGTTGCCAAGTGGTGACAGCATTGTCCATCCTCTGCATTCCACCACATTAGGTCTAGTTATTAAATCGTAGGGCTCATGGTAGACCTTGTCTATTTAACTCTCCTAGTTGATAGGTGGGCTGTGCCCCCAAAGTACTAGGCTATTTCTCCTAGTCATTAGTTTACCCTTTGTTACTGAAAGATAAACTGCTCGCTCTTCCACCTAGCTATTCTATTTCTAGTTTAGCTTATTTAGTAGTTTACTTAGCAGTTCACCAAAACCACCATTATCGTTCAGCCACTTAGGATACACTTAGGCTTACCTTTAGCAATCCTAACACATAAATATAAATTTAGCCTTCTGCCTTCCTATAGGAAAAATATAAATTTGACACTTGGTACTTGTAACAGAACCGACCAATTATACGAAATTAAGTAAGAAAATCATCCACTGAGCAGACGATTTAGCAAACTTAAGCCCGTATAACCCGGTAGTCCGTGAAATCACGATGAATTTCAAACCAACTTACATACCAGCCAAGATCGTAATAAGTTTAGCAGTCACCATCACAAATTACATAAAAGTTCACGTCGCAGATACATCAGAGTTTAAACATAGTTATTACAAACCAAGTTCAAATAGAAGTAGCAGAAGCATTTAGTTCAAACCACACACACACTCACACAGAGTTCAAAATAAAGTGCCAACTAATGATCATCTCCAACAAAAGCATCAGACGAGACGTAGGGAATGACCACTGCCCATGGTCCTAAGCTTCACCCATCGCAGGATAAAGGCAGTTGATACAGTAGCCGTAATACATCTGCCCATCTGCAACAAGTGGGAACAAAGCCCTGAGTACGAGAAGGTACTTAGCTAGACTTACCCGACATAACCAAAAATAAAATGACACCAAGGATCATGATAGGCTTTATGGTAGGGTAGCTGACTCATTTGCAAAAAGGCATTTTTAGCATTTAAAGAATCTTTTCTAGAAGCTTTTATATCAAGTTAAATCTTTATTAACCTGCCAACTACATTTACACCTGTACTAGAGTAAACATGTAATTAAACAAGTAAGGATAACCAATGATCATTAACAACTTCCATCATGTCATATTCCATATAACTCTCCAAGTGTTCCATCAATATTACTACAATGAAGTAACTCAAGTCAAGTGTTCACTATCCAGTGAACGATGGTGATTCGAATCGATTATTAACCAGCTGGTAATTTATTCCTCACACAAACCTCACTCGCCCGCTAAAGTGAGATATTGGTCACCAAGTCAACTATTCAGGTAAAGTCTCGAGTTTGCCAGGAACCACATGTACCCGGGGGCCGTTCGACTGCTCTTTGGCCTTATCATCGCGCCCCCGTGTCCTACCACACCTGCTCCGGTACAGTGCGTTGCGAGCAATCCACTCGGCCTGAATAATCTCCCAGCTTCGCGGTCGAAAGGTACATTATTCGGCCAGCTAAATGTAAGGCATGCGTTCAACATGACTCAAGGCCCAACAACGGTCGGTCCTTAATCGACACAGATAGAAAACACTACAGTCCAAAACCTTGCAAGTCTCCGTCCGGTCTCAATTTCAAATTAACACTTAGTTATTCTAAGATGACATACCTTTTCAAGCAGATCCAGGTAACCACCTATAGCTCGCAGGTGACAGGAAATCACCCGACTTCTACCGGTCTAAGCAAGCTAAGCATTTCTTGACTGCGAATACCAAGGTAACAAGGATATGGTAGAACAAAGGTAAATAAGGTATAATGCAGCAACGGTTGCAAACAACTCCTAAATGTAATGCATCAATTAAGGTAAAGCATTAATAAAATATTTGCAAACCGGGAGAGAAATGCTCCGGGGCTTGCCTCTTTCGAAAGAGCTCGGGCGGTGGTCGGGGCACTCTGGAAGATCCTCAGCGACCTCCTCGTCGGCTTCGGGCACCTCCTGCTCTTGCACCTCGGGCTGCTCTTCCGGCTCCTCGGGAACTGCTATCGGAGTTACTTCTTGTGATCCTGTATGATGCAAATGTATAAGTACTCATGCCTAGGTGCATTGCAGAGATGACATGTAATGATCATGATGAATGAGATGTAGATGAACAGGTTTACTTTATGGTATAAAGTAGGAATACAACTCTTCTACAAGGTAGTCCACATCATCCAAGAACATGTACTAGTATACTACTACTACAAACATTCTCTACCATGCCAAGTCACCACAGAAATCTAAGATGCTTCAAAGATACACCAAAGCAAATCTTATCAACTAATCTTGCATTAACAAGGTTAATTAAACCCTAGTTGACACTTTGTTTGAATAGCAACACTTCTTTTGGCAGCATAGAAAAATTTGAGAAAATTACAGTGGCTTACTATCCTCTAACCTAGCATGCCACAAAAATTTCATTACATTTGGAGTACTAGAACTGCCTACACAAAAATAACAATCAAAGGCCTAAAAATGAGCATAAAAATACTTTATACTATGAAAAGTATCAAACAACAGATTTAGCATTTTTCCTACATTCTACACAATAAACAATCAATATAGAAAAATTATTATATGCATGTTTTATTCATATTTTTCTCTCTATCAAAAATAACAATTATCAACAATAATAAGCACTTGCACTACACATCAAAATTTTTCTACAGAACATGCATGACACATATTTTTCCTAGAAAGTACATTGAACAAAAAGATTAACAAAATTGAAACCATATTTTTCTGAGATTTCTATGATTTATTAAATATTTATCAAGAAAACAACAATTTCAATGATTAAATAAAAACCCTACCGAAAAGTATTTCAAACTTGACATGCAACATTTTTAGATCATAGATCTGGTTCTAAGAAGTCTACCAAAATTTATTTCATAATTTTTGGAGCCAAAATGAGTACACAAACATTTTCTAAAGCATTTCTCTCCCCAAATAACAAAAGAAAAACAGAAAACAAATTTTTCTTATTGCTAATGGGCCGGCCCATGGAAACCAACCGGCCTTATACGGTTTTCGGCCTGAGCACGCGCGCGGGGGAGAAAAGAGAGCCAGCCCGGCTTGGCCTACGGCCCAAGGCCGTTTCGGTCCCACGAGGCCAAGGGGGGATGGTCACGATGGCAACCATGGCGCCACGGCCGCGCGGGCAGTAGGCCGATGGCCGTTGCCGACCATGACCGGGCACGGCGAGGTGCGCACCAGGTCCGCGAGAGGAAGGCGAACGCGGCAAGGTAACCCCAAGGGAAAAAGAAATAGCGGGGACACCCTTCCCACGGTGAGGTCAAGCGCAGCGGCGCCATGACCAACGGCGGCAAAACGGCTCAAAGCGACCCTACCTAGCTCGGATGGTGAAATTAAGGCGAGCACGACATGTCAGAGATCGAGGCGGAGAGACGTGCGCGCGATGGAGGGCGGCGGTGGACCACCAGCGGCTAATTTTGCTGGCGGAGGTGGCGGTTGCGAGGGCGGCTCGAGCAGCGCTCGGTGCGGGGTGGAGGAACTACAGCGCGGGAGAAAAGAAATGGAGAGGGCAGAGAGGAAAGTGGAGCTCCTGCGGCTTGAAATGGCAAGGCGTGCGCTCGTGGGGGCCACGGACGGCCAAGTGTCGCCGGCGAGCGGCGCATGCCGGCCACGGGGCGAGCCATCCCTACCGTGGCCAGGACGTGGCGCGGGCGCGCGGACACGGGTAAGGCGGACGCGGGCGAGGCGGAGCTGGGCTGGGCTGGTTTGCGAGCAGGCCGGGAAGGGAGGCAGTGGCCCAATAGGTGAGAAAAATGATTTTCCATTTTTATTTCCAATAAATTTTCAAATAAATTCAATTAATAGTTTTAAAATCCCATTTTGAGCAAGAAGATGGCTTTTTCTGAAAATGGCCCAAAAATGAAAGTTGCTTAGAATTTAATTCTCTACAACTTTTATCGAGGGACCAACTTCAAATTCCCAATAGATTTTGAATTGGGGAATAAAAGCTAAATAGGGAGGGTTTTTGACCATTTTCCAATAATATTTTTAAAAGCAAATTTTGATAAAACTTTGAATACCAAAGTTGCTCCAAAAATTGTGCTAACTAGTTCTAGGTGATTTAAAATTATAGCCACACATGTTTTAGTAGCCTAGCAAGTATAATCAAGGTGGAGTAATTCTTAGACAATTATATGCAACAATCATGTTTCATAGAAATGCTTGAACTCAAAATGCACTCTACTTCATATGTGATTATAAATGCAATGATGCATCATGCGTATGATTTGAAATGCTAAATGCCTACGTAACACCGGGGTGTTACAGTACTCACCAAGCGAAGTGCTACGCGATAGTTCTGTGCGCTTGCGGAACCCCTCCACTAGTCATTAAGAAGTATCAACAACATGCTTCCATGAAGATCCCAACCAACTATTGATCCTTGTTCATAAACTTTTTAGGAGAATGGTTGTGGACGCTTCACAAGTGCTGCAAATCTCGTGGATGCACTGTGGCACTAACCCGGCAACTTGAACAATGTTGCTAGATGCTAAGTGGTGAAGTAGGGAAGTATACCACTATTAATAGCTACAGGATGAGTTGCCAAGGTCAAGCTTATGACCATAAATAAAGCACTACTGGGAGATACCCCAGATTATCACAAAAAATAATAATATATATCATAAAAACATAACTTTTCAATAAAAAGCAAGAACATGTTGTCAAGTTAGTATGCACCTTCGGGTATTCTTGGTTGCTAAACCTTTCAGCATAAGATCAAGAAGAACAAGGGTCCATACGATGCTACAGAACATGGGAGCTAAATCAACCATAAGCCTCGATGCTCTTTAGTGACGAAACACACTCAAAAGGAGGCCCTAACTTCGCACACTTGACTTTTACGCAAAGGTCCAAGTATGGGGGAGAATAGTGATAATCTCACCATAAGTTCCATACACAAAGGCCATCTTGGTTAAAAAGAAAAAAATGAATGATGCCAAGCTCTACCTTCCTATATATAAAAAAGGGAGAGAGAAAAAGAGAAAAAAGTGATAATATTAAAAAAGAGGAAAAAAGAAGAAAAAAGAGAGGAGCCACAAGACGGGTGCTCCCCTTTTATACCTTTGCTGCTTATCACCAAGGCCCATGGTCTATACACACTATTCATGTGTGTAGCCTAGCCTTATTGACCGCCTGAGTAGCACTATCAAGCCACCGTGCACCAGGTTCAAAGCTTCATCTACATATGCTGTTGGTAAAGTATACTCAGGTATGCAAAGGTAATTCAATGTTCACCAACAATGTTACTCATGTTTGTCTCCATGAAAATATGATCCTGCTCATACATACTTCTCTTGCTTATGATATATGCTCTGGTTTGGATGAACTCGTTAATGGTACATCCATAGAACTTTTTAAATTAAGCATGGTGCTTAGGTTAAAAAGGCCTTCTTTAATCAAATTTAGACATGTTTAATTTTGATTAATGAACTTGAGTTATTATTTTCATAAACAAAGGAAGTAATCTATTATGGAGATGAATCAAGGCTATGGTTATTTTACAAACTTTATCTTTAGCCTTGCTTGAGTTAAACTAAAAGATAAAAAGTTGGGTGAACACTAAAAAAATTATAAAATAAAAAAAAAAAATTAGACTCCCTAGTACTCCAACTAGCCCTTGTTTGTTTCCTTTTTATTTTTCTTTATTCAATAAAACAGGTACAAGAATAAGTGTGGGGGAGATCTCTCAAAGTATGACACGCACACATTCGAGATCTCCCACCAACACGTTACACAAACTCAAACGATCCATCATGTAGAAGGATAGAACGAATGGCTCTAGAGAGGGCTGGCAGAACTTCTAGTTTAGCCAAACCACCTCTGATCCCCTCAGCTCCTTTTTCCTCTTCAAACAATGGTTTGTGCAACACTACCCTCAACTCCCTACAAAACCTTGAGTTTAAACAAACATAATCTTAATCACTAAAATTAAACTCATTAAACCAACTATGCCTCCATGCAATTTTATAAACCACACTTCTTTCAAAATTCAAAAAGTGACATGTTCATAACATCTTTTAGATAGAAGCTTGTGGGAAAATATTCTAATAGGACAGTCATGTTGACTAAGTTGTTGGGAGGCGTGATATAGTTCTGACTTAGAAATCCTACCATTTCTATTTGAAGTACTTGGAGAATTTGTTTTGATAAAAATGCTATAAAACCATAGTATCACATATACCTCAATTGGTGAGCAATTCTAACCAAAGCCAAATTTGTCAGCTTGCAAAGTTTCAATCCATCTACATATGATGCTTGTTATCGTGTTAAGTTTGGTCAAGTTGTGTTGACCCTTGTTGAGAGATTTATCATGCTCCCAAGATCAAGATCTCGTACACTCCACATACACTTGCTGCTCCTACACTGGGAGTATGTAAAAACATGCTTCCATCCACCAAAAACTCTGCTCCTACACTAGAAGTAGACAAAAAAATATATGTTTATTAGACAATTACTCCATGCTCCATGTTCTAAAAAGATAATGATCTCTCTCTAAATATATGGTTTAGAAGAAGAGACATGAGCTATGTAGAAAGCTAAAAAAATATGGACACATGAAGGTCCAAGTACAAAAAGAAAAAATTTTGAGCACATGAAGGCTCATGTATTGAAAAAAAAGAGAAAAGAAATAGCCATGTTCTCAAAATAAAAACTAAAGAAAGAGAGGGATCATTCATGTTAAAAGGAGTATAATATTAGTTTACCATTTTCCACACACATGCACATCTTGATCTAAGAGTATGGCACTTCTCTCGTTGATCCTTGATTTGACTTTACAACATATGCGATACAAGTATGCTATCTTGTTTATACCTACCTAAAGCGCCACATAAGACCTTTCTAGAATTAGGAGAAAACAAAAGAAGGCAAAACATTGCTATGCCTTGGCAAGGAATTATACACCACTGAGAGATTTGAGAGTGCCATTTGAGGAGTATAAAGTGAACTATGCTTTTGAGAAAAACTTTCACAACTCCAAGTTGCTAAGATGTGAAATTGGGAAGATGACTTTGTTTTGAGAACTATTCCACTTTTCAACAACCCAAGGAAACATGTTAGCTAAAACCACATATCCCACTTGTGTAAAAAATATGTGTTGGAATAACATTCATGTAAGCCATATATCTTAGGATGTTATGCTCATGATTACTTTTATCTCTAACTTTGCTCGAGGACGAACAAAGGGGTAAGTGTGGGGGAGTTTGTTGGTGGTGCTTAACTCATATAATTAACCACCAACACTTGCATAAAGTCCTAGCATACAGACACCAAACTTAGAAATAGGGCTTTAGAACTAACAATCTCCACAAGTTTTGGTGTTTAACCATTTGCAGGAGGGCATTTATGGAATACATGGAAAATACATTCAAAATGCGCAAAGAAACAAAGCGTGACACCATATTGCACAAAGAAAAAGAGCCTAAGGGGGAGAAGGTCCACTACTAGGCCAAATCAGGGCCAAGCATATGGAGAAAAAGGGCCCAAACCTAAACCAAATGATCTTCAAATGGTGCAAAACTTTACAGGCATGGCCTACACATCCCTAGAGGTCCACCAGACAAAACTTGGGCTGAGACGACATCTCTAGGGGTGACCGAACCACGGGGGCAGGGCATGCCTTAGGCCCATCCTTTGCAAGGTGGTGCATTAAATGCCCTAGAGGGGCACTGTGGTAGGGTTCCCCCGAATATTCCCCTTAGAATGACCTTTAACCAGCTATAAAAGAAGGTGGAACCCCCTCAAACACAACAACATCTCAAGGAGCAAGAGCAATACCTAGAGCACCATTCCAAGGCTTAGGCCATAGCTTTCTAGAGTTGTGTAGTAGGGAGAGATGTGAGGAAGAGTTCAGGGAAGTGCTGGACTTGTCGGACTTCTCTCGCTTGTACCTCGACGAACACCTATACCTCAATGGGTTCTTTCGCTAAATGAGTGTTTGTGGTTCTTATGTTATTAAGTCTTTTGATTAGTTAAGCTTTACTCTTACTTGTTTATGGGTTCATCGTCCATCCTCATGATGGATACTCTAGTAGAGGGCTCCCGATAAAGATGGATCACCCTGTACACCGCTAGAGTAGTCGTCAATAGCATAGACGTGGTGTCTAGGCTAGAGACTACCTTCGTTTGCCTTGTATAGCATGGCTGAGGGGTAGGCGGCAGGTGGTAACAGCCCTGTCTGTCCCTTGTAATGCCCCATGTCTAGCAACAGCGTAGAGCTACAGACCGAGCTCACTTGGCAGACAAGGTGCTACCCAGTGCCCGAAGTAAGCAAGTAATATTAGAGTTTATCTATCCTAAGACTCTAAACCAATGGAATCCATCTCTACCTCTGCCAACTCTACCCCTGTGTTGTCCTTAGACAAACTAGCTAGAAGAATACCTCCATTCTCTATGGAAAATACGATACCCTGAATACTTCTGGGTGAAATGCTACAACGGTAATTTCGTGCACTTGCGAATTATTTCTGTTTGCGTTAAGAAATACCAACAGCGATTGAGAGATTAGGAGAGCTTTGAGAAAGCTAGATAAGGGATTTTGAGATTACTACCGCTCTCTCGATCTACTGACACAACATATTATGACATAGGGTGATATAAGAGATGACTCCTCACTTAGGTGATCCTATTAATTCGCACCCCCAAAACTAACACTTACAAAATCATAAACTTTTATTATTCCAAAAGGCATTTTAACTATTCAACTTTTAGCAAGGATGAGATAAGAGGCTAGAATTGCTATTTAGAGAAGAGCTATTATTAACCTTTAGTGTTCATCCTATAGCATAGAAGATCAAAATTTTATTTAAGCTCTTGGGTACTATGCATTAGTCCGTGTAAGTTTAGTAGTAGGATTGAACATGCAAGCCAACCATTGCTCCGATACCCGGTCTGTGAGGGCCAGTTCCTCGTACCAGTTGGGGAGACACAGGTGTCATCCTCTTGACCAACCTAAGCCACTCCCAACTGACATGGTCCCCTCAAGAGGGCGCCATCTGCACCTCCTCTTCAGGATCTTTTGCAGTTGGGTGGCATACATCAATCCAAGTAATAAACTAACACATGACCTAATGGATAATACAACAAAATTAAGGACTTAGGAACCTATTGCAACAATTCATCTCAAATTACAGGGTTCAAAATAAAGTTTATCCTGTCTAAGGTTGAAGTCTCAAATCACTCATACAAAAATTTTGAAGTTAACTTGTAGCACTCTTGGAGTCGCCCACTCTAGGGTGTACTATGCAGTGGTGAACAGAGCATTGGCTCAAATCGACCATATCGACATTACTTGCAAAACAACTTAATGGCAGCACCATGAGTACATTTCGTACTCGTAGGACTTAATTCCAATGTATAAATATTTAGTGGATGCAAGGGTATTATCAGGCATTTGAACATTTACAGAAAAGCATATGGTGTTTCTCATAATGACATGCTCACTACTACAGATTGACTTATCACTATCGCCACTTTCACTGCCGTAGCAATAGAAGCGATTGTGTTATGCTTCCACTACTAGTTGGACCGATAGCGAGGCCTCATGAGGAAGGAAACTAGCAATTGTAACTTCTACCACCAATGGGTTAACAATAGATGCGGTAGTGGTATTTTCTTAGCCATATGAAAAGCTGAGCCGACTGGGATACGTGTTATGGCCGCCGGCCCTCCACGACTATTTGATCTTCTAGCGGTAAACTGAGCGTGAGTTATTTCCCAACTACTTTCACTTCTCCATCTTCAAGGTTGGCCTATTTAACCAGGGTATGGATGCACCTCTTGGGCTCAATCCACACACTCTTGAATCCACACACACTCGTGAGCACTACATTTTCTTTCCTCATCGCCAAGAAGTGCTTTGTCTTCATCCTTGCACCTCTCACGGCTAGGAGGCCATGAGAGGTGCAAGATGGAGATAAAGCACCTCACCGAGTGTTTGGAGAAGGCCTTCAAGATTGAGTGCTTTAGATTCCATAACCTTGCTTTCCTTTAGCATCGAGATGCAGATCTGCATCCCTCGATGCTAAGAGGTAGCAAGATTATGGAATATAAAGAACCCCACTGAGATGCAGGTGTAAGTTTTGCGAGGTGCTCCTTCTCCATCCTTGGCGAGGTGCTGCTGCTGAACAGGAGCCTAACCTTGATGATTGCAGATCTTGTGTTAATAGAAGAACTGTGATCATCTGGTTCTGTCCTATTCAGGGGCTCCATACTTGATTAGGGGTGCTTCAAGTTTGTGAGGTGCTCGTTCTTCAAGATTGGATGCTTTACATTTCGTCTTGTAGCTATCACGGTCAAGAAGCAGATCACATCCCTTGACTATGAGGGTTGCAAGATGGAAGGTAGAGAACCTTACTAAGGATGAAGTTTTCTTTAGATTCCATAATTTTTATACCTCGGAGGATCTGTTGCTTTGTATGTGCAAACCACCGTATGGTACGGATCTGTTATCGCTAGACCTCAATGGAAAATACGTAAAGAAGTACTATCAAAGTATTTAATTTGGGTCGATGCTTGATAGTCGAGTATCATCGGCTTAAAATAGCTGACACCTAGAATATCGCCTTTATAACAAAAAATAACAATTAAAGACATAGTATCAAAAGTAACATTCAAACAGCAGATTGTTTACTTATAACTTATAATACCCTAGATATAATCTTCTAGCATACCTATGACCATTTAATCAGGTCCTCTTGATCTTCCAGCTGATCAGTGTCTGGAAAACTAGGTTCCAGGTGATGGAGCTCATGCCCTGAACATAGTTGCGCTACAGCAAGAGCGGCACCGGCACCATAGCGGACGCCATGAGTTGCCAGTTCTCTAGCATGAACCGAGATATCCTACAGGCGATCTTCAAGAGAAACAACCCTGGCGTTGACTGCTGTGACAGAACCACCCAATTTATAAAAGTTCAAGCATGATGGTTCTCGTTTAACACATTGATGCGCACATACTTTCATTTATATAAACCCGGTAGTCCACCGAGTGTCACGAAGAACCTCGGTAAATCAACTTCACAATCAAGATCGCATGATTAAGCAAATACACATCACATACACGGAGTTGCAGCGGAAATAATATTACAAAAGAGTTCACAAATAGTAGTACAAGCTTGGGTTTCAAAACCGATTAGTGAAAACAACATAGCTTTCAAATGATTACAATAATATAAGTTCCAAATACATTGCTAGCATAAGTGACATCCTCTGACAAAAGCATATAGATGAGAACACTATATAGAGTCGTCGATCCCACCGGTGGATAGCCACCATCTTTAGCAGGCTAAGAACTTCACCTGCAACATGGTGGGATAAAACCCTAAGTACGAGGGGTACTCAGCTAGACTTACCCGTCATAAACCAAAAATAATATAACACCAAGGAGTATGCAAGGATTTATAAGTAGAGCTAGCTTGACCACATTTTTGCATAAAAGCAATAGCAATACATGTCTTGATATTTACTTTCCTTAGCAGCAAGTTATGCCTATTCAAATTAAGCATGTCTAGGTTGGCACCTGTACTAGAGCAATCACTTGATTTAAGCTAAGCAAACATTAGTAACCATATCCGGTGTAGTAATTTCATATCCATCATAACCATCACATTTCATTAATTACTACAATGAAGAAGCTCAGTCAAGTTTCTCACTATCTGGGAGAGACGACGATTCGAATCGATTACAACCAACTAAGTATTTCTTCCTAACACAAGCCCAGGTCCACCAGCCACGGTAGCCTTAGGTCATCTTTGGTACAACTTGGGTCCATTCACGGGTTTGATCAGCGCCGCACCCTTAGGGACTCGCCGGTTGCCAGGACGATCAGGCCCGGCCTACCCTTGGTCTCACGTCCGACTCCCTGCACATCCTTACTACCTCCTAGGTGCGCACTTTCACTTAACGACTCCTAGTCTGAGTTGAGCTACTCGGCTTCACAGTCGGAATGACTTATCCGGCCAGCTAAGTGAGGCATGCATTCAAAATAATGAGAGGGCCTTCAGCGATCCGATCCTTAATCGACACAAACGGAGTCACTATAAGTCACAACTAACATATAAGACTCCGCCCGGTCTCCATTTATTCAACCTCACATGGTTCTTTTCCACGATAGAAGATATAGTCAACCATGACCAGATATTCACCTATATCTCGCAGGTGACAGGAAATCACCCGACTTCTACCGAGCTAAGCATATATTCGATCCTAGACATACATAGGATCAAGGTATATATATTTCTAGACAAGGAAGGTATATGCATCAAGTGTTTAACCTAATGCATCAAACATAAAGAACTCAAGTGGTATTTATAAAAATGTAGGAGGCTTAGAATGCTCCGGGGCTTGCCTGTGATCCAATGCAAAGTCAGTTTAGCTAGCTTGCACCGTCTTGGAAAACATCTCCACTCTAGGCATGCACTTCATGGGTCCTTCCATCTTTGGGTAGATCCACTAAACACCATCTTCGGGTTTGGCTCCAACATCACGTCCTTCAGCTCTTGCGTGGTTCATCTAGTGTACCTAAATGAGGTGCAATAATGCATATATATGAATGCATGGAAGTGCAACACGCAAAGCATTCATAAAAGTGCACCAAACTAATATAAGCACCTAGAGCTATTTAATTTAATCATCACTAAGCATAGCATAGGAGATGGCAAGCACATCAAGCATGGAACCAAAATTACTTGAGTGTAGCCATGGCAAGTATTCATCAATCAATGTCAACTTAACATGTTAACCAACCAAAGCAAGCTAAAGCAATCAACCTACACATGCAGTTTCTGAACAGCAGCACAGCAGTCACTTATTTCAGTCATAAACAGAGATCCAGACATCCAATAAAGGTGATCCTAGACTTTTTGAAAAGATAATAAAATTATCTACAACTCTTTTATTTACACTTAGAGCTGATTATTAAGCTAACCAAGTCAAAACACACCAAGAAACAGGTCTGCACAAACAATGGACAAAAAACTGATATGAACTTCAGAGATGCATATCTAGAGTTCTATCCATCCAACAAATGTGGTTCTTAACTTTTTAGAAAGATTATTAAGTTAGCTACAACTTTGTTACTATCATCAAAGGGTGATTTCACAGCTAAAAGGGTTAAACAACACAAAGAAAGCATCTCTATCCAGATTTGGACAAAATCTGTCATTCTACTTCGAACAGCAATAACTAGAGTTCTAGACCACCAAACGCAGTGATCTTAGATATTTTAGAAAGCTTATGAGAAATACTACAACTCTTATAACATCACCAGAAGGTGATTAAAAACTTAGCTAAGCCAAACAACATAATCATTCAGATCTGCACAGAGAGCATGCAAAACCTGATAGGGAAATTGTAAAATCTATAGCTCCTAAACCATCAGACCTAAAATCATGAAATTTTAGGACAATCAAGGTGATAGAGTTATCTACCACTTTTGTATTCAACACACTTACTGAAAACTCCATTAACATCATGAAAATATCATCACAACAGGAACTGCTCTAGCAGCCATACAGCACACATGCTTAACCAAGTTCTTCACTTGGCTCACTGAGCATACCTATGACCATTTAATCAGATTAAAAGTATCACTAAACAGCAGTGAGAGTATATTATAAACATTCTATAAGAGTTAAGCATCTACCAAAGACATTTCCAGTCACTCAACACTCATGAAGAATTGTGTTATAAAGGCAACATATGCATCTCTTGCTTTGGCTAATAAAAGAGCATACACATAATTTACTCAAAAGTTCCAACCAACACCAACCTAGCTCAACCTTGTACCACTCAAGTTAAAGTAAAACAAGAAGCACTAGATGACTTAATTATATGCATCTACTAGCAAACTTGCATTATCCAATTATATAATTCAACATATATAATAATTATAGGTGATATTGCAAACCCTTAGTTTGAGGCTGATATTTTTATACATGATAGGTGATGATAAAACATGACTACTGTAGAAATATTGCATGCTCAGGATTTATATATTAATTATTACAATAAAAATTATTGCAATAAAGCATGTGAGAGCAAGAAAATCTAAAACACAATATTTTCTGCAAACACATAGCCATATTATGTATCAACATGACATAACAACATCACACCAAGGTAACGGAACAACATTTTCCATTTTTGCATCCTTAATTTAATTATAAATCATTTAAAACCATTTATCAAGCATTAATAAAGTTAAATTAATAACTCAGTCATATTAAATCCAAAATTTATGGAATTTTAACCAGAGCTCACACATGACATAAGTATACTAGCATAAAATTTTTAGGTCATTTGGAGCAGTACAATAGTAGATATGATGACAACAAGCAGAGCAAGCTAGAATTAACTATTAATCATGATTAAATCAAAACATCATAAAAACAGTGTACAAACAACATGTTTAATATTTTTCTAGCTAGAACATGCCAAAAGAAGACTAACAAAACTAGAATCACAATTTTAGGACATTCCTACCTCGAGATATGCATCTGACAAACTTAGAAGGATTTCTAAAAGCACTTTACAAGAATAAATTACACAGCACATAAACAATTATGAAACATCATATTTTATGGTTCTATCATGTAGAGCATTTCATGACAGAGCTAAAAAAATTAGTTTCACTATTTTTGGAGCTCCCTAGCATGAGATATTGATTTGCAAAGCTTGGCACATTTTCTAGAAAAAGAAAAATAGGAAAAAGAACAACACTTTAGCAGATAGGACCCTAGACTTTTCTAGATCTGAGTGGCACTATTCACATGAGTCATGAGTTCTACATGTAGGCCCTTCCCTTTCTCCCATTTCCTACCCATGGTCCCTCTTCTCTTTCCTTTGTACAGAGAGCAGGGGAGGGCCGGCGAGGAGACTGAAATCCGGTTGGAGGAGGGCTGGCGACGACGGAGAAGGGCAGCGCGCGCACCAATGGGTCCACACGCATCCATGGGACGGCTCGGCTTGGCCCGAGGCGGCCCTATGTGGCCTGGCCACGTGCGAGCGAGCGGCCGCGGCGGGCACAGCGCGCCGGCGGCGGCCCGAGGACGGCAGCGGCTGGCTGCCCAGGCAAGGAGGAGTGGCGCACAATAGCAAAAATGCCACAGTGCCCGGGAGAGACGGAGGGGGCTCAAAGGATGAGTGAGGGGCGGTGGCCGCGGAGCTTGGCCTGCCAACAATGGCGGTCGACTCTACGTGTGCATGGTGGCCTGCGGTGACTAGTTTGGCTAGAGGCGGCCAGAAGCGCGGCAGCTTGGAGACACGACGAGGAGCACGAAAAGGGACACGACGATGGCCGGCGATGGGAGCTTGCTTTGCTCGTGGCCATAGAGGTGCTCGACGTCTGCGCTCTGGCGCAAAGCGAGGAAGAAAGCGAGGAGCAGCGCAAGTGGCAGAGATAAGGTCGACAGGGAGCTTAGGTGCTTGGAGAGGCCAGAGGCATGCGGCAGCGGCGCTCAACAATGGTGGGGGCGTGGCCAACGCATGGAGGACACGTCGGCACTTCATCGAGCACGTGGCGGGCATACGCCAGCTAGACTTGGAGGTTGTTTTGTGGCATATTCCGAGCATATCCTAGCCAGGGTGCCTAAAGCAAAGTTGCTGCTCTCTCGACGGTCTACAAGGTTGCTTAAGGGATCACGGTCATTAGGGCTCTGGACTAACGATTAATTAAGCTCCAAAGTGAGAGTGTCAGCACATTAATAGCAATCAAGCAAACTCAAACTTGATAGTCAAAACAAAGTCAAACAACTTCTCTAAGCTCTTATCCATGGAATTAACTCCAATTCTTCTTTTTGGACCAAACATTGTTGTTTAACAAAAACTAGAGAACGCGACGTGCCAATCATCATTGCCATTGTAATTTCAGACTTAGAATTATTTCACTAGGGAAAAACAACAACATATTCCAACTTGGGACCTTTGTTTGATAAGCTTAGAGATTTAGACTTGGGTCCAAAAACAAAGTTTGTTGTGCACAAACTAAACTACAACTTTTATTATAGGTCAAACCTTGTATCTTGAACATAAGTCCTTGCTTTGTTTTGGTCAAAGCAACATCATGAAAAAGGTATTTTGAAGCCAACCAACACTTAGAAGCATATTTGGACCATGAATACAAGCATGGTTCCATTTTGCATCCTAAGTGCGTCTAAGATGTTTTAGTGATCAAACACAATCACTTGCATTAACCAAGCATGGTCATTAAGCATACACATGGGATAAACATATGAAACATATGTTGGCTATAAATGAAACATCACTTAGGCAACATATGAAACGTCACCTATGCAACATATGAAACATCACCTTTGTAACATTCAAAATGCAATTCACTTAATAAAGCAATTCAAGAAAAGGTTATAACTTATCATTTCATTGACTTCTTGGCTCTAAACTTCATGAAACTTTTCCAGTGATAAATATAGATGGAAATAGATGTGAGGCACATAAAAGGGGCACTTTTAACATTACTCAGGCATACCTCTAAAAAGGGTCAACATAGAAGCGCAGGTGTGTTGTCCAAGTTTAAGTTGGGTCTCTTTCTTAGAGAGTTGATCTCAACACCTTTGTCACCACTTACAAGTTTGAACTAGCGCTCTTGATTACCACTTAACTTGTTATGTTGGAGCTCAAACCCACTGCTTAACTGGTGACAAACACCTGGGGTATTACAGCTACTGCAACTGTGCCAAGTGCTGCACGTTGGAGGGTCTTGTGGCGATTCTCTAGATCGATCTCCTGGCGACGAGCCTCCTCAATCTTGCGATGAGAAGCAGCCAACTGTTTCTTAAGATCTAATGAAAATGAAGGGTTACCAGATAAAGTCACGAATATAAAAGCAAAGACTCTTTAAAGAAATTTTACCTGCTGCCCTAGCATGAGCTTCATCAGCCCTCATCTAAGCAACATTGGTCTCTTCTTTAGATGCAGAAAGGGTTGTTTTAACGGCATTGAGACATTGCTCGAGCTGACCTACCTCAAGCGTGGCTTCAGAATACAGCTTTTCAGCCTCCCTCCTTTCACGAATAAGATTCCATATATCCTAACCTGACTTGAAGGATGAAGATAAAGATACCATGGACCCAGCAAGATGTGCTTCAATAGCATGCATAATCGATTGTTGTCCAACCTCCACCGAAGTTGGCCGATGTACCGCAGCATGAGAGGTAGCTCTGCATATTCAAAGGATTAATGCAAGGTAGCCATAAAGATAAGAAATCATTCCCTCTCATCCTTGGCGACGAAGAGGGACACGAAGGCGCGAAGGCGGATCCACAGCTTCTAGAGTTCCCTCCATTGGACGCTTGCCGTGAGCGAAGAAGAAAACGAAGAATAAAAGATATGTGACATAGCACAACAAATGAACACAAGCAGTATTCCTTCTACTCCGTCTTGCCTCCAAATTTATAGCCTCAGGGGACAGTGGGTTCATCGAAATTTTGGGAACATGTGTTCACAACAAAATTTATTTCAAAATTTAAGGGCATATGTTCACACCAAAATCTGGGAAGATGCACAAGAAACTCAAAACTCAGGGAAGCGTGTATGAGTGTTGAATGTCATTCCAACTTCCAACACTATCCCCACCACTTAGTAAGCCGGGAACCGTCGTATATCTCATCTTCCCTGATGCGTGCTCTCTAGATCACGCATCTTAACTGCACTGAGTTTGGATGCATCTTCAAGGCTAGTCTATTTAAGCTGGGTCTTGGTGCACTGAGTCTCTCGTCCCTCCCCTCCAGTCCCCTCCCCTCCCTCCACATCCCTTAGCATTACACTGAGTGAGAGAGCGGCAACTCCTTTCGTTCACCATGGTTCATGGCGTACTTCGGTGGCTTCACCGTTGCTGGGAGAAGGCTTTCAAGATCGGGTTCTATAGCGGCCTACTGGTGGCCATTCGTCTTGGGTGTTAGAGGAAGTTCCACGAAGAGATGGGGAAGAACAATACCATCTTCGGTGGCCCGGGTCGCTGATGACACGATAGCTAGGCTCGTTGATCACTACACCACAACACTACATCACCGTCAGACATCTGACGCTAAAAATTATATTTATCGATGGATGATCTGTCGCTAAAGATAACTCACAGACCATCTATCACTGATTCTTCATTTAGCGATTTATTGTCTGTCGCTATAGATATTGATATTTAACGTTCAACTATCTGTCACTGAAGTCAAGTATACCGTCAATCTGTCTCTCGCTAAAGAAAATGGGCCCCACATTGAGCTCGCTTGCCCCACCTTAGGTGATAAAATTAGAAGCATTGTGCTTGCTTTAAAATCTAAGGAATTAATCTCATGTCTGAGCAAAATTCCTAAAATAGATTAACTAGTGATAAAGGAAAAGCTGTAGCCCGAAGCTGCAATGCCAATATGATCCTATCCAGCATGACATACCTTGTAAGTTGGTATACTCAGCATTCAGATGTGCCATGTAGGTCATTGGTGCACTGCTGGAAACTCGAGTAGGTCTGTGGGTGATAAATTTTTCTATGCATTTTTTCGATACACACAAAAAAATTAGTAATTAATGTGTCCATCCCAAAAAACGATAGAAAATATGAAAACTCACAGAAAAATTCATAATACACAGAGAAATTTTAATTACTCTGTCGATTTTGTTAATACGCACAGAAAAATCATAATTATTTATTGTGTCGGTTCATATATTTCGCACAGAAAAAATAATCGGGCACAAAAATTTAGTGTTGGCGGCACCTTGTTCGTTTGAGCATATTAGCAGAATCAGCAGCCATCCAGCAGTGTTTTTCTCTCACAGTAAACCAGTAAACAGTACTTTTAGCCACGACAATTCAGCGAAACGAACGTGCCGTTGGAGTATAGCAAATGCATTATAAAAAAATAAAAAACGAAAATTCCTAAACCTAAACCCACGCAGCCACCCTGCCGCCGCCTCTCTCCTCATTTTCACCCCCACGCACGCCACCAGCTTGCGAGCGGTCGCTCCCGTCGCACCAGATCCATGGCCCGCCGCTGCCCCTCCCGTCATGTCGCCTCGAGGGCGCGTCACTCCCATCCGCCAAGCCGCTGGCCATCGCCCCTCTCCTGCGCTACACCACCGGCCGCAGCCCCTCCGGCCGCGTCTCCTCCAGGGCGCAGCCCCCGTGCGCCGCGCCGCCGGCCGCCGCCTACCGCCTACGCCAGATCCGCCGGTGCGCGGCTTGGGGCGGAGGCGGCCTGGCGGTGCAGACGAAGCCGCCCGCCGGCAGGCCGACGGCGCGAGCAGCTCCGAGAGGAAGTAGCCTCCTCTATCCTTATCCTTTCCGCATTGTGGTGCTCCAAATCTCAGGCATTCGGCTGGATCTACGACTGCTAGGGCGTGGGCCATTGGATCCATGGCCGTTCGGTCGACGGCCGCCAGATCCATGGCCGTGCGGCTTCGTCCCCAACTGACGCCGACCTAGCGCCACGGTGGCTACGCTCCCTGCCTGGCGGGTTCTTGTCCGGGGTGGAGAGCAGTCAGGCTCAGACCTGGGCACGGGAGGTGCACATGCTTAACTGGACACAGCAAAACAAGTTTATGAATACAGTGGTTTTCTCAGCTCCAGTGTGTTTCCTTGATTATCTTTCGTGTCCGTGAAGTATATATTTATTTGAAATTGGATGATTTAATGATTCCTGCATGCCCAAACTATTTTCTGCTCTTCCTTCTTGAGCAAGGTCTGGACTCTGGAGCCCCTTTTGCTTAACCAGCTACATCGTGATTCCTTGATGAGCTTTCGTGTCCCTAAAGTACTTATTTGGAATTGAGATGATTTATCGATTCCTGCATGTCCAAACTATTTTCCACATTTTGAGAAGATTTAATGATTCCCACACCCCAGTGGGCTGCATGGTAAGAGGTTGAGCTCCTGCTGCCTTACCTGCATTGTTCATATATTGTTGTCTGATTGTGTGGTGTCCTGTGTGTCTAGGTCTGTCTACAAACAGAGGTGGGCACCAACCTTCAGTTCCTGATGGATAACTGTCTGTATCATCTTCACAAGGTAATTAGCTGATGGTGCAGTGATCATTTCCCCCTTTTTTCAGTTTTCATAAGCATGATGCAGACACTCAATCTTTATGCACGATGATCAATACATAATGGATTCCATGTTGGAAAGTTTCCCTGATGATTGCTTGTGGAGAATGTGAAGACATGTAGACTATCAAATTAATTTGAATATATTTTAGATGTGTAAGAAATAATTCAGGTCTACTTTTGATTGTTGTTTATGTGGTCAGAGAATATAAGATGTGTGCTGAGAAAAAGGTTGAATATATTTTTCCCTGTTGCCTGCAAACCTGTGATGGTTATTTGAGTCGACAATCATGATTCAGTCATATGTTTCTATTTTTTTCCTGTTTTCTGCACTTCTGGAAAGTAAAGAAAAGCCTGTATAATAATATAATCTTGAGAGTTATACATGCACCTATGCTAGCTGAACATTTTGTCCATTGCAAATCACTGATAATTGCATTATTAGGTAGATTGGGGAGGAGACAAGCAGACACTCAACTCAGGTGAACACACTCTGAACTTGAGCTGATAGCTTCTCTGTGTTGCATACAAGTGTACATATATTTAGTGAAATCTGCAACTGGATGTTACTGCTTTCATGTGGTGTAACTAGGTTGAGCTAGTAGTGATATATATAACAACCCCAACTGGATCGTTGATTTATTTTTCCAGTTAGATCATCCATAGCAGAGTTGAGTCATTTCAGTGAACTTATGTTCTTTGTGTAGTGAAAAACCAAGATGTAATGGAAAAGCTCAAAGGAACCACTTGATTGTAGAACATAGCAGTGTGTGAAGTCATCATTAGAGTGTATTAGAACTCAAATATGCCCAGATTAGGTGCAATAGAAGTGTGCAGTTCTTATTTTCTCTAATGAACAGATTGGTCAAGTCCATCGTCTTGGTCCTTTTTTTTTCTTTGTTGTCCATGCAGTTCTATCCGACTCTGGATACATCCAAGAAGAGTTTCCATGATCCTGAAGCTTTTTCATTCAGCAATATCACAATACTTAATACTGATACTTGTGTATTTTTTTACTTCTTACTTCTACTCCTACCTAATGCTAAACCTATTGTCATCTACAGCTGATTGGTTTATCAAAGTGAATTGGTTTAACAAGTGTAGAAGTAGAACCTAGGTAACAGGATTAACTTCTAGCTTACCTCCTGGAGTTTGCTTTCCCTGTAGACTGCATCAAAAAGATTACTTCTTGATGTGACCGTATGTGAATGATTATTTTTGCCTATGCCATTTTGTATTTCAGGCTATCGGTCTATCGTCGTCACAGGTCAAACAAGGATGATGATGAATCGGAGAGTATGAAGGACACTAAAGCTCACCTGGACAATGCTTGTCTGCACCTGCAAAGTCTAGTAGCCAAGTCTATGACCTAGTACTGGTACCTTCCTGAGCTTATGATACGAGTTGTTTTTGGTAGTTAATATTTCATATTTATATAGTTGCTGTTTTGTTTTTATTCTCCAAAGTGAGCCCAACATCACATTCCATATAAACTCACGTATGGCATGATGGCCCAACACATGCAAGCGCGCAACAACGCTGCGCGTGGTTTCTAGTGTAACCTGAGTTTTCAGCATGTGTCAAAACTGTTTGTTTTTAAGCATTAGCTTCATGTAAGAACTTGTCATCTAATTAATCTACCAGTGAGTGGACAGAAAATTCTGCCAAGTATATGCGCATGATTTAAAATGGTATTCTTCATCTTTTGTATATTCTTCTATATCTAAAACTAACTGAAAGCATGGGTAATAGCAATACTTATTTATGGGTTACATGCCTTTTATTAATTTAGTTTGAGGGACATCATTTGCTAACTGCCTTCAACAGAATGAAAACTGTTTCTAGCATTTAGTTCATGTTCTTGAAAACCCATACTTTTGTTATCATGTTAAATAATTTTTGTTAACTCTAGAATACTCGCACTACACCACAAAACTAATTTGCCATCACAGACCGATCACTAAGTTATTCGCTGTGAAATGAGTGACAAATTATTCTATTTTCTCTTGGTGTTATGTCCCTATATGAATTTAATTTTGTTTTGCAATTAAGCATATCTTACTGCATTGGTCTGAACTGTGTCAAGTTTGAATATTAGATTGACACCAGCTATGTCATCTAGGATCTATGTTTCTGCAAGTTTTTTTTTGATGTATGCTTGCACATGGCTAATGCTTAATTGAATGGTATAAGATAAAGGTCAATTTTTTTTTCTAATGTTCACTGGTGTACCTTTCGGCAAACTTCCTGTTGCTTATCACTCCGTTTGTTTCATCTTATGTTTTAAAAGGAATGGCGACCGGGAAGGCATTCTTGTCCCTCCTTACAATCATTACATTTTGCTGAATGTTCTTTTGTCTCTAGAGGAAATAGATGAGCTAGTGACCTTATCTATGTGAGCTGTTGTAAAGTTTTGGTCAGATTTGTGAAGACCATGTATCTTTATTGAAGTTGAATCTTTGTTGTGTATTCGATGAATGAACTTCTGAAGCTCACTGGCATTTGTATTTTTTGTGGACAATTGTTGATGGATTAATTTTTTTAACTATTTAAAATTGCCTTGGTGGACTGTCTGTCATGTACCATCGCACATTCTGTTGCTCAAAAGTTGCAGCGGACTATCTGTTGCTATAAATATTAATATTTAGGGCAACAGATTGTTTGTCGCTAAAAGTACTATCTGTTGCTAAAGTTTTTTAACAATACTCCCTCCATTCCAAATTATAAGGCATTTCAAGAATCTTGGAGAGTCAAAGCATCTTAAGTTTGACTAAAATTATAGAGAAAATTATAAAAATTTATAACATCAAATAGATATATTATAAAAATATAATTAATAAAGAATCTAATGATACTTAATTGATGTCATAAATATTATTATCTTATCATATAAATTTGGTCAAACTTGAGATCCTTTGACTCTTCAAGATTTTTGGAATGTCTTATAATTTGAGATGGAGGGAGTAGGATTTACACCGCTCGTATAAGTCTGTCGCTATAACTTTTTAGTGACAGGTCGTCTATCGATATAGCTACTTTTAGCGTCAGATTGTCCATCACCAATCTCAGTGTTGTGGTGTAGTGGATAGTTAGCATGCGGGAGACTTCAGAATATCTGTAGGAAATCTTGGAGGGCAAAGGGTGCCATGCTATTGCCGAAAAATCTTTTGAGCCCATAGATCTCGACCTGGGATCTCTCGACGCCGTGGCATGTGTTCCTCCCCGACGTTGACGAAGACAGCATGGGCAAGGCTCCTCGCGGGGCTCCTCATTCTCTTAGATGTTAGAGGGAGTTCCACGGGGTGATTCTTCCCCAGGCTTCTTCCAAGCATCACCCATGCTCGTGGCGAAGATTTGGAGGCACGATGAAGGTTAGTTATGTCTTCATCTGGCTTCTACGTTTCATGTGATGTCTATTGCTCAGTGCGGAGATAAACCTACGGTCATCGTTTAAATTTGGCTTATGTCGATCCTTATGCCGATTTATTGTGAGAAAAATATTGTTCGTTCGCTGAAAAGTAGTACTGCTCAAGTAGTGCTGAAGAACAGACCAATGTTTTTATCATCATAACTGTAGTTGCTGATAGATCCTTGTTATTGTACGCCTGGTGAATGAAAAGTGTAACAGAGTTAATTGAAAAGAATGTCTTCTGTTGATTTTGAACACTGTTACCTCACTGTGATGCTGGTGGGGTGTTGGTTTGTATGTGCAAACCGTCGTATGGTGCGGCTTTGTAATCGTGTCTATTGTTATTGTAGAGATCAGTACCTTTATTATGCAACATTAGCTGATGAACTTTATCATGTTAGCTTCCACTGTTATTGTAAAAAGTACGTTGTGTGATCATTAAGCTACTAAGGCCCCGCTGAATTACATTGTACAATTATGTCACCGTCGGATATAAGCGGCGTTGAAAAAATTGTATCACCGCCGCTATTCGCCGTTAGATGCTAACATCTTCTTACTGTAACCTACAAAAATAATGTTCATAATATCTGTTCCTTTCCAACGTTCAATTTTCGTATGACACGCCTGTCGTTAGGTGATACGTACCATCTTCTTTAAGACCCAATCACCACCGCCGGTAGCCTTCATCGCTGATATTGTCAAAATTTGCAAGCGAGTGCGAGACTCCCACATGTTTTTAGAATTTTTGGCACATTTGTAGTTAGCTTACAAAGACCGCTACCCACCCAGCTGTCACCGTGTCAGTCTCCTCCTCAAGTGCTGCTATTCCTCACCGACTCATCAGCGTGCAAGCCACCACTCACCACCGACAAGCTAGTGCTCCGCGCCGGTACGCCTCACCGGCACGCCCGTACAGATTCACCGATGACTAGGCTAGTACTTATCACCGCCGTGGCCGCTCGAGCTCACTGCCATAAGATCTAAAGGCAAGGGTAATGCTTTCTCACACTTCCCTTATCCATGTTTCTTAGCTTTTTATTCCCCTCTTATCTCATCTGAGTACGAATCAAGATTCCATCTGATCATTAAGGAGCTCACGAGCACATCCCCGTAGGTGTTCCTACTCTGATTCAAGCGACAGCGCTGCCGCTTCCATCGTTGGCCCCGCTCCACCACATCCTAGTCAAGATGGAGGAGGAGGCCACCAACAAGAGGAACGAAGTAGATATCCTCATAGATGATGTCTCGGTCCTTATCCTTCGCCGCCTCACCACCCGCACCTTGTGTAGCTGCAAGTGTGTGTGTCACTCCTGGTACCACCTCATCTCTGAATCCGAGCATCGTAAGGAGCTACCCCAGTTTGTCACCGGATTCATGTATGGCAACTGAAAAGGCAAACGCCGATTCGCCAGCTTCACCGGTGAATACCCCTCCTTTTCCTTCTTGCCCTTTTCCATTTAGGATTTAGTCATCTCAAATTGCTGTAGAGGCCTCTTCTTCTGCTGGTGCGTTGGGCTTTGCTGTGTTGTCTGTAATCCGGTGACTAGCAAATCAGTGGTACTGCTGCATAACAACCTCTATTATGGTTCAGGTCGCTTGGTTTCGATGCCACAATCTCCTCGCACTTCCATGTGGTAGAACTGTGGGTAAGGTCGCAAAACTAGAGCATGGATGTGTAAAGAATCTGAATGGGGAGAGGATATTCTAGTATGCAAATTTTTAAGAACTGTGTTTCTTAATAGTTTTATGCACATGTTGGAGGTGTCCCACATAGTTGTCATTGATATGGAGACAAATACATAGAGGAAAATTCTTAGGCCACCTGGTCCTGCAATGTCCATCTATGGAGATCAAGGTCAGTTGTGTCTATATATTGCTGATATTTTTAATATGTCTGACCTTTTAATCTGGATCCTTGAAGACTATGGTACTAGTAAATGGACATTCAAGCATACGGTGAACATGCTGCAGCTATTTGGACTGAACAATATTGGACTCGGTTCTGAGGCTGCCAATGCGAACTACAGAGTGATTGCAATTCACCTAGAATGTAATTTGATTTTCCTTATTGGGGAGGACAGAACACTGATGGCATATGACATGAGCCGCAGAAAAGTTCATATCCTCCCTGCTCGGGGCGTCTGCTATCCCAAAAGTACCTGAAGTATTTATTTGAACGGACCTCACTATCTGCCTTATGTTCCCTTATTCATGGAGTCATTAGCAGAGCCGTAAAGGTGCATATACTGTATTTTATTGTTAGGACATGTCTTTGTTTAGGTAGAGAGTTGTTTTAAGTCTATATATAGCCCAATTTTGGATTGGTAACTAAACTAATGGTATGTTGAATATTATTAATTCTACTGCTTTGCGTTGTGCAGGTTTTGGAGTCTCTATGCTTTTGAACGATTTTCCTGTAATGGCTATGGGAGGAAGAAGAGGGGTTCCGTGCTGCATTGGCTGCCAAGCTGATCAAGGGGCGGTGCCAATCTCAAGGAGCGGAGCACATCTACCTCATTTTATTTATGTAAGTCTATAGGGAGCAGAACCTTTATTATGATATCTATGTACCGCTTGTGTTAATTCATCAGTTGACACAGTTGTTTTGTTAGTATCGAGCATTGTTATTATAACAAATACTCTTCGTTGTGGACATGATGAATGATGTGTAATGATTATATCTGTATGGTGTGTGTTTAGTAAGTTATTAAGGCCTAGCTGAATTAGTAAATACATTGTGAAAATCGGATGCAATTCTGTCATAGTCGAATGTAAGGGCCATTGGTTGTTTTGTCATCACCGTCGTACCACTCGCCTTTGGTGAAGCAGACGGCGTAAGGGCCATTGATTTGTCTGATGCAGCAGGGGTCAATAGTGCATCACCACCGAATCATTTAGTAACCCGACACCGACTACAGGATCATCACGGGTGGATCGTATTGCAGCGCAATGGTGACCATGCCCTATGATCAGACGGTTTATACGCTGAAGCGATGGTGATGTTCGCCTCGACACAGGCGGGTCACGCTCCAATGTGATGGAATGAGGATCTGATCACGGACAGAGCATAAGCCATGCGGCGGTGTTAGTGCATACCCACACACGCAGGTTGTGCTCCAATGTGACGGAAGTAAGGACCTTATCACGGACAGATGATAAGCCAATATGGTGGTGTAGTGTACGCCCCAGTCGGTCCCAGATATCGATGGTGATGGATATGAGTATCACTGCCAACAGCTTACCGCCAAGGCCGAAATTGAACTATGATGTGGGTTACGGTGCGGTTGTGGAAGGTGCTAATGTAGTAGTGGCTCATGATTCATTGTTGGAGTGTTGACAATTATAAGATCATAACACCAAATAAGTGCTCAACATATGTAATTCATCTCATAAACAATTAAGTCATTACACTACCATGGGTATAGAAAGTAGGAACAACCAAAAGGTTCCGTCCCGAGGGACTTCAGGCTTTCAACATTCTGTAGAGGTGTACAACTGTATCCACATAGAAAGACGCAACTAACCACCATACCCGTACCCGAGTAAGGGTTGCCTCACGCTTTCCAACCTTTCTGTAATTCGGCCCGAATGTCACATGAAAGGTTCGACTGGTGCCCGGTTAATACTACCACCATCTAATCGGCGCCACCTTCTTGCTAGTTTCACGGATAGACCGGTCGCAACTAGTTACGAGGCTTGCCGCCCCCATATGCGACATGTAGTCTGTACGGGACGTTACTCGGACTCACATATCCTAATAAACGGTCCTTAATTGCTCCACGAGCTATGTCACATGAGATCCCACACTCACAGTGACCTACCTGTGCTTGAGCAAGAGTTACCAAATTGATCATCATGTTCACATTTCAAAATTAAGTTGGGTCCTTAGTCAAAATTAGGGAAGTAGATAAGTTGTAACCCTCATTCATTTTAATAGTTAATTATCCTAGTGTAACAACCTAGACGTGCAAGCATGAGTTCCCTTCTCATACTCAACTTCTAACGTTACTAAGCAAATAAGCAATTAAGCGTTCCAATCCCCATTGAATAAATGAAAGGCTCTAATTACTTAATGAGTGGTTCTAAGTTAATGAAGCATCATTAAGTTGTTAACCAAATCTACATGAAATGCACAACTCATAATGCAACACAATAAGTATCCAAAATAGGGTTCATAGTAGTAGGGTGCCTGCCTGGTTTGCCATTCCTGAAGATTAGGGATAGAGATGACGACTTAGGCAGGGTTCCTCACACGATAGATGGACCTGAAAGAAGGATTCAAGGATTGGAGATAGCTACGCGATCGATAAAGAGATAAGGATTGAGAACTTGATTTGGAAGCTAGAATGAGTCATCTAACTGTGCTCTAATATCATACTAACTGATATCTAGTGTGGCTCGGGTTTACTATACTAGGGAGTAGGGTTAGCCACGGGGTTGACAGACTTTGTTTCAGCTCTGGTTTGGTTTGACGAACACTCTGTTAGGAAGAGGGTGCTCTCGGGTTTTTCTGTTTATTCAAGCTAATAAATCATTGGACACTCCGTGAGATGTCACGAACGCTCCAGTACAAACTGGGTGATCTCGGGTTCTCTGGATACTGGGTTATATAATTCAGCGAACACTCTAACGCACGTCGCAGACACTTCACTAAATCATATGGAAGGGGTATAAGGTTTTGGTGACTAGGTAAAAGGGTTAGCGGACGCTTCGACAACTTCGATGGACTCTCTACTAGTTGGGCAACAGAACCTATGTTCTTGTGTCCTTGGGAGAAGGCTTAGGGATTCATGCCTAGATGTTAGGTTAAGGCCTCCATGCATGTGCAAGGTATTCCTTTGGTGACTTGGGTAGTTTGCTAGGCTTAGGATACTTAGGGTTTTGGCTTGAACCTAGCTAGTGCAAATAGTGATTCCTCAAACTACTCAAAAACCTAAAAAAGATTGAGAGCTTGAGATTGAGCATGACAACTTAGCTTGGGGTTTTGGTGAGTTCCTTGTCACCAAGATTAGAGATCCAACTCTTGACATCCTTGCTTCCAAGCTAGAGAGAGATTCCATCATCTCATGCAGCACATCCAAAAATCCAAATGAGAGAATATCTAGGGATAATCTTGAGAGGATTGAGTTGTAGCATATTTGATTCTTGCCCTTGGGATGACAAACTCCAAGCAATCCTCATGATTCATCCATGCAAAGGGAGAAACTTAGATTAAGGTTTTGAGGATTGATCCCAAGGTAATGAGAAGAGAGAGTTCTTGAGCTAACCATGAGATGAGAGGTTGTTGAAGCTCAAGGCCTTGATCTAGTGCTAATCCTGCTATCGTTTGTAGACTTCATTCTCTTCTCCATCTTCTTCTTCTTCACTTTCTCACTCCAGTTCATCCTTTCCTTTCTCTTTTTCTTCATTCTAGAGAGAGTGAGGGGAATGAAAGGGGAGTGAGTGGAGCTGAGGCTCAGCTATTGGGAAATGCCTCCATTTCGTGCTAACATGTGGGCCATGTCCCATAGTGGACAACAACTCACTTTATACTCATTATGTCTACCTTTCTATCGGATGGTCCGGTAACTCCATCGAACTGTCTGGTACATCTCTGTCTTTGCACAATTGAATCAGGGATCCGAGTTCTTGGCTTAGGAGCTAATCTCAAGGTCCACACTTATCTTGCCTAGCTTCAAGGGAGATAAGGAGTCTTTGTTGAAGTCTTTATGAGATATTTCTGGAGGGTGTTTGCTCAGTTGATAATTTAGTTGACCGAGGTTTGACTTGGCTTGAGTAGTTGACCCAAAAGGTTTCCATCCCATTAATTCACGTGCTAGGAATTTCTATAGAAGCTCGTTAGGTTGCTTTGGCGGTGTCCAAAAAATAAGAGCCTACCTTGTAATGAACTTAGGTGGTTACAGAGCGGAGATCACCTCAATAGCGGATGCTTCCGGGCTCAAGCTGTTCAAGCCAAGCCCTCGTCGAGCTCGATAGAAGCAAGGGCAGGTACTGCATGGCAAAATCATCGTCCGACCCCTGGCCCCCATGGTGAGGCGGTAGTCCTTGAGCTAGTGGTTTGGGTTGGTCTCGCCGTCATGGAGATGTGCATTGGGGGTCGGAAGCACCTAGGGTAGGAAGCCACCCGAATCCTGGCCCCAAACGCTAGGGGGCCGAAGTGATCCTACGCAGGGCTCTCTTCCTGCCGCTCAGGATGTGGGACTGAGCTTGAGTGTGGCGCCTGGCCTCGATGGTGTCGAGCACGTCGTGGTTAGTCGCTGATCCAGTTGTGCACGGCTAGAAGGCGAGGGGAAAGCTCATGCCTTCGTAGAACATCTGGTGGCAGTCTGACACAGTGGGGTTTAGGCCCAGACCACGTCGGATCTACTAGGCAAAGACCTCGAGATCTGCTCCCAAGAGGCCCGGCACAGAGGGCGGCGCCGGGGGCTCATTGCCCTCCAGTGCAGCCTCCTTGAGTGGTGGAGCTTGCCGTAGCAGTCCGCGATGTAGGCCAGGCTCCCAAAGTTGAGGACCTAGCCCAGAGCGAAGGTGCCGACCATGACGGAGAACTCACCTGGGAAGAGGACACCACCGTCTAGGGCGGCGCTGCTTGCTCCGGTGACGAGGCAGGTGCTCCGGCCACCATAGAGTAGGAATCACACTTGACGCACACTCCCCTACCTGGCGCGCCAACTGTCGTGAGGTCAAAACCGCAGCAAGCATTGTTGTTCATCAGGTGTCAGAGTGCATGTCTCCGGTGGCTCAGGTGGACTCAAAACACAAGAATCACAAAGGAGACGCAACATTTTATCTTGGTTCGGGCTATCGGGGCCCTACACCCAGTAGGTGATGATCCTTATACTCAAGAGCACCCAAAATCTAGAGGGGTTACTGAAACGATCTCGATTTTCCTCGAAGGGAAAATCCACAGATACGAATTATAATGTGATAGTCCACGAGGACAAGCCATCACATTATCAACTATCAGATGATATCACAGTCATACATCGTAGAATTACAAATTACAAGGTTTTTACAACACTGGTTATTACACCTATTACATCGTGTTCTATCGGAAACACACACGTCTTCGTCAGGGTCATTGTAGCGCATAAGCAAGTGAAGGCTCCTCTACGAGTAGTCATCAGAGTTGGCGTAGAAAGTCAGCGGGTGTACACTCCATCTTCAACCAAACTTGAGCGTAGGAACGAGACCACCTAAATCCTTCTAATTTCGCTAAAACTGCAAGTTAGGAAATCTGCACACCGCCAGATGTGTGCAGGCCATGGTCAGCACCGATGAGCTTTAGTGGAAAAGAGAAAAAGGATCTGGCGATCCTAAATATTTGGCTGTGGGATTCCTATAATGCATGTATCAATATTTTAATAATAATATAAGTTCATCAAGTTTTAACCCGTCTCACACACATGTTCTCCCATCCCATCACATCTCATCACCGCACCACACCTCATCTCACTCTCTCATCGGCATGGACGACTCCCTCTCGTCCATGTCTCAACGGCCAAGGCCGGATCACACACTAAAACCCAGGGAAGGTAGAAGGACTCCTCTCACTAGTCAAGTGAAGCTGTACTTAGGAAAGGTCCATAGCCGACAAGTCGGCATATGTATCGATCGATCAACCAGGAACTCTGCAGAGGTTTACACTTCCCACAAGATCACCATCATCGACGATCCGGGTCGTCTAGGCTGATAACGGGCCGCCTTCCAACTAGACACGATGCCACCCTATCACTCAGAACTGGGGCTGTGTCGGAGTACCACCTACACGCTGAGACTGTGAGACATAGTACTTGGCCCCGGGGTACTACGCTGTCTTAGAAGGGTGTGGGTCCTCATGCCCGTACCTCCCTACACTATCCGCTAACCTCCCAATAGTAGTGGCACCGTACCAGCAAGTCGAACGTCTGTCTCCTCCCCACAGAAGCGAGTGGGCATGTAAGGATTCCTAAGACCCGGTCCACAAACATATCAGTCCTTAGGGTGACTAAGCAGGATATCTTCACAAGGGGCAACCAATGCCCCGCTCAACGGGACATCCGGCGCCCCGTGCTAAAACAGCACCTCCCATCCTGGGGTTTCGTCCCACGAAGACACTCCACCCCGGGACCTCTCCCTATCACATGTACCCGCCACAGGTACCTCACTCATGGGAAACGCCCAGGTAGCATCCCCCGGCCAGACTTGTCCTCACGACTCGTCGTAGATCCTGCTCGGTCGACTCGACCCTCACCACACACCCAAGACGCACGCCAAGATCTCTCCATGTTCATTATCAGGTTATCGGCACCTCGTGCCTTATCTCAAAACGCCTCTCACTCACCAGCATCACATCACAGATATAATGCAAGTAAGAGTAAAGCGGCAAGTAGTAAGCGAGCGTCTAACCTGACAGCGGGTGTGCAGAGGAAAGGGTTGCGACAAGGTAATGGCTCACAAGCAATCTACCATGCAGCCTATCATAGTTCATTTGCATAAAAGTAAAGCACTAGCTTCTATATTTTAGCATGCCTAATAGGATTCTCTAGAGTAAGGTGCTGCCATGACACCTGCGATGACGAGGTAGTAGAGGTAGAAGTCTTTGTCAGTTGGTGTAGTTGATCAGAACGGGTCTCCATCTCCCAGGCCAACTCCACTCCACGGGTTTCGCAATCCTCTGCTTCCTCCAACGGGCTCTGGTCCGACCATCGCTACCTCGAGAGAGCGTCACACAAGGCAAGAGAACGATCAATACTCTCAAAAAGTCCAAGACTAAAAAAAGGGCCACACTGAAAGAACACGAGAAGACGACTTAGCCCTCTCGGCGGATATCCGATCCTTGGGCCGAAAGAACGGGAGTGGTCATTTGCTAAGTACAAGCTTAAGCCTTAGCCTAGCTAGTACTTCTTGGGTTGATCGTGTCAACCTGTACGGCTTAAAGATAAATGGCATAGTCCTTAGCTCATCCTAAGCAAATACCACCGCTTGTGGCCTTCGATCCGAGCGTCATGGAGAATGACGAGAACCGAAAGGCTAAGAGCAAGAGAAGCTCCGTTCTCTCTCAATTCGAACACCATTGCAATTGACGGGAATCAAGAGAGGGTGGAACGAAGGAGAAGAGAAGAAAGAAGAGAGGTAGTCTACTTCTTCCAATACACACGCCATGGCAAAAAGGCGAGGCATCAGAGAGAAGCGACACACAAAGAACACGAGTGCTCAAGCTTCCTAGTAGGGTGCCAAGACCTAGGTGCACTAAATGCACTAAGACATCCCCTGGATTCGACGCGGTGCGGTTGTCACCACGAGAACCTTAGAAATGCTATGATCAAAGATGGTACAAACATACAAGGGCTTGAGCACGAAGAGCAAAAGACAGAACAGAAGCGGGATTCGCCTTCCTTTGATCCACTCGCCATTGCAACGACGGGAATCAAAGAAATGGAATCAAGAAAGCGAAAGCACCAACAAGCGAGAGGCTCAATCCACACCTTACTGGATCGATGGGATTGAGAACAAAAGAGGAGAGAAGAATGGAATCTGCACTCTTTCGACCAACTCGCCATGGAACGAACGAAGGTCGGAAGAAAGGGGATACGATCCCACGATCCAAACTCACTCGTAGGGCACCACGATCGTGCAACTAACTCGGCACAAGGCTATCCCTAAGGTTCGTAGCGATGTGGTTGTCACCGCTAGACCCAAAGGAATGCCATGGTCAAAGTGGTACAAGCATACGAGGTGGCTAGGATAAATAAGCGAACAAAAGAGGTAAAGCCCGATGGTCATAGCGAGACGACTCGCGGTCATGAGCTTCACCTAAACGAGTTGGCTTCGTAGTTCCTCGATTATTGTCCCCTAGTTCGTCTCATATAGACTAGGCCATGACGGACTCATCGTGTGCGGGTAGGAAGCGTACCGACGTCGAGTCCATGGTGGCCATGCCCTAGAGACGTAGGCGGGGACCAACGATCACGGCGCTATAAAGTCAACTAAAATACGAGGAAACGAGTTACGCTTGACATCGTAGTCACGGTGGGATGAACCCACGACCGAAATTGTCAACGAACTACAATTTCCCCGACTGGCTCGAAGGCACGGTCCACAGGCAAACAACACAAACGACACAAGAGAACCACAACACCAACAACGCGACAACCGACGGAGGAGTAGCACACACATCCATAGCACAAGAGGTAGACCGGCGGCAAAGGCACGGCGCAGGCAGTCATAGACATAGATAGATAGATGGATGAACAAGTATGAAATGAAAAGCAGATCTTTGTCGACATCGAGGACGGCGTCGACCGGGTTCAAGGGTTTAACCTTGGAGGTGAAGGGCTGCTGTGGTGCGTCCGGGCTCCCTACGGCCAGCTGCAGCAAGCTAGATGTGGCTGCTGCTGGACACAACTTCAGTGGTGAGGAAGGGCTCCGGCTAGGTGGCTGCTTGGCGGTAGCATAGCAGCCCAGCAGCTTGGACGGCGAGGTGCATGGGCGGCTGCAGGACGCTGGGGACTGGGGTCGTGGCTGCGGCAGAAACTCATCGTGGACAGCTACCCTGCAACAGTGAAGGTAAGTGACACGAAGGCCGGCTTAGATAGGATCAACAGCGAGGAAGGGGAAAAGGCGGGGGCTTTATGCCATAGTGGCTCACCAGGGCGTCGCGGTCAGTGCTCGACGGGGACGGAGGCCGCCACACGAGGAGGTCCGTGTTGCTGTGGCTGCGTGTTCCGGCAAGGCAGAAGGAGAAAGGCGTGGCCTTGGACGAGATGGTGCTGTTGCTGTGCGCGCCGAGGGGGTGGTGAAGCTGTTGCCTCCGGTGACAAGGAGAGCCGGGTCGACGAGGTTGCCGTGATGGTGTGGCTGCCGTCGACATTGCAGCGGTGCCCGGGCGTCGGTGCAGGCGTCCCCAACCCGATGGCCTGGCTCAGCGAGGCCTGGGGCGGTCGGCGTCGTAGGCGAGGCTGGCTGCTCGGAAGGCGTTAGCTTGGACGCGAACAGGGACGCCGTTGTCGTGGTTCAGCTCGACGGCGTGCAGCGTGAGGACGGGCCCAAGCGGGTGGCGCGGCTATGCGGGTGCGGCTCGACGGTGAGGCGGAGGCGCGACCGCGGACGAGGAAGGCACGGCGTCGCGGGGCGGGTGAGGGAGCTTGCTGTGGCTCCACTGCTGACCGGCGAGTAGCAGCTTCGGGCCACGGCTCCGGGGGTGGCGGAGCACGACGACGTCGGCGTGGAGCAGGTGTCGTCGCGGGCGCGGTTCGGCGCCTGGTGCTGACTGGCTCAGGGTCGCGTCCACGGCGCGACGATCGGGACGGAGCAGGGGCTCGACGGAGACGCCGCCCGACGTGATGGAGGCGGAGGTGAATTGGTGCAGGGGGCGGCGTGGCCGTGGTGGTGGTGCTGCAGCGGTGCCGCGCCATGGCGGGGCCGGTGGAGTCGAGGAGGTCGGGTCGCAGCTTCAGGTCGATGCGGAGGGCGCCGGGGTCGCGGTGGCGCGACCGGTTGGGCTCCTCCGTGGCCAACTGCACCGGCGGGGCGCTCAGCTTGCGGCGCGGTGCAGCCATCTCCAGACGCGAGCAGGTGGAGGCGCGTGAGGGAGAGGGGATGGAGTGGCGGCGGCTGGAAGGGAAAACTGGGAAAGGAGCGTCGGGTGCTTGGCTTATATAGGCCAGCAGCTAGGGCGCCGGGCTCCTGGGCGTCCGCACCCGTGGATGTGATGGCCGCTGCGACGTGGCGTCCATCGAGGGGCAGCTTGGCGTCTTCCGATCGCTGGCTGCCGCTGGTGAAAAGCGACAGCGCGAAACGGGAAAAGGAGGAAGGCGACGCTCTCCGCTGCGGAAAGGCGACGGAAAACGAACGGCGTCTTCGGCTTGCTTTTCTTCCCAGCGGCTGACGAGTGGGTCCCATAGAAGGATGTCGTACAGCCGTACAGAGGCATGCATGTGAGGGTCTCGAGCTGGCAGCGGTGCCTTCTTCTGTGCGCGTGCGAAGGACGTGCGTGCCAGGAGCGGGCGGCCGGTGGCGGCTTCCTCCAGTGCGTGTCGTGCACGTGATTGACAGCGGGAGGGAGTTGGGCTTCCCGGTTGCTCGGTGGGCCTACGGGTCGTGGCCGAGGCCCAGGGTAGAGGCAGAGAATTTTTTTTTATTTTTAGCCCAAATTTGAAACAAATTTTAAATTTAACCCGGGTTTGAAATTTTTTTTAAATCTAACCCGTTTGGCCCCGCCATCATGCATGGCGGGGCAAATGTACTGAACCCCGCCATGCATGGTGGCGGGGTGCATGGCCCACGTGGCAGGGGTGGCAGCGTGCCTCGCCAGCGTGGCAGGGGTGTACCCCGCCATGATGCATGGCGGGGTACCCCTAACCCGCCATGCATCATGGCGGGGTACAACCCCGCCCATTTAAAAGCCCGGGCACTTCTTGTTTTTGGCCATTCATCCATTCATCCATCCCCTCCCCTTATCGCCCTTCTCCGGCGCCCCTCCCTCCTAGGGCCCCTCCCCGTCGGCTACCGGCCCATCGTCGGACCTTGTTCCGGCCACCCCTTCTCTGCGTCCATCGTTGTAGTATGTTTGGTTAATGTAGTTAGTAAAGTTATATTAGTTTTTATCGTATTGATATTGTACATTATATAAGTGATATGTGTTTTGTGTTGAAATCATTTCGTGTTATTAGATGGAGGACTCGTATCGTGAATCGATTTGGAGGAAAAAGGGTCGTCCTAGAGAGATGTACCCCGACGTGTCTTGCAAGGATGCGCCCGTTCCTCCCGAGGAACCTTTCCCTAACTGTGACTGTGGTCATCCGGCGCACGTGAGCCAGTCGAGACATCCAGATACTGCGGCTCGTTGCTTCTACACATGTTATAGTTGTAGCGTAAGTAATTGTGCCCTTTGTTTTTCTTATTGATTTCTGTTATTGTATTCGCGATGAGATAATTCAAACTTTTTTGTAGCCGTACTTCCGGTGCTTTTTCTTTCAATGGATCGACGGTCCGGACAAGTTTGACCCAAGGATTCTCCTTTTCTACCCCGGCGTTGATCATTGCAAGCGTGAGGTGTTTACTCGCTGGGTTCCGCCCCCTCCTAACCCTCCTCCTATGACGGAGGAAGAGAAGGCCGTAGCATCGGCACGGCGGCTGGAGGATCCTCCAAAGTGCCTTTGCGGAGAGCAAGCCGTGATAAACCCACGCAATGAACAAGAGTTCATTTGTCCTCTACGACATGAGGTAAGGTTTGAGTGAACCTTGCAATGTCATGTCCTATATGTGTGTTTTACTGTTTTGATTTTGTAGGATCATGATTTTTCAAAGTGCCGTTTCAAGTAATGGGTCTATGGTCTAAAGAGCCATTGGCCGGAGCCGGAGAAGAATGAGGAGGTGCCAGACTGGAAGAAGAAGAGGAGGTCTATTGCGCCTTCTGTGATGTGCAAATGTGGTGTTGAAGCTAGCTATGGCCTTGTCCCTTCAGGCCTTGGGATTGGGCACTTCTGTGGCCACATGATCGATTATGACGAGGTTTGCTAGGACTGTTGACACTTAGTGCTAATATTTTATTTTGTTTGCTTTGGTACGGCGGGGCGCGGCGGGGAGCGTCCGGGCGCTGCGGGGCGCGGCGGGGCGCGGCCGGGGCGGCCGGGGCGCGGGGGAGGGGCTCCGGGGACGGCGGCGGCTCCGGCGGCGGCTCGGCGTCGCTGGGGGCGCGGGCAACGGCGGCGGCGCGGCTGCAAGAGCGGGCTTCGGCCGAGCGGGCGTGGCGGGGCGCGGCTTTTATTTAGGCCGTGCCTCGCCATGATGGGTGGCGGGGTGTAACCCGCCATGATGGATGGCGGGTTTGGCCTACCCCGCCACGCATAATGGCGGGGTACGCCCGGGGTGGCATGCCACGTCCCCCGCCACGTGGGAACTGTACCCCGCCACCATGCATGGCGGGGTTCAGTGCATTTGCCCCGCCATGCATGGTGGCGGGGCCAAACGGGTTAGATTTAAAAAAAATTCAAACGCGGGTTAAATTTAAAATTTGTTTCAAATTTGGACTAAAAATAAATAAAAAAATTCGAGGCAGAGGCCCTGCTGGACCTTGCCGTTCGCCCGTGCGTGATGGCCAAGAAGGCAGCGGCGCTAGCTGGGTCCAAAGCTTGCGGCCATGGCATGGTACATATATACGTATATATGTACATACATACACACGTACAAAGGCTTTGGCTTAGAGAACTCAGGTGCTCCCGTAGTTAAAACACAAGGCACAGTAGCATGCACGTTCTACTGAGTGCTGCTGCTATGGTTAGCCCTCCCGTGCTGACGTAGCTAGAAAACGGGGCACGGGCATGCTTGAACGTGACACGTATTGCCGCTACTGGATGCTTCACGACTTCACGTAACTAACGAAGGGGTACACGAGCATGCACGCGCATTCAACCTGCTTGCTTGCCGAGCGGCCGAGAGGGCGGAAGGGGGAGGCGAGGCGAGATGGGTCGCGAGAAATGCTGGACCGGCTGTACGAGTGGGCCATCGTGTGGAGGAGGGCAGATCAGGCTGGGCCGGCTGGAAAAAGGATTTTCCTATTTCATTTCAGGGTATTTAAGAAGGATTTAAGATGGGTTTTGAGGTAGATTCAAAAGGGATTTGAGTAGAAAATTTGGTCACGGATTCGAGACAACTAAAGAGGAATTGGAATGGACTCAAATGGGACTCGGGAGACTTTCGGATGGGAATCCAAGAGGGGATTTGCTACGGATTTGCACACTCCAACACTGACAAGATTCAAATCCGAAACCGACTCACGAGCACTCGCACTCTCCTACAAACAATTCTATATGGATGCAACGAGTTATTAGTGAGTTAGACTCGGGTTAGACCTAGAGACTACATGCTTCATACATTTACAGGAAAAAAAATTTAAAAGTTCGTGTTTTTGGCTTCTCGGAAAATCGGGATGTTACAGTTACAACAGAGTGTAAGGGAGAAAGAGAGATATTTGGTAGGGGATTGCCTCCGTGCTGATCCTAGGGAAGCCTCGCCATCGGTGGTGCCTTCCCCCTCGTCAAAAAGTAGGAAGACAATGGATGCGGTGGAGGGGCTCTCGGTGCCCCTTTCTAGGTTGCTTTGCTCTCGATGCAGAGCGTGAGCTGAATGGTGAGGACTCGAATGATATGTTTGGAATCCTCCTTCCCTCTTAGGATGCAACCTCCCCTTATATATCGGGTAGGTCAGGTACATAGCGGTTTGGGGGAGCTAGCCTATGGTCTACATGCGTCGGAGTCTAGAAGGGTCTTGCAACGGCGTCGTGTGGACCATGGCGATGTCGTGGAGCCAAAGAAGCTCTAGGCGTCATCCGGCTGCTCTGTTCTGACACGTTAAGTGTCAGACTGTGTCGGCTTAGACCAGCTTCCACCAGGTGCACCTTCTGGAGGCTTCTTGGTGGCGAAGGCGGCCAGCTTGAGGGGCTGGCGAGTGGGTCCGAAGCCCCCGAGCCCCTGAAGCCAACGGAGGAGTTTGTCTTCTTGCGCCACGCCTCATGCATGACCCTATAGGAGCAGTTGACAGAGCCACACCTATGGGGCAGCGCTGGGGAGCCCCCCGAGCCTTGGTGGCTTAGGGCGCCCCTTTAGAGCTTGGGCCTTGGCTGGCGTTGAAAACCGGGAGGGAGCCAAGGATAGGGTCCAGGCTTCCGTCGATCGGGAGCTTAAGGCTCGGGTGAGCCCCCCGAGTCCCGAGCAGAGGCAGCGAGCGTGCTTGGGCTTGGTCTGATTCCTTTGCCAGAAGGTACGCGCGAGTGTACCCGATGGGTATAGCCCCCGAGCCCCGGGTGATCCTGTAAGGGTCAGTCGAGGGGTCTCTCGGTCAGGAACCCTTGATCCCAAGTCTTAACATACCCCTATGTTAGGATCTCGTCAGTCAGATTGTCAGTGTAACGGCTTAGCTAATATGGAACGCACCGAACTTATCTAGTGGGTGCACCTGACAGTCCGGTGCTACGCAGAAAGTTGCAGCAATCCTCCAACGGCTAGTTTGAGATAGGGGGCTATATATGACCCCAATTGGCCACTTGGGACTTGAAGGAGCTAAGGAAACATACTAGGGTGTTGCTGCACCACATTGGAGCTCTCCACAAGCATAGTCTCAAAGAATCACTCGGTGATTAACGTAGGTGATTTGCGAAGCGCTTAGGTTAGTTAGACCACGCTAGTATACGCTTGCTCTAGGCTTAGGCTTAGTTGCTTGTGAGGTTTGCATACCTCTTGATCAAAGGTGCTTGCGTGCACCGTGTTTGTACTTGGCGGAACGTGTAGTCTTGGGAGACCACACCAACCGCGTTGTGGTGTTGCTGCCAGCGTGTACTGAAGGGAACAAGGCCCATGGCGTTTCGGCCGAAAGCTTGATAGTGAAGACGGTGGAGAGCGGTCCAAAAGAGGCTTGCCGGAAGGCACATCGGAGACCCACTTTGCGTGTGGGGAAGGCTCGAGGCTATCCATGGAGTTACCTGACCGGGAGCTTGGCCCTTGCGAGGGCTTTCTTGCAAGGGACTCCAACGAGGACTAGAAGCTTGTGTGCTACTCGATACCTCAGTAAAAATACCGGAGTCGTCGACAGAAGTTTGCATCTCTACCTCATCTTTAGCTTCCGCATTTACATTGTCATCTTGATTGTGTGCTTTACCTTTCCTAGCTTAGTTGATAGACTAGTTGATAGGATTGAAATCTAGGTTGCATAACTCTTTTTTTTTGTTAGAGATAGCAACACACTAGCAAAACCATAGTTGCACATTCAGATAGTTTACTTAATTGCATATGTTCTGCTAAGGTTAGAAAAGAGGCCATAGTTTAGAAATAGAGTTTTAAAGTTGCCTAGTTCAAAACCCCCCTCTTAGACGTCACGGTCCTTGCAGCATGCAGGGATGGGTGGTCTTGACACTAATTTTGGGGTACAGGATTCTTCCATCTTAGTGTTTGGTTAGAGAGACAAATTTATCTTAGGTTTGTGTTTGGTTGGAGAATATTAAAGTTGAGATGAACATTCCTGGCAAGTGGAGCCCATATGCCATAGTGATATTTATCGTCCACCTCCACACGCTTCTAGCTCCCTTGAAAAAGCAAAATAATGCTTGCACCATTCGTCGCACACCCCCGCGGTCGCGGCTGTACAATGCTGGCATGCCAACGGCCACCATGTCTGAGGTCGACGCGACCGCGACATCCGATGTTTGTGCGCTCACTACAGATGGGATGTGTACCCAAGGGATACCTGTTGCCGCCGCCCAAGAGGGCGTCGACCCCACAGCCAGCGCACTCACCCCCTAGGCTGACGCACCTGCACCCGATGGCCTATGGCGTCCTTGCACACTCGCACTCAACTTGTCCTACTCGTTCCATTCTCTCTCTTTTTGTTACCACTTCGTCCACCATATTGAGTACTCTCTCTGGGACATTTTCATTCCACTATTTCTTCCCAAACTCCATGAACTTGTCCGACATCCATACCAAATATACCCTAAGTTACACAGAGGGAGTCAATGTTAAGAGCAACTTCAAAGAACTTCTTTATATCCTTCCATATTGAACAATAGATACTTTTCGTAAAAAATAACCAAACTTTTTAATTAGATCTCCGAATATTACCTTCTAGATTCCTTGGTAGCCAACGATGAAAAAGCAGAGCTAGCTCTCTAGAGCAAAAGATATAGAGAAGTTGGAGAATAGAACGATATAAAAAAAATTTATTCAAGTAATTCTCCAAATAAAACTTTAGTGAATACAAAGACTCTTGTAGATGCTCTAACCAAGGCTGAAAACATTTTAACTAAATATCATTCAGATATGAAAAATAAAACAATTATCCTTGCGCACAAGAAATTACACTAAAAAAGTTTACAGGTGAGAGATAAGTCTTTGCTGCCAAGACCCTAACCGACCAAGTCAAGGGATTTTTATCTGAAAAGAATGCCTCGAACAAGAACGGAAAAAATGAACACCCATAAATGCGTGTGCATTTTCTAAGGGGAAAAAAAGGCAAGGTAGTTACAGATAAAGAATAGGTTAGCTATCATTACTCGCGAGCAGCGAGTTACAGACAGTCCATTCCGAATGGAAAAGAAAAAGAAAAATGAAGGCATACCCTATTCACTCGCTTCACATTTCCTTCTGCCAACAGCTACTTACATAGGGTTGTCAAAAAAAAAAAAAAAACAGCTACTTACATAGTTGGCTAGTTCCTCGCAAGATAGAACAAAATAAGACGCAGCCTAAAATCATCCGAATTCTCAGAAATTAAAGAAAAAATTGTAAAACCCTGAAAGGGTCCTCACGAAGAAAGGAAAGAAAGGTGGGATTTTTCGGGCAGCTACAATGGTGATCGGTTGCTGTATACTACAGAACCTTGACACCACTGGGCCGTTTGCCTTCCATGGCATCCTTCTTGTCACGGCAGTCCGAGCAGAGGAATGGACCTTCCCATGGCCTGGAGCTCGAAGAGAAGATCGATCCAGCATGCACCGAAATGCCTTCACTTGGCTCCAGGTCTAACTGGCAGATTGCACATGTAAACAAGCTTGAGGTTCTCCTGCCATCCAAATGAGGACCTAACCTGAGTGTACATATATGCATGAAATGAGCATTTGTTGTGTAGAAGAACCCAAATTGACAGGTTACAATACACTCATAGCATTTCAAATTCATACGTTCCTTTTACTACGTATCTAGATAGTAGATATAATGTACATGAGTACATCTAAGTGCATAGCAAAAGCAATATATCTAAAAAATCAAAACATCTTATAATTTGAAATGAAGGAAATAGCATGCAACAAGATGAACATGAAAAACAATGAAAAATGTTATCTCTATGCTGAGCCTAAGTGTGCACAACTCACCTTAAACTCAGAGATATAATTATGGTATTGTAACACTCTAGCCCTACAACAGTGCTCGTACCAGGTTAACCATCAAATGGATCTGGGTCTTGCGGCACTATGTAATTTTAGCTATATTACTGATATTAAGAAGAGATCTTCAAAATCAAAAAATTAACCATACAATCCATATTACTCCGTCCGTTTCAAATTCTAAGTCATTTTGCTTTTCTATATACAATGATTTTTGAGTAAAATGCACCATGGGAACTTAAACTTTTCATAGATTCTGACTAGGGTCCTCAAACTAAAAAAGTGACTATCTAGATCCTCAATCCACTATGGATTCTAACCTGGGTCCTCAACTCAAAAACTGACCATTTAGGTCCTTCAACTAACACCGTGTCCAAGTAGAGGTCCAAATCCCACCACATCACATCTATATGCCTACGTGCTTGTGTCAGCGTGGATGCGGCTAGGTGAAACTTGCAACGAAAAAAACTGCCTCTCCCATCTCCTTGTCCACTCCCTCCTCTGTCTCTCATCGGTTCAGTGCCCACCGCGTGGCTACGCCGGCACTCCGGAGGCACACGTTCAGCAACCATGGTGTTATGTGGGCTGTTGAGATCGAGAGGATTGAGGGGCGGCGGCGGAGCTAGAGTACCCGCGGCGCTACAGTACCTGCGGATAATGTTCACGTGAGCGAGAGCGGCAGACCACCGGCGGCTAGGCCTGTGAGGGGCGCTGGGAACGCCGGCCGCGGGGCTTTGCCCACGGCCGGCAAGAGAGAAGGTTTTTCGTTCTAATCTCTTGCTTGATTAGATTGATACATCTCCTCTCCTTATATAGAGAAGAGTCTTACTTGACCTCTAAGCAAGCAACTAATTAACCCTAACGGGCTAAGGCCCAATAGGCCCTTGACTCTTCTAACACTACACCCCACCTGGACGTGCAGCTCGTCCTCAAGCTGCAATTTAACGATGACTCTGCTACACACAAACCTAACACCTAAAAATAAGCCTTTTACATCTCGGCTTATTTTATTGAGCTGAAATAGACTACGACTCTTTATTTTTGACTCCTGAAGATACGGCAGACACCCTCCGCGTGATGGAGCTGCTCGTGTGTAGCCACCTGGATCCCATGGAGCCCACCGGAACGAGAGGGGTGCAAGGGTATAGCCACCTGAAATTAGTCGCGATAGCGACCAGCGGAGACGTCCTCGCGGCGGCCGGTGGCGGAATGCGGTAGCGCTAGGCAGTGCGTCCCCGCCGGTGACAAGAAAGGGAGCGACTCCCTACCGCCGCTACCGCAGAGTTGGAGGTCGCTGCCCGCGGGAAAATCACCATGCTCGCGCCTGAAGACAGCAGCGGGTCGGTGCAGTTGCTGGTGGCCGTCCCACGGGGCAAGGTCACGCTCCACTGAGCTGAGGTCGACCGTTGCCAAGGTCGCCTCGTGCATAGGCTGGCGCATCTCCTGCAGCAGCCGGCGCGCTAGGAGGCCGCGCGCCACAGCCTGTAGCCGCACCGCCGCAGACACCTTGCAGGTAAGCATCTTCTCAGCCGGCTCCGTCGTGATGTCCATCGCCTGCTCGATCTGCTGCAATGTTGGTTGCACCGTTGGTTGCACATCCTGGAATGGCTGCAGCGTCGTGCCGTAACCTAGCATCCCGTAGGGGAAAACCGGTGGCAGAGAGGCCACGACCAATTGCGGCAGCAGCCAGCTGGCTGGTTGCAGCGGCAGTATGCCGAGGTAGGACTAGATGGAGGCGACGGAACGGGCGAGATCGGTGATGGCCGCGGTCAACTGATCTGGCATCATCGGTGAGGAAGTGACCGGCAGTGGCTCATCATAACCTGGCATCTCCGATACTAGATTGTTATGTGGGTTGTTGGGATCGAGAGAGTCGAGGAGAGCGGCGGCGGAACTACAGTACCCGTGGCACTACAGTACCCACGGGTACTGTTCATGAGCTAGAGAGGCAGAGGACTGGTGACTACGGCTGTGAGGAGTGCTGGGAACGCCGGCCGCGGGGCTTTGCCCACGGCCGGCAAGAGAGAAGGTTTTTCCTTCTAATCTCTTGCTTGATTAGATTGATACATCTCCTCTCCTTATATAGAGAAGAGATCTTACTTGACCCCTAAGCAAGCGACTATTTAACCCTAACGGGCTAAGGCCCAATAGGCCCTTGACTCTTCTTGAAGGAGAATATAATTGGTGGAATATTGGATGTATTGCATTGGGCCTCATGGGCTGATTATATAGGGTACATAGGACTAACACCTCACGTGGGTACACAATGTGGTACTATTCCTATTTACTCTAACATCCCCCCGCAGTCACAGCGGGAGCGCTGCAGACGGTGAGACTGGAGAAGAAGCTGACAAAGCTAACATCTCCCCGCAGTCATAACAGTCGATGCGCATGCTGTGGCTGGAGAAGAAGCCGATGACTCCTCATGCAAGGCGGTAGCCCTTTATGCCAATGTCGAGGTAGCCGAGTGTGAGGGCGCAGTAGCCGTGGTCGAAGAAGCCGTGCTGAAGATGGCCGAGGTCGACGTAGTTGTGGTCGGGTTGCCGTGTCGATGGAGCTGCAGGCGCACAAGGGGCGCCATGGTGATGACGGAGACGCGTTGAGGCAATCGTCGTGGGAGGAGGCGAGATGCCGAAGTCGACGCAGTCAGGGCCGTCGTGGACGTAGAAGAAAGGCGACGATGCAATCGAGGCAGACGGGGTGGGAACGGGAGGGTCGATGCCGAAGTCGATGCAGTCAAGCCGCCTGAGCGCCGAGGCGAGGCTGGATTTGCCAGATCCAGCAACGTGTCGGGGACGAAAGCACGCAACGGTGTTGCCAATACCAGGCGTACAAGGGAGAGGGCCCCAACCGCGAGGTTGTGCTGGACGAAGAAGAAGCAATGCGGGAGAGGACGCATCGGCGAGTAGGACTCAGCGACGACGCGATGCGGCGGCCGGACCGGCGAGCAGGGCTCAGCAACGGTGCGGGTAGGGGCAGCTCGATGACGAAGACCCAATCAGCAAGACGAAGACCTTGTGCAGACGGATAGCGCAGCAGGGATTGCGCATCACAGTCATCGATGCACAGGTGACGGCGATGTAGATGCAACGGCGAAGCAGACACACGGGCGGCGGTGCTGCGGCCCGATGAGGCGACACAGCAGCAGCCCTGTTGCTCGGAGAAGATGCACGTAGTACTTGGCGTGCGGGGCAGCCGACGTGTCGGAGCAGCCGATGCCGATGCCGGAGTAGTACGCGCGAGGTCGACGGGCGGTGGGCGACTCAATCCCGATCAGTGATCGGGTAAACCAAAAAGATACAACAGCAGGAGATCGGGTGTACCCAACGAGACAACACACTCGGAGTTGGACGGCGCCGGGGCGCACGGGTCGCAGTCACGGGTGGTCGCGCGAGGATGGCGCAGATTAGCCGGCCGCCACCATGGCGGCTCGGTGTCAGGGTCGACTTGGCCCGGGCCACCACCACGGCAGCGCAGGATGGGGGCGACGCCAGCGCCTCCATGGCGAGCATGGTAAGGGCGACGAGGTAGCGTGACGTCGCGAGAAAACCCGAACTGCTGCTGGACGACGACGAAGATGGCAGCGGGATCAATAGGATCCGGCGCCTAAAGGGGTGGCGCTGCCCCCGGCGGAGATCGATCTCTCCCCGGGGGCGCGCGGTGCGGAAGCAGCGGCGGCTAGGGTTAGGATCTAAACCTAGGCGAATGATACCATGAAGGAGAATATAATTGGTGGAATATTGGATGTATTGCATTGGGCCTCATGGGCTGATTATATAGGGTACATAGGACTAACACCTCACGTGGGTACACAATGTGGTACTATTCCTATTTACTCTAACACTTCTAACACATGGACAGACAAAGAAAGGTGGGTTGCAAAAGAGAGGGGGACTGCACCGACCTTAGGGATTTGAGAGGATGCGAACTCCATTAATGGAGATGAATATATATAGGGAGCCTCATGGGACATATGGGCATTCATACACTTAGCATCCCACTTCAAACTCAAGATGGTAGTGGGGGATCTGAAGCATTGAGTTTGAGCAAGTGAAGTCAATGCTGCTACTTTATTGAAGAAGTCGACCAATTGTAGTTCTGAGGGCACATACTCAAGAGCAATAGTGTGCTGATCACAATGAAACTAAGTAAAGAAGGCATCGACACTGATAAGTTCGGGCTTCACAGGATCATTGGTGATCTGTATGGCTCTTGTACTGTCATATAGAAGAAGTGTGACAGCATCACAGGAAATTCCAAAATCAGCGAACAACCATCGAAACCATCCAATATCTGAAGTAGTAGCGACAAGTGCTCGAAGTATAGCATCTATGCGAGAACAAGATACACCTGCCTACTTATTGGACTTCCACGCAATTGGGAGAAGAGCCAAGAAGAACACAACATATGTGATGGAACCACGATCTCTTGGGTCACATGCCTAGGTGTGTTTGGTTGGATCGTATGACCATCCATGGACAGCTGCTCAAGACGTTGCATCTCTTGTTGAGAAAGCCCTAGCAAAACTATATAATATATACATATGGTATATATCACTCCCCATATGTAGGGGACGACCAGGACGACCAGGGGACTCGTCCAGGGTCGATTAATCGTCCTGGACGACAACTAATCGTCCTGGACGATCCCCAGGCGACCAGGCTCGACCAGCCGTCCTGATAACAACAACAACAACAACATAGCCTTGGAAAATTGTCATCTCAAAAGTTAAACAATTGACTTAAAATTCCAACCATCCATGTTCCATTAGATACCAATTTCCCACATAGTATTATTAGGCAGTAACCCTTACCCACCTAGTTGCAAGCACCTTCAAGAACAAGTCCAGAATGGCTACATACCCAGCTGCTATTAGCAAGATTGATGCATGTTGGAGTTGGTCATCGATCAAGCCAGATATAGGTTAATGACCTAAAAGTTACAACATGGCTGGGAGTGAACGAGCTGGCTGTCAGGCTACACTTTGTTAGGACTAGCTAATGTAGCTTAATAGAGCCTAACCTAGTTCTTCATGGTATATTTCTTAGGGGTTCACAAGAAATACTAGTGCAATCCCTTTGAAACGAAATAGACCCTGCTCCTTGCATCCATCACAAGTCACAAGGTTATTAAATTGGCTAGTCGTCGCTCGTCGTCCCGGTACCGACCAGGACGACCAAGATGATTAGTCGACGACCAGGACGACTAGTCGTCCCTGGTCAGTCTAGTCGTCTATATAATCGTGCTGTATATACCAGGACATATATGTAGGATATATATACCATATACTATACTTATATAGCATGTATCAAGCATCAAGACTATATTTTTGGTTAGTTGGAGTATCCAGAACACCATATTCTTGTGTTGCTATAGCCTTTTCTGTAAGGGATGCAACATCTGGAGAAGCTGATGCTGAATCACCAGCAGCTGATGCAAATGATGAGCTCATCTCCGTGCTCCCTTGGACCTGCATGGGGAAGAGATGCAGCTGTTGCATGCGCACAGCAGCATTGCAGCCGACAGATGAAGGTTTTCATGGGGTGAGGTGAGGAAAAGAGTCGGAGAGATATAGGAGAGAAATCCTAATGGGCTTGGCCCAAACAGAGCTAGCCCAGTAAGCTGAAGCAGCCCATTTGCCTATTTGATGTCTAGTCGGTTAGGGTACCTAGTCGGACGATTAATCGCGACTAGTCAACGATTAATCGGACGACCAGGTTTATGATCGCTCTGATCGAGTCAGAGTGCCAACAGTAAGCTAGTGGAATAACACTAGAAATTCTGATCAAGAAAACATTTGGAGAAAGAATAGAACTGACCTTTCTGATAGCATGGCCGAACCTTCTTCAAATATCTCTTCAACAATACCAACAGCTGAATGTTGTTTAGTCAACTTCTGAGAAGGGTCCTTTGCTTTCTTTCTAAAGATTAAAGACTTCAGCTTGCTCATTTTTTTCGGAGGAGACAGAGGCCGTATTGTTTGACCAGGTGGGATTATGTCAACAACAATGCAAGTTGTATCATCCTTTAGCCCTCTAGTCCTGAGTGCCTCCTAAAAGATTATTGCATAGAAGTACTTGGGTAAGAAAAAAACATGTCTGCTGATGCAATGATAGTAACTGGCAACCATAAGAAGCATCATCAAGGATAAACAAGAATCTATAACCTAGTGGTAAACTATTTACCTTAACAACTTGCTTTGCGGCAAGTTCAGCAGGCAAACCTCTGCAAGACTTAGCAGCTGCTTCTGAGGATAATGCATCCCAAATGCCATCTGAAGCAATAATAAGTCTTCCTCCAGTATTTGACAACTAGGAGAAAGAAAAAATGAACCAAGTCAAATAAAACAATTAGCATACTGGCAGATTGCATGTCCATGGATAATGGAAAGCCTAAAGATCAAACACAGAAGAATTTCTGACATTTGTTTTTGAAAATAACAGAGTACCTTCACTTGCTTCACATATGGAACAGGGACAATAAATTCGCCAACATCAATATCTCCAATGGATCTTGATAAGCATAGACCTCCTGGCCAGCATCGTAGCGGACCAATCTTGTAACAGAGTAGGACAATTGTTATGTTGTTTTGTAGTCCTTCAAATGTTAAGCTACTAGTATTTAATGCATGGTATCATACATATAGCATAGCAAGCTAGCATGTAAACTCATATTCTTTTGACAACAAGTGAGAGCACACCTCTGCTCCACCAACAACACTGAGCCTTCCAACTTCACCTCCACTTGCTGTAACGCGCTCCCTCCTACCATAATTTTACATGATAGTTTTGGTAAAGCAAAAATTACTAATATATTCTTTCATGCAGCAATAATGTCCACACTGGTACTTGAGGAAAGAATATTAGGAAGTGCTACCAATTACAGGTAACAAGGCAGGAATCAAAACCAAGGCTATAGCAAACAAAAGCTTTCTACTTTTTTTTAATAATTACCAATAGTAATTAATATAGTAATTCAACATATATTAATAGTGATGGCATAGTCAAGTTGCAGAAATGGAAATATGATTGTATTATAAAATGGTGGTAGTAAACATTTCAGCGACTAGCAATTGACTACTACAGCTGATTTAGTTGACAAACGAAATCACACATGCATGCAATAGTGCAATACTAATTCCTAGGTAAGAAAGCAATAGAAAAGCTTGTTGACATGCAACATTACCAGCAAAGTAGGACAACACATTACTTAGAAAGTAATTAATACTCACTCCTCAACATTTTCTTCTAGTCTGTGATCCACAGTAAGCAAAGAAACAGCCCCACCCTGGGCATCTAAAATACAGCGAGAATCACCAACAGAGGCAACAGTGATAGTCCATCCATCAATTATCACAAATGTAGCGGTTGTGCCAGAAGTTTGCCCTGATAAACATTAAAAAGAAAAGACATCAGCATTCGTGATAACACACGACAGTGATTGCAAAACGCTGATTGCAGAATCATACCTTTGGTCTGGAACTCCTTGTCAGTCTTAACAAACCCTGCGACCAACGCTCGGGGCAACATGTGCAACCACTCATCCCTGGACAGCCCCCTTGGCATAGCACTAAGGACATGGTTGAGCAAATTGTCTCTTGTGTATATTGCAGCTGCGTTACCATTATGGCCATCAAGTACCTGAAGATGGGAAGCGTACAATTAGCACTTGGCACCACTCCAGTCTATCCTTGGCAATTGCTGCGTCATGCATGCATTCCACTTTATAGCCACTCCAAGAACAGCTAAATGTATAATTGCGAACTCTGAGTTCAAATTCCCGTTCCCTGGTTCCAAAACCAGGGACAGGCCTACTAAGATCTGCAGCATGGCACATAAACAAATTTAGCAACCATCTCTCACAGATGCAAAGGAAACTCCAAGCTCCCAATGCAGCAAAGTTCCTAGGGTCAGCAAATCCATGCTGTCTAGGTTGGTACTCTGATACTCCCGACCTCCACGTCAACAGATGCAGAATGGCGCGGCACTAATACTACTATCCCACTCACGGCGAAGATGGAGATGGATGCATAGAGAGCGGAGATCCGAGATGTCTGGATAGGTACTCACGGCGAAGACGGCGAAGGTAGGGTGCGGGGAGTCCGGGAAGGAGACGGAAATGGCAGGACGCGGGCAGTCCGTTCTGAGCAAGAAGAAGTCCTCGCCCTTTTTGCACTGCGCGGCGCACCCATAGCGCAGCAGCGGGCGCTCCAGCCGCGTCTCCGCCGCCGCCTCCCCTCCTACGCCTGAGTTTCCTACTCCCGCCGCGTCCTCGTCGCGCGCGGAGATCCTGCTTTCGCCGCCGGCTATGAAGTGGCGCTCCGTGCGGGCCTCCTCCTTGATGAGCGCGGCGAGCGGCACGAGACCACTCCCTCCTGTCTGGCGCCGGTAATGCTGCTGGTGGTGCGCCGCCGCCGAAGACGACGCTGACGACGACGACATTCCCCTGCCCCTCGACCCGTCCCCGATCGGATCGAGGCGGGGATGCGAGGAAAGGGAGACGGAGGGAGAGACGCGGTTTTGGTCGTAGGGGAGGTTTGAGACTGCGCAGAAAAATAAAAATAAATGAAGAAATAAATAAAATCCACCATCGGTCACTAACTTGCGCCGCTGCATTCTCCCGCTCCGCCCAGGCCGATAACGAGCCGGGCTGGCTCGCGTCGGCTCGTTCTGGCTTATCAGGATAACGAGCTAGCTCGGCTAGACTCGTTATTTTAACGAGCTAGAAAGCCAGTTTGGCTTGGCTCGTTATGAGTTCGAGCTGGTTCGTTAGGTTCGCGAGCCAGATATAAAAAATACACAAAATATAATATTTGTATTTATCTAAAGCTTAAAAATATTAATAATATAAAAATAATATATTCAATAACCTTAAATCGAATAAAATATTCATATAAGCTAACATATCATTAAGTGCAAGACATGAAGTAATATAAAACTAATATAAGTTATGATGACTTTTTCCCTAAAACTATGGCTCGTTTGGCTCGCGAGCGGCTCACGAGCCAGCTCGAGTTGGCTCATTATAGCTAACGAGCTAAAATCCTGGCTCGGCTCATAACGAGCCGAGCCGAGCTGAGCCGAGCCAGCCACGAGCCGAGCGAGCTAACGAGCTTCGAGTTTTTCATCCAGCCTTACCCAGGCCCCAACTTGCAAGATGAGTCCACCGAAAAAAAAGTAAAGTCCAGTTACTGACTTGCGCCGCTACGTCATTCCGCTCCCCAACTTGCAAAATGAGTCCACCCACAGTTATTAACTTACGCCGTTGTTTCATCCCAGTCGCAAACTTACAGACCAATGTTTAGATACCTAAACCCTATTCGGATTTCACTATAGCCTAACTAACGCACGTACAGCTTTTGCCAATCCCCCTCGCTGTGTGTTTAACCCTTTGTCTCCATTCTTGGGGAGCATTTATCGCAGCCGCCGTAGTGCCCATCACTTTTGCCACCGACTGTGTCGCTTGAATCGCCCCTCATCGTAGCTTCCTTTGCCCGCATCCGTTGTTGATTTGCCACCGTGGCTACCTCTTCTCAGCATTTGAGCTCTAATGAAGAGATCGGACCTTGACCTAATCATGTGCAATAAGTGTGGGTTTCACATAGTTCTTGAGTTAGAGACCAGAACTGATGACAAAGGGAATCAGGGTTGTATATTTTACAAGTGCCCAGCTTACAATGTAAGTTATTTGGATTTGGTTGTTTAGATTGATGAAAAATAATAATTTTTTGGTGATTTTTGTTCGGTTTTGAGTGAATCTGGTTGCAAGTTTTGGCACTTGGAGGAGGACTACGAGAAGCTTTTGATGGAGCTTGCAAAGAAGAAAGAGCAAACGTTGAAGGAGCTTGCAAGCAAGCAAGGAGGAGCAGCAATTGAAGGAGTGTTGACACCTATAGGTCCACGTAGAAAAATCCGCAAGCGCACGAATATCGTAGTAGCTTTTCATCCGGAGTATTTCAAGTATTGTATCCATAGGAAAACGTGTGAGTTTAACTACAGTCCAACTTAACCAGGGATAGCAACAAGGTTAGAATAAATAGGAATATAGAGAAGACTTTTAAGACTTTTAACTTTTAACTTAAGTTAGCGTTATATTCTAGTGTTCATCAAGGGACATTACTCGGGAAGAGCATAGCAAAATATACTTCTTCTGACGCAACACGGGTCCTAGTCCTATATACGGGAGATGGATTCAAAGGCATGACTGTCACTCACTCAGCCTACTGTTGGCGTTTCTTACGTCAAGTGGAGGAATTCCGCAAGCGCACAGAACTACCGTGTAGCAGTTCACTCGGTGAGTACCGAGTGTCGAATTTATATTTTTTCCAAAGGAAGGCGGAAGGCTATGAGTATAGTTGATCATTAGGAATGCTAAAGGTAAAGGGAAAGGGTGTCCTTAACCTGGGTGGTCAAATGGAATGGTGGGTGGTGCTGTAAATGGATGGGTGTATGAATGGGTGAACTAGTAAACAAGCTAAGTTAGAGGTAGGATACCTAGGTGGGAGAGCGAGCAATATCTTTAGTAACAAAGGTAAACTAGTGACTAGGAGGAATTCTTTAGTACTTCGGGGCATAGCCCTCCTACCAACCCAGAGAGTTAACTAGATAAGGTCTGCCACGAGCCCAACGATTTAATAACTAGACCTATCATGGTGGAATACAGAGGATAGACAAGGCTATCACCACTTGCCAACTACTACAATCTATTCGGAGGCCTAGCCGTATCCACAGGTAATCTATAGCCTAAGCACCACGCTTAATCTATAAACTTACTACTTTGATCTGAGCTCCGATGAAATGGGATCAAAGCACCCTAACCAGACAATGGAACTGATACTAACGAATCACTACTAAACAAAAGATAACCTATGATACTGATGCTAAGAGCAAGCACCTAAGCTCACTAATGATGAACACTAATGAACTAGAACTTGAACGAAGCAAAGCAATAATACTAAATAAAGTACTGAAAGTAAAGTATTGAATAAAGTAAATGCTAAATGAAATAATTACAAAGGAGCTATACCAGACCTAGAAGACTCTTTCAAACTCCGAAGAAGCTCTGCTCTAGCTCTACTTCCACTCCTATACTACTACTCTAGAGCTACTCTAAACTAGAGAGCTTGGAGAAGCTTGGAATGCTTGAATATGAATGGGGCACTTCTCCATTGAGCACCACTGCCCCTTTTATAGTGTGTAGAGGCAGTGGAGGTACTTATAGGCCATCAAGCAAGGCAGTGGAGCTTCCTTGGGCGTCGAGTGTGAGGACCCGTCCTCGCCTTTAGGATCTTTGTAACGGTTGAGTGACACAAAACACCCCATGTGACGAACCAACACATAACACGCAACATTATGCCAATGGAACTAATTTTTGATAAGAGGAATTTACTAAAATCATTATATTAAAAGGGTGGGGAAACATGAGTGTACAAAGTTTTAGAATTCCCTCTCTAGGTTTAACTCTTCGTTCATTCACTCGAATTCTTATCGGAGTTAACTTGTAGCTCATCTTGGATTCACCCACTCCAAGGTCTACTATGCAGTGGTGAGTAGAGCATTGGCACCAATCAATCAAAATAATATTACCTGCAAAACAACTTAACGACAACACCATGAGTACATTTCGTACTCATAGGACTTAATTCCATATATAGATATTTGGTGGATGCAAGGATATTATTAGGCATTTGTACATTTGCAGAAAAGCGATGGCGTTTATTAAATGACATGCTAATGATTCATAATTGTTGGTAGTTGTTAACGCAAACAGAGAAATCCGCAAGCGTACGAATATCGCTGTAGCTTTCACCCAAGAATATTTCAAGGTATCGATTTCCATGGGTAACACGAAGTGTACTAATCAAGAGTCAAGTTGGTCCAAGGATAAAAAGGACAAGAAACAGTTTTGTGGGTAGAGAGAAATTTCCTAAAGTCTCCTAGTTAATCTAAAGAATCAAGGATCATACTATTTCAAGGTTACTCACTTCGGGACATCAGAACACTAGCCACAGACAAGGATGAGAAAGGGGCTAGGAATGTCACAGAACCGTCCAATTTATACAAGATTAGGTATGACTGTCCCCGTTAAACACGTTGACACGCGTATACTATCACTTATATAAACTTGGTAGTCCGTCGAGTACCACAAAGGCCTCGATAAATCAACTTCACAACCAAGATTGTACTTGATTAAGAAAATACCTATCACATACAGAAAGTTTGCAGCGGAAATAACATTACAATAGGGTCACAAGTAATTAATACAAGTTCAGTTTCAAATCCAATAGGTCAAAACAACATAACTTTGAAATGATTACCAAATCATAATTTTGAATCATATTGCTAGCTCTGATAACACCCTCCAACAAAAGCATAGATGAGGAGCAAATACAGAATAGCCGAGCCCACTGACACTTAGCACCACCTTCAGCAGACATAGCACTTCACCTGCAACAGGGTGGGATAAAACCCTGAGTACTCAATTGTACTCAGCAAGACTTACTCGATAGGATTAAAATAAAAAGACTCCAAGAATATGCATGATTTATTTGGCGGAGCTAGTTGGGTAGCATAAACCTTTGCAAAAAGAGCTTACTACATAAGTCCTTACTTTCAATGTTTTAGCATCAAGTTCAGTGAAGCTAATTATAGCTAAGTTTGCATCTATCCTATATCAATCATTTGATTAATAAGCATCATAGTAGTAACCATATTCAATTATTATGATCAATATAACCATCATGTTTCATCAGTTACTACGACTGCCTAACAGTGACCAAGTTTCTCACTAACCCGGAGAGACGGCGATTCGAATCGATTACATCCAGCTGGGCAATCCCAAACACACACCCATACGAGCCCCATATTAGCTCGTGTGGGTCACTGTTCACTCCATTCGGCGGTGAGTCTGGACCGTTTCGCAAAACTCATGATCCTGTATCCTCATATGAATTGCCTGAAGCCCGTAGCAAACATGGTCTTGGATCAGTCCCATTCAATACTCTCCTCCCAGCAATGCTAGCGGTCCAAAAACTCATCTCAAATGAGCTAATTGGCTTCACGATCAACTATAACTCAGGTCCCTATTATGTGTTTGGTACCTTCAATCTCAACCAAGGTCCGACAACGAAGCAGTCCTTAAATGACATAGACGGGATCAAGGAATACATGCCTAGCCGACATCATTAACAACCATAATAGCACCGAATCTTGTCCGATCTCCAGTTATCCATTATCACATGGTTTTTGGCATGATAGCAAATATAGCTAACCATGTCCGAGTAGCCACCTAAATCTCACGGATGATAGGAATCACCTGACTTCTACTGGTCTAAGCATAGAGCGACTTACACATACTAGTAAGGTTACAGGTATATATATTGCAGACAAGGTAAGACATGCAGCATTGGGTTTCAATCAACTCCTATACTTAATGCACAATACAAAATATAAACTCAAGTGTATTTTAAAAGAGAGGTAGGAGGCTTAGAATGCTCCGGGGCTTGCCTAGGTTTGAAGCATAATGTTAGTTAGTTGGCTTCATCTTCAGGACATGATCAACTATCATTTTTGTCTTCTAGACTTGTTCAGCAACATCGTCTTTTGGTTGATTTCAACACCATATTCTTCGCCTTCTCATCATGCATCTAACGTACCTAAATGATATATGCAAGATGCAATACATGAATATGGAGAAAGAGTGATACATGATGTATTATAATTTGGCGACAAAACAAGCACAAGGTTATACCAGATTAAACATAGGCACTTAGGTGGATGATGATTAACTAAACATCACACAACTTGCTAAGTTATGATAGCAAAGCAACACCAAGACACTCTCATGCAAGCTAGCCATACCAACCATGATAAAGGTTCTAGCAAGTCGGGTACAAACATTATTTCTAATGACATGCATACAAGACCATCTATTGGCTCAATTAGTTGATCATCATTAAACAACAAGGTGACCAGCTGGTTTAGGTAGATTAACTCAATATCATCAAAGGCATGAATCACACTAGCAACCACATCAACCATCAAGTTAAAGCAATCAACTTAAGCAAGGCAAGTTCTGGACTGCAGCACAATAGTCACTTGTTTTGATCATAACTGGAGTTATAGGAATCTAACAAAAGTGTTCCTAGACTTTTTGGAAAGCTTATAAAATTGCCTACAACTTCCTTATTATTATCTTGAGATGATTAAATAGTTAACTAAGCTAAAAAGCACAACCTTTCAAATCTGTCCAGCATAGAAGTAAAACCTGACAGTGAATTTGTAAAATTCATAACTCCCAAATATGTTGGCCTAAAATTATGAAATTTTAGGACAGAAAAGATCAGAAAGTTACCTACAACTTTTATATATACCACAACCACAGAAAACATAATTTTCATCACGAAACCATTATAACAATAGAAACTACACGTGTAGCTATCTCAGCACACATGTAACCAAGTTCCTCACTGGGTTCAACAACAAGATCACATATGTACAACTAATCATATGGCTCACAACTTCTATTAACACAGCTAATTGACCATTAGTTATAGCTAACATGAAAGGCATATTAACTCATCTTCACACATTTTAATTAAAAAGGCAAAAGTTATACATGGCAATATATTGAAGGCACTTAAAAGAAAACTGCATACTATAAACAAGACCTGGGCACATATCATGATAGAAACAGTGAACACACTTCATAAACATGCTAGAAAAACTATGGATCACTCCCAAATGAATTATTTGCATGCCTTTTTAATTACCTAGCAAACACAAGGGAAAAAGGAAAAGGCTACTTGCAGTATAGTATTAATTCTAGAAAAAATTACAGCAATTCCAATATGTCCTAACTAGCATGATACATAAAATTTCACAAAGTTTTGATACTTATAGCTGCATTTATCATTTTCACAAGCTAAACAAGCATCAAACAAGTTAAATCAATAACTCAGTGACACTGCATCCAATGAAGCTAGAATTTTTGCCATGCATCAAAATCAACATGAGTAGCCTACCATAAAAATTGCACAGCGAAAGGAGCACCCTAACTGTAGATATGAATTTCTCCCTAAAAAGCATAGGCAAAAATCTGGAGCAAGATTTTTCTACTAACACATGCAAGATTATACATCTACTCCATAATTCTACTCATAAGGATTCCAAAACATCTTCATTTTCTATTTTATGATTTTTCTATGAATTACTATGAATTTTTAAAATTTTAGCCACATTATAGATAAAAGAAACAGAAAACCTAATAAGACAAACACTTTTGAAACTATAATTAACTTGCGGTAAAAACACTATGCAGCACTATTTATATTAGTCTAGGACTTCATATCTGGAATCCTAGAAAAGCTTCTAATTCAATTTTCACCTTCTTCTTCTTCTTCTTCTTCTTCTTCTTCTTCTTCTTCTTCTTCTTCTTCTTCTTCCTTAACGTAGCCAGAGCAAAGGAACAGGCTCGGCTGGCTCAAGTCCGGTGGCATGGAGGATAGCCGGCGACGAGAGGCGATGCCGAGGCTTGCTCCAGCCTGCGCACACCTACTGAGGGGTGAGCCACGGCGAAGGCGGCCTATGGCCTTCTGGCCACGAGCACCGGCAGCTCAAAGTTGTACGCTCTAGCAGCAACGGTGAGCGGCGATGGCCCGGAGACGGCTAGATGGCTGCGGTTCGGTGCGAGAAACGCGAGGGCGCGGTCGGCTTGGGCGGAGGATGGCCGAAGGCAAGGGACAGCGGTGGGGATGGAGCTCTGCTTGCTCATCCATGGCAAACAATGAGAGAGAGAGAAAGAATGAAACAGAGAGAGCGAGAGAGATGGTGAGCACATTTTGGCTTTCCAAACGGAGCACGGGCGAGTTGGCGAACATCCTCAACGAGGACACGCGGCGCTAGAAGGTCACGACGATGACGGTGAACAGGCTGCTGCTGATGCTACTGTAGCAGACTGCATTTCCATCTTCTCTCTTTTTATCTTGATTCCGAACAGAAACTGAATGATCTCCATTAACAAAAGTTGCTCATCTATCTCAGATCTCCAGCTTTGCTTTAAGGACCAACATCAAACTCTCACTGGTTTAAAAGATCTTGAATTTTGAAAATGGGAAATCGAAACTGAAAAACTGAATTCAAATTCAGTTACAAAGCAGAATTGATTAACTACTTTGAGCAATTAATTAGTAGCTAAAAATTGATCAAACAATCCAACCAATAGCTCAATATCAAAGTACAAACTTCACACCAATTCATAAAAGCAAAGTTGCACAAATTTTATTTATGAAATTTGTTTTAATAAATCACCAAAGATTGAAATAAATTACTATTTTTTAGAACTTAGCCAAAATGCCAAAGTGAGGAAAAACAGTTATTGAATTCAATTTTTGAAGCTCAAATTTAACATGTTTAATTTGGAAACACAAATAAACTTTGATTCCATATTAAAGAACACACTTTGCACTTTAAAGTTTATATTAACAAAATTTTATTTGTTTAAGGAAATTACAATCCATAAAATCACAAAGTATCTTAATCAATATTATTGTCAACATTTCATGCACACACATAACTAAGATATGAAAGCTATACTTGAAACATGAAATGTATTTATGCCACAATGCTTGATAACTATGCTTGATGGTGATCATGGTCAAGGTTTTATTAACTCAATTGGAAGGGACATGATTAACACTAACCATGCATATTTTGAAAAAATAAACATGCAAACAAAGTCTAGGTTAAGGCTCATGTTAGAAGAGTAAAACTCCACACCTTGCCACCACTTGACATATCTTGTTTAAGTCTAATCTGACTGCTTAGCCGGTACTAACACCTGAGGTGTTACAAGGAAGCTTTGACTATGGTCCCACAAGCACCAACCCAAACGTGGTGGACTACATCGGTCGTCAGGGCTGTCACCACCTGGGGTGACCACAACTATCCGTGGGGATGGGTGCAATTCCAGGTAATCGCAAAACTAGGCACCACGCCTACTCTATTGATTACTACTCTAATTTAATTACGACCAGAGCACTTAATGCAAGCAGGAATCCAATAAATAAACTTAAAATAAATACTAAACTTAATTAAATAAATAAGCTAGAAATACTAGAGTAATATTCCAGAGGCAGCTCAAAGAACAGCTACAACCGCCGAAGTATAAAGTCGAGGAGGATCCGATAGGCCCGGCTCCTCCTTAGCTCTTGCCTTGCCTCTCTCCCTCTTCTCTCTACTACAACTAGGTGAGAGCCACCTAGAGGGACACTACTACTAAGTATGAGGAGGAATGAAACTCTTGAATGTGGTGTGTCTTACAAGTGAGGAGAGGGTCTCTATTTATAGATCTAGGAGGAGTAGGGGCTACTCCAAGGTAGAGTAAGAGTCAAATTTAAGTTTCGTCCAGCCATTCTCCATGCACCACCTGGCCACAACTGACCTTGGAAGGTCGGCAACTTATTTGCCCACATTTTGGCACAGAAAACCGGCAACAACTGGACCATAGGTGCCTGAATTGGAGCTGAACCAATGGAAATCTGCGCTGTCAGTTTTTCTGAGGAGAAATCTGGGCGCCTGGGCGGTTGGACCAGCCCCAAACCGCGTCAAAAGTCACTCCCACCTGTGCTCCTGCTTCTAAACTAGTCCAGCAGCCTGTCCTAGCCCACCACGTGCCCCTGGCCATGCAGCTCTTGTGCTCCCACTGCGCGGACGCACACGCATGTGCCTCGGCGCCGCGTGTCGCTGCTCCACTGGCTGGTGTGGTTGCTGGCTCCCCCGCGTTGGGGTAACTAGTGTCACAGAACCGACCAATTCATAGGACCACAAGTACAATGGCAACCACCGGAGTAGTCGCGTTGTCATACTTGAGCCCAAATAAACCTAGTAGTCCGTCGAGTGTCATGAAGGACCTTGAATCATAACCAACATACAAACTAAGATCGTACATGATTCAACACACATGTCACATGTTACATAAAGTTCACAAGTAGTTCAACATACATCGGAGTTCAAATATGATTATTACAACACGAAGTTCAAATTCAGTAGCGGAAGCAACATAGTTTTAAAACATCTCACACACACAGTTTAGATACATGCCAATTCCATGATCAAGCCAACAAAAGCAACCTGAACAAACTAATATAGAAGGACCATGCCCACGGTCTCACTCCTTGTCCACTGCCGGAGAGAAGCAGTTCTTGCAATACCCATGATACACAGTACCATCTACAACAAGTGGGAATAAACCCTGAGTACTAGAATATAATCAACTAGACTTACCTGTCATAAACCAAAAATAAGGAGACACCAAGGATCATGCAAGGCTGTGAAAGTAGAGCTAGCTTGACAACATTTTGCATAAAAAGCCACTAGTTGAGCTACACATTTTATAATTCAGACATCTAGTTAATTATAGCTATTTCACTCTAGATTAGCAACTAACCTATGTCAAACATGTTGTATACCATTATGTAGCATCACATTAGTAACCATGGCCATTTATTATATCATCTGCATAACCATTTCACCTTCATTTACTCACTACGATAGAAGGAAGCTCAGTCAAGTTTCTCACTATCTGGGAGAGACGGCGATTCGAATCGATTGCAACCACCTATCACAGGCATAGAAACAGGGGTGGCATTTGACCGGCGAAAGCTCACCGACAGCGAGGTCTCCGGTGACACGGTCACCACTGTTAGCTTTGCCCCGTCATCCCGCATCCATCGGGGTAGGTGTAAGGTCCTAGATGGCTAGAGAGGGGGTGAATAGCCTATAAAAATTTTTACAAGACACTAGGCAAACTTGATTAGTAAAACAAATGGCATAATCACGGGTTTTGCCTAGCCTAGATGGTGAGCAAGCCTTCTATTGACAATTCTAGATATGCTATGGTCTCTATGTCACACAAGGGCTATGTTGCTACTTTCTACACTAAAGAGCTAGCTAGAAAACTAATTCTACACAAGCTACACAAATAAGCTAAGAAAGTAAATGCAAGAGAGAGGATGAAGGTCTTTATACCAATGTTGAAGAGACAATGTTGCCAATCACCAAGATGAGGTATTAATCAAATACAATCGACAACAATCACAATATCAAGACAAATCACTGGGAGACAAAAGATGACACAATGATTTTTGTTCACCCGGTGTTCACTTGTGCACCGACAAGCTACGTCACCGGTTGTGTCGACGAACACCTAGATGGTTCCTTGGTGTGACCCTCAAGTCACTTGCCCCTCAAGGCACCGCAAGACACCACTCTCAGGTGAGGTAGCTCAATGACACGCGCATTCCACTAGAGTTGCTTTTGGCGCTCCGTCGAGGAAAGCACAAGAACCTCTTACAATCAACCGAAGGTGGCCAAGAGCAATCTCCTTCTCTTGCCAACGCCTCCAACAATCTCCAAGCCGGCTAGGAGCGGTACTCTCCAAGAGTAACAAGAAATCCACCGGCTAAACCACCCACAAGTGCCACTAAATGCCCTCAAGCTATGCAATGCACTTTGGGATCACTCAATCTCACTTTTGATTTGCAATCAAGCAAGAGAGATGAGTGTGAGAAGCTTTCTTTAGCTCACAAGGATGTTAGACAAATGAAAGAGTCAAGAGTGATGGCCAAGCCCCGGCCATCACTTATTTATAACACACCTCAAGCCAAACTAGCCGTTGCCTCTCTCAGCACTGAAATCGTGACCGCTGGACACGTCCGAGGGCCAAGCCTCGGACACGTCCGGCGCGTGTTATCTCCAGCGCGCCAAACTTCGGAATTCAAACTAGCCGTTGGATGCCACGTCGGACGCGTCCGAGGCGCACCTCTGGACGCCGTTCAAAACACCGGACGTAGTCTAGAGACGGCTACAAATCAGCGTACCTCTGAACGCCAGCGCCGGACGCACCGTCGGACGCGGCCCGGCGTCCGACGTGTTCACGCGCCGCGCTTGGCCGTTTAGCACCCAGCAGCGCCGAACGCTAGCACCGCACCAGCCCGCGTCCGGCATGAAACCTCCGGACGGTCCGACACAGCCCAACCGAGCCGCTCAAGCAGCACAATGCGCCGGACACTCAGTCCAGCGTCCGACGCTCACCAGCGCCGCGTTTGACGCATGTAAAACCTCGTTTTACATGCCATCGTGAACGCTACTTCTCCACCTATGCACATACATGCTAGCCAACAAGTATACCAACTTGAGCGCCAGAGATAGCATGTTTTCACCAACATTTTGCATCCGGCGCAATAGAAAATATGCATCCCATTTTCCCAAAAACGCCAAACCCATCTCTACCCTGCAAACCAACGCGCACCCTTCGCCACCTTTGTAAATGTGCCAACACCACCAAGTGTACATCTCTATGTGCTTGTGTGTTAGCATTTTCTTAATCATTTTCAAAGGTTTTGGTTAGCTCACTAGGCCCTACATGCAATGCACTTCATGAATTCACCTAGTGGCACCTGTGCGTCGAATAACCGATAAGACTTCCCCTACTTAATAGTTCGGCTATCGATCCTAAACCACTCACATCCTCTATGGTGTCTTGAGTGCCAAAACAAAATGACCCTATTGCTTTATACCTTTTCCTTGAGCCCATTTTGTTCCACCAAATGATATGATTCACTTCACATCATCACGTGACTGTCTTGATCCATCGATCTTGACTTCACTTGCTCTTCACCGTTGCATCGGTCCGTCGGCGCCAAGTCTTGCTCAAGCTTCACCATCGCATGGTCCTTTGCTTCGAAGCCTTGACTTGCTCTTCACCCTCACAACCGGTCCATCGAGCCAAGCCTCATCTTGATCTTTACCATCTTGGTCACATGAGTCAATGTCATGTCTCATATTCAATGAGTTCCACTCATTTCATCATGACCGCATTTATCTAAATCATCCACTTAGATACAATGGTTAGTCCTAGGTTTCATCAATTAGCCAAAACCAAACTAGAGATTTTCAGTAGGTGGTTGGACCTATTACAGCCTCTAGCTAGGGTGGCGACCCTCATGGCGGCTCCGCGGCGTTGCATAGTAGTGTGCTCGCCATCTCTGACGAGGAATTGGCTGCTACGGCCTAGGGTTAGGTTCTTGGGTGCTAGGCGGAGATCTAGGGTTAGGGTTTTGGGCTCGCGGAGGTGCCGGTGAGTTGCGACCGCGTGCATGGCAATGGCGTGGCCGATTCACAGCAGTGTAGTGCGGCGTTCAGCCTCCGGCAGGCCCTTTGCTCTAGCTAATGCTAGCCCTAGTGACTATAGAACAGGGGGGAGAGAGAGAGAGAGCAGTGCAGACACGAGGTGGCTTAGCCATGGTGAGCTAAAGCTCGGCGGTGGCAATGGTGACTACAGCAATGGCACATTTGCCCTAGGGTGCTCACCTAGGCTCGAACGTTGGCGTTGGTGACTCAGGGAGGTGGAGTTGGTCATGGTCGAGCTATGGGCACGATGAATCGATGGCGGTGGCAGCGTTGGTGGCGCGCTTGGCCGATGAAAGCTCAATGGTGGTGCGGCGCTGCTATCTCCACTCGGTGCTGTGCGAGAGCGAGAGAGAGGGAGAGTGAGAGTGAGCAAGAGAGAGAGAGAAGGCACTCAACTTTCCCCCTTGGGCACGACGATGAGGGCTAGAGCCAGTGTAAGGATGCCACGCGGTGCGCGCGAGCTGACCCGGTTGGCCACTGTCGCTCGGCCGGCAGATTCAAATCGGCTAATGAGCTGACTGAAACCGGATTTTCATCCCTCCAAATCTCCCAAACCGTGTAGTGTTTTGTTCAACCAATTCCATAAATGATTAGAGCTAAATGAGTACTACAAAATTACTTAAAGGAGTTTGGTCAAATTCCAAATGGTTTTCAAATGAAAATGCACCAAAGATAGGTACTTGAAACTGAAACTTGAAATTTTCAGTCCCCAACACCTAGCTGATTTTTGAGTTCTAAAAATAGCACTATGTTGATTCTTGTGAGCTCTATTTGACTAAGCTAGGCACTGATTCACCTCTTGACCCTTAAACAAAGTTTGTTCTACAGGAGCTTAACTACAACTTTTATTTAGAGTCCACTCCCATGCAAGCTCTCTAAGTAGTTAGTCAAGATAGGTCAAACAATCAACATGATAAATGTAATTCTAGTTATACTAACACTTAGAAGCTTTTTTGGACCAAGTCATGAATATAAACATGGTTTCATTTTTCATCCTAAGTGTGTCTAAGTTGATTTGGTGACCAAACAACAACCACTTGCATTAACAAGCATGATCATTAAGCTTGCACTTAGTGAATTAAGCATGTTATGGAAAACTAGTCACAACAAAGATTATCATTTCATGCTCACGAGTGCAAATGAATGGATGATGCTTATGCTCATGTAATGTAAGTGCAAAAAATGCAAGTTTAACACTTGGGGTGTTACAGCCGGGCCTCGCCAAGCCCACCTTTGGCCGGCTCCCGCGCTCTTGCGCTCGGCACACGGTCGCCCACGGCGTGTCCACCAGCCCGCCACGTGGCCAGCGCCCATTGGCTCTGCATGGCACTGGTGGGGTGCTGACATCAGCAATGACGCCAGCACTCCTTTTAATTTGCGAAATTAATATCTTTTTATTCTAAGCTCTAAAAATATCAAATAATATATCCATTTTGATCGTCTCGACGAGCTCTTAGCAATGGTGCACTCCAATTCATCATTCGAGATAGTTTTACATAGTGATAAATTAAATATCCTGTAAAACAAGTGAGAGCACCAAAACTTGTGTAACTTATTAGATAAAATAATATTTTGCTCTAATGTAGCATGGAATATTGTCATTTGAGAATGATTTGGTGGTCAAATTATATGAGTTAAGGACTGCCAAAAAACTCCCCCACACTTTGATCTTTGCTCATCCCGAGTAATGGTTAAGATAAAGTAAACATAAACACAGCTATTCAAGATATGAAACTAGCATAATGATTATTCTAAAACAGACCTCATACCTGTGGGATATGTGGAGTGGCTAACATATCTCCTAGAGAGGTTGAGAAGTGGAACGGCTCTGAAACAAAGTCATCTCTTCCTATTTTTGCATCTTAGTAACTTGGAGTTTTTGTAATTTTTTTGAATAAAAGCATAGATCACATGTACTCCTCAAATGGTACTCTCGAATCACTCAATGGTGTATGAATTCTCACCAAGGCACATCATAGCAATGCCTTTCTCTTCCTACTTCTAAAAGCTTATGTCGAGCTCGGGTAGGGAAAGATATAAAGGCATACTTGCATTGCATATATTGTAAAGTCAAATCTCGGATCCAAGGATAAAAATGCCATACTCATAGATCTATGTGCATGTGTGTGGAAAAGATGATAGACTTTTAGTATACTCCTTAACATGAATGATCTCTCTCTAACTTTTATTTTGAGAACATGGCTTCTTTTTTCAATACCTGAGCCTTAATGTGCTCATTTTTTTCTTTTTTCACTTGGACCTTCATGTGTCCATATTTTTTTCATACTTTTGCATAGCCCATGTCTCTTTTGCAGAAACATAAGAAAGGGAGATCACATGTGTAACATGGAGTATCTATTTGATAGAAATGAAAGGCATGTTTTTGCATACTTCCAGTATAGAAGCTGTCACGGAACCGTCCAAATTATAAGAGCACATGTCCAAAAACAATCGCTGAAGCAATCAAATTCTCAAACTTGAGCCCATATAACTCCGGTAGTCCACGAAATCATGAGGGATTTCAAACCAAACCGAGAGCAACCAAGGTCGTAGTGATTCAACATAACACAACACTTGTTACAATAGTTCATAAGTAGCTCTCATACATCATAGTACGGAATAATTTATTACAAAGCCAAAGTAAAGATTAGCGGAAGCAACATAATTTCCAAAACCATTTAAAGTCAAATACTGCCAGTACATAGTCACATCCTGCAAAAGCATACCGGAAGAGATACTACAGAGACCATGCCCATATGGTCTAGTCTTCACACCCACATGGCGAAGACAATACTTGCAGCAACAAATATGAATCTGCTACCTGCAACAGGTGGGAATAAACCCTGAGTACAAGAAGGTACTCAGCTAGACTTACCCGTCAAAAATGAGAAATAAAGTGACACCAAGGAGTATGCAAAGCTTTATAAAGTGGGCTAGCTTGACTCATTTGCAGAAAAGCTTAATACAGATAAGTAACCACTATTTGCTTAAGCATTAAGTTAATCATCATTAACCTGCTAACTATATTAGCACCTGTACTATAGCAATTTCTTGATTAAGCTAAGCAAGCAATAATAACCATATCCGGTTTAATCATGGCTATAATCATCATCCTTATCATCAATTCTGAACCATCAACATAATTAGTGTATCTACGCTAGAGATAACCAGTCAAGTTTCTCACTATTTGGGAGAGACGGCGACTCGAATCGATTCCAACTCAGCTGAGGGGGGTATTCCTGACACTCACCTAGCAAACCCTGCTAAAGGCAGCCATAGATAACCTTTGGTACAACTCAGGATGGGCCCGAACAGTGCCGCGTTCTCGAGGATACCAGTGGACAGGATGCTCAGGACTTTTAACTCACCTGCCCTTGGACCCTCTGGCTCCCTTCCGAGGACTTGCTCCTCTCATAGGAGACACCTTCACATAGAAATGGTCACCTACTTCAAACTCAATAGGTTTTCTTCTCTTATCTGCATAGCTCTTTTGTCTAGCCTGAGCGGTTGCCATTTTTTTGTATAGCACAGACTTGCTCCTCAGCTTCTTTTACAAAGTCAATACCCTAGAATCTTCTTTCTCCTGGTTCCACCCAGTTCAAAGGAGTTCTACACTTGCGACCATATAAAGCTTCAAAAGGAGCCAGCTTGATGCTCTCTTGATAACTGTTGTTGTAAGAGAATTCAGCGAGAGGCAACCATTTCTCCCAGGAGCCATTACAGGAGATGATGTAAGCTCTAAGCATGTCTTCAAGAATCTAATTCACATGCTTAGTTTGCCCCGATGTCTGTGGATGATAAGCAGAACTGTGGATTAAGTTAGTACCAAGATTCTGATGTAGGCGCTCCTAGAAATGAGTAGTAAACTGTGGCCCTCTATCAGAGACAATATACTTAGGCACTCCATGAAGACGTACAACTTCTTGGAAGTAAATATCATCATATTGGTGTGGGTGATAGTTACTCTTCATAGGGATAAAGTGAGCAGACTTTGTCAAACAATCAACTATAACACAAATAGAATCAAAACCTCTTTGTGTGGTTGGTAATCTGACTATAAAGTCCATAACAATGTCATCCAACTTCCAACCTAGAACAGATAAAGGCTGAAGTAAACCTGGCTTCATGTGAATGGCCTTAACTCTACAACAATTATCACACCTAGCGACGTAAGCTACAATTTCCTTCTTCATCTTGGTCCACCAATAATACGGCTTGAGGTCCTGATACATCTTACTACTGCTAGGATGGATCGATAATTTATAAGAATGTGCTTCAGCCATGATTTGGTTTCTAAGTTCCTTGTCCTTGGGCACGACAAGTCTATCGTTGAACCAGAGAATTCCTTTGTCATCCACTCGAAAGTGCTTGGTTTCTTGCTTCTTCATTTTTCTCTTGATGTGAAATATACCAGTATCAATTTTTGTAGCTAATGATTCTACTTCTCAAAGAACAATCAACAGTGATATGATGGAGTATGATAGGATGTAAGAGATGAGACAAATGAAAATCTTCTTCTATCAGAGAGTTGCAATGAGATTTTCTACTCAAGGCATCAGCAACCACATTTGCTTTAACAGGATGATAGTGCACTTGAAGATTATAATCCTTGATCAACTCTAACCATCTTCTCTGGCGCATATTTAACTCAGGTTGAGTAAATATGTACTTAAGACTCTTATGATCTGTATAAATATTGTATATATTTCCAAGCAAATAGTGTCTCCATATTTTCAGAGCATGGATGACAGCAGCTAACTCTAAGTCATGAGTCGAATAGTTAACTTCATATTTTCTTAACTGACGTGAAGCATATGCAATAACTCAGCCTTCTTGCATAATTACACCTCCTAAACCAGTACCCGATGCATCACAATATACATCAAACGGTTTCTCAATATCAGGTTGCGCTAATACAGGAGTTGATGTCAACGAAGTCTGTAGAGTGTGGAAAGCTTGCTCACACTCCGGAGTCCAATCAAATTTCCTATCCTTCTCTAGTAGTTGAGTCATAGGCTTGGCTATCTTAGAGAAATTCGGGATGAAACACCGATAGTAGCCAGCCAATCCAAGAAAACTCTGAATTTCATAAACTGTGGTCGGCGTTTTCCAATCCAAAACTTCTTGTACCTTAGTCGGATCTACTGAAATCCCCTCATCAGACAATACATGACCGAGGAAAGGTACCTTCTTTAACCAGAATTCACATTTGCTGAACTTGGCGTAAAGCTTATGTTCACGTAATCTGGATAAAACAATTCTCAGATGCTCGGCATGTTCTTCTTCATTTTCAGAATAGATGAGGATATCATCAATGAATATCACCACAAACTTGTCCAGCTCTCACATGAATACTGAATTCATCAGGTACATGAAATGTGTAGGAGCATTGGTCAGACCAAAAGACATGACAAGATATTCATATAGTCCATATCTGGTAGATAAACCTATTACTTAACTAGAGTGCTCTGAGTTATTATTTATTTATCATGATGATTGATCAAGTACTTATCATTTATATATCTTTATTTATTATATTGTGACTTATCCCTATTTTGAGTAGAGTATATGATATTGGTTTATTCTCTCATGCATATTCATAAATTATCAATATTATTGTATTCATAATCATACCTTCCTAGTGGTAGAATTATAATTCGATAACCTGGTAATACTCTAGGTAAAATGCTATATTCCTGTTTAGTGTTATTCTTGTAGTAATGCTAGATAGAACAATGGTATAATTATCTGCCTGCTTGCAGAATTCTTTTCATTCTTACTGTAATAGTGACAAGTTAATAATTACCATATCATTTCTGGCGCCATTGCTATTAGTAGGAGTAATCCTAATTTTAGTAGTGGTGCTAAGAAATGCCAACAATATGGGTCACAAAACTTGACCAAACTTAACACAAAGTAAGAGGCATAAGTGGAAGGTTTTATCATGAATGATCATATATGGCCTTGGTAGGTATTTGATTGTCATTCAAGGAACATGCTATTTGAATTTTTGATTTGTAAAATAAATCCCAAGTACTTTGCAAGAAATGAGCAAGATTCATGTCATCCTACTATATCTCATTCGTCAATTACTTAGATACAATGGGTTCCCTACTAAAAAGTGTTCACAAGTTATTAGGAATTTTAGCAAGGAAGAAAACGTATGCAAACTTTTTAATCATAGGAAGACATGGAGGTGGAGCATATTCTTTTTGATTCATTTTAAAATCTATTTAGTTTTAAAGCTTCTTTATTAAATATAGGATGAGAGAGAGAGTTGCACAAACCAAATTTTGATTTTTGACTATCTTTTGTGCAATTGAGTCAGAGGCGAGTGTGGTTCCTCCCCCACACTTGCTTTCGTTCCTGTCTTTATTTGCCACAAAAAGAAAACAAGTGCACAAATATTTCTAATAATAAAAGCTTTATTCAATTATAAAATGGTAGCCAGAGGAGGCAGAGGTGGAGGCAGAGGCCATGGCAGGGGCAGGGGCCATGGAGGTCCTAAGCCACCTATCACTATGGAGCAACTATGGACACACAGAATCAAATGATGCAGATGTTCATGCAACACTTACAGAACAACCCCCTGCTGGAGGACCCCCACCTGTCCAAGTGAGGGATAAGCGTGGAGAATTTTTAAAGGGGCACCCTCTAGTGTTCACACATGCTGTTGATCCGCTAGAGGCAGATGATTACGTGCGAGCTATAGAGAAGCAACTGAATATAGCACAGTGTAATGATTTGGAGAAAGTGCTATATGCATCTGGGCAACTGCAGTGAGCAGCTCAGACCTGGTGGGAGACATACCAGGCTGCACGTCCTAACAATGCTCCTCCTATCACCTGGAATGACTTTGTTAGAGATTTCAAGGCACACCATATTCCAAATGGAGTGACAGAGATGAAGCAAGAGGAGTTCCGGAATCTCAGAATGGGTTCAATGTCTGTTGCTGAGTACCATGATAAGTTTGCACAGCTATCCGTTATGCTCCTAACGAGGTGAGAGAGGATGCAAATAAGCAGCGTCTATTCCTCAAGGGTATTACTATGATCTCAGGCTATAATTGAAGGGCAATACCTATCCAAATTTCCAAGCTCTGGTGAATCATGCTATTGTGCTTGACAATGAGCATAGGCAGATGGATAGGAAGAGGAAGATGAAAGGACAAGGCATGGGAAGCAATACACGTCAGCGTTCTAATTCTCAGCATGGCTTTCATCAGAAGTACTAGGGGCCAGTCAGTTAGTGGAACCGCAATCCAAATTAGCAATGGCCTCAGAATTAGCAGAATAGTCAGTCTCAGCAACGCTATCACTACCAGCAGCATTAGTAGTATCAGCAGCAGAGTGGACAGCAGACTCCTCGCTCAGGGAATCCTATGCTACTCCTATGAAGAATAGTGCTCTAAACATGCCCACTAGGTGTTTCTGTTATGGTAAAGAGGGACATATGTCTTACAATTGTCCTAAGAAGCAGAACCAGCAGACCCCTCAGAGGCAGAATAGCTGCCAGAGGCCATCTAACACTAGAAAGGTGAACCATGTGTCTTCAGATACTACTTATGAGGCACCAGAAGTTATGCTCGATACGTTCGATGTCCATTCCACTCCTGCAACTATTCTTTTTGATTCTGGAGATTCGCATACATTCATTTCACAAATCTTTGTTAAAATGCATAGCATACCCTTAACTGTCATGAAAGAATCCCTCTTAGTAAGCTCACCTAGAGGAACTATGCAAGCTAATCATCAGTGCCTCCCAATTAGTCTGATTTTAAGGGGGGTAGAGTTTAAGATAACTCCTATTATGTTGAGGACATCTGGTACTGATGTGATCTTAGGTATATATTGGATGATGCAAAGTCAGGCAGTGATTCAATGTTAGCAGAAGATAGTTGTTGTGAACACACCTAATGGGGAGAAGATCAGTGTTGATGTAGCCGTGCAGAAACAACAGATAGCCTCAATGAACCAGCTTGATGATGGTGCTAACAAGGAGGATCCAGTTGTGGATGACTTCCTAGATGTCGTTCCAGATGATTTGCCAGGTATGCCACCTGACCGAGATATTGAATTTCTTATTGAGTTACTATCTAGTACTGCACCTATAGCTAAGCGTCAATATAGAATGGGGGTTAATGAACTAGAAGAACTTAAGAAGCAAATAAAGGAGTTATAGGATAAAGGTTTCATTCGTCCTAGTTCTTCACCATGGGGTGCACCAGTTATCTTTGTTGATAAAAAAGATGGTAGTCAGAGGATGTATGTTGATTATCGGTCACTTAATGAAGTTACTATCAAGAACAAGTATCCTTTCCCTAGAACTGATGTCCTATTTGATCAGTTGAGAGGTGCTTGTGTATTTTCCAAGATTGATTTGCGTTCTGGATATCATCAACTAAAGATTCATGCTTCTGACATTCCAAAGACAGCTTTTACTATGAGGTATGGCTTGTATGAGTATACTATCATGTCATTTGGTTTAACCAATGCACCTGCATACTTTATGTACATGATGAATAAGGTGTTCATGGAGTATCTTGATAAGTTTGTGGTGGTATTTATTGATGGTATACTGGTATTCTCCAAAACTAAGGAAGAGCATGCTGAACATCTAAGATTGGTTTTGCAGAAGCTTAGAGAGCATAAGATGTATGCCAAATGAAGTAAGTGTGAGTTCTGGCTAAAGGAGGTTTCTTTTCTAGGTCATATTGTATCTAATGGTGGAATATCAGTGGATCTAGGAAAGGTGAAGGATGTGTTGAATTGAAAGCCACCTACTGATGTGAGTCAGATTCATAGTTTCTTGGGATTGGCTGGATATTACAGACGGTTCATTGAAGGGTTTTCTAAACTTGCTAAGCCTATGACAGCTCTATTAGAGAAGAATGCTAAGTTTGTATGGTTTGATAAGTGCCAGGCTAGTTTTGAAGAATTGAAGAAGAGGTTGACAAGTACACTTGTATTGATATTACTAGATTTGAGTAAGAAGTTCTCTATTTATTGTGATGCTTCTCATCAAGGTTTGGGCTGTGTTCTTATGCAAGAAGGCAGAGTTATGGCATATGCATCTATGCAGTTAAGGAAGCATGAGCTGAACTATCCTACACATGATCTGGAGTTAGCAGCTATGGTTCATGCTTTGAAGATCTAGAGACACTATCTGCTTGGATCTAAGAGTGATATATACACTGATAATAAGAGTTTGAAGTATATTTTCACTCAGTCTGATCTGAATCTGAGGCAGTGCAGATGGTTAGAGTTGATCAAGGACTATGACTTAGAAGTACATTATCATCCAGGAAACACCAATGTTGTTGCAGATGCTCTTAGCAAGAAGAGTTATGCCAGTGAGTTACAAGTGTCGTCTATGCCAAGTGAGTTGTGTGCTGAATTTGAACATCTTAATCTGGTTATTGTCACTAATGCAATGGAGTTGGTGATAGAACCTACACTTGAGGAGGAGATACGCAAGGGTTAGTTGAAGGATGAGAAATTGAAGGAGCTAGCGGAAAACATAGTGATTGGTAAATCATCGGGCTTCCGAATAGATGACAATGGAACTCTGTGGTATGGGAAAAGGTTGTGCGTACCTAAGGATCAGGCTATAAGGCAGGAAATTCTTCATGAAGCTCATGAGTTAGACTATTCTATTCATCCTAGCAGTACTAAGATGTATCTGGATCTCAAAGAGAAGTATTGGTTGGTCGGATTAAAGAGAGATGTGGCTGAGTATGTGGTAGTGTGTGACACTTGTCAGAGAGTGAAAACTGAGCACCAGAGACCTGCAGGATTGTTGCAACCAATGAATATTCCTAAGTGGAAGTGGGAAGAAGTTGGCATAGATTTCATAGTGGGACTACCACGTACTCAAAAAGGTTATGATTCCATCTGGGTGATAGTGGATTGGTTAACTAAAGTTGTTCACTTTATACCAGTCAAGACCAAATATAATGGACCAAAAGTAGCTAAATTGTATATGGAGAAGATAGTGTATTTACATGGAGTTCCAAAGAAGATTGTATCTGATCGAGGTTCGTAGTTTACTTCACATTTTTGGAAGGCTGTACATGAATCTTTGGGGACAAAATTGAATTTTAGTACAACATATCATCCTCAAACTGATGGGCAAACTAAAAGAACCAACCAGATACTAGAAGACATGTTGAGAGCTTGTGCTTTGTAGCATGGCACTAGTTGGGATAAGAGTTTGCCTTATGCAGAGTTTTCATACAACAACAGCTATCAGCAGAGTCTCAAGATGGCACCATTTGAAGCTTTGTATGGGCGTAAGTGTAGAACTCCATTGTTTTGGAACCAAACAGGTGAGTCTCAGGTATTTGGAATAGATGTGCTTAGAAACGCAGAGGATCAAGTGCAAGTGATCCGGGAAAATTTGAGAGTGCCACAGTCTCGTCAAAAGAGTTATGCTGACAATCGGAGAAGAGATATGGCTTTTGAAGTAGGTGATTATGTCTACTTGAAGGTGTCACCAATGAGAAGCGTGAAGAGGTTCAACATGAAAGGGAAGTTAGAACCAAGGTATGTTGGACCATTCAAAATTATAGCCAGACATGGTGAAGTTGCATATCAGTTAGAGTTGCCTGAGAATTTAGCGGGTGTGCATGATGTGTTCGATGTATCTCAACTCAAAAAGTGTTTGTGTGTACCTGAAGAGCAAATACCCTTGGACAAACTTGATGTTAAGGGGGATCTCACATATGAAGAGGTTAAGATTTTGGAGACAGCAGAGCAAATCACTAGAAGTCGGGTTATTAAGATATGCAAGGTTCAATGGAATCATTATTCGGAAGTAGAAGCAACTTGGGAAAGAGAGGATGAACTGAGAGGATCATATCCACAACTATGTGAGTAAGCACAGTCTTATAAGGCTAGACACATGATGTTTCATTCATGCTGGAGCATTTGGTGTTTTGTATTGATTGGTTTTAAGCTGAATTCACATGCTCTTGAAAATCATTTGGAAAAATCTGTTTCAGAAATTATCAAAGGAAAATGAATGTGCTTCTCTCTTTCTTTTGGCCTGTTAGTTTGCTGGACATGTTTGGCTCAGTACGTAGCCTTGATTTTGTGCTCCGCTGGCCTTGTTCTGTGTTTGCGGCTGTTGACAATAATTAACTATCAATTTTAAATGTCAACAAAAGAAGATAAAGGACATAAAATGAACATCACCATAGATTTAGGGGTTTTAACTGATGATTTCCACAAGTTTTGGTGAATGTTTGTTTCTGCAGGGGGTTATCAGGAACTAACTAAAGAAGGCCCACATGTCATGTTTACATAGAGATAAAGACCCACACATCTTCAAGAAGACTCTAGAAGACTCGGGAAGGCACTCCCTAGAGGATGGGCCCACCTGTCAGGTGGACAGGGTGCCCGCCCACATCATCAGGGCGCCCACCCTACCCCTCAGCCAATTAGGGCTGAGCTCATGGATCATGCCCCTAACCGCCTTTGAGGATCAATCTACACTGTGCATGAAGGTCGGTTTGATCCAAGGACTCTGGTGCATTTGAGGAGGCTATATAAGTAAGGCCATACCCCTAAGTTGAAACCCTAATTCATTATTATTATTATCAAGATGAAGTCGTCATTAGAACTAGGGTTTAGAGATCTCTCTCCACCAGAGAATTAGAATAGCTACTCCAATACTTCAAATTCTACATAGGTTTAGACTAGATAGATTCAAGAGTTGGGCGCCTGTGCCCAGGATTCGGATCATCGTCTACAAGTTTGGTACTATCTTGTATCTTTCTCTATGACTTTATTCTAAATATCATTATGTTTCTATTTATTATGTTCCTAGTTTGGTCTAGTTCTATATTTGATATAGTTATGATTGATGATGAGTTTATATATAAGTTTGCAAAGCGCTTAGCTCTTTTCTCGAGGGAGTTAAGTGGTAGATTACATGTAGGCGTGGTGCCTAGATGATGTTTACCTGCAAATGCACCCTATTGGCTGGGTCGTGTGGTAGTTCGCGGAAGTGATAGTTTCATTGAGTCTTATATAATCCACCCCCCGTTAGTAGGATAGGTAGAATTGGTATTACATGGGAAGTCATGCTATGTTCTGGCTTTCTTCAGTGATGTTCCTTATACATAGATGAAGAGTCTTTTGTGCTATATATGATAGTGTATGTGCTAGCCCGGTTGGGTGAACCACAGCCCTTGGATCAAACCGACTTGAAACAATGGTTGAGATGCGTCGTAGAGGTCGGTTGGAGGCCGTCGGACGAAGCGTGCTGACAGGTGGGCCCGAAGCAGGCCGGTCGGCCTTACATGTGAGGCTGGCTGGCCTAGCTTAATGCTAGGTGGGCCACACTTTTAGTGGGCTGATTGATCTCTTCGTTAGCTTTCCATAGAGTGCTGGATCACTGAAAACGGAGTCCGGATGAGGGAGATATTCCTAAATTACTCCGGACTGCTCTAGAAGCCCATTTACAATCTTCCGGAAGGCGTAACTTTGTCGTCTAGACTCCAATTTGGGTGAACCAAAACTCTATTTCATGTGTCTCGACAAGCTCTTTGCAATGGCATACTCCAATTCATCACTTGAGATACTTTATTTGGTGATTCTGGTCCTTTTCTAGTTTAACCCCCATAAAATATAGATTCACCAAAACTCGTGGAACTCATTAGTTTCAAACCCTACAACAATGCTTTGTGGTTCATATCATGTCATATCAAGCAATAGTTGATGGATAAAAATGAGCATTAGTGACCATCAACAAGTTCCCCCAAGCTTACCCTTTGCTAGTCCCTGAGTAAAGCTAACCTCAACAATGGATTAGGAGTTGCTTCAATGCTTTCACGCCTCAAAAGTACACAAGCGTTCAAACAAGAATTCTCCTCCGGATTAGAACAAACCATTTTAACTTCAAACTTACAAATTACCTTCAACTATGGAGCTTTTGGCCTTCACTTGTGACTTGAGTAGTTGAAAGATAGAACAATCAAGTCAAGCACTGCGTCTCGAGTCCTTCGATCAACCTTCATTCTGGAGTTTTTGTATATTTTCAAAATAAAACTCAGAGATTCAGCAAGTCCTCTGAACAAGACTTCTCACCATATTTATTCCTTAGGTGCATCATCTGGTCCCAAAGATGAAGACCTTGATAATTGCACCTCTTGATATAATGTCACCCATGTTCTTCGTTCATCCAGCAAGTTGAAGTGAAGCATTAATTGTGGAAGCTGGCAGCATCTTTCTTGTAGATGCAGGACCTTCACTTGTAGAATTTAGGAGTTGACCAACTCCATGTTTTACTCAGAGTGTGTCCTGCTCATAAAGACAAGGTAGAGATCAAGTTCATGGGCTCTATTGGTGGAAAAACACCAACAGAATCAAAAGTTTTGTTCATTCTTCTCTAACCTTAGTCATGGCGAATAAGATAAAGCTGATGTTATGGGTGATAAGATTAGAAGATGAGCATGAGTGTGAATATGCAATATTTTTATCTGATTTGGTTAAGACAATGATATCAAGAGAGTGAAACCAAGAACAAAGATTAAAGAACTGAACATGTTAAGTTGATCAGGTTGGATCAAGCAAAGTTGTAACTTAAACATATTTGGTTCTTCATTTATGTGCATACCAGGATCGAGAAAAGCTTTTTGAATAGTGATTATGTACCTCAAGATGTTACCTTTGTCATGGAAGAGTGATGGTACTAAACCACCCTATGGAAGCTTCTCTTGCCCAGCTGGTTCTGCTCATGAATGGCTTGTGTTCACCATCTTTTTGTCCTCCTAATCTTGACATTCTTGTCGGTCCTTGTGCTCCCCTCATTGTCTTGAGAATTTATCCATGATGGTCTTTGTCTTGATGGGGCTTGGTGGAGATTTGTTCACCTTCTTCCATGGAGTGAGTGCTTTGATTATAGATCTTGTTTCGTGGTACTTATCTTCTTGTTCCATGGATCTCTTCATCATGCATGGGCTGTGTTTCCCAAGTGCAAAGTTGTTTAAGTTCATGTATCTCTTTTCTCTCCATGTGAGTTCATCTCAGGACTTCCTAGTTTGACTTTTGAAAGTTTTTTTCTGCAAGGGTTAGTCCAACAAAATATACAATGTGTACACAGGCAGTTTTTAGTTCAATAACCAAACAAGACTCCATGTCTAGTTGGATTAAGGAAGGCTATTTAACCTAAGCACCATGCTTATGCTAAAAGCCAATGAAAGTATTTCGAGTACCTCCAAACCACTACTTACTTATGATGGGCAAAGGTAGTATGCAAGCATTATAAAGATTTACTCAAGTGGTGATGGAAGAGAACATGATTGATGTTTTAGCAAATTGAGCATGCCTTCAAAGTAGGGACAACCAGGATAGCAACATGGCAGGGGATGTTCTTAAAAAGTTTCCCCCCAAGCTTGAATTTTTGCAAAAATCAAGATTGGATGAATTTAATTCAATGTTGCGTGATGATTGGTTGGACATACCTTGTGTTTGTTATTCCTTCGATCTTTTTTGTAACACCCCAGGTGTTTGCCTTGCATTTTAGCATCATTTGAGCATGGTCATAGCATGGCATTACCATAAGCATCATCATTTCATGTGCATCCTTGCGTGAAACATGACCTTGCAACATTGCAACATATGTATGTTATGGGTGGTAGTGATAATATCTTGTATCTGGACCATGCTAGAATATGTGTTCGTTTTGTTATGCTTGAAAAACATGTGAAACATGCTCCTGAAACATATGCAACATTAGGTTTCAATAATTATGTTAGTGATGTTTCATTAGTTATAGCAATAGTGTTTCAATGCCTACGTGAGTAACTCTTATGCATAGGTGATGCTAATGTGTGTTTAAGGCCTTGGAAATGTGTGTATCTTGTTAGTGGTGCAAAATGACCTAGGGTTTATGTTTATACCATGCCCTAATTCCATGTTGACTCATGCTTTGACTAGTTGACCTATAGGACCTTCTTTGTTTGACCTAACAAAAAGTATGGCCTAGAGTTTTTGCATGGTTGTGCCACCTTAACAAAGTTTGTGCCGAATTTCATGAGGGACAAAAGTTGTTTTGGGGGTCATCTCATGAAAATGCCTAGAACCTGCTCTAACATGGCCCACAAGGCAGCTAGGAGTGCTGATTTCAGTACTTAGCCTTTTTGGCTAAGTCATAACTGACTTTCAGTTTCCAAGTACCCTCGTTTAGGACCCTGTATCTCACTAACTAGACCTAACCAGCCTGAACCCATGTTGGCATGATTGTAGTACTCACATAGCTCTATGATATTGTCAAAGAGCCATCATCTAATTCTCACTGGTTTAGGAATTATAGAGTAGGGAAATGTCGGGTTCAGTCGAGGCTTAAGTGAAACTTAGTTTCAGTTTCTAGGTGACCTACTTTGGCGAACTATAACTCCCTAACCAAGCCGAATCAGTCTAAACTCCTATTGACAAACTTGTAGATCTCCTGTTCCTCTACAATTTTGCTAACTACGTCTCGCACCGAATCGGCCTAGATTAGGAGGTATAGCGTGCCCAATATCGTTTGTCAGTCGGTTAACTGAACTCCGTTTTAGTGTTTCTAAAGTTCAGAAACTTGAACGCGCGTCGTGGCTGACCGTCCTCAGAAACTCAGTGCCGCGTGGTCTCCACGCGTCGGGGCTGCACCATGCTCGTGCTCATGAAGGCACCACGCACCACAGCCTCCCTTCCTCGCTGCTCATTCCCTCTGGCTCCTTGTTTTCTTCTCCACCGAGCGAGCGGCGACCAGAGGAGCACCAGCGGCCGCCACCGAGAAATCCACCGCATCCGCGCGCCATCATCCGATTCCTCATAGCATTGGCCGTACCTTGAGCTCCTCTATGTCCCCGACCTCCCCTTGCCACCACTTTGGCTCAGGTAGTGCACACCGAGCCTCCGGCTCTGCTGCGGTCGCCATTGTTGCTGCCAAGCCGAGCTCGCGCATGGCCGTGCTTCTCGGTGCCCCTACCGCCTCTCCTCTCCGGTGCTCTGTGTCCGCCTCGATGTGCTAATGCTCGCGGGGTAGGCCGTTTGGGGTCAAGTCGCCACTAACTCGCCAGAGCCGGCAAGCCCGCGGCCGTGGCCGCCATTGCCGCCGCCACCCCCTAGCCACGGTAGTAGTGTCAAGTAGCTACACCAATAGATGCGCAAAGTCGAGGTGTGCACGCCGGTGCCCTCGGGCTCGCCAGAGTCGTCACCGGCGGCGAGAAACTGCTCGCCGGAGCTCTCCCCTGCTCGGCGTGTGTATGACGGGCAGGGCCCGCCTGTCGGCGTGGGATCCCCTCCCCTGTTTGGTTTGTTGGGCCTCGAGTGGGCCGGCGACCGAGCGGTGTGAGCGGGCCGGCTCAGTAGAGTAGGAATTTGTTTTCCATTTTATTCATTTATTTGATTCTTGTGCAAACTTCAAAAATATGTATCTCGAGTTCTAGAAAGTCCAAATGAGGTGCTTCAAAATTTGGTGTGCTCTAAATGATGTCTAGTTTATTTAGAAAATATACATTGGAGTATCTTAGTTAGTGTTTTCTGAGGTTTGTAATTAATCTTGTGATGCACTTTATTTAAACATGTGTTTTAGTAATTTTGTATCTCTCTGTGTATTAATTCAATTGTCATAAAATTTTTGTGAGATGCTGGTCATGGTATAATGATGCTCTAGTTAAATTTTTAGCCTTGTTGGAGGTCATTTGCTCCAATTATGAAATTCCTTTGTTACAGGTCTTTTGGCACTTATCTTTTTGTTATTTTGTTATCTCCTAATCTACTTGTCAAATTGAGGTGAAATTTTTATGGTAGCCTGCTGATACCATGTATGTGCCTCTGTAATTTTATTAGAATTTTTTGGAAACCTTTTATATTTATTGCCATTCATGCCTAAGCAATTAAATAAATAGAAAAGGTCAATTAAATAAATGTTTATGCAAGTAACATGATATGATCTGGTGTTACTTTAACATGCTCTAGCTGTTAGTAAAATTGGTTTGGTCCAATTGTGCTTTGGCATCATCATTAATTATTTAATTTAGAGAATCTGCCATTATGGACAGATTTGCTAGTTAAGAGAATTAACCTATGATAATAATGCTTTCATGCTTAGATGTTTATAAATGAAATATAGACAATTTCATAAGCTTTCCAGAATGTCCTCTTGAAAGTCATTTGGATTTGTAGAACTCTAGTTGTGAGTTTCTTAGCTACTGTTGATAATATGTTGGAAATACTAAATTTCTGGAATCTTGTTATGTGCGTGTTTAGTCTTAACTTTGTGGTACTTAGTGGTTTCTTAGAGATGTTCAAACATGTTAATACCAGAGAGGAAATTTGCACCTAAGCTTGAAGTGATTTGAGTAGAGCACCACATGACTTGGTTTTGTGCTCATGTTGTTGCAATGTCATTGCATTCATCTTCACATCATTCATACATGTTCATAAATCATCATGTCATCCTTGGTGCATACATGAAATTCATTGGGTGCATATACATGCAATAGGTGTACCGAGAATCATGATGACCGTAAAGCTCTGCTAGGCGTGGGAATCGTTCTTGAAGCCGAACCTTGATCTATCTTCTTTCGGTTAAGGCAAGCCCCCAGAGCATTATAAGCCTATGACATTCAAAGCAATTATCTATATATACATGTTATATGTATTGTTGCATTACGTGATAGGAGTTGGTTGGAAACCCTTGCTACATTGATAACACTCCTTGTCCAGCAATTCGAACCTTGAATCCTATGTAGACAGGATCGTATCTATGCTTAGCCCTGCTAAATTAGACCGGTAGAAGTCGGGTGATTTCTTGTCACCTGCGAGATGTAGGGCTTTGTCAGGTCACAGTTGGCTATATTTGCTATCGTGGAAATGAACCATGTGTTAATGAAATGAAATGAGACCGGGCGGGATGATGATAGTGAAGCAGCAAGGCATGGAGGTCTTGAGTGTGGATCTATCTCCATCTGTGTCGATTAAGGACCGAGACCTAGAGCCTTCTTTGTCATTTTGAACGCATGCCTGACATTTAGTTGGCCGGCCTGAGGTTGCCGACCGCGAAGCCAAGTAGCTCAACTCAGGCTGCGAAGTCGAAAAGTGAAAGTCGCCTCGGAAGGGAGCCAGAGGGTCCAAGGGCAGGTGAGTTAAAAGTCTTGAGCATCCTGGCCACTGGTATCCCCGAGAACGTGGCGCTATTCGGGCAAACCCTGAGTTGTACCAAAGGTTATCTACGGCTGCCTTTAGTGGGGTTTGCCGGGTGAGTGTCAGGAATACCCCCCTCAGCTGAGTTGGAATCGATTCGAGTCGCCGTCTCTCCCGGATAGTGAGAAACTTGACTGGTTATCTCCAGCGTAGATACACTAATTATTAATGATGGCTCTAAATTGATGATAATGATGATGATGGCCTTATTATACCTGCTATGGTTAATATTGTTTGATCCAAATAAAGTGAGTGCTTTAGTACAAATGCTAATCTAGTTATCAGGTTAATGATGATCAACTTGATACTTAAGCATATAATGGTTACTTATCTGTATTAAGCTTTTCTGCAAATGAGTCAAGCTAGCCCATTTTATAAAGCCTTGCATAATCCTTGGTGTCACCTTTGTTTTTGGTTTTTATCGGGTAAGTCTAGCTGAGTACCTTCTCGTACTCAGGGTTTATTCCCACCTATTATAGGTAGTAGATTCGTACTTGTTGCTGCAAGTATTGTCTTCGCCTTGTGGGTGTGAAGACTAGACCATATGGGCATGGTCTTTGTAGTATCTCTTCTGGTATGCTTTTGCAGGAGGTGACTATGTACTAGCAGTATTTGACTTCAAATGGTTTCAGAAATTATGTTGCTTCCGCTAATCTTTACTTTGGTTTTGTAATAAAATTATTCGTACTCCGATGTATGAGTTTACTTATGAACTATTGTAACAAGTGTTGTGTTATGTTGAATCACTATGATCATGGTTGCTCTTGGTTTGGTTTGAAATCCCTCGTAATTTCATGGACTACCGGAGTATATGGGCTCAAGTTTGAGAATTTAATCGTTTCAACAATTATTTTTGAACTTGTGCTCTTATAATTTGGATGGTTCCATGACATTTTTGCTCCAGACCTAGAAAGGTTAGTGACAAGAATACCCGAGGGAATATTTTTACAATTATATATATATGCTCATTTCACAAGGGCAGCATTGCAGAAAGGTGAATACTCATGTTAGGATCTGAAAAGTGCTTGTTTTAAGACACTAAGCTTGTCCTTGAGAAAGCTTCAAAATGTGTTTTGGTGAAGTGAGTTCCCCTCCAACACCAACCTTAAGAGCACAATGAGATCTGCAATATTTATGATAAACATATGCATCTACAACCACCCTTTTGAAGTTTTTATAAATAGAAAGAGTGAGGGGGTTGGAGATCTCGAATGTGGGGAGGTTGGACAGACCAATTGAATTGGGAGATGTCTCATATGAATATGGATTTGATGAGGTGGTTATGGAATAGATTCCATGCTCATTGATGTCATCTTTGTCTCCAATCTGAATGTTTAGAATTTCACTTGGATTGGTGACTCTTGAATTGGCCTCGTCTAGGGCTTCCTCCATAGATGGATAAGTATCGTCCTCAAAGTCAAAGGGAGTTAAAAACTCACCATTTGAGTTTGAGCCAAGATTAGATTCCATTAAGGCTTCTTCCTTGTCTATCCATTCTACACATTCCTACCAATGTTGTAGCATCTCTTCGTCATCCATGTGGTCATTATGAGTCCTATGGTTTGGTTGTTTTAATGGATTTCTAGGATCATCATGAGACTTAGGAGGGAGAGCATACGAGGGATCATTGGGGTCAAGGATGGATTGAAAAATGGGTTGAGGTAAGTCATCTAATGCGGGCATAGAAGGGGTGAAGATAGAATAATTTCCAAAATTGCTTGGCTCTCCTTCTTTGGCATCGCTAGACATGCCATCCTTGCATTTATTCCAATGTGCTCTATGGGGGAAAGGTAGTTGAGAAAACTTTTTTTTCTAGATGCCATTCTATTTTTATATTGATCTACTAGCATCTTACAAAACTAGAAGTCTAAGCTATCATCATTACGTTGGGGTATTGATGGCTTAGGATTGACAGCTGAACCTCGGGATTGAAGTGGTTGTAACTTAGCTATCAAAACTTACTCTTTTTGTTTAGAAGAGAACTTCTTTTTCTTGGGGGGCTTAAAATGAATTTTAGTCCAGCGAGTGGCTTGACTAGTAATCTTTTCAAGCATGACCCTTGCTTCACTTGTAAGCAAATGAAGAAAAGCTCCTCCAGAGGATAAATCAAGAAATTCCCTAGAATCCTTGCTAAAACCTTCATAAAAATGTTGAAAAATATTGGGTCAGGAATAGCAAGGTCTGGGCCAATGAGGGTAAGGTCAATAAAGCGATCCCATGATTCGGCAAGAGATTCTTCTTTTAGTTGTCTAAAAGTTAGAACCTCTTTCCGTAGGTCATTCACTTTGGAGATGGGAAAGAATTTTGATAGAAATTCATTGCATAGTGTCTTCCAATCTCCTTGCACGTTCTACATTGAGTTTATACCAATGTTTAGCTTTTCCTGTTAAAGAGAATAGAAATAGCTTCCATTGGATGGTCTCATCGGACATGCCCTTTATGTGAATGAGGTCACAGATCCGCTTAAACTCTCGTAGGTGCAAATATGGGTTTTCCTCACTTTCCCCCAAGAAGGGTTCTTTCTGAACAAATTCTATGAAATCCGGGCTTATCTCAAAACCAGATGCTGTGATAGGCTCTGAATGTTCTGGTGGTCTAAGGTGTGTGCCCATAGGGTTAGCATATTGATAGATAGGAGTGTTATTATCCATGCTAACAAAATATGAAAGGAAAAAGAATAGAAGGGATGAGGTGAAGGATAAAAAGAAAGAAGGTATGAGAAAAGATTTTTTTTTCTTTTTAGAAAATATAAAACAAATGGGTAAAGATAAGAAGAGAGATTTTTTTATTTTATGTATATATATTTATTTATTTATTTTGAAAAAGGTTAGACTAGGTTCATAGTTAATTCAGCAACGTTTCCCCGACAACGGTGCCAGAAAGCTTGTTGGTATTTATTAACGCGAACAAAAAAGATCCGCAAGCGCATGGATACCATTGTAGCTTTCACCAAGAGGGTTTTAAATATCATATCCACAGGGAAATGTGTGAGTCAACTACGTGTTCTAACTTAACCAGAAAAAAGGGTTAATGAGTTGGAAATATAAACTATGTGGGAGACAAGATCTAAAGTGGAAACAAGATTAAAACGTAGGGGAGGATCAATCTAGTATGGGGTCGATAGTAGGAGTATAGAGAGGATAACTTGATCAGGGTTTCTACTTCTAACTTGAGCAGTCCACATCTTCTACTATTCAACTAGGGAATTACTATGGAAGACCGCAAACAGAGTACGAATCTACCACGTAATTATATATCCTGCTAGGCCTACAGACGGGAGGTGGACTATAGAGGACTCAACGAAGTTGTCACCTTCGCGATCTACCACTGATCTAGAATATAGGGTGCATCTACGAGTAACCCTAGTCTAAGCACCACGCTTACACTACGAATTATACTCTAACCTAGTCGACTAGATTAAAGTGCTCAAAAGAGACTCGCAAACCAGAAGAATAATATAAACATGAATCTTACTTGAATCAGAAGTTGATTGCCAGAGCCTGAGGCATCTCAGGAGCAAGCCCACATAGAGCCCGATCCCGCCGAAGTACAAGTTGTTGAAGAGGCATCGACAGGCTAGCACCTCCTCCAAACTCCTCCTTCGCTCTCCATCTCTCCCTCCCTCTTATACTCTCCAATATCCATAGATGACCGTACAAGTGCAGCAGCCCACCGCAGCCGTCGCTCCCTCCTCCATCTTCCATTACCGGCTGTATCCCTACTCCTCATCCCGTGCCTCGCCTCCCAGCCACGCCTCTGGACGTCGCCGTGGCCAAGACAGCCTGCAGCAGGCCACCGTTCAGGCACCATCGCCGTCATCGCCGCTTACTGCCGCGGCTAGGCAGCTGCTGGCCACCGCCATTCTTCCACCTCGGGCGCCTCGAAGTCCAGCAGCCACCACCTCCGGCTCCGCCGACCGCTCCCGGTTCCCGTGTGCCCCTCCCCGGCCTCTCGTCACCATCGTAGCACGCTGCCACCGGAGCCATTCTCGTCGCCGCCGCCGGCTGCCATGGCCAGACCACCACGAGCCGCCTCGGGCCAAGCTGAGGGCACCGTGAGGTGTGCCTCGTGATGGAGATGCTCCGCCACCACTTTCCCCCACCGCCGGCAAGCCGTCCCCGGCCGGCACAGCGAGCTCCCCGACGACCCCCTCTGTTGATTTCCATCAAGGACCTCACACGACAATTTGACTAAAGGGAGGGGTCTTTCTGCAGAACCTAAGACTCATATGAATAGTACCATGAGGACTGTTTTATGATGATTTTGCAGGAACTTTGGAAATTCATAGTAAATCATAGAAAATTCGTAATATAGCAAATGAGGACTTTTTGGAATCCTTATGAAATTATCTATGCAGTAGATCTATAATATGTCATGTTTTAGTTTAATATTTTTTCTGTAAAAATAGATTTTTCAGATTAGGTTTTTAATACTAGTTGTATTTGTCTTTTTCATAACTCTCGTTGTAGGGCTCTAAATGAAGTGAATTTTTTGTGGCATACTACTCCTGTGATGTTTGATGCGTGGTAAAAAATTCATGAATTTTGGTGGTAGTATGAGTGAGTTATTGATTCATCTTGCTCTCACATGAATTCTTGTAATAGCAATTTGTCTTTTTCATAGAGGTTGATATACATGTCTAAATGGCTTGAAATTATAGATGTTTAAAGTCAGGTCCCAGATTTGGTTGCTCTCTGTTTGGAGTAGACCAGATTCTGTAGTTTCCTCTTTTTGACCCATTAAACTTGAGAATCAGGCTTAGGTGATTATAAATAAATTGTAGAAAATTTCATAAGCTTTCTAGAATGTCTTGATACACATCTTTTGGAGTTGTATATCTCCAGTCACAATTAATTTACTCAACTGCTGATTCACTTTGTCATGCTTGTGTATTGAAGTGTGACATACATTTTGAGGGTACTTGGGTTGGTACCCTGTAATCTTATGAGACTTGTGTCTTGATTGATGTGCTTGCTGTCGTCTATGTGATGCCTTAGTAAAGTTAAGTTAATTAGCTCTAGGTGCTTATGTGAACTTTGGGTATGCTTGTATGATTACCTTGTTTATTGCACTTCTATGCATTCATACATATGCATTGTTGCACCTCATTTAGGTACGTTAGCTGAAACACGTGAAGGACTGTCACACCCGGTTTTAAGGACAAAACCAGACATACACTATATATGAAATAAAGTAGTCAAATCTCACATATAGCCACAGATAAGTGTAATATCAAGAGACAAATGCTTAATATACATAACACAATAGTATAAAATATACCTTAGAGAGCAACACAGCGGAAAGACAACTCCGAACACCGGATATAGACTTCACTCCAGGAACAAACTAACTGGTTGATCACAAACCTAACAATTCCAGAATCTAGCAGTCTGGTACCCTTCCTGAGATGTGGGGAAATAGCAAGAGTGAGTCCATGTCGAACTCAGCAAATATATCATGGGGTTCATGAAGCTCAAAAAGGCTGACACTGGTTTACTGCAATAGCTTTTAGTGAGTCATCTTTTTAGCAATTGAGTAGCAACAAGTTTACCATAAGCCCAAATAACCTCATGATCATGTAAACGAGAATAATGTATAGCAAGAAAACAATAATCATTAGTGAGCATCAATATCATCAGTGTTATCATTATCATCGGTGTTCATCATTTATTCTGTAAGGGTCCAAGGCCACTCGTAACCGTGAGCACGGCTGTTATAACAGTTTTACACTCTGCAGAGGTTGTACACTTTCACTGTGAGTCATGATTACCCATATGCCCAGGATCGTGACTCCCAAAACACTTCCAAGGTGAGCAGGCATGGAATCACTATGAAGCCTTTCAAAGGTTCGTCTAACAAGTTAGGGCCGCTAGGTTTCAGAAGTCAGTCCGTGTGATACACCACGCAGGGATCGACAGTCTGCTTTACCCCATTTGCGCCACAAGGGTAACCTCTAACAAGCTAGAAAAGGTCCTCATACTGAGCTAAAGCCAGAGCCATATAGCCCTCACAGTTGTACTGTAAGTCCCGGATGTTCGCTTACAGATAAGTCCTTATGGAGAGAAACTAGAGCACCATAAAAATAACCAAATATGCTCTAGCCCTCTTGAGCCATATTGCTTTAAAGCATCATTTAAACGTTTATTGCATATATCATTAGTCAAGTTACAGATCATGGTTATTTATCTTGAGCACTAGCATAAATACTACCCAATGCAATGTCCCATGGGTGTCAAGGTACAAGATACAAAAACTAGGATATCCTTAGTGGTAACAAGGTAGACACATGCACATGAATTAAGTATATTAAAGGTGAATAGGAAATAAGGATGATCCCATGCTATACTTGCCTTAACTTAGATCCTTCTTCAAGTCCAAACCTCAATGAAGTGCTTCTTGATCACCACATATAGCTCACCGACTAGACAAGATCATAAAAACACCACACAAACATCCATTCAATCATACACAAAGCAAACAATAGAAATAAATTAAAACAGTACACCAAACATATGAAACAATGTGTGAAAAGGTTTTAAAGATGTTCTACGCATTGCTACGAACACACAGGCGCGAAAAGCACGCTAATCGAAACTAAGGTTGAAAAGATACATCTACCGAAAGATTTTGTTATATAAAATGGAAAATTATAGGTCTCATTTGTTTTAACTATATAAAATCATATAGTTCATTTGTTTTAAAATACTTTTTATAGATATTCAAAAGTGACTTAGGCTAAATTACATTTAAATTTAGAAAACTAAAGAAGAAATCAATAATATTTTATTTATAAATCTAGTTGCACAGTTATTAATCAAGTTAGATCTAAACTATGAAATTCTAGAGATTTGTATAAAGAAAACATTAATACTAATACGTAGTTCATGTTTTTATAAATCCATTGCAATTTGAATGGACTAATTCGGAATTAAAACAAATAAGTTATGAATTAAACGAGATTTTCTTTAGTAAAACAATAGATTAAATCGAATCTTAAAGGTAGAAAACCTAATCAACAGTAGCACTAACAGTATAAAAAGTTTATAAAACTCTTCTACACGTTACTATGATCACACAGACGTAAAGATCACGAAATTCGGATTTAAAACGTGAAAGTTATGAATTTTCTAAGATTTCCTATAGATAAATAATTACTTTAATATAAACTCGAAAATTAAATTTTCCACACCTACTGTACAGTACTACCAATATGTAGAGCTCGCAAATATGAACCTAACGCAATTTGAACGGGTCAAATCGGAGTTAAAACGTAGAAGATATGGCCTAAACAAGATAGTGGCAGTTTTGTAAATACCTAGTTTCGAAAATAAATCAAAATCTGGTTTTTAATGTGATCTAGACGGTGGAATTCAAGTAAATACCTCTTCTTCTTCTTGGAGTAGAACGCCTAGTGGCTTCGTCGGACGGCGACAAGAGAAGGAGGAGAAAATATAATTTACTACACGAGAGATTTCCTAAACTAGAGGCTCCTCTACGGTAGTTTTGGTGTGCTTTGCCCATGTGGTAGGTACGTATATATAGGGAGGAAAACTCTCCACCTCTATGTCAACTAGCGATATGGTGCTAATTGACGTTGCACCATCCACCTCCGCTAATAGGCCTAAGTAATCATTTAAGCCCATTAGTAAATAAATGTATGGGCCTTTGAGATTTATTAGGATTATTGCACATGGGCTTTGAGCGTTGGAAAAAAATGAGAGATTTATTATTTTCGGAATTAATTATTTCGTGGATAAAATAATTCTAGAAAAGTTTAGAATTATTATTTAAGCCACGAAAAATATTCCGAAAGCTCCGAAAATTCGGGAAAAATTTCCAGAGATATTATGGAACATGAGGAACCCAAATAAAGTATTTGAAGCTCACTAAAAGGTAATTTTGGAGCATCTAAAAATTAGATTATGCTCACAGACAAGTGGAAACAAGCTACATAAAAAATCAAAAAAATTCCCGAGAAGTTCGTAGAGATTGATTGATGGACGAGAAACTGAAAATGAGTGATTTGGGTTACAAAGAAAATATTTTAGGAAACTCCCAATGAAAATTTGAGCTAAGAAATAAGGAATTTGATTGTAGAAAAATGATATATGTATATCGGAGAAGGAAAATCGACCTAAACGTATTTTGAAAGAACAACTTAAATTCATTTTGACCTTTGGTCAAAACCAAGCAATGTAAAAACATAAATGCATCAGCATGTATGCACAACAATGTTGCTAAACCTTCTGATAGATTTTAATTTAATAAAAAAATATTATTTTCCTATGTTTTCATGAGCACAAAAAGACATAATTAAATCATTTTAACTCTATTTTCAAAGAAGCAAATTTTAGGGTGTTACAAGGACCTAATGTGGAGCTAACCTGAAGATGGTGTTGGTGGATCCATCCCGAAGATGGAAGGATCGGACAAGTGCTAGATTGGGAGATGCTCGCCAAGCGGGTTTCATCTGACAAACTCTAAGTTGAGTTGGATCCCAAGCAAGCCCCAGAGCATTATAAGGCTCCTACCTTCAAAGCAATTAATTCTATATATATTATACGTATTGTTGCATTAAGTGATAGGAGTTGGTTGGAAACCCTTGCTGTATTATATCATTCCTTGTCCAGATATATGAATCCTGAATCCTACATAGACCAGGGTCGAGTAGATGTTTAGCCCTGCTTTAAGCGGAAGAAGTCAGGTGATTTCCTGTCACCTGCGAGATGTAGGGATATTCATATATGGCACGGTTGGCTATATTTCCTATCATGGAAAGGAACCATGTGTTAATAAAATGAAATGAGACCGGGCGAGATAACGATAGTGAAGCAACAAGGCATGGAGGTCTTGGGTGTAGATCTATCCCCGTCTGAGTCGTTTAAGGACCGATTCGCTGTACATCCTTGAGCCATGTTGAACGCAGTCTAACACTTAGTTGGCCGAATAAGTCGTTCCGACCGTGAATCCGAGTAATACAGTTCAGGCCGAGAATCGAAGGGTTGGTCGCATCTTAGAGGTAGTAAGGATGTGCTTGGGAACATTGGCATAAGACCAAGGGGGGTTAAAGTCCCTATCATCCTAGCAGAGTGTTGCCCTTGGGGATGCGGCATTAGTCGAACCCGCGCTTTCTTGAACGGTACCAAAGGTGACCTGAGTAGCCCTCGCCAGGCGTGTCTCGGTGAGTGTTAGAAATACCCCTCCAGCTGGATAGGAATTCGATTCGAATCGCCGTCGCTCCCGGTTAGTGAGCACTTGACTTGAGCAGCGGCAACGTAGATTCCATTAAATTGAATGGATGGTTAATTGGATGACGATGGAAAGGTTGCCTCAATTTATACCTCCTATGGTTAATATTGTTTGCTCCTAATCAAGTGAGTGCTCTAGTACAGGTGCTAATATAGATGACAGGTTAATTAACTGGATGCTTAAGCATTAATGATTACTTATCTATATTAAGCTTTTATGCAATTGTTGTTAAGCTAGCCCACTTACATCAACTTGCATCATCCTTGGTGTCACCTTATTTCTGGTTTTTGATGGGTAAATCTAGCTGAGTACCTTCTTGTACTCAGGGTTTTATCCCCACTTGTTGCAGGTTATGATGTATCATGGCGACTGCAAGAGTTGGTTGGCTCCGGCCTTAGTGGCGGAGTGTGATCATGGGCATGATCCTTCTAAGTTATCTTGTCTCTAATGCTTTTGTTGGAAGTTGACCTTGGTAATGGCATGTATTTGAAATCAGAGTAATGTTAGTTTCAAATTACTTTGCTTCCGCTACTTTTCAACTTAAGTTGTAATAACTATGTTAAACTCCGATGTATATTGGATTACTTGTGAAATGGATGTAACATGTGACTTGTTATGTTGAATCACTACGATCTTGGCTTGTATGTTGGTTGGTTTGAAATTTCTCATGATTTCATTGGACTACCGGAGTTATATGGGCTCAAGTGCGAGAATTTGATCACTTCGATGATTGTTTTTGTACTTATGCTCTTATAATTTGGACGGTTCCGTGACATCGGCTCCTCTGGTAAGGCAGAGGTGTTGTCGCCAAACTCTCCTAGCGTAGCAATGTAAGCCTGGGCGGTAGTCAATGCCAGTTCCTCCGCAGCCTTCAAGCATGTGGATAGAAGGTTGACCTGCTATTGCAGAGCTAGGCTCGGCCACTTCTCAGCTTCAAGTTCTAGGTGAGGTCCTCGGAGGTCTCATTAGCCTTAAAGGCATGCTCAACCGTGAGAGCCTCTGCACCCTTGGCATCCTTAGCCTACTTTCTCAACTCAATCACCTCCTTATCGACTTTCTACTTCTTAGTCCGGAGCCCCCTACCTCTAGGCAGAGATTTGCCAATTCAACAACCTCTACCAAGAGCTTGGTCTTCTCAGATTCAAGGAGTTCATTCTCCTTCTTCAGTGCCTTGATAGCATCATTCCGACCAAGCAACTCAGACGTGCTGCGCTCTTCGAGCACCAAAGCCATATGATGGCCCTGCAAAAGAAAAGTTACAAGCCAGAAAAACCAAAAGAGTAACACATCATAAAACAAAAGGACACAGCCAAAACTCACAAGGCTGTGGTGCTCCAACTGGACTCGCAATAGCTTCCAGTAATCCATAGTCTTCAAGCTATGCTAGAAGCGGTCTAAATGAAGACAAAGACATAAGACACATGAGCATCAAAAAACAAAAATAGACCAAGGGATATAAGATAACCTCCGATGGTAGTATAGACATTATGCAGCGATTCGGCCCAACCCGCTATGGCACTGTCGGAGGCCACTGAAATCAATAAAGACACTAACAAATTAGGATAAGCATAAAAACAAAGAAGTTGCAAAACAAAAAAACAAAGCTACTTACAAGGACCAGACTCCAATCCTGGAACAACCGGCTGGGACGATGTGCCAACCGTTGGTGGGCACGGAGTGTAACACCCTTGGTGTTTGCTAGCCTTGCATTGCATCTCATGATCATATCATCCTGCATATGCATTGCATTTGCTTGTTAAATTTTGTTTGATAAGCTATTGCCTTGACTTGAATGTTACATGCTTAGTTAAGTGTGACTTTGCTTGTTACTAGATGTACATGTACTTTTATGCTATGATCATGGTAATTGTATGTTAGTTACTGTACTACATGTGTTTAACCTGCTAATGATGCTTAGTGGCTGCTAGCACTCTTTTAAAAATGTTAGGTTAGGGTTTTAAGCACTCGGTGCTTGCTGTCCCAGCTTTTGGACAGGAACCAGTTTTCAAAATCCGTTCAAAAGAGCATCTTAGGCTTTGATTCAGCAAAAGTCATCTACACCATTGTTGTAGAAAATTTTATGAGCTACAGTTCTTGTTCTACAGTCATCTCACGAAAATGATTCTATCATACTCAAAATTCCAGTTTTCCAACAGCCTGTCTGCTGTCTGTCAATTCTTGGACAGATTACACAATTTTACATGTAACTCCATAACCATCTTCATTCAGGCTTCGAGCTCCACATGAAGTTTGTAGGGAATTTCATACGCTACAAACTTTCTGTTTTGACCATTTCATGAAACTCACTGTAACCTGTTCAATTTTGGCAATCTTTGCAACGCTGAATTTCTGTTAGCTCCAAAAACCATTTTTTGGGAAATTGCCTATATCTCCCAAACCATTTGGATCCAGCTCATGCTTCCTGAAGATGAACTGTAGAAATTTCATTCTATACACTTTTCATTCTTTGGTCATCTTCTAATTCGAAACGTAGACTGAGCTTTTGAGCAAATCAGTGAACTGCTGTTGGTATGTGGCATATGTTTCAGCTGAATGTGTCACATGTTTCATGATTTCGAAAATTCAGGTTCAAGTCATGGCCGACTGGCTGCCGGGTGTCCACGACACTTGTCGTCCGTATGCCGGTGTGGGCCCACAAATCAGGCCAGGGGAGCACCTCAAGTCGCCACGCCGCCTGCCGCTTTCCCTCACTCACCCGAATTCCCTCTGCCTTCGCCGCTTGCTCCGAGGCTAAGGCTGGACGAAAAACTCGAAGCTCGTTAGCTCGCTCAGCTCGTGGCTGGCTCGACTCAGCTCGGCTCGGCTCGTTACGATAACGAGCCGAGCCGAGCCAAGATTTTAGCTCGTTAGCTATAACGAGCCAACTCGAGCCAGCTCGCGAGCCGCTCGCGAGCTAAACGAGCCAAGCTTTCAGGAAAAAAAGTATCAAAACTTGTATTAGTTTTTGTATTACTTCATGTCTTGTACTTTACAATTGACTAGTAACTGGTCTAGACCCTAAAAATTGACTGGTAACTGGTCTAGATGCATTTCTTTTGTATTATTATTATTATTCTCAAACTTTAAATAAATACAAATATTATATTTTGTGTATTTTTTATACCTGGCTCGCGAGCTTAACGAGCCAGCTCGAGCTTTTAACGAGCCGAGCCGAGCTGGCTTTCTCGCTCGTTATCTTAACGAGCCAGAACGAGCCGAGCCCAAACGAGCCGAGCCAGCTCGGTATCCAGGGCTATCCGAGGCAGAGTTAGGGCGAGCCACCATTGTCGCCACTGCCTCTCCTCGCCGTGCGCCATCGTTCTTGAGCCGCTGGCCTTGACATCTCACGTAGAGCGTCACTTCATGCTGCTCTACCTCGTCATCAACTTGGTTGTGCCTTGTTACTTCGGTAAGCGCCATGGAGACCGGCCCGTGCTCACCGGAGCGGGTGACCGCCATGGCCACCGCGCTTTCGACCTCAGTGCCGCTCACCTCTCTATCTCCTCCACTCGCTCTTCTTAGTGTCCAAGGTAGTGCTAGCCATAGTGAAGTTCGGTGCATGACATTACCGCATGCCGTGGTCTAATCGGAGCGGAACGAATCACCGGCGCCGCCGTGGCCATTGCACCGCGCCACGGTGCACGTGGGCGGACTCCCTCGGGCTCACCGTCATAGGGGTGCCCCACCTCGGGAGCTCCGCTGGACCTTGCTGAAGCTGTTGGCGTTCCCATCTTGGCCTATCGAAGCCGGGAGGCACCGGCGCACCGCCGCATTGCGCCACCACGCCACCATGGCCGGTGACGAGGTTCCACTGCTAAACCTTAGGTCATGATCAACACCTCGCTAGAACCGCCTTGCCGTGGGGAGTATGTGGGTGAAGACGCTACTGGCGGCCGGCTCGCCGGTGGAGCGCGCGGTTCCCCCTCTCCCTTGTTTCCCTCTCACTGGCAGGTAGGGCCTGCTGACCTACGGACCCCATCGTCAGCCTCTCCCTCTCTGATCTGTTTTTCAGAAAAAGACAGATTTGTATGCAATCTTTGGAAAATCATATAGATTTGTAGAAAATTCCAAGAAAGGCAAACAAGCACTTTTTGGAATCCTCATGAAGAGTAATTTGCATTGATGTGATAATATGTGCTATGTTTTCTGATGTTTTAGAAAGTTGGTTAATACTTTTGTTAGCTACTTGATTATTTGGCATAAACTTGTTAAATCAATATGTCACTGTGTATTAGTCCTTTTGGCATAAAATTTTGTGAGATGCTTGTCGTGATATGATGTTGCTACTGTTAAAGCTTCACCATGTTTGGAGGTCTTATGCTCCAATTAAAAATATGGCTTGGTATATGCTTTTATATAGTTACCTTTTTCTTTATTATGATATCTCAGGTTTGGCTTATCTATTTTGAGCTGAAATTTTTGTGGTAGGCTACTGATGCTATGAGTGTGCCTCTGTAATTTTTGTAGATTTTGCTGGGCACTTTCTATAATTAATAATTTTTATGCCTAGGCAATTATATAAATAAGAAAAAGGTATTTAATAAATGTTTCTTTGAGATACATGCTAGGGTTAGTGTTCTTTGAGCATGTTTTAGCTATTGGTTAACTTGGGTGCACCTTTGGTGATGTTTTTCATAGCAATTAGGAGTTAAGTTTTTATAATTCCTATATATGTTACTTTTCTGGACAGTTGGTAATGAATGGTAAATTGAGCTATGCTCCAAGTGTTTTCATGCTTCACGTTGAATACAAGAGTTGTTTTAAACTTCATGAATTAGTTGTTGTTCAAATTCAGTGGCATTTGGCCATTTAGTTTATGAATCATGCAAGTTTCAAGTGAGGTGCAGTTGAAAACTGCTCTCTGTCCAATCTGGACAGTTTCTGGTAAATTGCAATTTTGACCAACTTAAGTTGGGAATCTGGTCTTGTGATGTAAAAAAAATGTAGATATTTTCATAAGCTTTCCAGATTGTATCTTTGCAAGTCTATTACAGTTTTAGAACTCCAGCTATGGTTGTTACAAGTCACTGCTGTCAACATGTTGTGTTGCTGAAATTTCTGGGAATGTGATATATGACTCGAACCTGATCCTAGGATGCTTAGCACTTGTTTTATGGTGTTTAAACATGCTTAGAACATAGAGGAGATGTGCACCTAAGTTTGTCATGTTTTGTTATAGCATGTTGATGAACTGGTCTTTATATGTGTATGCGATGTCATGCTCTTTCATATCATTCATGTTCATCATGTCTTTGCTTGCATTCATGAAACTCATTGGATGCATTGGCATGCATTAGGTGTACTGGTCGAGGAGGAGGATCCAAGCAGCAGAGGACGCGCCCAGGAGTAGATGGTTGTGACCAGACAGGAGGTCCAGTCACCTGGAGCCGAAGGGGGCGAGGAAGTCGTGGTTTAGTTCCCGCGCCACGAACCTGCCGTGTTCGTGCAAGGCAAGCCCCGGAGCATCCCTAAGTGGTAGTACTACTTAAATGAGTTATATGTTTAAGTATTGTTGCATTAAGTTAGGAGTTGTGTGATACCCTTGCTGCATTTATATCCCTTCCTTATCCACTACACATAAATCCTATGTAGCTAGGATCGAAGTTGTTGCTTAGCCACGCTTAGATCCGGTAGAAGTCAGGTGATTACCTGTCACCTGCGAGATTAGGACTACCTGATCACGGTTGGCTATATTTGCTATCATGGAATGAACCATGTTAATAATGCTGAAAAGAGACCGGGCGGGATGACTACGGTGCAGCAACAAGGCATGGAGGTCTTGGGTGTGAATCCGTACCCGTCTGTGTCAATTAAGGACTGAGGCCTGGAGCCTTGTGGGTCATTTTGAATGCATGCCTAACACTTAGTTGCCCGAGTTTGGTGATCGACCACAAAGCCTAGTCGCTCGGTTCAGGTCAGGAGTCGACAAGTGGAAGTCGCACTACCAGAGGAAGTTGGTGTGTGGGAGGGCCATTGGCATAAGTCCAAAGTCAGGTTAGAGTCCCGGTAAACTTTGGCGGAGTGGTAGCCCTGGGAGTGCAGCGCTGGTCGGACCCGCAAATCTAGTTCCTGAGTTATACCAAAGGTTATCTACTGCTGCCTTTAGCGGGGTTTGCTGGGTGAGTGTTGGAAATACCCCCTCAGCTGAGTTGGAACCGAATCGAGTCGCTGTCTCTCCCAAATAGTGAGAAACTTGACCGGTGTATCTCCAGAGTAGAATCACTAAAGTACAGGTATGGTTCAGAATTGATGAAAGGATGTTGATAGCCTCTCTAAACCTGATATGGTTATTAATGATTGTTCTTAATCCAAGTGATTGTATTAGTGCAGGTGCTAACTTAGTTGGCAAGGTTAATGTAAACTGATGCAAATGTTAAATTGGTTACTGTTCTAGCACTTAAGCTTTCCTACAAATGGTTGTCAAGTTAGCCACTATATGAGCCTTGCATATCCTTGAGTATCTTATTTTTGGTTTTCGTTGGGTAAGTCTAGCTGAGTACAATCCCGTACTTAGGGTTTATTCCCTCCTGTTGCAGATGACGTCTTCTTTAACGGCTTCTATCAGACGTGCCTCCACCCAGCAGGTGAAGAGGACTAGACCCGTGGGCAGGGTCTCTGTAGTTGTATCTTATCTTATGCTTTTGTAGACTTGGTCACTTATGGCAGTATGAACTTTATGTTGTAAACTCTATGTTTTGAAACTATGTTGCTTCCGCTACTTCAAACTTGGTTTGTAATAATCATATACTCCGATGTATGAGTTATCTGTGAAATGTTGTAACTTGTGATTGTGTTGTGCCGAATCTATCGATCTTGGTTTGTTGTTGGTTGTTTGAAATCCTTCAAGATTTCAATGGGCTACTGAGATTATATGGGCTCAAGTGTGAAGCTTAGGGTTGCTTTGGCAATTAAATTTTGTGCTTGTGCTCTTATAATTTGGACGGTTCCGTGACACGGAGGTAGGCCCAAACCAACGCGGCCAATGCTCACACCAGCAGCGAGTTCCTCCAGGCTCGCCAAGGTGTTCACCACTGACCCTGGAAGTGCTAAAAAGTTAGCATAAAGCAACCAGAGCGAGTTCAATATACTCAGAAAAGGGGATAAAATGGCAAACGCATCTTACTCATCTACATCTCGCACACCCCAGCCTCCGCACCACCACCGGCAGCGGAGGATTGTAGCTGTCGGTATGTAGCACTCTAGAGCCAGGCTGTAGGCTCTGAGTCAGCTTCATCATCCAACACCTCCTCCGCTGCAACTAGATGACGTCGACTCATTTCTTTGGCCTCTGTCTCTATAGGCGGAGAAGGGGCCCTATGACCCGTGGCCTCTGCATCCTCAGAGCTAGAATCTCCGCCCATAACATTGGCAACGGATTAGCCGTCGAGGGCTCCGGGAGCCCCACGCCCTCCAACCCGTGACCCCCTTCGGCACCAGCAGAGAAAGCGGGCTTGTCCACCTCCAGAATGGAGTTGGCACTATCTTCACCGGTACCATCTATAGACCTCTCCCCAGCACTGGCGGAGGCATGAGTAGAGCTCATGGCAGAAGAAGTAGCAAGGATGGCCATGGCCATGGAAGTCTTCAACTTTTTGGCCAGTGCCTTAGGACCAGCCATCCCCTTCCTCAACTTTAACTTAGCCACCGCGGTCACATTCTTGGCAGCAGCCTTCCTCTTCTTTTTCTTGATCACGGCCAACACATCGGGAGGGACCACATACTCCTCATGATGGATACCAAACTCTTCCAAAACTCGGTTAAGCCGGGGGATTGTGCCACTAGCGGACCTCTGAGCGAGGTACTCGTTGCTCATCTTGCCAACAATTTAGCCAGTGCACTCTTCGACCTCCAAGATGAAGGCCTTCTTGTCTTGGTCTGGCGGTAGTACCCGGTCGAACAATGGGAAAGGAAGCCCCTCCGCCGGACCAAAGACGAGAACCTGGACCATCTCGATATGAAACGCCTCGTTCCTCTTTCCAAGAGGCCAAAAGTTGGAGGCCACCATCTCTTCAACTAGGTCTCGGCCTCCGGAGTAGCGGCATGCCAGAGCAAAAGCCCTATCACAGGCCTTCCTCTTAGGCATCCTCTCGGCTAGCAGATTTACCTTCGCCAGCGGAGTCATGTCGAACATGACAGTGGCCAGCGGCCAAAGGGTCTCCGTCGACCCATCTACATATGTGCGCATCATGCTCGATGTCTTCTCATAGAACCAATGCTTCATCCAGTCTTGATCCCACCTGTTTTTCTGGCACCAAGAGATCTCTAGCTGGTCGCTTTCTTGCGACCTCTTCGCCATAAAAACACAGCTTCCATACTGCGCAACAAGCTCAACTCCGGCCACCTTCAACTTTTTTGGCTGCTTCTGCAACTCATAGTAGGCACAAAATGTGTCTATGTTGGGGGCAGCACCATATGACTCGCAGGCCCAACAAAACTTGCTAAGCGTTAGAAAACCATTGGGGGTCACATGGTGAATCTGGAGCTGAAAGGCTTCAAGAACTTCACGCAAAAAACTGATAGAGGGGAAGTAGAGGCCGCAAGTGAAGTAATCCTTGAAAACGACAGCATAGCTCTCTAGAGGAGAAGGGACAGTCTCACCCGCCAGTGGAGGCATAACATAGCCAGCCTTGAAGAAATCGTTATCTAACATCTCCGCAATCGCCTCCTCCGTAACAGACAACGGGCCAAAGTCTCAGGTCTTGCCAGCTATACCTTCGCCCTTGCTAGCACCAACCAAGACACCAATGGAGGCATCCATGCTAGCAAGATCCTCCTCTAGATCTTGAGCAAGGGTGCTCGCCAACATGCACTCCTTAAAACGCACAGAGCACCCAATTGCCCCTAACACCAAGGAGATGGCGGTAGGGACCGTAAAATGCAGCCCAGCGAGAAACAGAGGAAGGACAAGTAGAAGCCACCGCTAAAGAATGTAAGAGGCGAAGGCAAGGAAAAGGGCATAGGGCGCACAAAGCACAGCAGGCCAAAGGCAACTAGCCAGGCAATGGGCAGGATGTGCAGCACAAGCGTGAGCCTCAGCATGAACATGAGTGTGAAAGCGACACAAGGGTAGGGGGGACCTCCACCCCACCCTCCCTTTATATAGGCACGGGCCCAATGGTTCACCTTCCACGACCATTGGTCACCTCCGCCTAGGCAACTATCTCGATTCCCAAGACACCAATGGCAATATTTGAGTGGCCCATAGCACAACTCAGGAGGCCAACGGTCAGATCCAAATGGCCCAGGGGGAAAGGAAACCTCCGCCGCCAAGACAACAGGAGTAGCCTCCACAACAAAAATGAAGGAAACCTCTGTAGTCAAGGCGATAGGAGTGGATAGCCGCATGAGCGGAAGAGGGATCGCAAGCGTGGCCGCTACCGCCAAGAGAGGAAGTTTTGAGGTTCACGGTCCACCGCATCAGTCTATGGCCTCAAAAGAGGGGAAACTGTTGGAGCATGGGTCCCCAAAGCAATGGAGGCCCTAGTCTCCCCCTTGGTAAATGCTCACGCAGGAAGGTGGAACCTCCGGCTTGAATGGCGGAGGTTCGTTGCCAGGCATGAGACCATAAGCCTCCTCGGGTGGCGAAGGCCCGCATCATCTTGCCCTGGTCAACCTTTAACCTTTCTAAGGGATTTCTTGTAGGGACAAAGGGACCTTCGGCAATCAAGGGCGTAGGCCCAGAGTTACGCCTTGGGCGAAGGTTGTCTCGACTAACCAGGAGTGACCGCTCCAAATGTCTTTGCAGGCAAGGTCTAGCGGAGGCAGCTTCGCCCCCAAGCTATGTCTCCCGGTTGCCGGACAGGCGGAGATCAAAATTGACGGTGATCGGGGCCTCCGGCAATCAGTGGTAGAGGGTCTCCTGATCCAACGACGGTGGCAACTCCCACCATGTGCTGGGTGGCCGAATCAGCAAAGGCGTGGGACAAAAACCAGGCTTGGACTTCGGCCCACGTCAAGAGGGCAGTTCGAAGATTAGATTACCATGTTATCCTAAGCTAGAGTGCCTGTAAAGAGAATATTCTAGGGATATCTTGCCACCGTCACGGGGCATTTGTGTAAAGACGGTTTACAAGGGAATGATGCCCTATAAAAGGGAGAGCCATAAATGTGTAAGGATGAGGTGGGTGAACTCATTAATAAAAACCAAGTTTTTCTACTGTTCGGCCTCACTCTTATAGCAGACCTTCACTTGGGGCACCGACCGAGCGGAGGTCACACTACATCACGATCCTTGCTGGAATTCGCTCCTGGGAGTACAAATGGGGATCAGATCTGTATTCTTCTAAGGCCTATACTCGCATGCAAGGAAACCAAATAGCCACACCCCTTATTCTCTTGGCTTTGGTCCTCCTTTAATACTGGGAAGCACAAGTTTTTCTTCCGGCTTTTGCTCAGAGATAGATTGAGTACTAGGGGCCTGTTGAGAAGGAAGAACAAGCACCTTGATGACTATATTTGTGTATTGCGCAGCAACAATTGTGAGGAAACATGTTTTCACCTCTTCTTTGAATGCCCCTTCAGTACTGACTGTTGGAGTTCCATCTCAATTCAGTGGAATCTAGCCCTGCAACCCCTGGACATGGTGATTTTCAGCCAGAACTGTCTTTGGTAAATCCTTCTTTAGAGAGATTATGATCACATCATGTTGGGTCATTTGGAAAACAAAAATGGAATAATCTTTGACAAAGAAACTCCTAGTCTCAGCAGGTGGAAATCTAATTTCAAGGAGGAACTTGGTTTGATTTGTATCAAGGCCAAGCATGTTAAGAAAGTAGAATTAGAATTATGGCGCGAGAGTTTCCTTTAGCTGTACTTTCTTTTCTTTTTTGAGCTTTGCAAGCTTTGTAACTTGTAAATATTTGCCCTTTTATATAATACAAAAATATAGGTAGGGGCTCCCCTGCTGACAGCTTCAAAAACAACAACAGAACATAAATAGAACCTACACTTGTCTAACACAAACAACTAATAAGAGCTTTCATAGAAACTAGCCCACCTTATGAAAATAGATTAAACATGACCTAATTATGTGCTAATAAGAGCTAATGGACTGTAACCACCAATAGCCCTCATTAGGTCTTTTTAGCCCAGAATTAGCGGACATTTAGGATTTCTAAATGGTATAAAAAATAGCGGCTAATTATTAGCTCCCTGATTCAAACACCTCCTAAATTATGATCACTTATTCTTAAACTTGTTGATTTATTTATTTCATATATTGTTGAAGCTCTACTTTAACCCCGAGCCTGTCTTTTAAAAGAGGTTGCTAGTCCATCACGTATCGCTTATGAGATTAACATCGTATATAAATATGGTAACACTGCTACAATACTGATTTTTAGTTTTTTTAGGTAATGATGCTGATTTTTAGTCGTGCTCCAAATCAATTTGGCCCATTTAAATCCTTGGAATTGAATTCATTTTAATAATTATAATTTAAACATAGATTAATGAAGCTATTATAGTTATATATGGAATATATTCGTATATTTGTTGTTAGGCATATAAGAGACATGCTTATATGTTGCATTTATATTGTAGGGAAGTGAGTTGAAGAGTGTGCCATAAATTGTATAATAGAATTATAGCATAGTGGTCTATATAATCTATTTCCATTTTCTACCTTATAAATTTGAGATAGGCTTATTTGTGAGTATGGGAATACTATGGAATGTTAAATTCCAAACCAAGTAGCCTAATCCATTAAGTAGATTTTAATTCCCAAAATGAAGGGATCCAAATAACCTTACGGATGATTTTTTTTTTCAACCCCTTCAATCGTAAAGGTACGCAGGAGTAGACAATTGCCTCTTCTCTTCAAATCGATTCGTAGGGCCACCATATGCTACCACCATCTCCTAGAAATTGGATCCAGAACATCCCAACAAAATACTACTCCGTAGACAACAACGGAAAAAATTAAGAAAAAAAAATGAAAGGCGCGCGACATACTTTACACGGCATACTGTTATTCCGCTGTGCATCTACAGAGGCAGAGCTCAGACCAAGGTAGAGTAATTTTTCGTATATGTCTACTTGTATAAAGCTCTTTTTCTTTTTTGCGAATATGTATAAAGCTCTCTTTATGACCGAAAAATATAAAGCTAGAGTTTTCGCTATAGTTATATTTATAGAATATGCTCAAAAGATTCCCAGCCGTCGTAATCGATGATTACAACCAGGATAAACCCAATCCATTCCGCTTCTCTAGTCCCGTCCATCCGTTGTGCACAAGAAAAACGAGGCCGAGAGCGGTGGGGCTCCCGAGAAGGATAGTCTGATACGGCCGCAGTGTGAAGAATCAAATGGGTTTGGGCCAACGGGACAGGTGTCCAGGGATGTATGTAGCGCGAAAATGAATGACTTGTACTTCCAGAATGGTCCAAGAGAAATGCAAGGTGTTAAAATTAGAAGTGACGAAAACGTTAGGCCCGGGTGCAGCTAATCTGAGATGTCAATTTTCTAAAGGACCGAGCTTATCGAAGGAGGAAAGCTTATATATAGAGATAAAACTAGCAAATGACAATGTATGAACTAAACATCATAGGGAAAAATACAGAGAACTTTTCGAGAATATTACAAGAGATCTCATATTACAATACCTGCCTGGTTCATGGTGCATATATAGTGTACATAGCTTGCGAATGCAAAGTGCCAGAGGAGGTTTTGGCTAGCACCCACTACACACGCATGAATAGACTTGAAGATGAAGAATCCAACTAAATTGGTCGAATATTCACGGCACCAACAACCAACCTCGTTTGGGTTCGATTGAACATCTGCATTAAAGAAAGAACACAATGCTATATACTGACCATCCTTACATACTACGCCTCTGAAAGCAGGCTTACATCATGCGATATACGTACAAGGAAAGAGGAAATGGTACTGTGGACTGTGGATACCACACACCACGCATTATAAAGAGTAGAGACCCACGAGTGCCTGCCGACCCATTCAGGGTACTAATTCTGAATTGAGACAAAAACATGATATTGCTAGGGAGGTACCTCTGGTCGGTAAAGACAGTCGCTTCCGATTATCATTTTTGGCTTTGGCGATACTTCATTTTTCTGGACGAAAATGACTTGTTTTACCGACTTGAGGAGTGTATGTAGTACCTACGTAGAACTAGCAGGCGTAAACAAATTGCTAATCCCTATATATAGATTAATTTTCAACATTTTTCTATTTCTTCCGTTCTTAAATAAACAGACATCTTGTAATGTTTTTTAGAAGGCAACTAACAAAAAATATATAAAATATGCTAATGGTGCTAAATATGTATCATTAAATTAGTCATGCAATATATTTCTATAGTAAACCAATGGCGGGAGTATTACTTCAGATGTTGAGCCCTAAAGAAGGATATATTGGCGGATCTAAATGTATTTTCACTGCGTTTTTACCAACCGCCAGTATGAAAGGCCAGTAAAAATCGTGAACTTAAGAGGTGTCATCTAGAGAACCGCCACTACAAATGATTTACAGTGGATGTTTTCTTAAGAAAACCACCACTATCAATGATTTACACTGGCTATTTTCTTAAGAAAACCACCTCACGAGATCCTAACATAGGGGTATGTTAAGCCTCGGGATCAAAGAATCCTGACTAAGAGACCCCCGACCGACCCTTTCTAGGATCGGGGGCTCGGGGGCCATGCCCATTGGGTATGCTCGCGTGTGCCCTCAGTCAAAGGGATCGGGCCAAGCCCGAGTGCGCCCGCCACCTATGCTCGGGGCTCAGGGGCTTGCTCGAGCCTTAGGCTCCCAATCGACGGAAGTCAGGGCCCGATCCTTGGCTATCTCCCAGCCTTTGGCGCCAGCCAAGGCCAGAGCACGAGAAGGTGCGTCCTGAGCCACCAAGGTTCGGGGGGCTCCCTAGCTGTCCCGTAGGCACAGCTTTGTCAACCGCTCCTCCGACAGGGGCACGCACAGGGCGTGACATAAGAAGACAAACTCATCTGCCGGCTTCAGGGGCTCAAAGGCTTTCGGACCCACGTGTCAGCCCCTCAAGCCGACCTCCTTCGCCATCAAGAAGCCTCCAAAATGTGCACCTGGTGGGGGGCATTCCAAGCGGACATAGCCTGATACTCAGTGTGTCAAAACAGAGCAGCCGGACGATGCCTAAAGCTTCTTTGGCTCCATGACATCACAATGGTCCACATAATGCCATTGCAAGATCCTCATGGACTCTGGTGCATATAGACCATACGCTCAACTCCCCCAAACCGCCATGTACCCAGCCTACCTCGATATATAAGGGGAAGGTCAAATCCTAAGAGGGAGAGGACAATTCCACACAGATCATTCAAGTCCTCACCTTTCAGCTCACGCTCTGCATCGAGAGCAGAGCAACCCAAAGAGGGGCACCGAGAGCTCCTCCATCGTACCCGTCATCTTCCTCCTCTTCGACGATGGGGAAGGCTCCACCAGCGACGAGGTGTCCCTAGGATCAGCACCGAGCAATCCCCTACCAAATCTCTTTCTTTGTCCCTTACACTCTGTTGTATCCCCCAGATGTTGAGTGTTCTTTAGTACAAGGTCATCAACTGCCAGACATAGGGCACCGATAGCCCAAATCAAGATAAACTGTTACGTCCCCTCTGTGATTCTTGTGTTCTTGAGTCTACCAGAGCCACCGGAGACACGCACTCTGACACTGCCACGAACAATAACACTTGCCATGGTTTTGACCCTGTGACATCACCACTATAAATGATTTTCTAAAATTGCAAATCGGGCTGAAAAATAGCAAAAAAAAAGAATTTTATCGAGGAGGCTCGCACAAGGCAACCGCACACGGTTGTGGATGTTTTCATTCAATTTCATGATAAATCCATGCATATGGGACCACAGGAATCAAACTCAGCATCCTAAGCCTCGCATGTCACTGCCTTTACCACTCCGCACACGGTTGTGGATGTTTTCATTCAATTTCATGATAAATCCATGCATATGGGACCACAGGAATCAAACTCAGCATCCTAAGCCTCGCATGTCACTGCCTTTACCACTGCGCCTCAAAGTCATTTATGACAAAATAGCATAAATATTCCCTTTTTCACTCCGACAGATTTTGGAATGGAGATTTAAAGCCTTAAACAAATTCAAATAAGAAGGTTTTAACTACAAAGTTTTATACCTCATCGAGATCTACATCTTTACTTTTAATGTTTTCCCATCCGAGGTCATTTGAGAAATTCAAATAAATATGAATTTTATAATCATTAACCTTAAAACATAATTTGTGTGCCCTAAATGATTTTAAACGAAAAGGTTGTCAACTATGAAGTTGTAGATCTTTTCAAATCCTATAACTTTTGTTCAAACCATTTCAACATCCGAGATCATTTGAAAAACTCAAACAAATAAATTTCAAATTATTTGTAGTAGCACTAGGTTAAGAAAGCCGCAAGTATAAATGCATCTTTACTAGTATTTTCTTAAGGCTACCACCAGTAGAAATCATATATTTTTACTGAGAGTAGTGTTAAGAAAACAACCAGTAAAAATAAATTTACACTAACGGTTTATGGCCAGGGTCCAGAGTATTATTTCTAGTGGCGCCTATAAATTATGAACCGCCAGTAAAAAAATAACAACCATCAGCGAAAATCAATTGTGTACTAGTGACCTACGGTTAGAAAGAACTAACATAATGGTTCTGTTTTTTTAAACTCTATTGTATATCTGTTAAGCTAGTCTCGGTATGTGTTTCATGTCCAAAAATATATGCAATTTTGATCTTCCCTCTTCATTTATATTGTGCCATGTTAGATATTTTTGTAGGTTGGTAGATAATCTATTATCTACGTGAAAGCAGCAGCTATAACTCCAAGCACGACACGTGGATTAATTTGCGTTTGCTGATAATGATTTTTCTAACCTACAGTACACGGTGTCCTTTTCAACATGGGAGCGGCGGTGTCGGCAGTCATTTATCACTGTCACACCATCCTAATCATGTCCTAAATATTAAAACTTTTAAAACATCGAATGTGGGAAATTCTTTTTTACAATTTTAGGGAGAAAAGCCCCCCAGTCTGAAATCAGAAAATTAAGACGGTTTAAACCGGGATACCATCGAATGGGAGTTTACGTTCAACAACCAAAATTCACACCAAACATAGCAGCTAAAGGAAACTAGCAGAAACATTATCTGCATCACTTCTTGGTAGACTCATATGTACAAATAGCCACCAATAGAGGAGCAACTACTGCTAAAAAAGGCTTTTAGGGGATAGATTTTTCTGACGGAGGTTGTGTTAGAAGAGTCAAGGGTCTATTGGGCCTTAACCCGTTAGGGTTAATTAGTCGCTTGCTTAGGGGTCAAGTAAGACCTCTTCTCTATATAAGAAGAGGAGATGTATCAATCTAATCAAGCAAGAGATTATAAGGAAAAACCTTATCTCCTGCCGGTCGTGGGCGAAGACCCGCAGCCGTCGTTCCTAGTGCCCCTCACAACCCTAGCAGCCGGTCCTCCTGCCTCTCTCTCATGTGAACAGTACCTGCGGGTCTGTAGCTCCACTGCTCCTCCTCTCTTCCTCCTCAATCCTCTCAATCCTAATGGCCCACATAACAATCTGGTATCAGAGATGCCAGGTTACGATGAGCCGCTGCCAGTCACTTCCTCACTGATGGCGCCAGATCAGTTGACCGCAGTCATCACCGATCTCACCCGTACCGTCGCCGCCATCCAGTCCTACCTTGGCATACCGCCACTGCAACCAGCCGGCTAGCCGTTGTAACAATCGGGCGTGGCCTCTCTGCCATCGGTTTTCCCCTACAGGATGCTAGGTTACGGCACGACGCTGCTGCCGGGCACGCCGCCGCTGCCATTCCAGGACATGCAACCAACGATGCAACCAACATTGCAGCAGATCGAGCAGGCGATGGACATCACGACGGAGCCAGCAGGGAAGATGCTTACCTGTAAGGTGTCTGCGGCGGTGCGGCTACAGGCTGCGGCGCGCGGCCTCCTAGTGCGTCGGCGGCTGCAGGAGATGCACTAGCCTATGCACGAGGCGACCTTGGCGACGGTCGACCTCAGCTCAGCGAACCGCGACCTCGCCCCGTGGGACGGCCACCTGCAACCACGCCGACCCGCTGCTGTCTTCAGGCGTGAGCATGGTGTTTTTCCCACGCGCAACGACCTCCAACTCTGTGGCAGTGGTGGTAGGGGAGTTGCTCCCTTTCTTGTCACCGGCAGGGACGCACTACCTAGCGCCACCGTATTCCGCCGCCAGCCACCGCGAGGACGTCTCCGCTAGTCGCTATCGCAACTAATTCTAGGTGGCTATACCCGTGCACCCCTCTCGTTCCGATGGGCTCCATGGGATCTAGGTGGCTACACACGTGCAGGTCCATCACGCGGAGGGTGTTCGCCGTATCTTTAGGAGTCAAAAATAAAGAGTTATAGTTTATTTCAGGTCAATAAAATAAGCGAAGATGTAAAAGGCTTGTTTTTAGGTGTTAGGTTTGTGTCTAGCGGAGTCATCGTTAGTGTCATCGTTAAGTTGCAGCTCGAGGACGAGCTGCATGTCCAGGTGGGGTGTAGTGTTAGAAGAGTCAATGGTCTATTGGGCCTTAGCCCGTTAGGGTTAATTAGTCGCTTGCTTAGGGGTCAAGTAAGACCTCTTCTCTATATAAGGAGAGGAGATGTATCAATCTAATCAAGCAAGATATTAGAAGGAAAAACCTTCTCTCTTGTCGGCCGTGGGTGAAGCCCTGCGGCCGGCGTTCCCAGCGCCTCTCGCAGCCCTAGCCGTCGGTCCTCTGCCTCTCTCACATGAACAGTACCTACGGGTACTGTAGCTCCACCGCTGCTCCTCTCTTCCTCCTCAATCCTCTCGATCCCAACGGCCCACATAACGGGTTGACATCAATTATTTATAAATGTGGACATGTTAAGAAGGCATCTATCCTTTAAGAAGGCAATCGATTTAGCACGTCCACTTCTATTAATCGATTTTAGAAGACAAACTTCTTAGGGTGCCTTTGTCAAGCTTTTGGGAGCTCCTTTTGCTTCAAAAATGCCAAAAGCCAACCAAAGGGTAGAAACTAGAAGCTGCTTCTTCAGAACGAGCTGTTTTTGAGCAGCACAGTTTTAAAACACCTTGGATGCTTTTGGCTTTCTAGTTTTTGAAATGGTAAAAATAGAGAGTTCTTCCATAGATGTTTCAAGGGAGATAGAGATAGGAGGTAGGTTTTATACTTGTTGAACTAAACCGTTTACAGCATTTTCACAGCCCATAACCCACAGCTTTTCCACAGCCCATATAGCTCACAACAACTTTTCAGAAGCCACAGCTCAACCTAACACACCCTATGTTCGGTCTCAAAGTGATAACTACGAGAGGTCGCCATTTAAGGATGCCAACTCTAAAAAGCTAGGACTTTGGATCCCAAAAAAATCATAACTTTTTTATATACTTGTATGATAACGAACTTTATTCCATAATTGTAGAGATCGATGTGATTTACAACTTTGTTGTTGATAAATTTTGATTTGAAACTATTTGGAGTACCCAAATTCATGGTCTATACCAAAACTGCACTTATTAATGTGTTCCGCAACTTTGTAGTTGATTTTTTATTTGAGTCCTATGTTTTAGATTTTGAAATTCAAAATGTAGAATTTGCAAACCACCTTGAATAGTCATATAGTGAATACCAAAGTTGTATTGTTCAATGCGATACACATGTTTATAGTTAATGAGTTTTTTGTTTGAAGTTATTTGGGGTCTTAGATATATTTTTAAAAAACTTCATATTTTGAAATTTAGTTTTTTATTTAAAAAAATCTCGAATGGAGATAGCGTTGGTCTTCAGAATTTGATGCCTAAAAATTTATGAACCCGGCCCTTAATTAAAAGTAGTAAGATAATAAAATGTAAATATATGAAAAGTTACCAAGTTAGTCCCATTCTTTAATTACAAATACCCTTAGTAAAAGGTTGACTGCTCATGAGACCTAGTAGATTATTTAGCTCATGAATTTGAATGTATATATCTTTTCATGAGCACTTACATTATTATTTATATATGTTAATCTCGATGTTGTTTTTGTATGACCCTGGTTGTCAGCAACTGGAGACTGACCAGGAAAACACGAAGTGGCTGAGAAGGAGTTAGGCCTCGCATTGAGTTGTGAGTTGTAAACGTGATCTGGTCTTGGCCCAAGTAGATGTAGGGGCTTGGCCTAGTGTTTGGCGATGTTGGAGGGGCATAAAAGCCGTGTAACGTTAAAATTGTCAGTTAAGAAATAACAGAACTAAAAACATTCCCCATTCAGAGTTCTTCCTTTCTAATCTCGAATCCCAAATTCTTGCTATTCCATCCCTAAATTCCACTTCAGCTACCATATATAGTTCATGACAAATTAGTATCAGAGCCTCGATTCCCCATGGATTTTTGCCAGAATTTTGTTTCATGTTGCTAGATTTGAACTTTCACAGTTTGTGCTAGCGCCTACTCACAAGCCAACTAAGTGTGGCACCAAATCATGGCGATAGTGCAGGATCTTGTGATGGTTGAATAGCAAGGATATGATGAAGCAATCTTCGACAAGCTCAACAGATTGGAGGCGTGGAAGGGCATGGTTGATGAGTCCATGGGCTCTATCATCAACAAATCTGATGAGGCAGCAGTGTGGTTGCATCGCTTGGAGAAGACCACCATGTCTATGTCACTAGCACCGTCATCGTCATCACAACCTCCACTTCCTTCGCCAGGATGGTTGGGTCCTCAGGCGGCGATTGATGTCGGGTTCGCAAACGTTGGTGTGCCCATCTACATCGACATTCGATAGGCCCCACAGGCACATCTCTGCACTTTCACAACTATGATGGGGTGGCGTACTTGTACCCCCACCGCGCCTAGTAAACGGTACATGCAATGACTCTGGTTCTTATGGATTTTATGCTTTGCCTTTGGAGAATGAGGATGGATGTTAGTTTGATTTCTTTGCGAAAGTGAAGTTTCCCCAATTTAATGATTCTAATCCTCACTTATGATCTCATCAATGCAAGATCTATTTTGAGGTGTATTCAGTGGTGCTGTTGTTGTAGACAACAATTTACCACACTTAATTTTTCGTGTCCAGCAGCAGTGTGGCTTTAGACAATGGAACCTAGAGATCAGTTTTGGAATTAGGAGGCAATGAAACAAGATGTTATCAATCATTTTTGACAAAGATTAGTACCAAATCCAATTGAGGCAGTTGTAGTTGCTCAAACAGTCATTTTATGATTATCAGTCCAAGTTTGAAGAACTCTCTCAAGGGATTTTGCTGTATAACCCCTTGTATGATGATACATTCTTTGTCACTCAGATTTTAGGGGGTCAAAGAAGAAATTAGGGATGCCATTTCCTTGCATCATCCTAAAATAGTTCAAGAGGCAAGTGAGTTGGCACCATTATATTGAGTTGGAGGTTGGAGAGTTCTAAGTCTAAGAGTTCCATTCGATCTAAGTTCAAGTCTTTCAGCAAGTTAAAGTCCAAATCTTGGTCTATTGATTCTACTAAAAGCTTGTTCAAAAAGGATGACACAAAAGTGGGCAAGGCCACTACTCCACCATCTGATGATAAGCTCAATTCTCTCAAAACTTTTCATTGAGCTAATGGTTTGTGTTTTGTCTGTGGTCATCAAGAATTGATCACCCTATACAGGCATGACAAAATACAAACCAATACTCTTACAAAAGCAAACAACCTAGATACATATTGCATTGGTACACAAAGGTACTAACATTGTAATGCCAATAGCTAGTGGATTCGCCAAAATTTAGATCACTTCACGAAAAAGGCTACGCAAATTTGATAGTAAACAAGAGCATGAGACCGAATCAAAGACAATTTGACCAATGTTGACACCTCTAATGACACCTAAGCTAGGTTGTCATCCCCAGCATGACACTAAAGGTGCTGGTACTAAAATATGCAAATGCCCCTCTGAAATAAATATGAAATCCGCAAGCGCACAGATAATACCAATGTAGCATTTTAACCGGGAGTAATCCAGGTATCATTATTTATATTTTTACCACTGGGAAGGGCATCACTGCATGTGATAATGGAGAGCATACCATATCTTTATCAATCTTCTCATACAGGGTAAGTGTCACAAGATAAATAATATATATATATATATATATATATATATATATATATATATATATATATATATATATATATATATATATATATATATATATATGAATAAAGAATAATAAGAGATAACTGATAAGCACATAGCCACATATAATGATAAACATCTCAATAGATTACTCTAAGCATATAGCACTAGCATGGATTAGGACAAACTATAAGGATAAATCCTAAGTTATTCTAACTATACAGTCATAGCATACGATGATTAGTGCAATTACACTTGGCAATCATGGCAAGAAAAGGTTATATCTACGCATAGTGATATTACTAAGGAAGATATGGAACATAGCCGTCACTTCCCCGTAATAGTTGTGCTCTGCCTGCCCTATACTCGGGAGGTGGACTACAAAGGATTCAACAGGACTGTCACTCCCGCGATCTACCACACGGTCCAGAATATAGGGTGCAATCGCAGGTAAATACGGTATAGGCACCACGCCTACACAATGTTTACCACTCACCCATGATATCAATGAGCAAGTGCCATATGATCCTATACTTAAATATAATTCTGATCGAACTATGCCAAGCATATAATCAAAGTAGACTAAGAACAATATAATTGAGAACATAATCAAATAGAGCAAAGTCATATCCAATATGGTAGAATAGACTAAAGTCATATTCATACAAATGATGAACTAGATGAATAATATAAGAACAAATACAAAAGTAGGAGAGAATTACCAAATATTCTCTTGACAGATCCGGAAATCAAGCAATGCTTGGCTCCTTCTAGTTCTAATCCTATGTAGCTATGCTAAACTAGAGATCTAATTGAGATGGTGGCTCTAGTGCTTCTCTGAATGAATGAAATGAGTTCTCTCTCTAATGAATTGAATTAGGGTTTCTCCTAGGGTCAGGGGCCTTGCTTATATAGCCCTCTAGGAAGCACCACAACCCTTGGATCAAACCGACCTTCATCAATGAGTTTTTATTGATAATCAAAGGCGGTGGAAGCAGGATCCGCGAGACGGAGCCTAATTGGCTTTGTGGCCTAGGTGGCCGCCTAGGAGGAGGGGGTGGGTGCCCCACGTGTCAGCCCAAATGGCCCTCCCCTTCGAGGGGGTGCCTTCTCGAGTCTTCTAGAGTATACTTTTTCATAGTATGGTCGGTTTCTCTCTATGTAAATCTGGCATGTGGACCTCATTTGGTTCTTTCCTGATAACCCCCTGTAGAAATAGATATTCACCAAAACTCATGGAATTCTATCAGTGTAACCCCTATATCTAGATAGTATTTATGTTTAGATCTTTTCTCATGCTATGTTGATGGTTAAAAATGATACTTATCTACTATCAACAAACTCCCCCAAGCTTACCTTTTGCTCATCCCTGAGCAAAGATAGACTCAGTGATGGATCAGGAGTTGCTATAATACTTTCATGCCTTACAGGTACACATGCGTTCAAACAAGAACTGTCCTCCGGATTAGAGTGAATTATTCTGATTAAAAACTTACTCATATTACCTTTCACCATGGGGCTTGTAGCCGTCACTTAGGTCTTGAGTAGTTGAAAGACAGAACGGTCAAGTCAAGCGCCATGTTTCAAGCTCTTTGATCAACTATTATTCCAGAGTTTTGCTATATTTTCAAAATAAAACTCAGAGATTCCTATGTATGACCCTTCCGAGTCTCTCCTTTGTGGTATTTCTGGATCCTCTCCAAGGCAATTATGGTGTATGCCTTTTCTCTCCTCTCAAAATATGTGGTATTTTTGGTAGCATAGTAACATTATGCCTTCTCTCTCTCACCCTACTTCTAATAGGCTTATGTGGAGCTCATAGGTGGGGAGACAGTGAAACATATATTGGATAATCAAAACTATGGATCCAAATGAACGAGTCATAAAGTCAAATCAAGTTATGCATGTGTATAGGCTGTATGGTCGGTGGTGGTAAATGGATAAATAGAGAATAGTGTAGAAGTGGTTATAAGGGGTAAAGGAATGACGATGGTGAATACTTAGCTCCTTTGAGAAATTTTATATACCTCTCTTAGAAACTTGAAAACTTTGAGGAAAACTTGGGCTGCTAAATCTCTCTTTATTTTGAGTGGGACATTTGTCCTCTTCTTTCTTCTTTTTTTTCTTTCTCTCCTTTCTTTTTTCTCTTTTTTTAGAATACCCAAGCCTCTTTTGGAACATAATAACATGAGGTAACATAACTGGATGTTTGGAGCTTTATTGGCTAGCAAGGGATAAAATGGATAATAGGGATATTTTTGGACAGTTCACTCCAGTATAAGAGTAGAACTATTTTCTGGGTAGATCTGAATGGGATATATGTGGATTCATACTTCCAAAGTAGAAGCAAAATATATGGGTGGATATATGGATAAAGATGGATATGGATACGTACTTCTAGGATAGAAGCAGCATATATAGGTAGAGTATATAGGTGGATCTCGATTTTAACCGCATGACCAGTTCCTAAGGATCGACACATTCTGACCATACTCAATGCTCACAAATAGTAAATATGAATGTAAGGCTTCCTAATCTATAAACATGTATATGGCTATGGTAGGAATTCAAACTCTCGTCATACAGGAACTCATCATGTAGCAAGTTAATTTTCAAAAGATAAATTCTCCAGAACTCTAGTATCTCTAGGAACATGATAGACATAAGCTCAAAACCTTCCCATATCATATCCGTCAACTACCTAGACTTAGATCAAGCATTTGCTACCCACAGGTTCAGGTTTAGAGTAAATCTTAAATCAAAGCCATTGTGTCCAAAACTTGGGAGAGTTTGAGGTTGAAAACTAGGTACTTGAAAGGAATTATGGTAGAGCAACTATTCATCATTTCCATATAAGAGTTTATTCTTGGGGTTCACTTAGCAAGTTGAAACTTAGCACACTCTCCTATATTTATTAAACTTAAAGATTATACAGAAAGCATATATATATATATATATATATATATATATATATATATATATAAGAAAACATTTATTTGGTTTTCTATAGGTTATTCATCTTTTTATCTGTTTCATATATCAAAGCAAAAATAAGTAGGTAAGAAAGTACTTAGCTAGATACATGGAGGATGCTCTTCCCCAAGATGTTGACATAGTCTTGCTTGATGAAGCTAATAGACAGTGAAGGTGTGTACTCCCTTCATCAGAGTGCTTGTGACGATGATTGTTGAGACAGCTCTCCGACAGGTGACAGTTTGTCCTTCTATCTGTTTGCTTTCCTTGATCCTTAAAATTCTATGAAGCTCAAAATAGACAACAAAGCTTGTGGAACTTGATTAAGTGTTAGTGATAAACCTCTAAGCCTTGAGCATCTAGAACCTCTTAACTCATGTATCTTTCTAACAGGATCTCGTATTGCCATATTTTTATGCTTTTATATTTATACTATGCAAGGAATTATAAAGGATGATGAATGCTTCTTTATTTTATTTTTATGTCACCACACCAAGTAGACTCATGGGTTTTATGCCACAAATTTATTTGCATAGGGCTTAGTTATTTTATGATGCAATGCAAGATATATTTGTTTTCTTTTATATGAAAAAATAAAGTATAACTAAACATGTGATAAAGGAAAGTAGATATGATGCGAAAAATTAAATGCAAAACTAAAGAGGGAAATATTGATAACTACCAAGTTACCTCTTGGCGTAGTATTCGGTGATTTGGGTCCTCTGAATAGGACCTCTTGTTCGCTTAATCATTCTGGGGCACCTCGGATGGATCGAGTGGTGCCTCTAATTGTGCTGAATCTGATGTTGAATTTATTTTTACTTTCCATACCTGTTTTGTTGGTGAGGTTGACTTTGAGGAGGAAGCTTGCTTTTCTGTCTTATCTTCTTTGTTCTCTTTAGTGAGTGAGTCACTCTCTATTAGCGGTACAACTTCTCTCTCAAGAGATGTATTGTCTTTGGGAAATCATTCTTCATATCTTGGTACCTCTCCTTCATAGTCAGCCCATCCATCCTTGGGGATCTGATTCTTTTGGGTGCGGTTACGGCACCTTCTTCTAGTTCTGTTCTTCTTGGGTTCTTTGTCAACTATATAGTTACTGTTGAAATAGCGGCGTACCTTATTTAAGGGGAATTGGAAATGTACTTCTGCTGTTGCAATGTAGATGATGGCTTTGGTGGTGCTTAGGAATGGTCTCCCTAGGATGATCGGTGGATCGTACTCATCTTCTCCCATGTCAATGACTAAGAAGTCAGTTGGGATGAAGTGGTCATCAATTTGTACGGAGACGTTCTTAGCTATTCCATCCATGAAGCGAAATGATTGGTCTGCCATCTACAGCTGCACATAGGTTGGGTCTAAAGGCATAGTACCATATAGATATTCATAAGTTACCTTGGCCATTATGTTGACGCCCAATCCAGTGTCACAAACAGCTTTCTAAAAGGAACTCCTGTTGATTGTGCATTCAATGGTTAGGACACCTGGGTTGTCTCTCTTGAGCAGGTATGGGGACTTGAGCTGATGATTATGCTCTCTATGGACTGCAGTGATCACTCTCGCTGATTCCATTTGTTGTGGCTTCTTGTTCTTGGTCTTGTTCCTTCGATTGTTCTTCTTCTTTGGCTCATAGGGATGTTGAGGGTGTACAGGGAACTGCAACACTCTGTCCTTAAAAAAGGACTCTCTTTTTCCTTTGATGTTGAAACATATCTTGGCAGCGTTAGTGTACTTGATAGCTCCAACGGTGTTCAAGAACGGTCGTCCCAAAATGATGGGTGACTTCTCATCACCACCTGTCTCTGTTACCACGAAGTCTGCAGGAACATATAAGCTGCCTACTCGTACACATATGTTTTCTAAGATTCCCTTGGTGTACCAAAGTGACTGATCTGCAAGCTGCAAGCACATGGTTGTATACAATAAAGGATAATTAAACATTTTATCATAGATCACCTTAGGCATGATATTGACGCTAGCACCGAAGTCACAGATAGCTTCGTTGAAGTTCATGCTTCCAATGGAAATTGGGATGATAGGTCTTCCTGGATCACCTTTCTTAATTGACAGAGTCTCATTATTCCATCCTTTAGAGATAGGGTCACTCCAATAACTTCCTGCATTAAATATGTCTACAAGATTTGCAGTTTCTAGATCTTTCGGTTGTCTCGGAATTTTACCTTGGTTAGCAGGAACAATATTGGCAAGCTGTTGCAACTGAGACTCTAGCATCTTATTAAAACTGAGCTGATTCTTAATAGCAGTAGAAAAGCTATCCATTCTGTTATTAATTGTTTCTAATGTTTTTATCATTGGATGCTAATTTCTTAGACAGGCTATCCATTAACTTTCCTTGATTAAGTACTAACTCTCTCAGAGGTGGTTGATTAAAAGAATTATTACCTTGATAATTACCTGAGTAGTTACCTGAGTAGTTAGGCCTCTGCTATTGATTCCAGCCTTGATTCTATTGAGGATGGTAGTAGTTGTTATTGTTGTTGAGGTAGTTAACATCCTCTTGTAGTTCTGGGAAATTGCTTCCTGAATGCTCAGTGTCTCCACACTCTTCACAAGTCATACGGGAATCATGGATGTGCATGACTTCCTTCTTCTCGCCGGCTCTCTCATCGAACCTCTTCATAAGTAGGTCCATCTTGGCAGACAACATGTCTACCTCCTTTAACTGGTGGATACCTCCACCTCTCTTGCAGGTTTGAGTTCTTTCTTCATTCCAACATTAGTTGGATGCCATTTTCTCCACAAGAGTTGTGGCTTGATTGATTGTAAGTGATAAGGATGCTCCTCCAACGGCAACATCCATAGTCTCATGGGTACTATTGGTGAGTTTATGATAGAAGGTCTGTATAATTAGCCAATTCTCCATTCCATGATGAGAACATTCTAGAATGTAGTCTTGAAAGTGCTCCCATGCTTCTGGGACTGACTCATCATGTTGCTGCTGAAAACTTGATATCTTCCCATGAAGAGCATTTGTCTTGCCCATGGGAAAGAACTTCACCAGGAAATTGGTGGAACAGAGTGCCCACGTAGTATTCTTCTCCTTATTTGCATAGAACCACTACTTCGCTCTCCCCAAGAGTGAGAATGGAAAGAGGCGAAGTAGTATAGCATCTCTGGGAACATCCTTGATGGTGAAAGTGCTGCAAATCTCCAAGAAGTGTTGGAGATGAGCACTAGCATCTTCATGTGCATTCCCACAAAATTGACTGGCTTGCACCATGTTGATCAACGCCGGCTTTAGCTCAAAGTTTAGCTCGATCTCTGCCCCAGGTCCAATCCGGATGTTAGCTATAGTTGGAGCTGAGAACTCGTGGGTGACTTTTCTACCATGACGTCGAACTCTGGTGTTAAGTTTCGAACTATGCTTGGTTGGCCTTCCAAATCAGAGAGTGGAGCTTCAAGCTGAGATGATGATGTGTCTGCTTGAACTCTCTTTAGCTTGGCTCTTGCTCTTCTGAACAATAATTCGGGATTTTCGATGACATTATCTGGACGGCCAAACCTGCTCATACATTACCCTATATATGATATATAAATAGACAATAGACAAGGGTAAGGCTGTATGAGAAGAGAAAGATGATGGTTTCTTGATCACATTAGTGGATGCAAGTGATGGCTCATTATCATTTGAATAGCAATTCAACCTTCCCCGGCAACAGCGCCAAAAATGCTTGTTGACACCTCTAATGCCACCCAAGCTTGGTTGTCATCCCTAACATGACACTAAAGGTGCTGGTATAAAAATACGCAAATGCCCCTCTAAAATAAATATGAAATCCGCAAGCGCACAGATAATACAGATGTAGCATTTTAACCGGGAGTAATCCAGGTATCGTTATTTATATTTTTACCACTAGGAAGGGATGCTAAGATAATGAGCAATGGGCATCACTGCATGTGATAATGGAGAGCATAACCATATCTTTATCAATCTTCTCATACAGGGTAAGTGTCACAAGATAAATAATATAAATATGAATAAAGAATAATAAGAGATAACTGATAAGCACATAGCCACATATAATGATAAAAATCTCAATAGATTACTCTAAGTATATAGCAATAGCATGGATTAGGACAAACTATAAGGATAAATCCTAAGTTATTCTAACTATATAGTCATAGCATACGATGATTAGTGCAATTACACTTGGCAAGAAAAGGTTATATCTACGCATAGTGATATTACTAAGGAAGATATGGAACATAGCCGTCACTTCCCCATAATAGTTGTGCTCTGCCTGCCCTATACTCTGGAGGTGGACTACAAAGGACTCAACAGGACTATCACTCTCGCAATCTACCACACGGTCTAGAATATAGGGTGCAATCATAGGTAAATACGGTATAGGCACCACGCCTACACAATGTTTACCACTCACCCATGATATCAATGAGCAAGCGCCATATGATCCTATACTTAAATATAATTCTGATCAAACTATGCCAAGCATATAATCAAAGTAGACTAAGAACAATATAATTGAGAACATAATCAAATAGAGCAAAGTCATATCCAATATGGTAGAATAGACTAAAGTCATATTCATACAAATGATGAACTAGATGAATAATATAAGAACAAATACAAAAGTAGGAGAGAATTACCAAATATTCTCTTGACAGATCCGGAAATCAAGCAATGCTTGGCTCCTTCTAGTTCTAATCCTATGTAGCTATGCTAAACTAGAGATCTAATTGAGATGGTGGCTCTAGGGCTTCTCTGAATGAATGGAATGAGTTCTCTCTCTAATGAATTGAATTAGGGTTTCTCTTAGGGTCAGGGGCCTTGCTTATATAGCCCTCTAGGAAGCACCACAACCTTTGGATCAAACCGACCTTCATCAACGAGTTTTTATTGATAATCAAAGGCGGTGGAAGCAGGATCCGCGAGATGGAGCCTGATTGGCTTTGTGGCCTAGGCGGCCGCCTAGGAGGAGGGGGCGGGTGCCCCACGTGTCTGCCCAAATGGCCCTCCCCTTCGAGGGGGTGCCTTCTCGAGTCTTCTAGAGTATACTTTTTCATAGTATGGTCGGTTTCTCTCTATGTAAATCTGGCATGTGGACCTCCTTTGGTTCTTTCCTGATAACCCCCTATAGAAATAGATATTCACCAAAACTCATAGAATTCTGTCAGTGTAACCCCTATATCTAGATAGTATTTATGTTTAGATCTTTTCTCATGCTATGTTGACGGTTAAAAATGATACTTATCTACTGTCAACAACCAACAAAACCAGCTATAAATTCTCTAGAGTGCTAGTTTCAACACCTTATATGGAGGATACCATGTCAATCCTTAAAAAATTGAGCCCTACCATGAGCAATTTGGTGAGAAATGGCCACAACAAAGAGCGTAGAGCAGTTCGGTCTTTGTTGCTTTTCTATTTACTGAATTGGCTGGCAGGGGTTCTAGAGTTTATAACAAGAAGCAATGGTGGTAGATGGTATCAATGGTGGCATGTGGGATCAATAATGGTAGCTAGGATACAACCACTAGTAGAGAACAAACCTTCCATTTTTGGCTTTAGTGCCGCATTCGCATTCCCGGTTGGGAAACCAGGACTGAAGGGGTTTCCCAACTAGAACCATAGCCCATTTCTGCACTGGTGAACCTAGAAAGAACACTAATAACGAGACACAATAACAACCGACAACGCTATAGAAAATGTCACTGTTGGATAGTTGCTTGACCTAGTAGGGATATATCATAGATTTTTGGAACATGAGCCAGTAGTGATGATGTACCTAGCACTGCTGGCTCATAACTTGACCTGGCAGTGATATATCAATGCATGGTGGAGGGTTTAGTTGGCAGTGATAGACGCCATCACTGCTAGATGATTTGGTTTCGATCCTCGCCTTACCATTCGGTAGTGGTTAGTAGTCACTGCCAGTTGCAGCACATCTAGCAGTGATGCTCTGATAGTGATTGTGTGTTCTAGCGTAGTGATTACTAACCAAATGCTTCCATATGTTCAAATAGCTAAACAATAATTAGTTGCACAAGATAACATGAAATGAATTCAATTTAGGGAATTAGAAAGCATTAACAAAGGACCTTATGTTGATGATAGTTAACACCCATCATAAACCGTCAACATAACTTGTATAAATACATAAAAATTAGGTTTAGGGTTTAAACAGACAAATTCCATGAGTTTTGGTCAATTTGTGCTTTCAGTAGGGTTTATTCAGAAAATAAGCAAGGCGGACCCAATTGCTAGATTAAATCACGTTTATCCATGACGAAACTGACTTAGGAAGACTCTAGAAGGAAAACCACTAGAACCCAGCCCGAGAGGCTACCATGTGGGGCCGACTGGCCCCACCTGCAGGCCGCCTAGCCAATGGGGGTCACCTGCCAGGCTCCGCTACAACGTTGGTTCTCCACCACCTCTAAAGATCAATCTTACACCATTGCTCAAGGTCGGTTCGATTCGAGGGCTCGGATTTGATGATGGCATGGATGCATGGGCCCACAGGAACCCTAGTTCCCCCTATATAAAGCCACCCATACCCCCTAAGGCATCATCATCTAAATCAATAGAGATAATCCTCCATCAAGAAGAAGAACCTCAGAGCTCAACAAATATTTCATAGGCATAGCTAGCTAAGTTAGATCTAGAGAGAGGCAAGCCATCTGCTTGGATTCCTGATCTTGTTAAGAGCATGACTTGGTAAAGCCTTTGTATCCTCTCTTGTATCTTTCATTATTCATATGTTTGCTATATTCGCTATGACATTGTTCTTAATATCATTCATGTTCTTAGTTATCATGTTCATTGTTTGCTTTGATTATATGCTTAGTATAGCTAGATTATCATTATGTTTATGCATAAGTTCGCAAAGCATAAGCTCTAATGTACATGGGGTGAGTGGTTGACATTGTTTAAGCGTGGTGCTTATATGTTGTTTACATGTAGATGCACCCTATATTTCGGGCCATGTGGTAGATCACGAGTGTGATATTCTCATTGAGTCCTTTGTAGTCCACTCCCCAAATGTAGGCCAAGTTGGATCTAGTTGCGAAGGAAGTTAGGCTCTGTTCTTGATCTTCCTTAGTAATGTCCCTTATGTGTAGATATAAAGTTAATCTTTAGCCATGATTATTAAGTATAATTGCACTAATCAATGTATGCTTTGACTTGTAATTAAGAATGACTTAGAAATTGGTTTCTCTATTGTATCTACTTAGTCTTGCTATTGCTATCATAAGGAGTACTCTGAGTGTTCATTTATCATATATTTATCATTCATTATATTTATCATATCTCTTGATTTATCCTTGTTTAGAGTAGAAGGTTGGTTGGATTATTCATCCATCATAAGTATAAGTATGAGTTATCAATATATTTCCTTTTGCCAGTCCTTCCATGAGGTAAAAAATATAAATAATGATACGTGGAATATTTCTGGGTGAAGTGCTATAATGGTATATTACCTATGCGCTTGCAAAATTCTTCATACATATATATATTCTTTTTGAGTCACAATTAAATAGCAAAATACTTCTTAAGTATCATTATTATTAGTGATGCTAAGAAGTACCAACAAGCATTTCTGGTGCCGTTGCCAGGAAAGGTAGCTAGGCAATCAAAAGGAATATTGATAAACTTTTACCTATAGATGAGACCAAAAAATCATTTGCCTCTACTCAAGTGGGCTTACCCTTGTTCTATCCACTTTTATATCTTATATAGGGTAATATATGATTGGTTTTTACCTTCCCACAAATTACATTGAAGATCTAGAAGCACTATTTAGGAGGACTAAAGCTAAACTCAAGAAAGTTTCAGCTTTAGAATCGGAAGACAACTAGACAAGGCGTAGCTTAACACTAGTTTTTGAAGCCATGGCTGACAAGACTCCATGAATTCTCTGCTCCAACTTGGCCATCATTCGTACTGGACCGAAGATTAACATTGAAGATAATGCTTTTGAGCTTAAGCCAGCTCTCATCAACATGGTGCAAGGTAGCCAGTTTTGTGGAAAGGCACATGAAGATGCAAGTGCTTATCTCCAATACTTCCTAGAGATCTGTAGCACTTTCACCATCAAAGTTACTAGAGATGCCATATTCCTTCTCCTCTTCCCATTTTCACTTTTGGGGAATGCGAAGCAATGGTTCTATGCCAACAAAGATAAGAATGCTACATGAAAAAATTGCTCCACTGCCTTCCTAGCAAAATTTGTCATGCTCTGTGTGGAAGAAATCCACCCTTTATTATCTCGTACCTGTGAGGCTTTTAGCCTTCTCCAAGTCTTAGGCAATTGCAAGATAGAACGATTCATAGAAATGCTTATCATTCGTTCCTTGATTGACTTTCTTTCAGGAGGTTTTGAAAATTTTGCAAAGAATTTAAGTTCCCCAAGTGATTCACTCGGTCGTTCAGAAGTGTATGATCCGCACCAAAGGCTTTTTATGTTTGCCTTTCTTTTCATCCTACTAACTAAATGGCTTATGGGGATCTTTGGGTAGGTATAAAATAAGGCATACTTGCATCACATGATATTGCTAAGTTAAAAACTAGACCTTAAGGAGATGCAAGTCACACACTTTGATCAAGACATGCAAGTGTGTGGAATTTTATAAACTTCCTAATTCTAACATATTTTTGTACTCCGATGATCATGACTCTCTTTCTTTTAAAGAGATGCCATTTATTTGAGAATATGGGCTATCTTATTTCTTTTTTTCTTTTTTCTTTTTTTTTTCTTCATGCTCCTTGGCATGCATTTTTTCTCTTATGCCTTTTGGAATGGATATATATTTTTTTCTTCATTTTTTAGCATAGCCCATACTTCCTTTTGGCATATGAAAAACTTTAGAGAGGGACTCTTGATAAATGAATGGAGTAATTTATTTGGTGGGTGAAAAACATGTTTTTGCGTAACTCTTGGTGTAAGAGTCAGTAGTTTTATTAGTGTGTGTACATGTGTCTTGATTATGGGTGCATGACAAGAATCTCAACAAGGGTCGCAACAATTTGAGAAAGATTAGCATGATAACAAGTAGCATATGACTAAGGTTTGGTATTTGTAGAACATGTCATATGGCTTTGGTAGGAAGTATAAATCACCGAGGAACTTTTGATTTTAGCATTTTTGAAAATAAAACTCCGGATGTCAAGTCTTTCTTAGAACAAAGTTGTTGACACTTCTTAGCATCACTCGTGTTAGGTTGTCATCCCCAACATGACACCAAGAGGGTGGTTGTATTGTACTCATGACACTTAACTATATAAAGATATTAAAGTATATATCCGCAAGCGCACAGATAAATACACCCATTGCAGCATTTCACCCAAGTTTATCCTAGATATCATTATTTATATTTAACCAAAGGAGAACAAACAAAGGGGCACATATTAATTAAAGGCTACTCTACACATGTGATATGAATATTCGAAATTACTATCCTTTACTCTCAAATAGGAATCAATCAAATAAAAAGAGATAAAATATATGATAATCAGACCATTCAGATGATATTCCTTAGAGCAGTACTACTATGGCAAGTCATTGATCAGAATATAAAGTAAGAGAATAACTCCTAAGTAATCCGTTAACTATTAGTCATAATCTACATTGATTAGTGCAATTATATTAGGCAATCATTGGCTAGGTTATCTCATATCCATAAACAAGGAACATCTCCATTACGAAGCTGAGAAACAGAGTTACTACTAAGTAATGAGACCGCGTTCTACTAACTTCTACACTCGGGGAGTGGACTACAAAGGACTCAACAGGAATGTCACACCCGCGATCTACCACATGGCCTGGAGTGTAGAGTGCATTTGCAAGTAAACAGTGTATAAGTACCACACTTACACAATGTTGACCACCCACCCATGACTCAATAAGGTGAGTACTTTGCAAACATGTGTATAAACATAATGATAAACTATCTATGCCAAATATATAATCAAAGCAGACTAATCTCATAATAATCAAGGATGTAATATAGATTAAGAACAATATCATATCTAATGTATCAAGAATAATGATCAAGAACAATGAACTAGAACTAGACAATGTTGATCTAGAACAATTACGAACTAGAACATAAACAATTAGAACATGAAGAACTAGAACATGAACTAGATCAAGAACTAGAAGAACTAATGAACTAGATGAATATCTGAAGAACAATGTTGATACAAGAGAGAACTGGATTTACCAAGCTCCTCTTGACTAGATCTGGAGCCCAAGGTTGCTTGACTCCTCTACTTCTAATTCTAATCTAGCTATGCCTAGATCTGATGGAGCTCTAAGGAGATGAGAGTTGTTGGTTGGTCTTCTGCTTTCTGGTTGATGACTGATTGAATGAATTCCCCTTTGGAGGGGGGTCTGGGGCCATATAGCCCAGAGCATGGAACCATGGCCCTTGGATCAAACCGACCTTCACGTAGGGTTAGGATGCATCCTTGGAGGCAGTTGAAGTAGCTTGCAAAGGAAGGAGCCGAGGGGCGGTGGCCAGGGGCCAGTCAGCCTAGGGTTGAGGCCGGTCGGCCCCACCTGGCGGTGCCTTGTGGTGGCCCTCCTCGTGGAGTTCTCTGGTGTCCCCTAGAAGCCTCTTGCGTATTCGTGATGTGGAGATTAGGCTGATTGATGTGGGTTCCTTCTTGTGGAAGATATCAATTCCTGAATTATTCTGATAACCCCCTGCAAAATAAAGATTCACCAAAACTTGTGGAATTTCGTTAGTTGACACCCTAAACCTATGTTGGTGATCATTTATTAGCCCTTTATATATTTATTTTAGCCCTTTATTATGGTAGATAACCACCGTCAACAACTCCCCAAGCTTACCTTTTGCTAGTCCCTTAGCAAATATTCATAATGGATCAGGAGTTGCTACAATGCTTTCACGCCTCAAAAGTACACATGCGTTCAAACAAGAATTTTCCTCCGGATTAGATCTAACCACTCTAACATTCAGACTTACCCATATTACCTTTAACTATGGAGCTTATTAGCCTTCACTTGGGTCTTGAGCAGTCAAAAAGTAGAACAATCAAATCAAGCACTATGTCTCAAGCTCTTCATTCAACTATTATTCCGAAGTTTCGTAAGATTTTTAAAATAAAACTCAGAGTATCTTTTTTGTATGACTCTCTCAAATCTCTCAATATATGTGGTATTTCTGGATCCTCTCCAAGGCAAAGTGAGATTTGCCTTCTCTCATCCTACATCTAATGCTTTATCTGGAGCTTATAGGTATGGAGAGAGCGTGTACATACTTGCAAAGCATATTTTGTAAAGTCAAACAATGGATCTAGAGAAACGAGGCATACGATCAAATCAAGAAGTGCATGTGTATGGATCAAGGAGTGGTTTATTTATGATGAAGGTGATAGTGGATCTAATTCTACTTTTGCTCCTTTGAAAGGGATTTTGATCTCTCTTTGAATAATTGAAGAACTTAGACTAAGAGATATTTTGGGCTATAGTTTTTTTTAGAGATGCGGGCATCTAAGTACCCATTGTTTTGGTAGGAAACTTGTCCATGTTTTACTCTCCATATATTTCTCTTTCTTCTCTTTTTTTTAAAAATATATAAGCCCAGAAAGAATAAAAGAATAATCCTAAACTGGAGTAGGCTCATCTCAAGGATAAAGATAAAAGAAAGAATAAAGACTAAAAGAATAATCCTAAATTGGAGCAGGCTCATCTTCTATAGCTATATTAATTTAAGCAGATCATACAAATGCATAAATTTCTAAGGGTAGAGATCCTAAGATAAGATAGCTTCGGTCACTATAAACTTACTTTGGGCACCGGTTTATGCTTGGTTGCCAAGCGATACTAGCCTGTAGCTCTACGGCATATCCAAACATAGGGGTGAAGAAGGACGAACAGGGCTGCACCACTTGTCACCTACCCCTCAACTGGAGGATACGAGACAAACAAAGGTAACTTCTAACATAGACACCACGTCTACGCTATCGATTACTACTCCTGCATTGGCTAGGAACTTCTGTCTTTATCAAGAGTCCTCTTACTAGAGCATCTACCTCAAGGACAAACGATGAACCCACAAGAATATAATGACCAAAACTAATCTTAAAGTAGAACCTACTACCTCAATTTTGGTCTTGGTCTAAACATGTATGTGTGAAAGATTAAGCATAAAGTTCTATATGTTTCATGAATAACATAAGAACTTAGCTCTAGTTTCATAACATAGCTATATTGATAATATGAGAGCAAGAACAAAAGAGAAATCTTCATATTATTCATACCAATAATTCTCCAAAGTACAAGCTCTTCAATGAAGCTTCTTGCCTAACTCCAACAAAACTAAAAACAGTAAAAAAGAATACAAGTGTGGAGGGAGAGAGAGGCTCTTGTGTGGTGTGTGTTTGGAGGAGAGCACCACCCATCTATTTATTGCTAAGTGAGGTCGGTTTCAGGGGTGGAAAAATAGGAAACCACCATGCACCGTCATTGCATGCCACCGTGCAACCGCTGGAGAAGATTCGGACCAAGAGGCAGTGGTGGTCGTGCGGCCACACCCTGACTAGCGTGCTTGACCACTGTCCTTCTCTGGTCAGTTGTTGTAACACCCTAAATTTTGCATCTTTTGAATTGGAGGTAAAATGAATTAATTTTCTATATTTGGTGCTCATGAAAACATAGGAAATCAATTTTATATAAATTAAAATTCATCATAGGGTTAACAATATTGTTGTGTATACATGTCCGTACCCTAGCTTTGCCCTAACTCTAGTAACTCACCACCGCTCGATCGAATATTGCCGTGTAGCCGAGCTCATTCGCTGAAGTCACCGTGGCTGCCAGTTTCTTCTCCGTCGACTCGGGCACGACGCCGAAAGCCTACACATGGATGCTCCCAGACCGCCGTCACGCTCGCTAAGCTGTCGCTGCTGCTTCTCCGACCACTGCAAGTCCCTAGGAGTGTTCGCGGTAAGCTGCGCTATCTTCCCATAAGGAAACCGAGGCCCTACGTCCCTTCTCTGTCCAACTCCACGCTAGAGCGAAGCTAGCAGAGCAACCTGACCAGGCGTGTGTTTTGTTCTTGCTAGCTAGATGACGTCACATGATACATGGATTTGTTTAGTGGCCACTCTCCTTTAGAAAAAAAATCTAGAAATACCATCTGTTTTCTCTTAAGGAATAATTAGACAAGGAAATTGTGCTGGCCAAGACGTGGTAAAATTGAGCAAGCTATATACACATATATACTTGATAGTTGGCAAGCACGTGAATTTAGATTTGTGCAAGTATATACTCTGTATATGGCTGCCGAACATATATATGTATATACATGGAAGAAGAAACAATTAAATAAGGAAGTTTGCATGTCCAAGTGTTGGTTTTCCATAAGTGCTTGTCGTTGCATTGGGCTCAAATACCACCACCCGAAGGCAGCCAGCCAGAGCACGTCCGCAACATGCAACAGCTAACCAACGTCTTATCCCAGCGAGACTAGGAAGCCAAGTTCAATTTCTATTCCGGCCCCAAAACACATCTAGGCCCATGATTTGCTAGCTTATATATAGCAAAGCTAAAGCCCGCACCGTTGCCCTAGTTCCCGGCTGCCGTCTGCCGCCTCCGCCGTCGCGGTGCCGCTCTTCGCATCTAGGTGACCAAGCTAGAGCTTACATGCAGTTGCGTCATGCGGTCTCACTCCGTGCTCCGTTGCCGCGACGTACGCACACGTCTACTCCGACTGATGGTGCTCGTTGACTCATCGTCATCTCAAGCCGCCGTTGCTGTTGACGGTGTCTGCTGCTCCCCTTCCGTCCTCGAGCCGTTGCTTTGGATCTTGTCGAGGAGCACGTCCACCGCTGCCTTCAATGCCTTCTGTTGTTTCAATGCCGTTCCCAAGCCGCCGCTGAGCGTGTCGCTCCGTTACCGATTTTGGCCGTTGCTAAGCTGTGCATCGAGGTTTCGAAGCTGCTCTTGCCCTAATTCCTTTCTTGTTTGCTCTCTTTGGCTCATACGCCTTTGCTGAACTGTCGCAGGAGCCGTTCGTCGTGTCTGCACCCTGTTGCCGACCCCTTGCACAACCTCCACCGTGAGCCCTAGCGACCCCACCGCTGTGCTCAGACCTCGCCGACAAGCAGAGCAGAACCAGCACCACTTTCGTATGTTCTCGCCGTTTGCTGCTCCGCGGCTGTCGTGAGTAATAGGGTTGCTAATGGGCCAAAGTTGTTGATGTGCTTAGCTATTACGTGTTAGTATCAATGTTCGTCATGTCATAAATTTGTGAACAATACAAATTGAACGAATATTCTTTTGGTTAATATATGCATCAACCACTAGCTTCTTTAATTTAAAAGCAACATAAGCTTTATATCTCGTCAGAGATATGTATACAAATATTAAAATGATTAATTGGTAATATTAATATTCTTCTAAATATAAACTTGCTTAGTCTAAACCCGCATATTAAATCCGATTAGATGCTCTCAGATGTCAATTTGCATTTGCAAGTCAAAGATTATTATCGGTATAAATAATATCAAAATATTTATAAATATAATATGATTAGCACTAACTCAAATTTTGAAATTAAATTAATCTGGACTAGTACTACTCAGATAGTTTTTCTTAGTTAATATAAAATCATGTTTTTAGTTGTTTCTTTTATAATATAATAAATCTTTTGATAATAGTTTCTTTTGCATCGTAGCTTCGATCTCGGCGTTTCTTGCGTCCTTGTGACTATAGCACCTAGCATTCTTTTAGTACATTGTTTTCCCTTGTGTGGTGTACTGTTCTTAGTTGTTTTTCTTGTTGTTTGTATATTTGCATATGTGAGTAGAACAAGAACCGTTTGTGGGCGCTGGAGAATCAGAAGCTGAGCGCCTGAAAGTTGCAGAATGAAAGATAAAGTTGATGCTTCTCTAAGAAAGTTGTTTTGGGTCTGAAGCAAGTTTGAGGCAAGTATAACATGGGATTTCCTTGTTGTCCTATTCACTTTAATAACATAAAATCATATTGCATGTGTCTATCTTGAATGCCATTAAGGATTTTCCTAGTTTTTGATCTATACCTTGTCACCTATGGGATTTTGCATTGGGTAGCTTTTGCTAGCGCTGAACATAAACTATGATCTTGTAATATGATTAATGGAATATGCAACAACACTAAAAGATGACTTTTTGATTACTGTTTAAAGAGGGCCAGAGCATGATGCTATTTTTCTTGGTGCTCTAGTTTCTCTCCATAAGGACTCATCTGTAAGCGAACATCCGGGACTAACAGTACAACTGGGCTCTGGCTTTAGTCAAGTATGAGGACTTTTTCTAGCTTGTTAGTGGTAACCTTCATGGCGTAAGAATGGCTTGACGAATCGGGTATAGTGCGGCCTCTGTCCTTATGTGTATAGGCTGCGCGTCATTGTGCTATTTGGAAGGGGGGCTCTACATCTGTTTGCCGAGTGAATCTAATGGCCCTAACTTGTTAGACAAACCTTTGAAAGACTTCATAGTGAACCCTGCCGACCTTCCTTGGTAGTGGGTCAATCAGAAGCTGAGCGCCCGAAAGTTGCAGAATGAAAGATAAAGTTGATGCTTCTCTAAGCAAGTTGTTTTGGGTCTGAAGCAAGTCTAAGGCAAGTATAACATGGGATTTCCTTGTTGTCCTATTCACTTTAATCACATAAAATCATATTGCATGTGTTTATCTTGAATGCCATTAAGGATTTTCCTAGTTTTTTATCTATACCTTGTCACCTATGGGATTTTGCATTGGGTAGATTTTGCTAGCGCTGAACATAAACTATGATCTTGTAATATGATTAATGGAATATGCAACAACACTAAAAGATGACATTTTGATTACTGTTTAAAGAGGGCTAGAGCATGATGCTATTTTTCTTAGTGCTCTAGTTTCTCTCCATAAGGACTCATCTGTAAGCGAACATCCGGAACTTACAGTACTACTGGGCTCTAGCTTTAGTCAAGTATGAGGACTTTTTCTAGCTTGTTAGTGGTAACCTTCATGGCGTAAGAATGGCTTGACGAATCGGGTATAGTGCGGCCTCTGTCCTTATGTGTATAGGCTGCGCGTCATTGTGCCATTTGGAAGGGGGGCTCTACATCTGTTTGCCGAGTGAATCTAATGGCCCTAACTTGTTAGACGAACCTTTGAAAGACTTCATAGTGAACCCTGCCGACCTTCCTTGTTAGTGGGTCAAGAGGCTGATCACCTTGGGCGAAAGGGTAAATCACGACTCACAGTGAAAGTGTACAACCTCTGCAGAGTGTAAAATTGTTATAACAGCCATGCTCACGGTCACGAGTGGTCTTGGACCCTTACGGAATAGATGATCACTAATGACTATAAATATGTTTTTGCTATTCATTATTCATCTTTACATTGATCATATGTTTATTATGGGATTAATAAAAACCTGATGCTACTCATATGATAAAACTGTGATAATTAAAAGCTAATCACAGTTTAACCAGTGTCAGCCTTTCTGAGCCTCATGAACCCCATGTTATATTTGTTGAGTATGACATGTGCTCACTCTTGCTATTTCCCCACACCCCAGTGTGTAGTAAGTTGCTGCTTAGAAGAAGGATGAAAGTGTAGTGGAGTTTCCAGAAGTCTTTTCGAAGTGCTTGGCATACGGAGCCCCCAGTCAGCCGTCCCTGAGAAGAATGGAGCCCGAGCAGAAGCTTAGCCACCGTTCTGCGATACTCTGATAGTTGTAAGTGTTAATATAGTAAGTATTCCGCTTTATATAAACATTGTTTTGATATCTCTATTCTGTTGTTGTATGTGTGGACTTCCTGGGCACACATATAACGAGTGCTTGGTCTTCTTTGGAAAACCGGGCGTGACATGTTGGTTGAGCCTGGGCTATGTCCACGCCGGTGCTTGGCCTAGATTTGCAAGGTAGATGGGCTTCTCTTCTTATTTCACTTTTATGCTTTGTCAGAAAGTGTATTTTTGTCACCTTTTCCACCGTATTCATGTATATGTCCTATAAAATAATAATCTTCCAATACAAGTGGAAATAGGTCATTATGAATAACATATGTGTGTAAGTTATGCTAGTTCTCCTCTTTTTGTGTCTTATTTGGCGGTCGAATTTGGTCGATAAGGACCACCGACATCCCTTTAGCTCCTGAAAAATCAAGTCTAGATGATTTCTAGCGCTTCCCATGTTTTTCTGTAGCAAGACTTGTTTTCTGAGATGTGATTGATTCAGAAGGGATAGCTTCTTTTTTCATACTCATGGCCGATGACTTAGATGTGGTCGGCCTCTTGCTAGTACTCCCAAAGTCTTTATGGAACAAATCATCATTTTCCTTCTCAAGTTTTCTTTCAAACTCTAACATTGCTTTTTTGAAATCAATGTCTGATTGAGAATACCTTGCTAAGTCCTCATTGATTTGACTTGAGTTACTAACAACATATGAAGTTGAATCATGAGTATGAATATTTACCAACCTTTCATTGATTCGGCTAGAGCTAGGAGCAACATATGAAGCCGAATCATGAGTATTACCATTAACACACTGTTGACGGTCCTTAAGTATCAAATATAATTGTCAACTAAACATGGAAAAGGATCAATATGCACCAAACATCTAGAATTAGGGTTTTATCTGACAGAATTCCATGAGTTTTGGTGTTTATCTATTTCTGCAGGGAGTTATCAGATAATATGGAAAAGAGGTCCACATGTCGGGTTAATGACGGGAAAATTACTTGGCACGCAATTATCTTACATCTAGAAGACTCCAGAAGCCACGGGAACGAACGGGAGCCGTAACGGGCCAGGACACAGGGCGCCCGCCCTATGCCCTAGGGCGCCCGCCCTGCCCCTCGGGCCAATCAGCTTCTGCCTCGCGGATTATGCTCCACCGCCTCTCTAGATCAAGGAAAACCGTCCGTTCTAAGACGGTTTGATCCGACGGTCCAGATTCATTTGAAAGGGCTATATAAGCAAGGCACCACCACCCCAGGGGAGAGGAGAAATCATTATCAGAGGAAGCCAGAAAAGTTAGGGTTTAGGAAGTTCTCTTCCGCAGAGAATTAGAAGTAGCTACTCCATTGTTCTTCAAGTCTTATAGGTTTGATTAGATAGAATTAGAGAAGTAGAGCATTCAAGCTCTGGATTTCGGATCTTCATCAATAAAGATTGGTATTATTTCATATCATTCTCTACTACTTTATTCTAATTGCATTATGTCTCTGTTTATTATGTTCTTAGTTTACTCTAGTTCTATAATTGATATAGTTATGATTGATAATGAGTTTATGTATGAGTTTGCAAAGCGCTTAGCTCTTACCTCGAGGGAGTTAAGTGGTAGATCATATGTGGGCGTGGTGCTTAGATATTATTTACCTGCAAATGTATCCTATTGGCCGGGTTGTGTGGTAGTTCGCGATAGTGACAGCTTCGTTGATTCTTATATAGTCCACCCTCCGTTGATAGGACAGGCAGAATTTGTATTGCGGAGTAAGTCTTACTATGTTCTGATTTACTTTAGCAATGTTCCTTATACATAAATAAAGAGTCTTTTATGCTATATATGATCTTGTAGAATGTTTAGAGTAGATTGTGACTTAGTAGATAGTAGATACTTAGAATCCATTCTCTAGCTAATCCGACGTCACCTTATATCAATATGGAGTAGTCTATTTCTAATCGCTGTGTTATTTACCCATGAGCTTATAATTCATTATCTTTATTTATGGCTTACCCCCTGCCAAAGCAAGTGACTGTGTGACGAGTTTCTCATTAGTAATCATGTTTAGCAAAGTTGATCTCTAGTCTATGTCATTCTACACCTGCTTTCACCGTTCTCTTAAGCAAAATATAAATAACGATACCCGGAATACTTTTCCTGGTGAAATGCTACAATGAGGTATTTTATCTGTGCGCTTGCGGATAGAATAGATTATCTTCTAAAGAGCCCTTTACATTTATAAATACCTATGTACACTCTGGCACCATGCTGGGGATGACAACCTAGTATTTAAGTGGTGTTAGTAAGTGTCAACAAGCATTTCTGGCGCCGTTGCCGGGGAATCGGTAATGAAAGTCAGGAAGTCATCAAGGTTATTCACATAAAATTTTTTAAACTAGACTATTGAGAAAAATTGCAAAAACAGCTACTAAGTGAGAAATCATAACAAGGCACCTCTACTTTGGCAGGATTCACCCTGTTGTTTTTCTATGTTTATATTTTTATACAGGGTATATCAGGATTGACTTTGGTACATTCAACTCTTCATCATCAGAACCAAAGCAATCAAAAAGAAGAAGCTAGTCACCATTTGTTGAAGCTATGGCACAAAAGACGTTACAAGAATTCTCTGCTCCAACTCTTGAGAACATTCCAACTGGTCCAAGAATTGAAGCAGAAGAAGAAGAAGAAGCACCCGAGTTTGAGCTCAAGTCAAGCCTCATCAATTTGGTGCAAGCTACACAATTCACTGGAAAGGTACACGAAGATGCAAATGCACATCTGCAGAATTTCCTGGAGATTGGAAGCACAATCCGCATCAACGGTGTTCACAAGGACGTCATACTACTTCGCCTCTTTCCATTCTCATTAGAAGGAAAAGCGAGGAAGTGGTTTTACACTCATAAAGACAACATCAATAACTAGACGGACTTGTCAGATGCCTTTCTAGTAAAGTTTTTCCCTATAGGCAAAACAGCTGCCTTAAGAGGAAATATTGTCAATTTCCAGCAGCAGAAGATAGAAGCCATTTCAGAAGCATGGGAGCGTTTTCAAGGATACATATCAGATTGTCCTCACCATGGAATGGCTAGATGGTTACTTATGCAGACCTTCAACCATGGATTAACTCAGAAGGCTCGTGAGTGCCTAGATGCATCTGCTAAAGGATCATTCTTGGAGCTTACAATTGGACAAGCTGAGACACTTTTGGAGAAGATATCAGAAAATCAAGGCTGGTTCCAAGACAAAGCTCAACAATGTCATCAAACTGAAGAAATACCAGAAGAAGTACATGCAATATCAACCAAGATGGAGAATTTGCTCCATTGGATTGATCAGAGGGCCAAGTTCAAAGAAGATCAAAGAGTCATTGAAACAGCACATAAACCCACTGTAAGTCAACCCAATAGTAAAGGTATTAACTTAGGTAATTCCTTTAAGCCACTTAAGGAAATAATAGCTCAACAAACCAAAATTAATGATAAAGTTAAACAAAGGCTAGATACAAATGAATCATCTCTAACAGATATACATAATAAAATGGATTTTCTATCAGTTGCCTTTGATGAGCAGAACACTATTAATAAAAGGGTAGAACTTAAATTAGCAAAGCTAGCTGCTGCACTGCCTGTTGCTACTAACCTTGAGCAGGTAAAGAACATAATTACCAGAGGAGGGAAGGCCACTAAGGATCCTCCTTTCCCAAAAGAGAGGCAAAGAAAACCAGCATCAGTGCAACCAGCAGTGATAGAAGAAAACCCTGTTGAAGCAGAAGAGCTGCTACGATCACCAAGAACTGGAGAAATGATGAAAGATTTTTACGACACCAACTATTTGCCATTCCCTAGAAGAAACAGAGGACCACAGTCGGATGAGCAGTTTGGTAAGTTTGTGGAGGTAATTCAGAAATTATATGTCAACATACCTCTACTTGATGCCATACAGGTACCCACATATGCAAAGTACATTAGAGATATTCTTAACAAGAAGAGGCCACTGCCCACCACTGAGGTGATCAAGCTGACAGAAGAGTGTAGTGAGGCCATCCTCAACATACCATTAAGAAAGAAGAAAGATCCAGGATGTCCCACCATTGATTGCTCGATCGGAGACCAACACTTCAACAATGCACTTTGTGATCTCGGAGCAAGCGTCAGCGTGATGCCAGCATCAGTCTACAAGAAGCTCAAGCATACAACCCTTGAACCAACATCAATGTGTCTACAACTAGCAGATCAATCAATTCGACACCCGATGGGCATCGCCGAAAACATCCCAGTCAAGATAAGAGACTTCATTATACCAGTAGACTTTGTGGTACTGGACATGAGTCCCGACTCAAAAGTGTCCATTATCCTTGGGAGGCCATTTCTGAGTACCTCCAACACCCACATTGATGTCGGAAAGGGAGAAATCAAGTTCAACATAAACGGACAAGAAGAACACTTCACATTCAAACCCAGACCAGAGAGAGACTCCACAGTGAAGGAAGTTCATGAAGAAGAACCACTGGAGGCACCATCTCCGGAGGAAGGTAAATTAGAAGATTGAAAGATTTGGAGGTCCAGCTTGGGGGACCTAAAATTCCCAAACCCTCGCCGGGAGGTAAATCGGTATTTATCCATTGCATATTTAATTCTTGCATTAGTTATATTCATGCATAGCATCATAATAAATAATAATAAAAAGAGAGAAGCCCCATATAAATAATACATATGGTGTGTAACAACCCATATTTATTAATTATAGTGGTGGCATAAAAATATTTTTCCATGATCATTTCAAATTGTTTTGAATTTCTTTAGTTTTTCTCCTGCATTATATTTATCATTTTCAACCTTCTAGAAGCATGACCCACACCCTTGGGTCCCACATGTCATACACTTCACCTCACATACATCCCATCACATAATTTCATCCACCAATATGTTTCCACTCACCAGACATCTTTCCACCGTCCAACCACTATCAAAACATCCTTTTTCTGCATGAGATCAAAGCAAAGGACCAAGTGGAGAAGAGGCAGCCAGGATGGGCACCAGGGGTGGGCGCCCGCCCACCTACCAGGGCGCCCGCCCTGTCCCCTGCTCCTTCTATAAAAAGCCACCTCCAGTTCTCCTTCTCTTCACACACTCATTTCAGAAAACCCTGCAACCTCATAGTTCTCAGTTTCCAAAGCATAGTTCTAGTAGAGAAGAGAAGAGTGAGTGAAGAAGGGGAAGAGAGTGTGAGAAGGTTAAGAGCTCTTTTGAGTAAGAGAGCTAGGTCACTTAGTCAGCAGTAATCCCGCTGTCCAGCGGAACTAAAAGTTGTTAGGGGGAGGCCCTGTTAAAATTAAAACTTGTCTTGAACGATTAACCCCCGGACGACTGACTTTTGGACGGCTAACCGCTGACATTTTTCTAACATATTCTCCACTAGTTGTGTTGGTGTCTACTCTTTCTTTTTACAGGATGTTGAGGAAGATCAAGAAGGCTAGCAAGGCCATCAAGAATATCGGGACAAGGAGTTCGTCCCGACACTCCTCCCGCCACTCGGAAATGAGCGTCGATCCGGCACCCCAGCAAGCTCCATCATCCTCCTCCGCTCCTAGGATCAAAGTGCTCCTCAAGCCAGGAGACCTTGATCTCAAGAGCCGTAGAGAGAAAGACATCTACCAGCAGTTAAAAGGTAGGTACTTCATCCATACCCCCACTCTTGATCCACTGTTTTTACTAGAAACGGGGATGGGCACCGAGTTTGATCTTATCTTTCGCATGCTGGAGTGGACTAATTTTTGGGATATCACAGAACTGGGTTCTCGTCTCCTCACCATTGAGTTTTTGTGCACTTTGCAAATTTGTGAAGGGGGCATTGTTTTCCGGATGTTCAAACAAGACATCATGTTGTCTTGGAGAGAACTAAGTGACCATCTTGGTTTCTCTCCAAGATGTCTTTTAGACATTGATACCGGTTTACCAAATTTTGATCGAAACCAGTTTTGGAGAGAAATCTCTCGAGATCTATCTTTCAACCAGCCCCGAACCAGTGACATGGAGCATCCGACTCTAAGGATGTTCCACAAATGGCTCGGGTATAATTTGTTCTTTCGTGATGACATTAGGAAGGTTAGGATTGGAGATTTGCAGCTTCTCTATGCTGCCATTAACAAAACCGTCGTTTCACCCGTCATGCTTTTAGTCTCCCATTGGCTTGCTATCCCCACTCTTCAAGGTCCAGTCGGTTGTACCTCGCTTGTGACTCGCCTTGCCACAAATCTTAACTTATTGGAAAATTCATCTCTTGAATTTATTGATGAATCAAGAACATATCATGGCTATGACACATTCCGGCAGGCAAGGATGTTAAAAAGAATTATGTATATGTTGTACGACAATGATGTCAAGGTTCGGTTACCTAACCCGAGCCTTGGCCTCTATGCCGTACAAAATTATTTGATTGATGTTGCAGCAGAGCCAGTGAACCAGCGTGTACCACAACGCGTGGCATCCGAAAGGATTACCACTCATCAAAGACACGACTGGTCTGGAGCTGATCCTGGACCGGAGGAAGCAGCACATCTTCACTATCGTGATTACAACCCCCGAGTCCTTAGGGACCCATGGGTTCAATCCACGCAGCCGCCTGAACCAACACCGGAGGAATGGCCGGAGGGCCAAGACCATCAGTGGGCTAACCCACCATACACTGTAGGCAGATTTACTGCTGATCCCTATGGAGCCTCAACCTCCAGGACTCAGCCCCACTTTGATGCAGGACACTACTCCGACGCCTCCTATGTGTTCACGGGTGATTATTACTATGATACCCGTGCATTCCACAACCGCACCGACAACGCCCTGCTCAACATCCAGAATCAACAAGCGGAACAAATGCGCCGCTGGGAAGCCCAAGAGAAGTGGAGCCAAGAGCAAGCTGCCCAGATACAAGGCCTAAGGGAGGATACGGCTACGATAGAAAATAACATTGCCAGCATGATGAGTTTCTTCAACATTGAATAAAGACGTCGCCAACATCTAGCTTGGGGGAGTTTCCTCCCCATTTTACCAAGTAAGTTGTTAGTTGTTTTTGTTATTTATTTTCTACTTTAGTATTTCATATTAAAAAAATCCCTATAAATACTTTCTTTCTTGCTTTAATTTAATTTACTGCTTTCCATAAAACATGAAAACAAAATAAAAAGAGTGTGTAGATAAGTGTGCTTTAATTTATCTGCTAAGTTTTCATCTCTAGAAAAATAAAAAGACCAAAAAGATGTTTGATGGAAATGATGAATAGTTGCTCTGTTTGCTTACTTTCAAGTACCTAACTTTCATATTAAGTTCTCCCATGAATTGCTAAAACTAATAAATCTTTATTCTGTGGGAAGCATGAACCTAAAACTAAAGTCTAGGTAAAAGAAAGACATGATATAAAGTTTTGAGCTGCTGTTTATCTTGTTTCTACTACACTAAGTTCTGGAGATTTATTTTAAAAATTTACAAAATCACATGATGAGTTCCTAGCATGATTGGAAAAAATTCCTACCACAGCCATACTTGCTATAATTGCTATATCTTTTACTACTCATTCGCCACATTGAGTTTGATCGAGCTGTGTAGACCCTTAGGAGCTTTTCATGTGGTTAAATCAAGATATTCACTTGCACACATCTATTACACCATTCATCACCATTCATCAAAAACCTGTTAAAAATATTGTTACTACTTGTTGTCCCAAGTATTGTTATTTTCTCTCTTCAAAAAGATTCGATGCAGAAGAGGCATGGGTTATGCAAAAATTTATATATGAGGAAATAAAAAGGGGCAAGTGCTCGGAACCTCAGAAAAAAACGAGGAAATAAAAAGGAGCAAGTGCTCGGAACCTCGAAAGAAAAAGAAAAAGCGTGAGACGAGAGGTAAAAATGGACAAGTGTCCGACAGTAGAATTAGGGGTACAAAGATACCCACCTAAGGAAAAAAAAGAAGATAGCCCATGTTCTTAAAAGCAAAGATCAAGAAGGAGGAGAGATAGCAATATGAGGAGCAATGAGAAGTAAGTTTATTATTTATACATTATCACCGTCATTATCATTTATTCCACCACACATGCACATCTTGATTTAATTATATGCTGAGTTCCTTTGGATCCATGGCTCGATTAGACAATATATGAACCATTTTTCACTCTTATGAGCTCCACATAAATATTTCATCAGTCATAAGAAAGTGATCTCTTTGGTAAGGATCCACAAATACCACATATAGAGAGACTTGAGAGAATCATGTCTAGGAACTTTGAGCTTTATTTTTTTTTTGAAAACTTATGCAAAACTCCAGAATAAGGTGAAGTATAGACAGGAGGAATAGTGCTTGACTTAATTACTTTGTCTTTTCGATTACTCAAGATTTAAGTGCAGGTACTAAGCCCCATGAACACTTCACTCTAATCTGGGAGAATTTTATATGAAAGTATGTGTGCCTGACAGAAAAGTAAACATCGAAGCAACTCCTGATCCATCTGAGTTTGTCTGTTTGCTCAGGGACGAGCAAAGGTTAAGCTTGGGGGAGTTTGTTGACGGTCCTTAAGTATCAAATATAATTGTCAACTAAACATGGAAAAGGATCAATATGCACCAAACATCTAGAATTAGGGTTTTATCTGACAGAATTCCACGAGTTTTGGTGTTTATCTATTTCTGCAGGGAGTTATCAGATAATATGGAAAAGAGGTCCACATGTCGGGTTAATGACGGGAAAATTACTTGGCACGCAATTATCTTACATCTAGAAGACTCCAGAAGCCACAGGAACGAACGGGAGCCGTAACGGGCCAGGACACAGGGCGCCCGCCCTGTGCCCTAGGGCGCCCGCCCTGCCCCTCGGGCCAATCAGCTTCTGCCTCGCGGATTATGCTCCACCGCCTCTCTAGATCAAGGAAAACCGTCCGTTCTAAGACGGTTTGATCCGACGGTCCAGATTCATTTGAAAGGGCTATATAAGCAAGGCACCACCACCCCAGGGGAGAGGAGAAATCATTATCAGAGGAAGCCAAAAAAGTTAGGGTTTAGAAAGTTCTCTCCCGCAGAGAATTAGAAGTAGCTACTCCATTGTTCTTCAAGTCTTATAGGTTTGATTAGATAGAATTAGAGAAGTAGAGCATTCAAGCTCTGGATTTTGGATCTTCATCAATAAAGATTGGTATTATTTCATATCATTCTCTACTACTTTATTCTAATTGCATTATGTCTCTGTTTATTATGTTCTTAGTTTACTCTAGTTCTATAATTGATATAGTTATGATTGATAATGAGTTTATGTATGAGTTTGCAAAGCGCTTAGCTCTTACCTCGAGGGAGTTAAGTGGTAGATCATATGTGGGCGTGGTGCTTAGATATTATTTACCTGCAAATGTATCCTATTGGCCGGGTTGTGTGGTAGTTCGCGATAGTGACAGCTTCGTTGATTCTTATATAGTCCACCCTCCGTTGATAGGACAGGCAGAATTTGTATTGCGGAGTAAGTCTTACTATGTTCTGATTTACTTTAGCAATGTTCCTTATACATAAATAAAGAGTCTTTTATGCTATATATGATCTTGTAGAATGTTTAGAGTAGATTGTGACTTAGTAGATAGTAGATACTTAGAATCCATTCTCTAGCTAATCCGACGTCACCTTATATCAATATGGAGTAGTCTATTTCTAATCGCTGTGTTATTTACCCATGAGCTTATAATTCATTATCTTTATTTATGGCTTACCCCCTGCCAAAGCAAGTGACTGTGTGACGAGTTTCTCATTAGTAATCATGTTTAGCAAAGTTGATCTCTAGTCTATGTCATTCTACACCTGCTTTCACCGTTCTCTTAAGCAAAATATAAATAACGATACCCGGAATACTTTTCCTGGTGAAATGCTACAATGAGGTATTTTATCTGTGCGCTTGCGGATAGAATAGATTATCTTCTAAAGAGCCCTTTACATTTATAAATACCTATGTACACTCTGGCACCATGCTGGGGATGACAACCTAGTATTTAAGTGGTGTTAGTAAGTGTCAACACACACCTTGCTGAATTTTCATTAATTTGGCTCGAGTTGGAAGTAACATATGAAGCTGAATTATGAGCATCAATATTTGCATATGGTGCCAAACTTTGAGAGTAATTAGCTAAGTAATTAGCATTGTCATAGCCAATTCTCTCATTCATCAACATGTCTTAAGGCGAAACCACATATTGTGAACTTATAGCCGATGAATAAGGATTTACATGTTGTATGTTGCTAGTAGCATTAAAACTCAAAGAATTCAAAGTAGACATCGGCTCTTGACCAAAATATCCAAGATTATGATGCATATGATGAGGAGCATTATCAAAAGTATTAGCCGATGCAACATATCTAGTATGATTATGACTAGCAACATCAATATGAAAGTTCATAGAACTTGCAAAATAATTATTAGAATCATAAGATGCATTTGCAAGCTGTACCTTAGGGTAATTGTAGTAGTTTTGTGATGCAACACCTTGGTACTCAATGGTTTATAACTTGGCCACCTTGCTGAATTTTCCAATTAGAAGCGCAACATGTTGCAAAATTACAAACGAGATCACAAGGGGTCAAAACCAAATGTGATCGGAATAAATCAGTAAGGAGTATTGCTAGTGCAAAGAGATTCAGCTATAAAGTAGAGCCGAAGCAATCTTCTTCCTAGTGGAGTCGCCAAAGAGTGTGTTTACATTGGAAGTGATCCGAATAACACACACACCAGCAAGGGCCTTGGACGCCCGGGCCGCTATGGTCCAAAGAACGCATCGAGGATGTCACTCTTTCATGGTGAAGAATGGAGAGGTTTATAAGCTAACCACCAAAGGATAACCAATGTGTTTACATGACGAAGAACCGGCTAGTTTTCAGGCAAAATAGCAAAGAAATCATCGAAGCTCTTGCCTAGGAGCGACCCCGTCAAGGCAAGGACATCGCCGGATTGCCCTAGGTTGGCTGACAAGCCTAGGGTGCCATCCTTGGTCGTCGGATCAAGAGATGAATAGCATGGGGGTTTGAGAAGAGAATAAAAGGGTTGGAGTAGAGGTAGTAGATTGATTTATTTATCGATTGGATAGATGGGAACTCAATCGACCATATACCCCTTATTTTATAAGCGGTAGGGGTGGTCTTATCCCATAGGAAAACCAATGTGGTACTATTATCATGTCTCTTTATAGAGTTTTCCTTAGATTGGGCCAAAACTGTCATGGGCCTATTTAAATTGGCTTGCGCCCAATTTGAGTGTCAACAGGTATGTCTTGGCAACATCACTAGTATGTAGCAGTGCTACTAAGTAATAAACTTGATAATTCCTTAACAATCTTAGATATTTATCCGCAAGCACACAGAGCTATCATTATAGCATTTCATGTAGAAATATTTAGGGTGTCATTATTTATATTTTCCCTAAGGAAGGCATTTGATTAAGAGTCTAATATGGATATGAACTTAAATAATAATTCTTGCAAGTGCACCAATGTTTATAACAAGGGTAAGAATGGTATATTCAAGATAGTGGACACACACTTGGCATTCCTCAAAGGATAAAATAAAGAGAAAGGATAAAAGAATAATCCTAAGTCGAGCAGGTATTGGTCTAGTGTAGTCATACAAAGATTAGTTAATGTTCATACAAGTTACATAATTAGTATTAGGGCTAAGTGTGAAGCAGGTCAGGAGGCCACCGAGTACTGGTCTACCAGCAACCTCATGTGACAATTTAGACTCCTACACCCTAGTCGGGATGGACAGGGCTGTCACCACCTGCCGCCTAGGGTGTCTACCAGCAACCTCATGTGACAATGCATTCACCTGTCTCTCTATACCCAAGCACCATGCTTACATATACAAAAACTACCCAAATCTCCCTAGGTCCCCAACCCTACGGATCGACAGGCAAAGAACATGGGCACACCTAACGGCACAATGAACCACCACCTCAACTTTGCACTATTTTTGATTATATAAGTTATGTGAATTGTTAAGCATAAAGTTAAATGTGCTACTCTCATGAGACATAAACTATAGGCTAGTTCATATATCAAGATTATAACACAATAACTATACTCTAGTTCATAAGTATGACTACAAATATCATATGAGAGCATAACTTTGGAAGAACTCATAATTCTATTCATACCCAAGAGTCACTTCTTCCAAGGAGCCAAGCTCTCCAAGGCAGCTTTGCCTTGCTCTAAAACTACTAAAAAGTAAAAAACTACAACTAGAGAGTGAGGTAGTGGTGTGTGAGGAGTAGCTCAAGTTGAGTGTGTGTGAGAGAGGGGGTACCCCTCCATTTATACAAGGATCTAAGGTGGTGCTCCGGCTATTCTTGGAATGAAGCCCCGGGCTGCATAGCCTTAGCATGGAGCCATGCCACCGCCTATTGAAGGAGATGTAGAGGCGCGCCAGCTGGGGGCTGACCAACCCCTAGGACCGGCCGCCCCTTGATTGTGCTGCCTCGCCACCGTTTTTGCATGGTAGGCCTAGGCTAGTCATGGATCATGCTCCATGGGTTTTTGACCAATTTGAATTGAGTTGATGGGTGTCTCCCTTATTCTTTTACACAAATTAGCATCGAAAAGCGCCTTTTACTGATTTATTCCATATATTTGTGTTTGTGACCTGCAAAATAATGTTCTCCAAATATACGTGGAACTTGTTTAATAGTAAATGCATATGTGATTAAGATTGCTAATTTCTCCTCTTTTTGTGACTTAATTGGCAGTCAGATTTGCAAGATAAAGACCGCCAACAAGCTCTCCCAAGCTTAATGTTTGCTCGTCCCGAGCAAATAGCTAAATTGTTGGCTATTGATTAGTGTTGGTATTTATTAACTCCTCACTTGTTTTAGTAGTCACCTATTAATTACCTACACCTCTAGCATTACTAAACTAGGTTGCTATCCCCAGTGATGACACCAGAAATGTTTGTTGATACTGTCTAGTATTACTACAAGAATAATACTAAGTAGATGTGTATCATTTTATGTGACTAGAAAGAATATAAAGATATGAATGAAAAGGATTCTACAAGGGAACAGATAATTATACCATTGTAGCACTTCACCCAAGAGTAACCTAGGTATCGTATTTATATTTTACCATAGGGAAGGTGTAGCTTTAGACATGTATTGATAACTTATAACATTGATGGAGAAATAAGCCATAACCAATCACTCTACTCATATCAGGGGTAAGTCACAAAGACAAAATGTATATGGTAAGTACTGATTAAGGATAAATCACTCAGAGCACTCCAATCTATGGCATTAGCATGGTCAAGTTAGAATATATAGTGCAATTACACTCAGAGGAATAATTCATAAGTCATCATTAACTACAAGTCAAAGCATACATTGATTAGTGCAATTACACCTAGTAATCATGGCTAAGATCATCATTATATTCACACATAAGGGCATTACTTAGGGAAGTTTGAGTACAAAAACCTCTCCCTTCCTTTGTAATCGGGCCCTACTTCTATGACCTATACTCGAGGAGTGGACTACAAAGGACTCAACGGGAATGTCACATCCGTGATCTACCACATCATCCAGAATATATAGTGTATTCATAGGTAAATAGCATATAAGCACCACGCTTACATGATCTCTACCACCCACCCATGGTACCTTATTAGGATGAATGCTATACGAACTTATGCATAAACACAATGATAAACTAACTATACTAAGTATATAATCAAAGTAGACAATGAACATTGCAACCAAAAACATGAATAAGATGAATATGAATGTCATACAATTGTACCAAAGCATATAAAAATAATGGAGATACAAAGGCAAGAGGAGTACAAGAATTATATTGAACCAAGCTCTTGACAATGTCGGGAATCCAAGCAAAGCCTGCTTGCCTCCTTCTAGTCCTAGCCTAACTAGCTATGCCCTAGAAACTAGAGGAGTTATGAGGATGATTAGGGTTTCTATCTTCTCCAAATGACTTATGCCTTAGGGAGGGGGCTGGGGTCTCCTTATATAGCCCAAAGGGTCCAATGTGAGCCCTTGGATCAAATCGACTTAAGGAACAACATAGATACAGTCTAGGGAGGCGGTGGAGGAACATTCCAAAAGCTAATAGGTGGGGGCCACTGCCAGAGACTGGGCGGCCTACATTTGGGGCCGGCCAGCCCTACATGTCAGTATATGGTCTCCCCCTTGGTGGAGAGCCTCCTGGAGTCTTCTAGAACCTTCCCACGTTGGTTTTGCGGTAGAACTGCAATATTTCTTCTGACTTGTAGGTCTCCCTTGACTGTTTTTCTAGATATACCCTGCAAAAAACACAGATTCACTAAAACTTGTGGAATTTACCAGTTTACACCCTAAACCTTTGATTGTTCTCTCATATGTACCCTTTCTCATGTTATGTTGATGGTTTAATATGGTAGATAACTACCATCAACAAGCTCCCCCAAGCTTAACCTTTGCTAGTCCCTTAGCAAAGCTAAACTCAACAAACTTGGATTAGGTGTTGCTTCAATGCTTTCACGCCTCAAAAGTACACATGTGTTCAAACAAAAATTCTCCTCCGGATTAGAATAAACTGATCTAACTTTCAAATTTACCCATATTACCTTCAACCATGGGGCTTCTTAGCCTTTACTTGGGTCTTGAGCAATTGAAAGAAAGAACAATTAAGTTAAGCACTATGTCTCAAATCTTTGCTCAACCATTATTCTAGAGTTTTTTAAGTTTTCAAAATAAAACTCAGAGCTTTCATTGTATGACACTCTCAAGTCTCTCAATATATGTGGTATTTGTGGATCCTTACCCAGGTTTATAGTGGAGTTCATAAGAATGGAGAAAACATGAAAGAGCATACTTGCAATACATATGTTATAAAGTCAAACCTCAGATTCAAAGAGAGTTAAGTCATACAATCAAATCAAGATGTGCATGTGTATGGGTGTATGAGGGATATTTATGGTGGCTAACCTTATTCTACTTTGCTCCTTGAAAACATCTCTCTTTCAAAACTTGGAAACAACTTTGCAAGAAATCATGGGCTATATTATTCATCTTTTTTCCCCTTTTTTCAAGCGGGCATCTGAGTACCCATTGTTTTAGATATCTCAGACACTTGTCCATTTTTTTCCAATTCTTTCTTTTCTTTTTTTATGAATAACTTTTGTATAGCCACATGCCTCTTCTCCACAATAAAACTTTTGAGAGATAACAACAAGAACTTAGAGCATTTATTTGGGCGATATCCTATAGGGTATATTTTTGGTGTTCACTCCTAGTATAGAAGTAAAATATTTTTGGGTGGATCTAGATAGAATGGTGTATTTTTGTGCCTACCCCCAGTGTAGGAGTAGTGCATATGTGGTGGTGTGTACGTGATCTTAATTTTAAGAGCATGACAAACCTCTCATAAGGCATCAACAAAGCTTGACGGAACTCAATGCAAAAGCATGTAGCATGTATGAGTGAAAGTTTCCTAGTCTAAATATTATATATGGCTCTTGGTAGGAATTCAAGCTTTGTCATATAGGAGCTCATCATGAAAGATTTTATGTTTTCAAAAGATAAATCTCTAGAACTCTAGTATCGCTAGGAACAACATAAACAGCAGCTCAGACCATCTCATATCACATCCGTCATTTACTTAGACTTAGATCAGACATATGCTACCCATGAGTTTCCAGTTTAGAGTAAATTCTTATATCAAATCAGCCATATCCAAAACTTGGGAGAATTCAAGGCTAAAAACTAGGTACTTGAAAGGAATTACTATCACGACCGATTTTCCAAAGAAGACCAAGCACTCATTATATGTGTGCCTAGGAAGTCCACACATACAACAATAGAATAGAAATATCAAAACAATGTTTATATAAAGTGGAAAACATACTATATTAACACTTGCAACTATTAGAGTATCACAGAATGGCTGCTAAATTTCTGCTTGGGCTCCATTCTTCTCAGAGACGGCTGATTGGGGGCTCCGTATGCCAAGCACTTCTGAAAGACTTCTGGAAACTCCACTACACCTTTATCTTTCTTCTAAGCAGCACCTTACTACACTCTGGAGTGTGGGGAAATAGCAAGGGTGAGCACGTGTCATACTCAACAAATATAGCAAGGGGTTCATGTGGCTCAATTAGCTGACACTAGTTAAACTACAGGTAGTTTTTAGGTGTATGTCATGTTTAGCAATTAATAGCAACAAGGTAGCAATTATTCCCATAACCACATGATCAAGTGAACAAGAATAATGAATAGCACATAAACAACATAATAAGAACATATATAAATAGTGATCATCTATTCCACAAGGATTCCAAGGCCGCTCGTGTTTGTGAGCACGACTGCTATAATAGTTTATTAAACTCTGCGTAAAGGTGTACACTTTCACTGTGAGTTATGTTTTCCAAATGCATGGGTTAGCTATTCCCAAAGCACCAGAAACCATATAAAGCCACTTAAAGGTTTGTCTAACAAGTTAGGGCTACTAGGTTTCGGTGGCAAATAGATGTAGAGCCCTCCTTCCGTATGGCACAACGACCGCAGCCTATACAAATAAGGATAGAAGCTGCACTATACCTGATTTAGCAGACCCCTTTTGCGCCCTTTCGGGTAACCTCTAACAAGCTAGAAAAGGTCTTCTAAATAACTAGAGCTAGAGCCATGTAGCCCTCATAGCTGTACTGTAAGTCCTGGATGATCACTTACAGATAAGTCCTTACGGAGGGTCAATATCATCCAATAAAAGCTAGAGTTCTCACCCTTTAATTCATGTTGCTAAAAATCACCTTTTAATGTTTATTGTATATTCTATTATTCAGGTTACAAGATCATGGTTAAAGGTTCAGCACTAGCAAAAATACTACCCAAATGCATATATCCCAAGGTGACAAGGTGGTTAGTAATCAATTGCTAGGAAATCCTTAAAAAGGTGACAAGAGGACACATGCATATGAAATTTATGTGTAACATAAGTAGGTCATCAAGGATGTCCCAAGCTATACCTGCCTTTTATGATTGCTTTCTAGTCAAGGCAAATGCTCATAGAAATTCTTTGGTCTTCTCTTTTGTAGCTTCTGGCCTCCAACGCCCACGTATAGTCCTCTTTCTACTCGTAGCGAATACCAAGTAGTTCGAACAACATATGAGCAAACAAGGTAGATTAAGAACACCACATCACACAAGAGAAAACATCGTACTAAAAGAGGACTAATGCTACGAGATCACAAGAAGCGTCAGAACCGAAACTATCGTTAAAAAATGACTATTAGAAGTTTTATATTATTGTAAAAGAAATAATTACAAGCTTGATTTATGTTAACTAAGAAAACTATGAGAGTAGTATTAATTCAGATTAATCATACATATTTATTTTCATAAGTCAAGTATAACGCTAATCATATTTTATTTATAAATATTTCAATATCATTTATGTCAATTCAACTTGACATACAAGAGCACTGAGCATCTAATTGAATTTAACATGCGTGTTTAAACCAGACAAATTATAATTTAGAAACATGATTATGTAAGCAATTAATCATGTTAACATTGTATATAAAGTACACAAGTATAAAACCTATATTGATTTTTAGTTATAAAACTAGATGCAAGTGTATTAATCAATTTGACATTGAAGTATTTATATAGAAAACATGTGGCAACTGAACGAATGCACTTATATTTCAAGGTTGATCTACGTGAGTCATTACTGAAAAGACATTGTGATTGATAATAAGCCCATTATAATTAATTTATGAAAGACCGACATATAAATCTAACTTGCTTTAAATTGAAAAGATACTAAATAAAATTTAACCAAATTAATATGTTTCATGTTTAACTAAACAAATTATAATTAATTAAGGTACATTAAGGTTGGTGTTAGTTAACATTTATTACAAAAGACCGAAGCATAACCTAAGTTGCTTTTATTTAGAAATGGCATTTGAATAATCATATTATTTTATTTTGAACTTCTATGCCATAGAATATGGTAAATGTCATTAGTAACGCGTAGCTTACATTGGCATGACAGCGACACAACAAGAACGGAGTTAAACCCTATAGGTTGCTTTTAATTAAAAAGCTATTAAATAAATGCTAATCGAATTGCATTTAAATAATAAATAAATTCATAATAAAACAACACAGCGGACACTACCACTACTGCATATGGTGTGATGCTATGAAACTAACGCAACAAGAATTACTCGAATCAGACACTAAACGATTAAACGACGGAGATTAAATAACTAGATGGCAAACTTGTAATTATTAGCACCTTCTACCTTGGACTTGGGTTGAGCGAGCTCGTGGCCTCCATGGCCACTGCTGCTACTGTGCTTCGCAGGGAAGGAAGGGCTCGGCCACCCAGCAGCGGGCCATGGCAGCACGGCGACACGGGGCCGCACGGCGCAGGGCCCATGCAGGCCAGGGCAGGGCCAGCTCGGCGCCCATAGCAATGGCTGAGTGGCCACCGACTGTGTCAGCGTTGCTGCCCTGCAGCGCAGCACGCGGGGCATGAGAGGGGGCCACGAGGGGGCGCAGGATGGTGACGCAAGTAGCGCGCGTGGGTGCGCCTGGCCAAGAGTGTGGCAGCCATTGTCCGCGGTGGCCAGAGAACGGACGAAGGAGTAGCCATGGTGGAGTTCGTCGAAGGTGAAAAAGAGAACATGGGGAACGATCAGCGGATGACGGATTCATGAAAACGTGTATACCAAGGTGAAGAGAACGACGAGGGCTACCTCTTGGTGGTGGCAGAATTTGATGGAACGCCATGGTTTGGCCAGAAAAGCTCGTCGGAGAGTTCGCCGGAAACCTAGCTGTGGCGAAATTTGACGAGAGATGGAGGGAGCTATGAGCGGCGGCTCGCGATGGGGTTTTTAGATCTGCGATCAGCGCGACGAGATGAACACTGGCATATATATAGTGATAGGGTTTAAGGTCGATAGAAAACAACATATTTTATTATTTTCGGATTTAATTAATTTCATGAATAAAATAATTCTAGAAAAGTCCAGAATTGGTATTTAAGCCACAAAAAATAGCCCGAAGCTCAGAAAAATCCTAGAGATACTTTGAATGATAAGGAACTTAGCTAAATGAGTTTGAGCTCATGAAAATATTGATGAAAAGATCAAGGAAAAATATAAAGCTCAAGGAAAAAGGAATTTAATTCTAGAAAAGGTTAGAAATTTTCTCTAGAGTTTCTCTGGAGCGAAAGAAACGTCGTCCTATCGTATTTTGAAACCGTTTGCACTCACAAAATTAGAAATTTTGGGGTGTGACAATTACGATAGAGCAACTATTTATCATTTTTAATGCAGGATCTTACCTAGACTCCATTATTTATTCAGCTTTAAAGAATAGAAAACTAAACACACTTTTTATTTTGCTTTCAAAGTTTTAAAATCACACCTTACTATATCGTTATAACTTACTAAGATAAATTTTTATTCTGTTTTGGTTTGTTATTAATCTTTTTATTTCTTTAGCAAGCATATAGCAAACTCAAAAATAGTAAAACTAAAAAGAAAGAAATACTTAACTAGATACATGGGAGATGCTCCTCCCCCATGCTAGATGTTATTGTGGTCGGTTTGAGTGATCCTTTCTTAGAGCATGGTTTGTCGACGGATGTCCTTCTCACCTATGAGTAGAATGAGATGTCTACAGCCGAGTGAACTTACTCTTGATCATTTGTACCATTCTACAAAATACTCCAACAAGAATACCAAAAACTCGAGGCTTGGATTAGATAAAGGGTTAGCGGTCAGCCGTTCAAGGATTTGTTCTTCTTATGAGTTTAGACAAATTTTCTAGTGGCAGAATTTTAGCATGAGGTCTATTTAGTATTTTTTATTAACATTGGATTTCCTATTTTTTATAACACAAAGAAAATATGTATGCATGATAATTTTTATTTTTATGCCACCACAGTGAATATTCCCACGGGTTTTTGCACTGTAGAACTACTCACATGGGGCTTAAGATTTTATAATGATGCAATGATGGAATGTAGTAAAAGGACTCTCTTCTTTTTTCTAATATGTAGCAATGATGATATGCAATAAATTAATCTTTTATTTTTCTCTTTTCTCTAATGCAATGCAAATGCAGAAAAGTAAATATGCAAAAAGAAAATAATTAATGCAATGCTACAAAGTAAATATGGATAACTACCGATATTACCTTACGACAAGGGTTCAAATTTTTTAAAAGTCCTACGGATAGGACTAGGTAGGAGAAAGTACTTACTTTTCAGGTGCATCATCTGGTCTCAATGATGGAGACTCATATGACTGCTCCTCTTGTGATGGTGATGATGTTATTTTCTCTTTCCATACCTGTTTAGTCTGTGGGCTTGATGTTGGCGGAGTGGCTTCGTCTTTGGTGGGTGCTTCAGACTCTTCATCGTCCCATTTGTTCAATTAGGGTTGGCACAGGTCCTTCTCAACATCTCCTTCATAATCCCCCATCCATTCCTATGGAGTTGATCCTCTTGTTGGTGGGATGATCAACGTCTCCTCCTGGAGTGGGTCTTCTTCAGCTGCTCATAAGTAGTATAACTGTTAAAACAACAGTGTAGCTTTTCTCCTAGGAACTAGAAGTGGATTTGTCCAGATCTGACATAGATGACTGCATTGGTAGTGTTGAGGAACGGTCTTCCTAAAATAATAGGTGAATCATCTTCTTCCACCATGTCTAGGACCATAAAGTCGGTGGGAGCACAGTGATCTTGTATCTTGACCATTATGTCCTTTGCTATACCATCTGGGAATCAGATTGATTGGTCCACCATCTGTAGTTGCATATATGTCAGTTATAAAGGTTTGTTACCAAATAAATATTCATATGTTACCTTAGACATTATGTTGACACCCGATCCAACGTCGCAGATAGTCTTGTGGAAGATCTTCTAACCGATAGTACTCTCGATCGTCGATACACCAGGGTCACCCTTCTTAGCAAGGAATGGTAGAGCGAGGAGGTGGTCATACTGTGGTCAGATGGTGTTGATTATGTTAATTGTTGTTCCTCCTTCTATTCTTCTTCTTAGTCACTGTTGTTGTCTCTTTGGGTAGGTATGCCTCCTGTGGATGAGCGGGAGAATATAATATATGGACTTTGAACAAGAACTTCTCCTTCTTATCCTTGATAGTGAAACAAATTTTAGCTGTGTTCGCGTAGATGATGGCCTTCGCGGTGCTCAAGAAGGGTCGGCCCAAAATGATGGGTGCCTTATCATCTCCACCTGTTTTCTGAACCACAAAGTCTATAGGAACATATGATTGTCCCACTCGAATGATGTAACACCCCAGAGTCCAAACGGCTCAGATCCACTCTGCACGCTGAATGAACCACACCTACCACCATCCCACTTACGCTTTCGTCCTCGCTTCGCGTAAAAGGATTAACCCGGAGATGGTGGGATGGACTCTAGAAGCCTGATATGTTGGTCTATCCCACTCTAAGCAACCAAGGTGGGACTAAACTCTCCACAATATCTCATAACATTCACATGGGCCACTATGGGCCAAATTTCAAATTGGGCCGGGTGTGACATACACCCCCCTCAAAGAAGCCGACGTCCTCATCAGGCCCAACATACCCACAATCAGGCAAACAATAACCAGGAACGTTCCCTCTTAGCACACGCGACCATGCGCCCAGTGCCAGCACATGTGCCACGCTGTGCACTCCGCAGAGCCTACACGCGCAATGAACCCCATGTCCAGCCCCTGGCCCGCACATGCTCGTGGCCATGAAGGCTGGCTTTGATACCATTTGTAATGCCCCAGAGTCCAAATGGCTCATCTGCACGCTGAATGAACCACACCTACCACCATCCCACTTACGCTTTCGTCCTCGCTTCACGTAAAAGTATTAACCCGGGGATGGAGGGATGGACTCTAGAAGCCTTATATGTTGGTCTATCCCACTTTAAACAACCAAGGTGGTGTCACGGAACCGCCCAAATTATAAGAACAAAAGTACAAAAACAATCGCCGAAGCAATTAATTTTCCGTACTTAAGCTCTTATAACTCCGGTAGTCCAATAAAATCACGAGGGATTTCAAACCAACCAACATACAAGCCAAGATCGTAGTGGTCCAACATAACAGCTCATATGTTACATCCATTTCATAAGTAATTCAACATATATCAGAGTTCAATAGAGTTATTACAACTCAAGTTCAAAAGTAGCGGAAGCAAAGTAGTTTGAAACTAATATCACCTTAATTCAAATACATGCCAGTACCAAGGTCAATTTCCAACAAAAGCATGAGAGATAAGATAGCTCAGAAGGATCATGCCCATGATCACACTCCGCCACAACAGCCGGAGTCTTCCAATTCTTACAGTAGCTATGATACATCACAACTTGCAACAAGTGGGAATAAACCCTGAGTACGAGAAGGTACTCAGCTAGACTTACCCATCATAAACCAGAAATAATGACACCAAGGAGTATGCAAGGCTTTCTTTCAGTGGGCTAGCTTGACTCATTTGCGAAAAGCATAAGTTATCATGAATAAACTAATTTAAGTCCTTTTGCATCATATTTATTATAACCTATTCAATCTAGGTAAGCACCTATGCTAAAGCAATCACTCGATTAACCATTAACATCAAAGGTTACCATTTTAGGTTGAGTATTTCCAACATTATCCACATAACCGTCCGTGTTCCATCATTATTACTACGATGCCGTAACTCGAGTCAAGTGTTCACTATCCAGTGAACGATGGCGATTCGAATCGATTATTAACCAGCTGGTAATTTATTCCTCACACAAACCTCACTCACCCGCTAAAGTGAGGTATTGGTCACCGAGTCAACTATTCAGGTAAAGTCGCGAGTTTGCCAGGAACCACATGTACCCGGGGGCCGCCCGACTGCTCTTTGGCCTTATCATCGCGCCCCCGTATCCTGCCACTACTGCTCCGGTACAGTGCGTTGCGGGCAATCCACTTGGCCTGAATAATCTCCCAGCTTCGCGGTCGAAAGGTACTTTATTCGGCCAGCTAAATGTGAGGCATGCGTTCAACATGACCCGAGGCCCAACAACGGTCGGTCCTTAATCGACACAGGCGGAAACTACAAGCACCCTAGAACCCTGTCTGGTTGCCCCATACTTATTCCGCCCGGTCTCCAATTATCCATCAACACTTGGCTATTTCCAGGATATCATCCCTTCCATAGCTAAAGTATTCCAGTAACCACCTATAGTTGCCGGTGACAGGAAATCACCGATCGCTACTGGTCTAAGCAGGGCTAAGCAATATTTTTTATCCTAAACCAAAATAGGATTCCAGGCATATATACGGGACAAGGAAAGGATATATATGCAGCAAGTGTTTTCAATCAACTCCTATGACTTAATGCAACAATACATATATAACATATATATACTCAATTGCTTTTGTAAAGTAGGAGGCTTAGAATGCTCCGGGGCTTGCCTGAGATCGAACACTGGGTTAGTGATTGACAGATGACACTCGCTTGGCGAGCATCTCCCATCCCGACACTTGTTTAGTCCTTCCATCTTCGGGATAGGTCCACCAAACACCGTCTTCAGGTTTGGCTTCAACATTTCATCCTTCACGTGGTGCATCTAGCGATCCTAATTGAGATGCAAGATGCATGTGTATGAATATGATAAATGATAACACAAGATGCATCACATAATCATTCAAGTAAACACACGATTAAGACACACTTAGCAACACATGGAGTAAACAACCATAACTCGCATCTAACAATTTCTGGACTGCAAACAACATCTACATGTTTGGATCATAACTGGAGTTATACAAATCCAATAGCCATGCAACAAGACATTCTGGAAAGCTTATGAAATTGTCTATAATTCATATTTAATCATCTTAGCATGATTCTCAAGTTAACCAAGTCAAACATGCATAATTACAGAATCTGGTCCAGAGATTCCAGAGAACAACTATTTTTGGAATCCAACTTGAAACATTCATTACTCACAAACTATAAGGCAAAATGCCACCAAAATTTAACACAAGCTAGATTAATGAGTTATCTACAACTTTGTTATAAGCATGTTTCTCAGCAAACATCATTTTCATGGTGCAATTACCAAAGTCCCAGAAACTGTCCAGGAAAGCATCAATTGCAAGAATAAATATTAACTTACATTCCAAACATACATTTGGCCACAACCAATGTAACCATCATAAAGTGCATGTTAAATTATCACCAAAAAGCATAGTGCTCATCATTAAATAATTTCTTTTAATGCATTTCTTAATTTATTTAAATAGCAAGGTGAAATAATAAACATATACCAAAAGTCCATAATAAAATCTATAAAAATTACAGTAGCTCTTACATACACCCAATAGTCTACTGTATAAATTTCAAGCCATTTGGACATGTATATCAACCTCTATGAAAAAGACAAATTGCTATTACAAGAATTCATGTGAGAGCAAGATACACTAATAACTCACTCAAATGGCAACCAAAATTCATGAAATTTTTACCACACATCAATCATCACATGAGTAGCATGCCACAAAAATTTCACTTCATTTGGAGTCCTAGATCTACAGTTATGAAAATAACAAATACAACTAGCATTAAAAACCTAGCTGCACAAATCCATTTTTACAGAGAAAACTTTAAACTAAAACATGCCATATTATAGATCTACTGCATAGAGAATTTCACAAGGATTCCAAAAGGTCCTCATTTACTATTTTACGATTTTCCTACAATTTACTATGATTTTCCAAAGTTTTAGTCATTTTTCTGCAAAAGAAAATTATTAAACCGAAAAGGACAAACACTTTACAACGGGACCCCTAGAAGAAACTTTAATCAAACCGAGCGAACAAGTCCTTCTTGCACTATTCAAATGAGTCTGCGGCTTCACAGAAAGGTCCCTCCCTTTTGTCGAATTCATGCGCGATGTCCTTGACGCGAAATCAGAGCAGAGAGGTCATCGGAGCTCGTCGTTGTCGGCCGGAGAAGGCTCACCGGCGGCGGCTGAAGGGTGAGGGAGCACCGGGGAACCCTGGCGCACCCGTGGGATAGCTCGGCTCGGTCCGAGGCGGCCCGAGTTGGCCCAGCCACGTGAGCCCGCGGCTCGACGGCGGAGCGGCACGGCAGCAGCGGGCTCCGGCGACGGTTGGGGCCGGGGAATAGGCGCCGAAAGTCAAGGAGAGGGCGACGGAGGTGGTGGTGCATGCTGTTGAGCTTGGGGAGGGACGGAGCAGCGCAGCCATGGAGCTCGGCGGCGACATCCATGGCGGCCTTGCTCTGGCGCGCGCGTTCGCGTGCAGCAGGTGAGGCGAGGAGCAATCGCGAGTGCGGGGAGGAGTGGAGAGCGTCCAAGCATCGGCGTGGCTTTAGGCGAGGCGCCCTCGACGCCTGGAGAGGAGGGCGACGCGCGACGCTGTGCATGGTCGCCACGAGGCAAATCGTCGAGCACGTGGTGGGCGCGGAGTGGAGCAAAGTGGGCAGCGATTTGGGCTAGATCTGGGCCGATTTTGGACATGGGCCAAAAACGAAGTTTGCTCACCTCGTCCTGCTCTACAACTTCTATTAAGGCACTCAGGTCATTAGAGCAACCAATTAGCAGTAAAATGGTTGCCAAGATAGCAGTGTCAACACAACAACGGTGATCGCGGAAACTCACTTTCGGAGGTCAAAACTAAGTCAAACTGGTGTCATCCTTTTGCATACTCTCCTCCACATTATCTACTCCAACTTTTGTATTTGGCTCAACTGGAGTTGCTTAGCAAAAATACGAGAACGCGACGTGCCAACCGTCTTGTCCTTGCCGGTCCAAGTCCATGAGTATGATGAAACTAGCAGTTTTGGGAATTAATTTTGAAGGTCCAAATGAGCTCCAAATCCATTCAAACTTCTCTGAGCTCTTCTCCACTCTAAACACTCCAACTTTTATAAAGAGTCCAACTCTAGTTGTTTAACAAAATTTTGAGAACACAATGTGCCCACCTGTCAATGTCAGTCCAAATCTTCCATGACTTAGAATATTTTCCAAGGCTGAAAAACAGCAGCTGATCCAATCTTTGAGCCTCTATTTGACTAGGTTAGAGACCAAACTAGCTCTTGACCATTAAACAAAGTTTCTTCTCCATAATATGAACTACAACTTTCATTTAAGGTCCAATATCATAACTGGTATAGAACCTACATTTCTACTCTGACCAAAGTAATATCGCGATAAAGCTTGAATTGTCCGTTTTGATCCATTGGAGCATTTTCTGGGCATTTGCTCAACACGAACCTTTCACGACTTTTGTTGTAGAGTCCATCTAGAGTCATTTGGGCAAGGTTGCAAGGTTTGGTTGATGACCTATATTTCCATCCACTTAATAATGCAATTCCAACACTTAGTAAAGTCATTCCAACAAGGATATAACTTATCATTTCATGTGACTTTTTGATTCCAAACGTCATGAAACTTTTCCAGTGACCAATATAGATATGTACTAAGGTGAGACACATGAAGATATTGCAATAACACCACCCAAGAATATATCTTGAAAATGGATTATATGTAAAGCAATGGTGCAACATCCAAGTTTAGGTTGGGGCTCGTTTCCATAGGTTGACCTTGACATCGTCATCTCCCCCTAATCTATCATATTTGAGCTCAAACCCATTGCTTAACTGGTGGCAAACACCTCGGGTGTTACAGCCCTCCCCCCTTAAAAGAATCGCGTCCCGAGATTCGGTGCGAAGGACTTTTCAAGGGAAGAGAAGCATGTTATCCAATTCCAACATCTGCAAGCGCATCAGGCTACTTAGCTTCAAGTAGCAGAGAGGCTAATTTGGAAGACAACTTTCTGGTACTCACTCTACACAGAAACTTTTGTCTGAAGAATTTCCTTCACTGACTTCCATGAAGCATTGTTACTTTGGGAGGAATCCAAGACAATACGGTACTTCGTTCACGGTGTACGAAGAGTACTACAAGCATGGACTAACTACTCATAGAATTTACTTTTCTAGTGGCATAGCATGTACAACTTCCGATAAAGGTTGGATCCCTATACGAGGTAATCGTTTTTTGAGGCTATCAGAAACCGTCTAACCAATAGACAAGGTCTATACCGGTCATAGATGACTCACTCACTTAGATGCCAACTGATGGAAAACTACATATTGCTCCAGGTGTGCAGTTCTCTTTCTCTGATGCCAACACTGTATTATCTGAGTCTGTTGAGGGAATAGTGAATGTGATAGCTGACTCTGTCGGTTCTAGATTTTTGCCAAATGTTACTTAAGAAGATTTTCTTATACAAAGGCAACAGTTATCTGAGTTGAATCAGATGCGACCACTTGGGGTAAAAACACATATAAGGTACCAGAGGCATGTCAGCACTAGAGAACCATTACTGCAAATGGACGATATCCAGGTCTGGAAGACAACAAAAGTTACAAGTATTCATCAATCTTCAGAAAAATAGTTCACTACTAAGCAGGTTGAGCACAATTTGACTTGTAGAACACCTTTATTGCTCACACATTGCTGATCTTAGAGGTCAATAGTAAGGCACATAGGGGAGCAAAGAGTCCTCTCAAGCGTATCTAAGGGTTGTCTAATAGCAAGATAACTATCAATTGTAAGTTCTTGGCCTGCATTACAAACATAGCCTTCCAATGCAAAGGATGATCGCAGTCAACAGAGAAATTACCGACTCTGTACCCTTTTGTTTTCTGTTCATATCACACAAACTACTGCTCCAATATGCACAACTTTTGGTGGGCAGGTAGATCCATGAGTCTTCTAACTACTCACCAAAATTCGGCCCAAACGGACACCATTTGACTATCCAAACAATCCATCTACCAAAATTGCTCTGTTCAGAAATGGCAGCAAACCGAGCTGACAAGACATCTCTCAAATTCGATGTTTTACTCAACCAATACTCATACCCACTTAAGACATTGATGAGTCCTAATCAAGGAATGAGGTTACCAAGTTTGGGGTCAATCCAACTTCATTTGGGTCACTAACCGTTGGCTTGAAGATAGCCGGTGTAGTGCCACAAAATTCTGGACAGATTTTGTGTTCTTCCTTTTCTTTTGCTTCACATGTTGAGGTGTGTGTTTTGCACTCTCTAATCTTTCTCATAGTAGCAGAAGCCTTTCTCTAGCTGCAGATGGAGGCTATAGTCTTCCTGACATGTTTCTCAGGGAACAATTTCCGTCGTTGATCTAAACACCAACTTGACGATGCACAAGCATTGGACTTGTGGCTGCTTTCACAGAGCACAAAGCATTATTCCACATGGGGGGCATCCCTACGTAGATAAGGAACCATTTCTGAATATTTTCTAGCATTTCATCCAATAGAACCTTGAACCAAAACCGTTTGTGGTACCTAGGGGCACAATGATGCTGATCGAAACTAGGGACATGCTTTCTCTAGTTCTTCACATGGCTAATACAACATCTTGTACTATATACGTGATTGTCCAAGATGGAATTGACTTGATAGCGCATTTGGAGAAGATACAACACCTGCATTGCTGAACGGCTTCATGGCCTCTTTGCTTACTATTGTTCGTTGAGACATAACCATCACAGCTATTGAAGAATCGTTACTTGGCTGGAGATTAACCTTCTTACTGGTAACTAATCAGTTGTTTCACAACACTTATGTTCTAAATCTTCACTCTTGATCACAACAATAATTGCAGTCGAGGCACAAACAGGTGGTCGACATCGAAGTCTACAGATAAGGAGTCACACCAGAGAGAGTTGATTTCATCTGTATGACTGTCATCTACACAAGGATCAAGACTTTGATAACTAGGTCAAATGCACAATGTGACGATAAATTCTTATCCCACGGATAACTTGTCCAATAGTAAGTATTATGTGCCCGTTTGATCTACAGGGATGGCGTACGTTGCTCACTCGATGACCGACGTCGTACAAGGACACATAGGGAGAGTCACTTGTCTACCACCTCTTGCAGTCTGTTAATGTTTATGCCGGTGACTGTTCTTCAAAGGTCATCTTCTTAGCAACTACAAGGGATATCTACTACATAAGGTCTAAGATATGAATCTTCAGATAAGATATAGGGAGATAACCAAGGAAAACAGTCATGAGAAATAACACATCGGCTGTCGTTTCATAATGGATCATGACTAGCAACCCTGATACCAGCGCGTGCTGAGCAGCACAACCTTGTGTGCGTGCCCACAGGAGGCTCTCGGTTTCGTCGTGGCACCATAGAATGCTAATCGTAACACCATTATTAAACGCACAAACAAAGTGGAATATCAAGTGGCACCGATTGGGTGGTAAGAACAAGCACCAGACAAGGGAGGAGTAGCAAGCAAGGGTAGTTACAAGGTTTAGAGTCAACAAGGAGGTGATTCAAAGATTAAAACACAGCGTAAGAGAACATAGCTTAATTGCCGAAGACAACTGAGCAAGGGTTCTCAGTCACGTTGGACAACAACATGAGATCAAGACTAATAACGTTGAGAGACTTCAGAAGTTAAGATGGACTTAGGTGACTTCTAGAACAAAATGATACACTGATCAGAGATTGGGTTGATAAGATAGCCACCTGATTTCGCAAGCAAAGATTTCTAGATCAGACAACGAGAGATTAGCGTTGCTCGGATCATCTGTAGGAGAGACAATCGGGAGGTCCAACATAGAATTTGGTATGGTCTCCAAAACTTGGCAAGCAACAACTGTGGTTAAGATCGACGTTCGTTAGGACTTAACTTGGTTGGTCAATCGAACAAGGGCATTCTCTAAAAGGTAGCGGATGTCCAAGGCCTAAGCAAACATATAAGGGGACTACGCTAGGGCCTAGGGTTCAAGCAAGGCACGGATACACAAACATTCAAGGGCTAGCAACCACGTCTACAGGCTCTGGCTCCTACGAGAGAATCTAATTAGAGACGACAACCATGCGATTACGTAACATGAGCATTGTTCTAGGATAAAGCATCTTCAACACTCACATGCTCACCGAGGACAAAAGAGAGGTCAACTATGACACTACCTAGATAACAAGCATCTACACAGCATCACAGTTTTAAGCGGACACTTGAGATTATTAGTCAGGTTAGCTTAAGCATCCAATACTAAGCAGAAGGCTCACACCTAACAAGAATTTATCCAACAAGAACTAACTACAAGTTTAGCTAAAACAAAAGCATGATAAAGTAATCAACTTAGTGCATGCACATCAATCACAAGTTACTTATTTATTAGGACAAAGGTAGGAAGAGCATAGTTATATGCACAAAGCAACAATCATGATGATGCATGCTTCGTCCTATTCGTCCTCACAAGATTGCCAGCCTAAGGTGGCAATCACGTTCTACGTCGGTGGCATAACACGCATTCTCTCGATATAGAGCTAGTCGTCAACTATATTCAACTTACGCATTCGTGGTTAGCGTACCTGCAGAAAATTTCATTGCAGCCCAACAATTCCCAATATAGCACACAATGAAAGCAGTAAACTAAATACTCTCCATACATACATCCCCTGATGCATATACTTCTGTATCATAGCTACCCAACAAATGTGCCCACAATTAAGTACTTTCATAAATACATGGTTAAACACGTAATTATGTCAGTAACCATAGCTAACTCTCCCCTAGACCGATGGTTGAACGGTCATGCTCTCCCAGCTCACACTTACCTTGGCGTAGGTGCGACGTTGCAAGAATGTAACTCTAGCGACATATATGGCTATTTCATATATGAAGGTTACCACTACCATTCGACCACAGGGTAACGGTGCGGTCAAGTTATCACTCATACATACCTTGGCTTGGGCGTAGATGCAAAACTTTAAAACCCCAAGTTAGTACTTAATTAAGCCACCTAAGGGTCCTTAATTGGGCATAAAGGAAATGACCACTGGCATACTTAGATTTAAAATTCAGATTTGAACAAACCTATATATGCAGTAGCTATAAGTTGTCAAAACTGATTTTTGCAAACAAAACTTTTGTTTTCAATACACATATGACATGTTTAGTGTTGAACCTTGCTCCGATACCAGCTGTCACGGAACCGCCCAAATTATAAGAACAAAAGTACAAAAACAATCGCCGGAGCAATTAATTTTCCGTACTTAAGCTCCTATAACTCCGGTAGTCCAATAAAATCACGAGGGATTTCAAACCAACCAACATATAAGCCAAGATCGTAGTGGTCCAACATAACAGGTCATATGTTACATCCATTTCATAAGTAATTCAACATATATCGGAGTTCAGTAGAGTTATTACAACTCAAGTTCAAAGTAGCGGAAGCAAAGTAGTTTGAAACTAATATCACCTTAATTCAAATACATGCCAGTACCAAGGTCAATTTCCAACAAAAGCATGAGAGATAAAATAGCTCAGAAGGATCACGCCCATGATCACACTCCGCCACAACAGCCGGAGTCTTCCAATTCTTGCAGTAGCTATGATACATCACAACCTGCAACAAGTGGGAATAAACCCTGAGTACGAGAAGGTACTCAGCTAGACTTACCCATCATAAACCAGAAATAATGACACCAAGGAGTATGCAAGGCTTTCTTTCAATGGGCTAGCTTGACTCATTTGCAAAAAGCATAAGTTATCATGAATAAACTAATTTAAGTCCTTTTGCATCATATTTATTATAACGTATTCAATCTAGGTAAGCACCTATGCTAAAGCAATCACTCGATTAACCATTAACATCAAAGGTTACCATTTCAGGTTGAGCATTTCCAACATTATCCACATAACCATCCGTGTTCCATCATTATTACTACGATGCCGTAACTCAAGTCAAGTGTTCACTATCCAGTGAACGATGGCGATTCGAATCGATTATTAACCAGCAGGTAATTTATTCCTCACACAAACCTCACTCACCCGCTAAAGTGAGGTATTGGTCACCGAGTCAACTATTCAGGTAAAGTCGCGAGTTTGCCAGGAACCACATGTACCCGGGGGCCGCCCGACTGCTCTTTGGCGTTATCATCGCGCCCCCGTATCCTGCCACTACTGCTCTGGTGCAGTGCGTTGTGGGCAATCCACTCGGCCCAAATAATCTCCCAGCTTCACGGTCGAAAGGTACTTTATTCGGCCAGCTAAATGTGAGGCATGCGTTCAACATGACCCGAGGCCCAATAACGGTCGGTCCTTAATCGACACAGGCGGAAACTACAAGCACCCCAGAACCCTGTCTGGTTGCCCCATACTTATTCCGCCCGGTCTCCAATTATCCATCAACACTTGGCTATTTCCAGGATATCATCCCTTCCATAGCTAAAGTATTCCAGTAACCACCTATAGTTGCCGGTGACAGGAAATCACCGATCGCTACCGGTCTAAGCAGGGCTAAGCAATATTTTCGATCCTAAACCAAAATAGGATTCCAGGCATATTTACGGGACAAGGAAAGGATATATATGCAGCAAGTGTTTTCAATCAACTCCTATAACTTAATGCAACAATACATATATAACATATATATACTCAATTGCTTTTGTAAAGTAGGAGGCTTAGAATGCTCCGGGGCTTGCCTGAGATCGAACACTGGGTTAGTGATTGACAGATGACACTCGCTTGGTGAGCATCTCCCATCCCGACACTTGTTTAGTCCTTCCATCTTCGAGATAGGTCCACCAAACACCGTCTTCAGGTTTGGCTTCAACATCTCATCCTTCACGTGATGCATCTAGCGAACCTAATTGAGATGCAAGATGCATGTGTATGAATATGATGAATGATAACACAAGATGCATCACATAATCATTCAAGTAAACACACGATTAAGACACACTTAGCAACACATGGAGTAAACAACCATAACTCGCATCTAACAATTTCTGGACTGCAAACAACATCTACATGTTTGGATCATAACTGGAGTTATACAAATCCAATAGCCATGCAACAAGACATTCTGGAAAGCTTATGAAATTGTCTATAATTCATCTTTAATCATCTTAGCATGATTCTCAAGTTAACCAAGTCAAACATGCATAATTACAGAATCTAGTCCAGAGATTCCAGAGAACAACTATTTCTGGAATCCAACTTGAAACAGTCATTACTCACAAACTGTAAGGCCAAATGCCACCAAAATTTAACACAAGCTAGATTAATGAGTTATCTACAACTTTGTTATAAGCATGTTTCTCAGCAAACATCATTTTCATGGTGCAATTACCAAAGTCCCAGAAACTGTCCAGGAAAGCATCAATTGCAAGAATAAATATTAACTTACATTCCAAACATACATTTGGCCACAACCAATGCAACCATCATAAAAGTGCATGTTAAATTATCACCAATAAGCATAGTGCTCATCATTAAATAATTTCTTTTAATGCATTTCTTAATTTATTTAAATAGCAAGGTGAAATAATAAACATATACCAAAAGTCCATAATAAAATCTATAACAATTACAGTAGCTCTTACATGTACCCAATAGTCTACTGTACAAATTTCAAGCCATTTGGACATGTATATCAACCTCTATGAAAAGGACAAATTGCTATTACAAGAATTCATGTGAGAGCAAGATACACTAATAACTCACTCAAATGGCAACCAAAATTCATGAAATTTTTACCACACATCAATCATCACATGAGTAGCATGCCACAAAAATTTCACTTCATTTCGAGTCCTAGATCTACAGTTATGAAAATGACAAATACAACTAGCATTAAAAACCTAGCTGCACAAATCCATTTTTACAGAGAAAACTTTAAACTAAAACATGCCATATTATAGATCTACTGCATAGAGAATTTCACAAGGATTCCAAAAGGTCCTCATTTGCTATTTTACGATTTTCCTACAATTTACTATGATTTTCCAAAGTTTTAGTCATTTTTCTGCAAAAGAAAATTATTAAACCAAAAAGGACAAACACTTTACAACGGGACCCCTAGAAGAAACTTTAATCAAACCGAGCGAACAAGTCCTTCTTGCACTATTCAAATGAGTCTGCGGCTTCACAGAAAGGTCCCTCCCTTTTGTCGAATTCATGCGCGACGTCCTTGACGCGAAATCAGAGCAGAGAGGTCATCGGAGCTCGTCGTTGCCGGCCGGAGAAGGCTCACCGGTAGCGGCTGAAGGTTGAGGGAGCACGGGGAACCCTGGCGCACCCGTGGAACAGCTCGGCTCGGTCCGAGGCGGCCCGAGTTGGCCCGGCCACGTGAGCCCGCGGCTCGACGGCGGAGCGGCACGGCAGCAGCGGGCTCCGGCGACGGTTGAGGCCGGGGAATAGGCGCCGAAAGTCAAGGAGAGGGCGACGGAGGTGGTGGTGCATGCGGCTGAGCTTGGGGAGGGACGGAGCGGCGCAGCCATGGAGCTCGACGGCGACATCCATGGCGGCCTTGCTCTGGCGCGCTCGTTCGCGTGCAGCAGGCGAGGCGAGGAGCAAGCGCGAGTGCGGGGAGGAGTGGGGAGCGTCCAAGCATCGTCGTGGCTTTAGGCGAGGCACCCTCGATGCGTGGAGAGGAGGGCGACGTGCGACGCTGTGCATGGTCGCCACGAGGCAAATCGTCGAGCACGTGGTGGGCGCGGAGTGGAGCAAAGTGGGCAGCGATTTGGGCTAGATCTGGGCCGATTTTGGACATGGGCCAAAAACGAAGTTTGCTCACCTCGTCCTGCTCTACAACTTCTATTAAGGCACTCAGGTCATTAGAGCAACCAATTAGCAGTAAAATGGTTGCCAAGATAGCAGTGTCAACACAACAACGGTGATCGCGGAAACTCACTTTCGGAGGTCAAAACTAAGTCAAACTGGTGTCATCCTTTTGCATACTCTCCTCCACATTATCTACTCCAACTTTTGTATTTGGCTCAACTGGAGTTGCTTAGCAAAAACACGAGAACGCGACGTGCGAACCGACTTGTCCTTGCCGGTCCAAGTCCATGAGTATGATGAAACTAGCAGTTTTGGGAATTAATTTTGAAGGTCCAAATGAGCTCCAAATCCATTCAAACTTCTCTGAGCTCTTCTCCACTCTAAACACTCCAACTTTTATAAAGAGTCCAACTCTAGTTGTTTAACAAAATTTTGAGAACACAATGTGCCCACCTGTCAATGTCAGTCCAAATCTTCCATGACTTAGAATATTTTCCAAGGCTGAAAAACAACAGCTGATCCAATCTTTGAGCCTCTATTTGACTAGGTTAGAGACCAAACTAGCTCTTGACCATTAAACAAAGTTTCTTCTCCATAATATGAACTACAACTTTCATTTAAGGTCCAATATCATAACTGGTATAGAACCTACATTTCTACTCTGACCAAAGTAATATCGCGATAAAGCTTGAATTGTCCGTTTTGATCCATTGGAGCATTTTCTGGGCATTTGCTCAACACGAACCTTTCACGACTTTTGTTGTAGAGTCCATCTAGAGTCATTTGGGCAAGGTTGCAAGGTTTGGTTGATGACCTATATTTTCATCCACTTAATAATGCAATTCCAACACTTAGTAAAGTCATTCCAACAAGGATATAACTTATCATTTCATGTGACTTTTTGATTCCAAACGTCATGAAACTTTTCCAGTGACCAATATAGATAGGTACTAAGGTGAGACACATGAAGATATTGCAATAACACCACCCAAGAATATATCTTGAAAATGGATTATATGTAAAGCAATGGTGCAACATCCAAGTTTAGGTTGGGGCTCGTTTCCATAGGTTGACCTTGACATCGTCATCTCCCCCTAATCTATCATATTTGAGCTCAAACCCACTGCTTAACTGGTGGCAAACACCTCGGGTGTTACAGGTGGGACTAAACTCTCCACAATATCTCATAACATTCACATGGGCCACTATGGGCCAAATTTCAAATTGGGTCGGGTGTGACAAATGATGACATCTTCTAGAATTCCTTTGGGTAGTAGAGTGATTGATCTGCAAGCTACAACCGCATATTCGTGTACAACAACAGATCTCCTAGAATCCTATCATAAAGTACCTTAGGCATGATGTTGACACTTGCTCCGAAGTCACAGACAACTTCCTAAAAGATGTGAGGTCAAATGGAGATGGGAATGACAGGTCTCCCTGGATCACCTTTCTTGTCAAGGAATGAATAATCTATCCACCTTCCCTTTGACGGTTGAGTGTAGTAGAAAGCTGCATTGTGAATATCAATAAGATTTGTAGTTTCTAAATCTTCCAGCTGCTCTGGAATCTTACCTTTGTCAGATGGAGAACAACAGCTGCCAGCTGAGCTATTTGTGATTTTATTAAAACTATGTTGATTCTTAATGATAGAAGCAAAAGTATCCATTCTAGTACTTATGATCTCTAAGATTTTATCATTGGAAGCTATTTTCTTAGACATATGATCCATAAGTCTAGATTGACCAGCAACTAATTCTCTCAAGGGTGGTTGATTGAAGTTATTATAATTCTTACCCTAAAAGTTACCTTGGTAGTTTGGCCTCTATCGCTGATTCTATCCCTGATTCTATTGAGAACGATAGTTGTTGTTATTGATGTAGTTCACATCCTCTAGAGTTTCAGTACAATTGTTCCCTGAGTGTCCAGTGTTGCCATGATGTACACGTCATGCGAGAATCATGAATGTGCATGACTTCTTTCTTCTCACTAGCTCGGTCCTTGAGCTTCTTCATCAGTAGGTCCATCTTGGCAAACAACATGCATGTCTACCTCCTTGAGTTCATGCATTCCTCCTCCTCTCTTGTGAGGTTGAGTACGTTCTTTATTCCAGCTTTGATTGGAGGCCATCTTCTCAACAAGAGCTGTTGCATCACTAAGGTTAAGTGATAGAAAAACACCTCCAGTAGCAGCATCCGTTGTCTCACGGGTACTAATAGTCAACCCATGGTAAAAGGTCTGCATAAGTAGCCAATTCTCCATCCCATGATGAGGACATTCTTCTATATAGTCTTGAAAGCGTTCCCATGTCTAGGGATAAATTCATCATGATGTTGCTGAAAACTTGAGATTCTTTCACGCAGAGCATTAGTCTTGCTTATGTAACACCCTAAAATTTGAAGAAAAGAAAAATAGGGAAAATGTGATTTTTATATTTGTTTTTGTGAAGCATGCAACTATAGAATAAGAATAATTTTATAAAATTAAAATTAAATATAAGGGTAGAAACATGATTGAGCATTTATGCTGCTGCATTTGGAGTTTTGTATTGAGTGGTTTAAATCAAATTCAAATTTGATTTGAAAATCATTTGAAAAATGGATTTGAAAAATTTGAAAAGAAAAAGAAAAGGAATTTACTTACCGGGCCGTTTTCCTCCCTTAGCCCTGAGCTCGGCCTGCTAGCCGCGGCCCAGCTTCTCTCCTTCCCCGCGCGCCCGCATCCCTTGGGCCGAGCCCGGCCAGCGGCCCGCTAGTCCGTCTCCCGCACGCGCGGCCTGCGTCCCGCCTGGTGTCGCTGACGCGTGGGTCCCACCGGTCAGTGACCCATTCCCGCTTTCCTTTCTTCTTCCTCCGGCCGACGCCGCTTTCCTCTCTCCCGATCCGATTCGATCCTCGAATCTCCTTCTTTCCTTAGTTGGCGAACCCTCTGGACTATAAAAACGGAGCCCTCGGCCCTCCCCGCTCCACATCCAACCCTAAACCGCAGCTCTATCGCCTCGGGGCGGCTACACCCGAAGCACCGCCTCCACCGTCCGCTCCTCCAAGCCGCACCCGTTCCTCTCTTCATCCCCGGCTATATTTTTGCCCTAGGTGAGTTCGCGTTCGAGTTCTCTACCTGCAGGTGTTCTCCGTTCGCGTTTTTGTGCACCGTAGGGCGAGATGGTGTTTTCCGGCGATGGCGCCGCCGCGCGAGTCGCCGTCGGGATCAAATCCGGCCGGCGCGCCGCCCGTCTCCTCCCCCGATTGATCTGGACCGTCAGATCTAAAACGGATGGCTCAGATTAGAAGATACCGGTTCGCTGGTGTTTTTGTTAAAGAGCCCCTGGAGTTTTCAAATATGTAACCCGCGGTCCAAAGCATAAATCGGGAAAATACGTTTTGCTTAAATAAAAACGTAATTCGTTTCGGAAAAAGAAAAATACGCTTTCTCATATTTACAGTTTTGCCACTCAGATTGTTTTAGCCGTAGAATCTTCGTTTTAACTCCGATTTGATCCATTCAAATTGCGTTAGATTCATATTTGCGAGCTCTATCTAATGATGTAACTGTACAGTAGGTTTAGATTAATTTATTTTCGAGTTTCAATTAAAGTATTTATTTTTCTATAGGAAATCTTTGGAAATTCATAACTTTGTCGTTTTAGCTCCGTTTTTCGTGATCTTCGCGTCTGTGTGATCCTAACGAGTTGTAGATTCGTTTTAAAGACTTTTTATTTTATTTTCTTACTGTTGGTGTATTGTTCTAATTATAGCCTTGTTTGTCTATGCATGATTGCCTCTGAATGTGTGTTGTTGATAATGGTTGATCGAGTATAGACGGTGAGCAATTCGTTGGAGATCAAGAGCCTTACTACGAGCAAGATCTTCAGGACCAGTTTGAGCAAGGCAAGTATAGCATGGGATTGTCCTTGTTGTCCTATCCACCTTATGCAATTAATATCATTATGCATTTATTCCTTGTTAAGGATGACTTAGTGATTGATCCTATACCTTGGTACCCATTATGATGCATTGATTAGTATGGCTAGTGCTTAAACATGGACTATGATCATGTAAATTGATTAGAGGAATATGCAATAAACATTAAAATATGATTTTGATTATTGTATAAAGGGGATTAGAGCATGTGTGTTGTTTTTGATGCTCTAATTGCTCTCCATAAGGACTCATCTATAAGCGACAATCCGGGATTTACAGTACAACTGTGGGGGCTATATGGCTCTGGCTTTAGTCATATAGAAGGACCTTTTCTAGCTTGTTAGAGGTAACCTTTTTGGCGTAAGAATGGCTTGACGAATCGGGTATAGTGCGGCCTCTGTCCTTATGTGTATAGGCTGCGGGTTATTGTGCCATTTGGAAGGGGGGCTCTACATCTGTTTGCCGAGTGAATCTAATGGCCCTAACTTGTTAGACGAACCTTCGAAAGACTTCATAGTGTTTACCCTGCCTGCTCACCTTGGTAGTGTTTTGGGAGTAATTAACCCGGGCATTTGGGTAACACGACTCACAGTGAAAGTGTACAACCTCTGCAGAGTGTAGAACTGTTATAACAGCCGTGCTCACGGTCACGAGTGGCCTTGGACCCTTATGGAATAGTTGAATAATTGTTTATGTTTATATTATTGCTATTCATTAATCATTTCACATGGATCATATGTTTATTGTTTACATTGAGACCTTTTGAAGCTATTGATATGCTAAAATCATGTTAACTAAAAGCTACATGCTGATAAACCAATGATTATGCCTTTTTGAGCCTCATGAACCCCATGTTACACTTGTTGAGTACGAGATGTACTTACGCTTGTTTATTTTTCTTATTTGGATAAAAATCCCGGATGGGTAACAGATGGAGGTAATAGCGACTACTACGCCTATTTCCCTGAGGATTACTAGTCTTGCTGTCAACCAGTCAATGTACCTGTGACTGGAGCTACCACGAGAGATTTTTATTTATACTTCCGCTACATTTGTGTTAAGACTAAGTGTTTAAATATCGTGATGTAATAACATTTGCCATGATACTTCTGTTATAATTTGTGAACTTATGTGTGATTGATCTCTGGGCGCACATAAGGGTAAGCATTCCATTTGCGATAAATGGGTGTGACAAATTGGTATCGGAGCTCTTGTTGACTGTAGGACGCAAGCCTAGCTAGCAATGGTCGAAGTAGTGTCGTCTTTACACTATTTTTATGCTCACTATCTTGCTCTTGTTATTTGATAAATTTTTATGCTTCTTATGTCTCATTCTATTACGAAATTTTGCCTCTATTCTAACTTCATCTAAAAATTTTGTAGATGACTCGTGACCGTAAGACTGCCCGCATCAGCTTTGGAGGATACTACCCACCTCGTGCCCTGCTTGCAACTGAAGAGCCACAAGAGCCAGAACCTCAGGAACAAGAGAAGACCCCTGTAGCACCAGTCCAAGCACCAGCACCTCCCCAGGAAGAGACTGAGCCTGAAGAAGATCCAGAAATCGTTGAGATTGAAGATGGTGAGGAGGAAGATAATGGAGGAGTACAACCCCCGTCTCCACCACATGAAGCTCCTGAAGATATGCCACCTCCTCCAATGGGGTGGACTGTGAGGATCTACCACAGGAATGGAGGGGATGCTGTCTCTCATATTCGCCTAGTGGGGATGCTCACTGCTTACTTCGCTGATTGGCATCCAGCCGTGGAGTACGTCTGCTGGGAGTACACTCATCCACTAGAGAACACGTACTGGAAGGCAAGGGCAAGCATCTTTGCACACAAGCAAGACAAGGGGGCATATCAGCTGGACAGGATGTTCTCTCATGTGGGACATCGAGCTACTATAGAGGATAGCATTGAAGATGCTGCTTTTGAAGCATGTATGGGTCTTCGCTATCTTCGCTTTAACCTCATGAAGCATGACATTCATCGTTTCCTTCCTCGTGCACACCCCGAGCTTGGATGGGCTATGACAGATCCAGTGCAGCTAGAGCCACTACCTCGGGTGATGGTGAACTTTGTCTATGACATGATGGACAGGAAGCTGCAACTAGAAGAGATGGTGAGGACACAAGGGAAGACTATCAAGAGGTGCCAAGCAACCATTGATGAGCTCAGAGCAAACCAAGGCATGCCCAAGATCTACGAGACATTAGAGCATGAGCCACTTCCTTAGGAAGTAGGAGTCCTTTATGTAATAAGAACGTTCTTAGTAACGTCAGTTGAGTCAGTCGAGTCTGTCGTGTGGTTTGAACCTTGGTGTGCTAGTTGCTTTATTATTATGCTTATGTGTGAGTTGGATCTTTGTTTGAGTGTCTGGACTTGTAGGCATGTCTACAAGTTCCATTATTAAGAATAATAAGTTTATTAGTCAAGGAATAATAGTTGGGTTTGATATTATCTCGTTTCTGTCCTTGCTGTTTTCTGGAGCAGTCTCTAATGTTTCTGCTATAGTTTAAAAACGGTTCGTGCAACATTTATGAAATTTTTATGATAGAAACTAGACTCAAGCATCTTTCAAATGCCACTGGAATCACCTTTTTATCTAATCTGGTTCGAGAGATATAATTTTCACAAGTTAAAGTTTCTGCACAGTCTGGAATCTGGAACAGTTTCTGTTACGCCTTATTTTTCATAGACTTAACGACAGAATCTGGTTTTGAGGTCTGAATAGAAATTGTGGATAATTTCATAAGCTTTCCAACCATATAAAGCACGCCTCTTTTGGACTTCTGTAGCCCGAGATATGATTGAAATACTGAACTGTCAATATTGCTACTCGTCCAGAAAACTTTCAGATCTCATTCTTAATCTTATAAGTGGTTGATAACCTGGATTTCTTAAAGTTTGCATGTTTATGGGTGGCAGATGGCCGGAAGAGGAAGAGGCAGAGGTCGTGGAAACATTCCCCCAAATCCACCACCACCACCGCCACCAACTATCGAGCAATTGCTGGCAGTACAGACGCAGTTGATGCAACAACTGGTGCAGAATCAGCGGAATCAGCCAGTTGCTGGGGTTCAACCACGTGATAAGCGTGGTGAATTTTTGAAGGGTCGTCCCCCAGTGTTCACACATGCTGCTGATCCTTTGGAGGCCGATGATTGGCTTCGTGCTGTGGAGAAGCAACTCACCATTGCACAATGTGATGACCGACAGAAGGTGTTGTTCGCTTCTGGGCAACTTCAGGGAGAAGCTCAGGATTGGTGGGAGTCATATGAGTATGGTCGTCCTGCCAATGCTCCTGCAGTCACCTGGCAGGAGTTTAGAGAGAACTTCAGGGCTTACCATATACCTGAAGGGATGATAGAATTGAAGGCGGAGGAATTCAGGAACCTGACCCAAGGGTCAATGACTGTAGCTGAGTACCGTGACAAGTTTGCTCAATTGTCACGATATGCTCCACATGAGGTGGCCAATGACAATGATAAGCAGCGCCGCTTCTTGAAGGGATTGTATGATGGACTACAGTTGCAGTTGATGTCCAATACCTATCCTAACTTCCAGACGCTTGTGAACCACGCTATCGTGGTGGATAACAAGCGCAAAGAAATGGATGCTAAGAGGAAGAGGTTACAGGGACAAGCCTCTAATAGCAACACCCGTCCACGCACTGGCTTTCAACAGAATACTCAGCAGAGACCTCCTTCTGGACAGTGGAATCGTGGTCAGGCCCCATTCCGTGGACAGTTCCCTCAACGTCCCCCATTTCAGCCACAGAGTAGCAACCAACGTCCACCACAGCAGAATGGGAATCAAGTGCAGCGTCAGGGTCCTTCCAACAACACTCCTACAAAGACCAGTGCTCCCAATACTCCCAATAGGTGTTTCCATTGTGGAAAAGAAGGTCACTTGTCTTACAACTGCCCGGAGAAGCCTAACCAGCAGACTCCCCAGAGACAGAGCAGCCACCAGAAGCCCGCACTTAACTCGGGAAGAGTGAATCACTTGTCCCAGGAAACTGCAGTGGAGGAGCCAGAAGTTATGCTTGGTACGTTCGATGTCCACTCTACTCCCGCCACTGTTCTTTTTGATTCTGGAGCATCACATTCTTTCATATCACAATCATTTGTTAGAATACATAGAATCCATTTGTGTGCCATGAAGAACCCTATCTTAGTAAACTCACCTGGTGGAAGCATGCCAGCATCTTATCGCTGTCTTCCCATTAGTCTCAACTTAAGGGGGGTAGAGTTTACAGTTAGCCCTATAGTATTGAGGACAGCTGGGATTGATCTTATATTGGGAATGGATTGGATGATGCAACAACAAGCAGAGATTCAGTGCAAGGACAAATCAGTTGTACTGACAACACCAAAGGGTGATAGGATCAGGGTTGAAGTCAAAGTGCAAAAACAAGAGACCGCTACAGTGAACCAGCTCAATGATGGTGCCAATTAGGAGGATCCAGTTGTGGAGGAGTTCCCAGATGTGTTTCCGGAGGAATTGCCAGGTATGCCACCAGACCGTGACATTGAATTTATTATTGAATTATTACCTGGAACTGCACCTATAGCTAAGCGTCCATATAGAATGGGAGTAAATGAATTAGAAGAACTTAAGAAACAAATTAAGGAGTTGCAGGATAAGGGTTTTATTCGTCCTAGTTCTTCACCATGGGGTGCACCAGTGATTTTTGTGGATAAGAAAGATGGAACTCAGAGGATGTGTGTAGATTATCGATCTCTTAATGAGGTTACTATTAAGAACAAGTACCCATTGCCTAGAATTGATGACCTGTTTGATCAGTTGAGAGGAGCTTGTGTATTCTCTAAGATTGATCTTCGCTCTGGATATCATCAATTGAAGATTCGTGCCAAGGATATACCCAAGACAGCATTTACCACACGTTATGGGTTATATGAGTATACAGTGATGTCCTTTGGTTTGACTAATGCTCCTGCATACTTCATGTATTTAATGAATAAGGTGTTCATGGAATATCTGGACAAGTTTGTAGTGGTATTCATTGATGATATACTAGTGTTTTCCAAGACGGAGGAAGAACATGCTGAACATTTGAGGTTGGTCTTGCAGAAGCTCAGAGAACACCAACTATATGCAAAAAGGAGTAAATGTGAGTTTTGGCTGAAGGAAGTTTCTTTTCTAGGTCACATTGTTTCAAATGGAGGAATATCAGTAGATCTTGGCAAGGTGAAAGATGTATTGAACTGGAAACCACCTATCAATGCAAGTGAGATCCGTAGCTTTTTGGGATTGGCTGGCTATTATAGGAGATTTATAGAGGGATTCTCCAAGCTTGCAAAACCAATGACTGCATTGTTGGAGAAGAATGCCAAGTTTGTGTGGTCCGAGAAGTGTCAGGCTAATTTTGAGGAATTAAAGAAAAGATTGACTACTGCACCCGTCTTAGTTTTGCCAGATCTGAATAAACCTTTCTCCATCTATTGTGATGCATCTCGATTGGGATTGGGATGTGTTCTGATGCAAGAAGGTAGAGTTGTGGCATATGCATCAAGGCAGTTAAGGAAGCATAAGTTAAATTACCCTACTCATGATTTGGAATTAGCTGCAGTAGTTCATGCATTAAAGATATGGAGACATTATTTGATTGGACACAAGAGTGATATATACACTGATCACAAGAGTCTAAAGTATATCTTCACTCAAACGGATCTGAACTTGAGGCAGCGTAGATGGTTGGAGTTGATAAAAGACTATGATCTAGAGGTGCATTATCATCCCGGAAAGGCCAACGTTGTTGCTGATGCTCTTAGTAGGAAGAGTTACGCAAATGAAATACAAGTAATGCCTATGCCAAAGGAATTGTGTGCTGAGTGCAAGCATCTGAACTTAGGATTTACTACTAATGCAGTGGAACTAGTATTAGAGCCTACTCTGGAGCAAGAAATCCGTAAAGGTCAGCAGAAGGATGAAAAGTTGAGAGAGATAGCTGAAAACATAGCGAAAGGAAAATCTCCAGGATTTCGTAAGGATGAAAATGGTACGCTATGGTTTGGGAAAAGGTTGTGTGTGCCCGAAGATAAGGAAATCCGAATGGCAATTCTGCGTGAAGCTCATGAGTCAGCTTATTCCATACATCTGGGGAGTACTAAGATGTATTTAGATCTGAAAGAGAAATATTGGTGGTATGGTTTAAAGAGAGACGTAGCCGAGTATGTTGCCTTGTGTGACACTTGTCAAAGGGTGAAAGCGGAACATCAGAGGCCTGCAGGATTGTTACAACCTATGCAGATACCCGAGTGGAAATGGGAAGAGGTCGGTATGGACTTTATAGTTGGGTTACCACGGACTCAAAGAGGATATGATTCAATTTGGGTGATAGTGGATCGTCTGACTAAGGTTGCTCATTTTCTGCCTGTGAAGACTACATATAGCAGTGCGAAACTGGCAGAGTTGTATATGGAAAGAATAGTGAGTTTACATGGAGTTCCTAAGAAGATTGTGTCTGATCGAGGTACTCAGTTTACATCTCATTATTGGCAAAAGATACATGAATCACTGGGAACCAAACTAAATTTTAGTACAGCTTATCATCCTCAGACAGATGGTCAAACCGAGAGAATTAATCAGATATTGGAAGATATGTTGAGAGCTTGTGCTCTACAATATGGTACTAGCTGGGATAAGAGTTTGCCATACGCAGAGTTCTCTTATAACAATAGTTATCATAAGAGTCTTCAAATGGCACCGTTTGAGGCTCTGTATGGACGAAAGTGTAGGACCCCGTTGTTCTGGAATCAGACAGGGGAGAGTCAAGTGTTTGGACCTGATGTATTAAAGGATGCTGAAAAGAAAGTGAGAATGATTAGAGATAATCTAAAAATAGCCCAGTCTAGACAGAAAAGTTATGCTGATACTCGCAGAAGAGAGTTGATTTTTGAGGTAGGAGATTATGTTTACTTGAAAGTATCACCCATGAGAAGTGTGAAGAGATTTAACATGAAGGGTAAATTAGCACCAAGATATATTGGACCTTTCAAGATTATAGAGAGACGTGGTGAAGTGGCATATCAATTGGAATTACCCGAGAGTCTGGCGGGTGTACATGATGTGTTCCATGTGTCTCAATTGAAGAAATGTTTACGAGTACCAGAAGAACAGATTCCGATAGAGGAACTCACTGTTAAGGAAGATCTTACATATGAGGAGTTTCCGGTTAAAATTTTGGAGATTGCGGACAGAGTCACAAGAAGTAGAACAATCAAAATGTGTAAAGTACAGTGGAATCGGTATACCGCAGAAGAGGCTACTTGGGAACGAGAAGAGGATCTGAGAAAAACCCACCCGCAACTGTTTGAGTAAGCATCGGTCGAATCTCGGGACGAGATTCATTTTAAGGGGGGTAGAATTGTAACACCCTAAAATTTGAAGAAAAGAAAAATAGGGAAAATGTGATTTTTATATTTGTTTTTGTGAAGCATGCAACTATAGAATAAGAATAATTTTATAAAATTAAAATTAAATATAAGGGTAGAAACATGATTGAGCATTTATGCTGCTGCATTTGGAGTTTTGTATTGAGTGGTTTAAATCAAATTCAAATTTGATTTGAAAATCATTTGAAAAATGGATTTGAAAAATTTGAAAAGAAAAAGAAAAGGAATTTACTTACCGGGCCGTTTTCCTCCCTCAGCCCTGAGCTTGGCCTGCTAGCCGCGGCCCAGCTTCTCTCCTTCCCCGCGCGCCCGCATCCCTTGGGCCGAGCCCGGCCAGCGGCCCGCTAGTCCGTCTCCCGCACGCGCGGCCTGCGTCCCGCCTGGTGTCGCTGACGCGTGGGTCCCACCGGTCAGTGACCCGTTCCCGTTTTCCTTTCTTCTTCCTCCGGCCGACGCCGCTTTCCTCTCTCCCGATCCGATTCGATCCTCGAATCTCCTTCTTTCCTTAGTTGGCGAACCCTCTGGACTATAAAAACGGAGCCCTCGGCCCTCCCCGCTCCACATCCAACCCTAAACCGCAGCTCTATCGCCTCGGGGCGGCTACACCCGAAGCACCGCCTTCACCGTCCGCTCCTCCAAGCCGCACCCGTTCCTCTCTTCATCCCCGGCTATATTTTTCCCCTAGGTGAGTTCGCGTTCGAGTTCTCTACCCGCAGGTGTTCTCCGTTCGCGTTTTTGTGCACCGTAGGGCGAGATGGTGTTTTCCGGCGATGGCGCCGCCGCGCGAGTCGCCGTCGGGATCAAATCCGGCCGGCGCGCCGCCCGTCTCCTGCCCCGATTGATCTGGACCGTCAGATCTAAAACGGATGGCTCAGATTAGAAGATACCGGTTCGCTGGTGTTTTTGTTAAAGAGCCCCTGGAGTTTTCAAATATGTAACCCGCGGTCCAAAGCGTAAATCGGGAAAATACGTTTTGCTTAAATAAAAACGTAATTCGTTTCGGAAAAAGAAAAATACGCTTTCTCATATTTACAGTTTTGCCACTCAGATTGTTTTAGCCGTAGAATCTTCGTTTTAACTCCGATTTGATCCATTCAAATTGCGTTAGATTCATATTTGCGAGCTCTATCTAATGATGTAACTGTACAGTAGGTTTAGATTAATTTATTTTCGAGTTTCAATTAAAGTATTTATTTTTCTATAGGAAATCTTTGGAAATTCATAACTTTGTCGTTTTAGCTCCGTTTTTCGTGATCTTCGCGTCTGTGTGATCCTAACGAGTTGTAGATTCGTTTTAAAGACTTTTTATTTTATTTTCTTACTGTTGGTTTATTGTTCTAATTATAGCCTTGTTTGTCTATGCATGATTGCCTCTGAATGTGTGTTGTTGATAATGGTTGATCGAGTATAGACGGTGAGCAATTCGTTGGAGATCAAGAGCCTTACTACGAGCAAGATCTTTAGGACCAGTTTGAGCAAGGCAAGTATAGCAAGGGATTGTCCTTGTTGTCCTATCCTCCTTATGCAATTAATATCATTATGCATTTATTCCTTGTTAAGGATGACTTAGTGATTGATCCTATACCTTGGTACCCATTATGATGCATTGATTAGTATGGCTAGTGCTTAAACATGGACTATGATCATGTAAATTGATTAGAGGAATATGCAATAAACATTAAAATATGATTTTGATTATTGTATAAAGGGGATTAGAGCATGTGTGTTGTTTTTGATGCTCTAATTGCTCTCCATAAGGACTCATCTATAAGCGACAATCCGGGATTTACAGTACAACTGTGGGGGCTATATGGCTCTGGCTTTAGTCATATAGAAGGACCTTTTCTAGCTTGTTAGAGGTAACCTTTTTGGCGTAAGAATGGCTTGACGAATCGGGTATAGTGCGGCCTCTGTCCTTATGTGTATAGGCTGCGGGTTATTGTGCCATTTGGAAGGGGGGCTCTACATCTGTTTGCCGAGTGAATCTAATGGCCCTAACTTGTTAGACGAACCTTCGAAAGACTTCATAGTGTTTACCCTGCCTGCTCACCTTGGTAGTGTTTTGGGAGTAATTAACCCGGGCATTTGGGTAACACGACTCACAGTGAAAGTGTACAACCTCTGCAGAGTGTAGAACTGTTATAACAGCCGTGCTCACGGTCACGAGTGGCCTTGGACCCTTATGGAATAGTTGAATAATTGTTTATGTTTATATTATTGCTATTCATTAATCATTTCACATGGATCATATGTTTATTGTTTACATTGAGACCTTTTGAAGCTATTGATATGCTAAAATCATGTTAACTAAAAGCTACATGCTGATAAACCAATGATTATGCCTTTTTGAGCCTCATGAACCCCATGTTACACTTGTTGAGTACGAGATGTACTTACGCTTGTTTATTTTTCTTATTTGGATAAAAATCCTGGATGGGTAACAGATGGAGGTAATAGCGACTACTACGCCTATTTCCCTGAGGATTACTAGTCTTGCTGTCAACCAGTCAATGTACCTGTGACTGGAGCTACCACGAGAGATTTTTATTTATACTTCCGCTACATTTGTGTTAAGACTAAGTGTTTAAATATCATGATGTAATAACATTTGCCATGATACTTCTGTTATAATTTGTGAACTTATGTGTGATTGATCTCTGGGCACACATAAGGGTAAGCATTCCATTTGGTCGATAAATGGGTGTGACAGCTTGTGGGAAAGAACTTTGCTAGAAAGGCAGTGGAGCAGTTATCCCATGTGGTGTTTCTTTCTTTGTTGGCATAGAACCACTATTTTGCCCTCCCCAAGAGTGAAAATAGGAAAAGGCAGAGTAGAATAACATCCTTGGTTACTCCCTTGATAGTGAAGGTGCTACAGATCTCTAGAAAGTGTTAAAGATATGCACTTGCATCTTCATGTGCCTTTCCACAAAACTGGCTACCTTGCACCATATTGATGAGCATGGGCTTGAGCTCGAATCCATTCTCTCCAACATTGACCTTAGATCCAGTACGGATGTTGGCTATAGTTAGGGTTGAGAATTCACAAAGACTCTTGTTAGCCATGGCTTCAAATTTTGGTGTTAAGCTTCGCCTTATACGGTTGTCCTCTGACTCTAAAGCTGATACTCTCTTGAGTTTAGCCTTAGTTCTCTTGATTAGCGCTTCTGGATTGTCAATGAAGTTTGTCAGTAGGTTAAAACCAATCATACATTACCCTGCATAAGATACATAAATAGACAAAACAAGGATAAGCCTGTTTGAGTAGAGGTCAATGGTTAATTCAATCACATCAATTAATACAAGTTTATCAATACTTCCTGTGCTAGCTACCTTCCCCAGCAACGGCGCTAGAAATGTCTGTTGGTATTTATTAACTCCTCACTTGTTTTAGTAGTCACCTATTAATTACCAACACCTCTAGCATTACTAAACTAGGTTGTCATCCCCAGTGATGATGCTAGAAATGTTTGTTGATACTATCTAGCATTACTACAAGAATAATACTAAGTAGATGTTTATCATTTTATGTGACTAGATAGAATATAAAGATATGAATGAAAAGGATCCTGTAAGTGGACAAATAATTATACCATTATAGCACTTCACTCAAGAGTATACTAGGTAATGTATTGATAACTTATAACATTGATGGAGAAATAAAACATAACCAATCACTCTACCGATAACAGGGGTAAGTCACGAGATAAAATGTATATTGTAAGTACTGATTAATGATAAATCACTTAGAGCACTCCAATCTACGGCATTAGCATGGTCAAGTTAGAACATTAGAGGAATAATTCCTGGGTCATCCTTAATTACAAGTCAAAGCATACATTGATTAGTGCAATTATATCCACACATAAGGGGCATTACTTAGGGAAGTTTGAGTATAGAAACCTGTCCATTCCTTCATAACTGGGCCATACTTCTATGACCTATATTCGGGGGGTGGACTACAAAGGACTCAACAGGAGTGTCACATCCGTGATCTACCACAAGACATAGAATATAGAGTGTATTCGCAGGTAAATAGCATATAAGCAACACACTTACATGATCTCTACCACCCACCCATGGTTCCTTATTAGGGTGAATGCTATACGAACTTATGCATAAACACAATGATAAGCTAACTATACTAAGTATATAACCAAAGTAGACAATGAAGATTGCAACCAAAAACATAAATAAGATGAATATGAATGTCATACAATTGTACCAAAGCATATAAAAATAATAGAGATACAAAGGCGAAAGGAGTATAAGAATTATATCGAGCCAAGCTCTTGACAATGTCAGGAATCCAATCGAAGCCTGCTTGCCTCCCTCTAGACCTAGCCTAACTAGCTATGCCCTAGAAACTAGAGGAGCTCTGAGGATGATTAGGGTTTCTGTCTTCTCCAAATGACTTATGCCTCAAGGAGGGGGGCTAGGGTCTCCTTATATAGCCTAGAGGGTCTAACGCGAGCCCTTGCATCAAACTGACTTAAGGAACGACGTAGACGTAGTCTAGGGAGGTGGTGGAGGAACATTCCAATAGCTGACAGGCGAGGGCCACATGTCAGTGTTTGGTCTCCCCCTCGGTGGAGAGCCTCCTAGAGTGCTCTAGAACCTTCCCACGTTGGTTTCACGATGAAACTGCAATATTTCTTCTGACATGTAGGTCCCCCTTGACGGCTTTCTAGATATATCCTATAGAAATCATAGATTCACCAAAACTTGTGGAATTTACCAGTTTACACCCTAAACTTTTGTTGGTTCTCTCATATGTACCCTTTCTCATGTTATGTTGATAGTTTAATATGGTAGATAACTACCATCAACAATTAGTAGTTGCTACAATGACGAATATAATTCACAAGTGCCATGCCTATAACAAAGTATTCTTCCTTAATTTAAATAAGTTGGCATTCTATCTATCCTTTTAACCTAATCCCTATGGTGCTTATTGCTTTTCCAAGCCTTAGGCGGTTGCAAGATAGAACGGATTTAATAGAATTACCCATCATTCATTCTATGATCAACCTTCTATCTGGACGTTTTATGAGTTTTTGCAACATAAAGTGTAAGTTGTCCAAATGATTCACTCGATCGCTCAATGTGTATGATCCTTACCAAGGCATTGTTTTGCCTTCTTTTCATCCTATCTCTAAAGGCTTTGAGTGGAGTTTTAGGTAGGTTTGAATGAGAGGCATACTTACATCACATATATTGCTAAGTCAAAAAACTAGATCCAAGGAGATGCAAGGCATACACTTTGATCAAGATGTGCAAGTGTGTGGAATGTTTTGTAACCCTAGTATTTTTGGTACTCCTTTGATCTTGACTTTCTCTCTTTTGAGTAATTGCCTTGGAAGTATGGGCTATCTCTCTTTTTTTTCTTTCTTTTTTTCAATACTTTGGAACCTTCATGTGTTCCATTCTTTTTCTTCTTTTCTTTTGCTATTTTGAGAGTTTCATATGTCTCTCTTTTTTAGCATAGCCCCATACTTCTTTTTGGCATATGGGAAACTTTGGAGAGAAAGACTCATGACAAACGAATGGAGTTTTCATTTTGGTGGATGGAAAAATGTTTGTGTGTAACTCTCATTGTAAGAGTAAGCATTTTATTTGTGGATGTATGTGAATCTTGATCATGGGTGCATGACGAGAATCTCTACAAGGGTCACAATAATTTGACAAAAGTCAATATGAATATACGTAGCATATGACTAAGGTTTTGAATTTGAATGTGTCATATGGCCGTGGTAGGAATTCATAATCATTGAGAAACTTTTGATTTTAACATTTTAAAAGTGAAAACTCTGGATGTCAAGTTTCTCTTAGAATGAAGTCATAGGATATTCTATTTACCATATCATAACTTGCAACAACTTCGAAAAGGATCATGCTTTTGCAACCCATAAATTTCAAGTTTTAGGATGAGACATTTTTAGCCAACAAACTTAAATCTTAGGGAATACTAAGTTACAGCCTAGGGACAGATGAATTATAGATAGAGCAACTATTTATCATTTCAATAAAAGAGAAACTAAACATTCTTAAATCACATATGGGAGTAGAATAAATTTTTTTGTTGTTTTTATCATATTTCATTTTTTGGAATTTTATATTTTTTGATATTTTAAATGCTAATAATTTAAATAAGTGCAGAAAATAAATAATGTGAAAATTAAAGTAAAAGATAGTGCTTACCTCTGCGAGGGTCCTCCCCAAAGCTTAGCTTGTTGCCTACGGTCCAGGATTGAATCCCATGTACCACTAGTAGGCTGCCTGCTCTTCTCGCTATTGTTGTAGCATTACTTTCATTTGCGCCATTTGTTGTTGTGCTGTTGATGCCACTGGGCCGAATACATGTGAGTATGAAGTGTGTTTTGGATTTTACCAGTGCAGATTTCCAGTCCTCCGAGACGGGTGTTGACGTCCTCCCATCCTGAGACAGACTGTCGTGGTTGCATAGGTGGAGATAGTCCCTCAGAGTAGGACGAGTGCAACATCTGTGCTATGGCGTCAGGCTCTACCCATCTGGATCCTCCCACCTCATGTGTTTGTGAAGTGTGCTCCCAATCGGGGTGGTGCATGGGTGTGAACCCCAGCATTGCCCGATTGGGAATGTCCCCGGTTGAAATGTTGGGGCGCAGCGGGAAAAGGCTGCGGCTACACCTGTGAACTACTTGCTTTATTTCTAGCTCTGCTCCTCGTCACCCTACTAGACATAGAACTTCTGTGAGCTTCCTCTTATGTGACAAGAGGGAAGGTTAGTGCAGGGGAATGATACACACGAAGATCCGGGTTAGGTAATAGGATCTCATTTGTACGGCCCTGGAAGAAAAATACAAGTTGTCCAGCT